>OZ018389.1:30079982-30138982 GCA_963969525.1 Ontholestes murinus
ATCCACGTTTTTTCCCAATAATCCCTTTAGTATAAATACGCCGCCACTACTTTAGAATAAATTAGTTATAAGCTATTGATAATGGGTGCATAGTACCCGAAATGTACATCTAGCGAAAATAAAAATTAATTGTGAAGAAAGTGTTAGTGTTTTAATCAAGTTTTAATATATGCTGATAAGACGTCTCTTCTGGCGTTGAAGTCAGCTATTTCTTCTTTAATCCACTTCTTTTCTCCGGCGATTTTTGCTTCACGGGTCGACACACAATCATAGAAATATTATTAGTAAGGTGCTTTCTACTTACTTAAAACTATCGAACTTCATGTTTCTTTAAGGCTATAATAAGACCAATTCAGATATACTACGATTATAAAGATAAATTTGATATCCGTAAATTACTTTGCAACTGCAATAAAGTTAACATTATTCATACAAGTTTAAGAAGTCTTTAAGTAAATCATGATGTTTGCGACCCTTACTACGTGATAATCCATAATATAAGGATTAAACAATACATAGTAAATGTTTTATTTAATAATTATATAAAACCTGGCTGTAAATGTTTTCAGGAATCTAACTTGTTACATTGCATATTTTTATTTCTAACCATTTACTTATTAATATCTATCATAGATCTCACAATAATGTAGAAAAGAAATGTATCACATTATTCAACTGGTGTCCTATAGATAATTTATTTTAACGTATAATATTACTTAAAGAAAACACAACCAACGGCTAATAATTCGCGAAGGTACTTGTTTTTTTAGGAAAATAAATGTGGTCTGTTTATTTTCCTGATTAATGAGATTTTTCTAAAATTTAATTATTTCAGAGAATAATTAATTATTCAAAAACACTCTCTGTTCATTAATGTAGAAAATAACTTTTCATTTATTTTTATTTCATGCTTGGCTAATACTTAATATCATATTTTTAATCATTATGTCTTATTTATAAAAAGTAAAGAAAAAAAACGCAGAGAAGAATAAAACTATAAATAATTATTGACTGAACATGTTTTTCTAACTCAGTGATGCCTTACATGTCAAATTTATTATGTGACAATATTAAGGCCCAAACGTTAGCTTAATATGTTAATATTTACTAATTTTAAATAAAACATTAATTTATATAAATTCACACGAAATTACCCTAAAGGGTAGCAATATATTTACGTTTGATTTTATATTTGAAATAAAATTCATCCTAACTTAACACGTTTGGATAATATCCACCCCAATTATTGCAGCTGTTCATGTCGAGCAAATAATTTATTATATGACAGCTATGATAATCAATGCATCATTGCCGTTATTGACAGTAATTTCTTGTTTTTAATCATTTATATTTATTGCTATGTTGCAAAATAAATTAAATGAATTCGATAAAAATTGCATTCAATCAACTTGAACGATTGATTAATTTGCGTGTAAACAATATATAGTTCAGGATTTAACTTTATTGTCGTGTGCGCTACCATTGTTGAACCGTTATACTGCATTGCGGACTGAAATGCGTACAACGCACCGATTTCTTGTATCCTTTCAGATTTCCGTTGTCCTATAATGGATTTTACTGCAGCAACAAGTTAGGTTCCTAAATAAGTAATATGATCGAGATTTACTGCCTGGAGTTTACGATTTAATTATGGAATAGAATAAGCTCACGCACGTTTTATTAAAAAATAATAAAAATATAAATACTCACAGAAAAACTTGTGTTTACATATAAAATAGAAATGTCTATAGCCAGAAGATGATGAAGAACTACAATAATTATTATAATTATATATTATAATACTATCTACAATAAAGATATGTTTTCTCTAGAAATGTGTAGGTTAGAAATATAATAATTAAATATTAAAAAAAACATTTTTGTAATACATTGTAATAACTATAACATATTAAAACATGTTTTTTCTTTATGCGGTTTTTGTAATATTGTAAATAAGTTTCAGTTAATATTTCTAAACATATTTTTGAAATGAACATCGAATAAAAAGATTTGTCCAACACGAGTTGCTGAAGGTACCACCTAATCTTTTTCTGTGCTAGATCAATATTTTCTTCGGATTTGATTATTTACATATAATATTCTCACTTTATTAACAGCATGAATTTTTTCAGATTAAATTAATGTGCACTTCATAGTTATAAAGAGACGTCTAATTTTTAATTCCCTAATTGGTTTGTTTCGACTTTTGGCAGTCATTTTCAAGTGAGCTGCATCAGATTATATTCCATGATATTGATGATTAGAAAAAAAACTTGTAGCTTTAAATGTTTTGTATTCTTGGTCAAGTGTTTCTGTATATACACTAAGGCTGAATGTTCCAATCTGACTCCCACTCTAAGATAGATAGATAAATATATGTAATATGGATGGCACCAGCACCTGTTCCACTGCTTTGATTAGTCCTATTAGCCCTGCCAGAGGGGCTTGGGTTTGTAGTGCCTAGCTATTGGTGTTTAATTCTTGCTAGGCCTTCGCAATGGCATAGGATGTGGAACGAGTCCTCTTCTTCCTCTAGGCAGAATCTGCATAGCGCTTCCACCACCAGACCCATTTTGCTCATATGTTTGTATATGTTTGTTGAACTTGCAGTATCCTGTCATCAGATCTACCATTGTTTTGACCATTTTCCTGATTCAGATGTACAGTCGTAAATTTTAGCGATTGTTTCTTAAGGAACCAGGTTTGGGCCTGTGTTTCCGCCCATTTTTTATGGATCGTTTAACTGCGGTCTTGGAGATGTCGTAGGAGGGTTCCGGGCCAATCACTGCTTTTGACGAGCCTTGTTTGGCTAGTTCGTCTGCGATTGTTACATTTGTGTGACTGCCAAGTTCATTAAGAGCATCTATACAGTACCACACTAGCCTATATTCGACATGTGTTAGCTTAGTGCTCATAATAGCTACTTTTGGTGTCTTGTCTTGCTATTTCTCTTTTGCAGTGGTGAAGAGCTAGCGCCTCTGCTTGATACATTGTGGTGTCCTTTGTGACTCTAACAATAATCTTTGTCTCGGGTTTTGTACCGTGTATACCTGCTCCTACTCCTTTGTCGGTCCTTGAGCTGTCCTTGAACCAATTTAATTCTGCTTTGGTGGGTTGGCCTCTGACCCAGTCTTTTCTTTGCGGGGACAGTACCTTGTATTTCTCTTTGAAATTGTATTTTTTTAACATGGCATCACTTGGTATCGCCGTGATCGCGTTTGCCTTCAGCTCGTCTTCCAACCGTTGGTGTGTTTTTCTGAGTGTTCGGATTATGGGTGTCTGTCATTGCATCAGTCAATATGATATGAAACTGGCCTCTCCTTGTATAAAGATGTGCAGTGGTGATATATTTATAATAACTTCTAGGGCTGCTGGTGGGGTGGTGCCTAGGGCTCCTGTTGTACAGAGACAGGCTAGTCTTTGTGTACTGCTTAGGAGTCATGTTTCCTTTGTCCTAGTCCACCACACTATTTCTCCATAGGCTATCATGGGCCTTATCACCCTAGTGTAAAGCTATATATCATTTTAGTCCCCAATTTTTTACGCACATTCTATGACATCAACCCAATACTATTGATGCTTTTTTGGTAGCGTTTGTGATGTGGGGCTTCCACGTTATTTTGGCGTCGAAGGTACTACCAGGTATTTGGCCTCCCATAGGAAGGGGCTTTAGGCCTTGCAGTGCTTGCCTTTTTGTGAAGATGACAATTTGTGTTTTTTGGAGATTGATCGCCAGTCGATCCTTTTTGCAGCAATTGTCTACTATATTTAGGGCTATTTGTGCTCGCTCTGAGACAACTCCCGCGAACCGGTCTTTGATTCCTTAGGCTAGTTCATCCACGTACCCTAGCCAGTGGATATCCTCTTTGGACAATTTTCCCAAAAGGTCATCTGAGTGCCACCCATAGCAGTAGAGACAGTACTCATCCTTAGAACAGCCCCCGCTGCGTTAGCTTTAATGGTATGGTCCCCCAACGTGGATTTGATTGTTCTTTTCTCTAGGCTGACATTGACATTGAAATTAAATGCATAGGAAAAATAATAGGACGAGTTAAAGAGCTTGACTACCTAGGAATAAGGATCCAAGAAAATCTCAAATGGGACAAACACATTACAAACCTAGTAAAACAAAACATAAAAACGGTTAACACCACGCCTGCGCGAGTGCGGAGCGTCTCGTCCCTTAGATAAGCACCAGTAGAGGCCGAACTAACACACTTGAAAATATACTTCGGTAACGGCAGTACGAAAATTACGTTATAAATCGGGCTGCTAGAGTCTGTACTCACTTGTATTTACGTGTAAATAAATATCATTAAATTGCAATCTTATTCTTTAAATCAGCCATTTGGCCACCAAGATTTTACAAAAACTATAGCTAATATCAACAAAATAAAACATTATATACCAACGGGAGCAAGGTAACTGTGGTGTTTCGCACTTTTCGTGCTAGCTTATTTAAAATATAATAGCGTCAAAGGTTTTTTATATGTTTCCGTGTTCGGCACATATGGAGTGCGCAATACCGAACACAGTGTGTATTTAGTCTTTGCAGAATAAATTTGAGTTAAGCAAAAAGTTATTAAAGTGTTATCCCCACAACCCCAATAGTATAGTGGTGTTCAAGAGAGGTAAGAACAGAAAAATATATACCACGCATTATTCATGGCTAAAAACAACTACCTATGTAACATCTTGGGAAATACAAAGAAAAATAATATCAAAATAATACAAACCCAGCAAAATAAAATATTTAAAACATTGTACAACATGAATAGAAGATCCAACACAGATTCATTAGATATAGAAACACAAGAACTCAATACTAAGAACATTAACACTAAATAACTTGTTATAAATAAATAAAATAAAAAATAATCTAATCAAAACAGGCATTAAATTAAACATGAACAAAGAAATCCATACATTTAAAACAAGGAGAAGATCAATAAGATCATAAGGACACAAAAATTCAGAACAAGACAATATACACATTGTTAGGGAATGAAAACATACAACAATTTAATAATCTGCAGGAACATATACGGACTCTAAAATATATAGCTTTTAAATTAGAAGTTAAACATTTATTAATAAATAACAGCATAAATAAGCTAAACAGAGGAAACCCACTATATTCCCCAATACCGTTAGCCCGAGACGGGACGGATGCCGAACCCTAATTCCCGAGGTGAGGACAAGGGAAGAAACACCATACTACAGATCCATGCTATTCATAGAATCATTTATTATATAACTATTTATAGGCCTTATATGTAGTAAGAGAGATTGTTGTGACGTTGTTAAATCGCTATATCATTGACTTTGTGATGAGCCTGTTTAGGTCGTCCAGCGCCGAGTCCGTTGACTTTCCCGGTACGTATGCATATTGCTTGTTGTTGAGGGAATCTTTCCCTAGTATCTCATCCCATATGTACCTACCTATCAATCTTTCCATTGTTTTTAGTAGGAATGAAGATAGGATGATACTGCCTGTATGACTTTGGCGTTATACCAGCTATACTGCGTACCTTGGGTAGGTAGATTACCCGCACGCTTTGCCATAATTTTGGTATATATCCTCATGATAGGCAGGCTTTGAAGATTTTTGACAGGTGCGGCATCAGTTCTTCTATGCCCTTTTGTAACAGAATGAGATAAATCCCATGTGGTTCCGTCGACTTGTACGGTTATAACGTGCTGATAGCCCATTTAATTTCACTGGGTCGTATGACCTCCGTAGCTAATCTGCATTCATTTCTTACAGGCATTTTAGGTCTTTGACTGGGATTGTCTGGCTTGTTATCTTCTATCAGAATTTTAGAGGCTGGAAAGTGGACTTTTAAAAGTTTCTTGAGACTGAATAGTTGAGGTAAAACAATACAGTGATGGAGAATTGGCTACCTGATACTTTAAACTTGGTTTAAATTTCTTGAGACTTTCCTCTATTTTTTTGTGTAGATTCCCTCCGGTTTCTTGAGGAAGCCTACCTCTTTGGCTGGTCTCATTTATCTCCTCGCAGAACTTCCTCCATGAGTCCCTTGTAGATTTTTGAATTTCTATGTTATATTGTGTGAGTTCTCCTCTGTATGTGTCTCAGTCCTGGTCCTTTTTGGCTCTGTTGAATAGCCTTCGAACCCCGATCCTCATGCTTTCGAGGTTATTGTTCCACCAGACTGTTCCGCAACTTCTCTGCTTGGCTGTTTTTTTTTCGGGCAATTTTCCAGATATACCGTCCTGATGGCGTCATTGATTTGTTCCACTGCCAGCTCTAGCCTATCCACCTCTCGTGTCGATGCTGTACCTCCCTTAAGAGCTTCTCGGAAGGACTCTTTATATCCTACCCAGTTCGTCTCTCTTGGGTTTCTTTTCTTGCTCATCATAAGAGACTAGATCCCACTCTAAAGATTTCACATTAATTGCTAGTCGGATTTATTGTTTTGATGTAACTTGAATTGACAATCGATTAACTATTTGTGAGGTTTTTACATTATTTTATATACTCCTGTCGCTGAATAGTCTTGATTAATTTCAAGAGTGCGTTCTCCATCTCTGGTAAATTAGATGGCCTCGGTGATGTACTCCAATTTTGCGGCAGCATGTTAATACACGTATCATCCGAGCAAACGTTAGACACCTTAAAATTAATGCTTTTTTATTTTTTTGTCTACGAATGGGTTTGATTGCATTTATATGATTTCTGGAGTTATGAGCTGGGTCAACCAAGATTTCCTCTCCTCTCCCAGCCATTCAAACCCTTGCAACCATGATATGTTATTTATCAATTTCTCTGGTTCTATTCCTCTCAACATGAAATCAGCTAGGTTATCTTGACTTAGTATATGGTGCTAGAAAATGTTGGATGATAAGCGTTGGATATTGTCAACTCGGTTTGCCACAAATGTGCCTAGTTTGCTGATATTATTTTCGTGGATTTAGGCCATAGTGATTGTTAAGTCTGTCCAGGTGTGTGTAGAATAAATGTTATGTTTCAAACATTAATGTAATTATGAACATTCTTTAATATTTTGGCAAGTAGCAGTGTGAGTACAAGTTTATTGTGCAAGCGTAGATAACGGCATTATAAGCTATTTCTGATCAGTATAGTTCTATTTAATTATTATAGTATATCCATCTCTTGATTTCTAGATATTGTTATGTTATGTAGGTTTTCGATGTTGTGGTGGTTATAATTATTGGAGCGAGCCAACCCAGTGGATCATATATCTTGAAAACTATCAGATAGTATTACGATCTTAGTTATAATTATCTTGTGGAGTACGGTTGGTTTAAATGTAAATGCATCTTGGGTAGGGTTCCATAATATTCCTAGCGACTCTTTGTCTGCAAATTATATCTCTTAGTCAGTTTGGTCTACCACATATTTGTTAATTGAGTTGTATCCCACTTTAATAGTATTAATTATAAGATTTCTTTATGTGGTGATTTTAATGTACATTTTAATAGTAACAATTTTCACGTAACGAACTTAATCAAAAGGTTAATTAAACACTTGGTGTTGTTTCACAACAATTTCAACTTAATCTATTTTTAATAGTATTAATTTATTTTATACTATCGACTTTCAAACTTAAATTGAATTCATGAGTCGAATAAAATGTCCAGAAATACAGAACACATTTCATTGGAAAAGAAAATAAGAACTCAATTAAAAAAGCACTAAAAGAAGCAAAAATTGCATATAATAACAAATACTTAAAATCTTTACAAAATGCAAATAAAGCCCTATGGAATATTATCATTGAAGCGATTAACAATTACTTTATCAATATCTCTAAAACCATTACTGACAATTTATCAGATAGTGACCTAAATCCAATTCTCATAAAAAGACAATATTTGTTTTGCAATAGAACCCTATCCGAGGTGTACCACATGGATCAGTTCTCGAACCTTTGCTTTTTCTTTTGTATATAACTGATTTCCCTGAATATATTAAGAGTTTTTTACAACAGAAAGCATCAGCTGCGGCTAAAGCATAGTTCTGTTGCAATAAAGTCAGTCTTAATAATAGCAAAATAATTCAAATGACGTTTACGCTTACATATCAACCAAATCCATTGAATTAACTTCAATCGACAAAATATCTTGGTATACACTTTGATAAGGGCAAGGTGTGAAATTAGCCAAAAATAAAAATAAATAAGGCTATTTACTTATTACATAATTTGCAGAATAATGTAAGCATGGGTATTTTAAGGTTAACTTATTTCTCGTACTGCTTACAGAATTGTAGTTTGGGGACATTCTACTATACAACATTGAGTGTTCTTCCTTCAGAGAAGAGCTGTTAGAATAATAGCGAGATTGTCGTTTAGACAAGACTGAAAGCAAGCATTTATTAAACAACAAATATTAACCATTCCTTGCATATATATTTTGAAGTGTATTACCTACGTCCGCAATAATATACACAAATACGAGTATTACGCTTAAGTCGATGTCATTACTATTTTGGCATTAAATTTTATAATAACATATAAGAGCAATGCCAACCAAAATTATGAAACATGATGTTAAAGCTAAGCTATCCTTTTAAGGGAAGCTTTCTTTATCTGGGCGGATTATTCAGATTATAAGTTTCCCACCTAGTAATTGTAAGTTGAATTATGTAATATTTATGGATAAGTAGCACCAATAAAATATGATTATATTCCGATATCCATTTCAAAAGTATGACGTTGTTTATTTCCTCAGATTGAATTGAAAGATATTGTACTAGCCCAATTGAATCTCTAATGCAGATTGTATGTCCTTGGTCCCGGAACGCATATATCCTTGTATGTGTCGTTCATTATTATTTGAGCATAAGCAAGCTAATTGAGTGTTCAAGTTGCTAAATTATATGCTTCCTTGGTTCCATATGTGACTGTAAAGAGTTGAAATTGTCGTATAGGTTTTGATGGTGCATTTCTCCATAAAATTCGTTGGTAACTTTTCTTCTCTGCTACTTAAATTTGTCGATATATCTTTTCTATGTAAGGATATCGATGATGTTTTTCTGAAGTTGTGGACCAGACATGGAATTATATGTTCTAGGTTAAGATATTCTTTCATATAATTACCGGATTCTTTGTTTAGATGTTCATCCCTTTGCAATCGTTGTTCTTGCTGGTGGAATCTTGCCACTGCTCTTAATTTTGACTTCTAAAGATTAGGGGGTCTTTCTATGAACGGTACGCAAACGTTATTATTTATGTTACATACATACATCTTCTTCGGCTGTTGGTTCTATTGGGACTGCTACCTCGATTTTCTAGAAATGTGAGAAGTCTTGATTATCATCAGATTATGTAGTTAGATATAATATTTCCAGATGTGTTTTGGAATCTTTGTCTGATATTATCCATCCGAATTCGCTGTTCTGAAGAAAGAAAATAATTATGATTTTTCGTACAATACATGGCTGTAGTCGTGCGTTTCGTCTAAAATATCAATTTGTCTAGGGCATTTGAATATGTCGTTGGCCAGATCAATTTCTTTAAACTGGTCCTTAAAGGTTTGTGTGTTTGGATATGCTGTTTCTTGGCTAGTGATTCTTGAAAAACCTTATAACCGTGTTAGTAGCTTAAACTCATTACCTTAATGTGGACTGCCTCTATTATTGAACTGGAAATCTGTCTTTTACTCAGTTTCTACTTTAGAGACTCTATTGTGGAATTTTTAACATCGCAATCTTACTATTAGTGTGGCATATTCTGTGATGAACAAGCATTGTGAACATTGGCCTAATAAGGTTTTAGGTTATAAGTTACTACATAAACTAATGCTGTAGATAACAAGTTTTTAATTTCCAGAACCCCTGTTGCGTACCAATTGCTGGAATGGACTGGTTTATGATTGTTTTTGTTGTGCTGGACAAATCACTGTTGGCTGTAACAACAAGGCTGTGCATTTACACAGTATTCTTTCTTTGATAATCTTGTTACCCTCTAGTACACTACATGCCAGGAAGGTAGGACAATTGTAGATATCATGGTATCCTTGGCAGATTCTACACTGTTTGTGGTTTTCTAACAGTCCTCTAGGGAGTATGGGTCTGTTAGTTTTTCTATAAATGTCAGAAATTCGGACAGCTCGGGGATTTCATGAAGTAACTCTAGATTCTTATCGAAGATTTTGTGGCATTTTCCCATTTTCTCATGATGATTATGCTAACGAATGTGCTTCGGTGTCTTATCCCGTGTTTTGGATGACTTGCAAAGATTTTATTGTTGTATCATGTAACAGTTTAAGCTGTGCGGGAGAGTTTGAATCACATATGAGCTGATCTGTCAGTGTACTGATTTTCTGTACCAATAACAGCCGTTTGTTATCGTGCCGTCATTTGAGTGTGTGCTTCGCTATCGGCTAGTGGTCATCGGTAGGTGAGATATTAATTTATTAATTTCGAAGCCTTTCCACGTATATAAAAAATCAGATATTCTAATTTTGAAATATCCGATAAGTGGAGATGATTGTAAATGGCTTGTTTCTATAAGCTTTGAAATTTGGCCCATTTGTCGTATCCATTTTCAAATGTTGGTGTGTTTTTTTTTTGATAATTAAGCTTTGGGCCTTGCAGCAAATGGAAAACTGATTGAAAAATTACATAAATGGGCTTTAGCATCGATGATTTGATTGAATTGCCAGTGGTACTTTGTAGTATTATGATTCATATAACACAGCACCAAGATTCGTCCCAATCCTGCTTTACTTTGCATCAATCCAAACTTTCGTAACGATGTTCCATATCTTACCATCTTTTTTAACCCATTGGTAATCAATTTTAAGTGGTGTATCAAAAGGAGACGGTTTGACAATTTGCTGTAACACTAAACTTGACGATTTGTGGTGAGTCTAGTTTGGCTAATTATTTTTTCTCGGTTCTCGACATTTTTCTATATAGATTCAATTGCAGAAAAATAAACAATAAACTGAAAGACCTACAGTCGATAGGCATGAAGAAGATGAAGAATTATAAAAACTATTGTTATTATTATAATTATATACTTTCTTCAATAAAGATGTTTTTCCTCAAAAAAAATTTCAAGCATACAAGGCTAAAATTGTTTTCATATCATGAAAATCTAGCTATAAAATAAATTTATTGTTATGTCGCTCTCTTGACATCACTGGTTGTTCGATGTTTTAGAATAATTGTTAAATATTCATAATGGTTAATTTGTTCTGTCTGAAATATAAACAGAACGAATAAACCGATGAGTAATTATTTATACTGGCTTATACTTTTAATATAAAAATAATTAAAAAAAGAAAACAAACATTCTAAAATAATAATTATATAAGAAAACAAGTTTTAAACTAGTTTTCAAACTTGCTAATCTGAATATTACAAGTTGAAAAACGTTAAGATGAATCTGAGGCTTAGATTTTAATTCAAAATTTCGTTATTCGTAAAATCATATATTATGAATATATCTCGAAAAAAAAATCTACATTATGAAGTCTAATTCTAACGGGTGTTCAACAATTATTGCAGTCCCGGGTGGCGTTGGAATAAAAAACGTAGGTCGATTCTTACATGTTGCAAATAAATGAACTGACATGTTTAATGTACATTTAGGTTATGTTTGACAATTAACATGTCAGTTCATTTATTTGGCACATGAAAGAATTGACCTACGTTTTTCATTCCAACGCCACCCGGGACTGCAATAATTGTTGGACACCCGTTATATATCTATATATCTACTAAATAAATTAATAGACATTTTCTATTAGATAATTTTATTATTAAGCAAGTCTGATTTTTAAAATGTTTATATACCTTTTTATTTTAATTTTTTTTTCTGAATTGAATCACCTTTTATAACATTTTTTTTGTATTTTTTGTATCTTTGAATAATTTCCGCTATGGTCTTAAATATTATTAAGTAAGTCGGTTTTGATCTATTTTGGATCTTACTAGCGTAGTACAATTAGAAACAAAGAAACTGGAAATTTTGGAGTTTTCGCTCAGGTTAAATCGTCAGTCAAGATATTACCATAAAGGCGCCATCTATAGTCTTATCTTTCCACTAAATTCCTGTTTCGGTGAATAACCACTGACAAATCGTTTGGGACTATCAATAGCGATAATTATAACAACAACAATATAAAAATTCATTTTTTTTCCCTGTCAACAACCCTTATCGATCAATTTCGATCTATTTTGAATCTCATTAGAGTAGTACAGTTGAATATTTGTCGATGATTATCTACATAATGAGGGTATAACGCTAAAACAAAAGAATATGCAACTTTATGGTAATACTGTAATTGCATATTTGTTTTGTTTTGGCTTTAATTGATATCATTATAATACGCTAGATATATCATAAATTTCTTCAATTTTTTCTTTACAAAAATATACCACTTGTTTTTATGTCTTATCAAGACTTATTATAGACCTGTGAAAAGTTTAGAATTTTTAAAAGTAATTAGTATTTTAATAACTTTTATAACAACCGACTAATATTGATAAAGGGAAATTTCGTGCATGGGTTGTAACATTTATACCGGAATCAAATTACCTTCGTTATATTTTATATATTTATGCTTGGGCTACTAATTACATTTAAACATATTACAAGCAATATACAATATTCTTATTCAACTTCAAAGTAACTTTAGCTTGATCTCAAAAGTTTAAGAGAACTCTACACTTTGTAATATTTCATGTAGAATTTGCGAAAATTAATTAATTTATATTTGGCAGCATAGATATACTGGTAAAATTTATAATGCGTTTACGAAATATATTTCAAAGTGCACTCAATATTTTTTAAAGTTAACTATAAAATTACATTATTGTTTAAATATTACTTACAGAATATATTTGCTTACATCACTACAAAATAAAACTACACATATATAAAAATATTCCATGGGTCCTCATATTTGTGGTTTCGTAGTATTATATATTAAATATATTTAATCAAATATTTCACAATATATTCCTAAAACGTAAATCAATTTATCATATCCAACTTTTATTTTTAAATGTGATTGATGCTTGAGGCCACTACTTTGTGGTACATTTTGAATCAGCTAGATTAATAATATTTTCAAAAAAGGTTTAATCCTGTCACCAATAAACAATTGTATGCGATTACATATTTTTTTAGTTTTTAAAGAAAATATAGATTTACATTTGAATCAAATCTGACTAATTTACAACATTTTTCAAATTTATTTTCTATATATCGTGGAGAATTGCAAATAAAAAACTTTTAATGAAAAAATAAAGTTAGAAATATTTCAATAATTAATGTATTTTAACATTTAACTAGCGTAACTTTTTAAATTAGATATTTCGAGGTTGTTTTTCGTTGGAAATTTATATCAACGTTTTTATCTCATGGATTGAGTTACGGGAAGAATTTTAATCAATGAAAAATAAAACTCAAAATTCACCTACTTTGCATACGGCTTATATAACTTATAATTTTAAACTGGTTTAGATAAATTGATTGAAATTACATTATTATTTATTTAATAATATCATGTTATATATTTGAAAGAAGCTGTGTTTTAATATAAAGCCTTATTGCTATAATCAAACACAATTTAAATTCAGTACAACCATAATATTGATTACCTTACAAAGTGAGCTTTGTTACATGACAGCATTATTATTATTTCACAATACCTTTTACAAAAGCTCAAGCTGTACTATCCACTCACGCGAAAGTGCATCAAAACGAAATCATCAATCTAAAAGCAGCAATAAAACAAATGTTCCAATCTCGATGTACGATTTTCCAAGTGGCAGTGCAGTCGGTTGGGTAATTTTTAACCCTGCGTCTAGCAGCCTGGCTAGGAACATATAAATGTACTTTATACGACATCAAATGTATCTGGATATTAGTTTTAATGGCAAAGATTCAGTGCTCTGTCGGCCTCGTAAATATTATGGTTTATTCAGCACATGACTTCTATACTTCAGTTCGAATTGGATGGCCAGACATAACGTAAAGCAACATAAAAGATTATTTCTCTTAAAACAAAAAACATTCTACTTTGGAAACTTATTAATTAAATATTAAATATTAATCATATTTTGATGTAATTTAATTTTTTTCAATTTTCAATTTCGTGTTACGGCCATTTGCTTTGATTGATGCCTTTATTTCCTGGAACGGATTTTGGCAACCCAAGTGCTGTAAAGCGCACTTTATCGTACACAGCACATACTTTTTTATGCGCTTCAGTTGCATTTTCCCTTTTCTAAAGTAATAATAGCGATAAACCTCGTTTTGCTTTTGACATGTCAACCACTTCTTTAGGACGTCTACTGAATCGATTCATTTACTTTTTCTAAATGACAAGTATTTTCTGCCAAATGGTATTTAGGTTAAATGATTTAACTTATGATACTTGTTTAGAAATACAAGTGTAAACATCTACTGATCGTAACGGAAGTGACTTAAGAGTCAACTCAATATAATAATGAATATATTAGTCAACTTAAATGTTCTATACGAAGCATTAATAATAAAATTGATTGATTAGCATATATTAATTTTAAATATAAAGATAGTGTAAATCAGCTCCTTAATGAAAAAAAAGAAACACTAGAGAAATGTTTAAAGGCGAAACAATCTCATTTTGAGAAAATGCATCAGCCTGTTTTAATCTGTATTTACTAAATATTTTAACATCAGCGCAACTACAAGGTAAGTTACATACTTGACCTTCATAAAAAAACCAAAAAAATGACAACCAGTAATAGAAAATTTAGTACAATGCGTATTTAACTGATTGGACAAAACTAGGCGTGCAGATATCTGGTCTATAGCCTTT
Organism: Ontholestes murinus; assembly: GCA_963969525.1. Lineage (NCBI taxonomy): Eukaryota > Metazoa > Arthropoda > Insecta > Coleoptera > Staphylinidae > Ontholestes > Ontholestes murinus. Next base: position 30,094,791 of record OZ018389.1, read on the forward strand.
TGGCAAATTAACATTCTAATACGAGAAGAGTGTGAAAATAACTAACAGCTTATAAAATCCGGTACATTTCCATAACTTCTAAGGCATTCAGTTTTTTTTTTCCGTTTTCTTTGTATTACTTAACGCTTTGGAATTTATGAAAATAAACCAAAAGAAAGCACAATTTAAACGATCAAACCGAAATTTCAAATTCCCCACTATAATTAAATCTCTTTAATTTATCGCTACCAAAAGCTTACAACTACCAACATTATAATTCGAATATTCATCCCAACTATACAACGCTTTTTGAATTAGTATGTCTTCAATTTCCTTTCAAGTCTCCTATGTTTGCGAATTCTAATTACTTATATTTGGATATTGCCTAGTGTAGTGATTATTATGTACAAACTAGGTAAAGTTAAAATCTTCATTTCCACGAAAGTCTGTCAGCAGTCCTCGGAGTGATCAAGACCGCACATAATTCTTAGTTACCATAAATCTTGTTGACCCAGATATGCAGACCATATTGCATGTGCGTTTGCATTAGCGAATAGTATACTACTTGCAGAACTTCTTTTGAGACCTTTTTTGATAGGGAATGTAAAATAAATTTATTGGTAGTTTACAGCAGTGGAAATATGTTCATCAAGAAATTTTGTCATTTTTAATTCTATTCTAAAACTCTTGTTTTTTTATCGTATACTTTTAGCTTATTTCAGGCAAACCAATTTGAAGCATTCTCCTGTGCCTACGTGTGTTAAGATTTTACTTCATTAGATCCTTATTTTTGCAAATTATATTAGTACCATCGGCATATAATATAATATTTATTTATTTTGTAATATATTTTTGTGATATTTATTTTATTAGAAAGGAGTACAAAGATATAATAATAATAATAATATTTGGATTTTGAACTATGCCAGGTAGGTAATTTATATACAAGGTGGCGCAAAAGTAATGTCGCAGTTTGAATTGGCTGCCATTTTTTTATAAATGAAAAAAGAAGAGCTCTGTTTTCATCAAAAATTTATTTGAAAGTGTAATATTGGTTACATTACTTGGAAAATATTTTATCGCTTAAATGGCCACCTCGCGAGTTGGTACAAAATTGCCCTCGTTTTGCGGCATTTTGAATTGTTGCTTGCAAAACATCTGGCTCCAAATTCTTCAATGTTAGCTTTTAGGTCTTGCAAGGTTCGTGGTTTATTGTAGTAAACGCGAGATTTTAAAAAGCCCCAAAGGAAGAAGTCTGGTGCTGTTAGATCTGACAATCTGGAAGGCCAGTTCAAATCTCCAAAACGGGATATCACTCGACCTGGAAATTAGTGTCTCAAAATCTCCATAGTTACCCGAGTTGTGTGAACCTATGCTTCATCCTATTGAAACCAACAATGATCGAGACCCAATACAGCAACTTGCGGCAAAAAAACTCGTTTAGCATCTGTCTGTAACGCTCGCATTTTACGGTTACGACGTCTTCAAAAAAATAAGGACCAATCACTTTTTCTTCTTGCATTACTGTAGATTCTATGTGCCCCAGAAACGCAAAAAGCGACGACGAAATTCACGTTGCGTTAAAACAACAGACTTAAAATTTGTCAAATAAGCAGTAACAATAAATCCACGACCTTAATGTGAGTATCGCTCCATGGCTTGTTGACAACTAATTCACTATATATCTACATCATAAATGTCGAATCATACTGACATTTGGCGCCATCTGAAAAAAATGGCGGCCAATTCAAACTATGACATTACTTTTGCGCCACCTTGTATATATTAAAAATAATAAAAACCACAAAACCGATCTTTGCGGCATCCTATGTGTAATTAGTAGCTCAGATGAAGTGATGCCAGATGTTTGAATATACTGTGTTCTACCAGATAAATACGATATCATGAATTTGCAACTGGTCGGATGTAAATTAAAGCAATACAACTTTCTTAAAAGGATTGAGTGTGAGATACAGTCAAATGCTTTAGATAGATCTAAGAACGATGTTTTTAAATGATGTTTTTACTCAAAACAATCATTTGTCAATCCAAAAAAATTCTTCAATTGTTGAACGCCGTTTTCGGAAACCATATTGTTCATTACAGAAAATATTTCAGCATTCTGTTAGCTGCATTTGTAATATCTTATCGAAAATTATTGCTATCAAGAATGGCTTGCAACTTTTGGGAGCTGAAAATTCACCATTCTTATAAACGGGTAGTTATGTAAAATTTATTCTTTAAGGCATTTATTTATTTGTTTTGGGAGTGATGAGATTATATAAGCATAATAAATACCAAACGGAACTATGTTAGTCCAAATAAAAGCAGTAATGTGGATCCATCCATCTAGTTGAATAACTCGCATAATAATATTTCGCGCAAAAATTTTTTAGAAGAGATGCCACTATCTGCTCCATTGACGCCAATTCCCCAAGACAAGGAAATACACGTGGTATAAAAATGTATTACCAAAATGTTCGCGGTCTTCGCACTAAGTTATCCGCGGTAACTGACCCCGCGATATTGTTCGATTATGACGCGATTGTACTTACTGAGACCTGGCTATGTGATGATATTTTTAATGCGGAATTAGGTCTCCTTAATTATAATATATATCGTTGTGATAGAGATCATACAATTACTGGAAAGTCGCGTGGTGGCGGTGTACTCATTGCAATTAATCGTCACCTTAAATCACATGCTGTTAGTATCATATCGGATTACGGTGAAGAATTATTTATTTCGATAAGTATCGATCACCACAAGATACTTCTGGGTGGGGTCTGCATTCCACCAAAAACAGATCTTTCGTCTTATCAACTACATTGTCAAACAGTTGAGAACTTGGTGGACTTGTTCCCGGATCATCAAGTTTGTGTTATGGGCGATTATAATTTGCCAAATATTACTTGGTCAGATGGCGAATACGGTGTGTATACAGATTCTACGCTTCCAGCCGCGAAAACAATCTCTGACACATTCGGTTTCACAAATTCATTCCAAGTAAACAATATTTCTAACGTTAATTCGGTTCTACTAGATCTAATTTTTCTACCAACTACCTGCAAGGAGAATTATGAAATCTCAAAGGTGGATTATCCGCTCGTTCCATGTGACTCGCACCATCCAGCGTTAGAATTAACTATAAATTTTTTAGCTGATTCTGCAAACAAAACTAATTGGTATACAAATTTAAAATATGATTTCTCAAAGACAGATTTTGCAAACCTTAATGATTTTTTAATTAATATAAACTGGGATCTTCTATTTAAGAGCAAAAATGTTAATGACCAAGTTCACATATTTTACAATATCCTCTATGAAGCAATTAATACGTTTGTCCCGGTAGTTGAGTCTAAAAACCCATTTAGCTACCGTTTTCCAAAATGGTTTAGTGCTGAGTTGCGACGCATGATATTTTTGAAGAAAACTGCACATTCCAAATACAGCAGTCGATAGAAGATGGAATTGCATCGGATACTCGTTTATTTTGGAAATATGTTAAGTCAAAACGTGCACTAGATGAGATTCCAAATTCCTTTAAATGCAATGGCAAGATTACCAATAACGAGGGTGACATTGTGAACCTATTTGCAGCATTTTTTGGATCAGTGTACAAAGACTCTACCCCTTTTGCAAACACGGTTGAAGTTGAGAATTCACATCTAAACCTGCATTCTGCGCCTGATATTGGTATATCTACTGTCCTGGAAGAGCTGTCTATTATCAAGCTGAGCAAGTCTATCGGGTCAGATGGTGTACCAGCGATACTTCTTAAACAATGTGCCTTTTCTCTAAGTCGTCCTCTCTGGATTTTATTTAACCTTTCATTAAAATGTGGGGTATTTCCATCTTTTTGGAAAAATGTACTTATTACACCAATTCACAAAAGTGGTGCTAAAAATAGGATCGAAAACTATAGACCCATTTCAATTTTATCTCATATCCCTAAGATTTTCGAAAAACTTATTACCAGTTACATTTCCTCCAGGGTTGATGGGTTGATGTCATGCGAGCAGCATGGGTTTAGACGTGGTCTATCAACGACGACCAACCTAATTACTTATGGTAACTACATCACACACGCGCTAGAGAACAGTTACCAGGTCGATTCTGTTTATACGGACTTTGCTAAAGCTTTCGACACCGTCGATCATGGTCTATTGCTATCCAAAGTTCGCAAATTTGGCATTCATGGATCTCTGCTTATGTGGTTGGAATCTTATATTAGTCAAAGAACTCAACAGGTACGTCTTGGTGGTTATACGTCTTCTTTGATATCCGTTACGTCAGGGGTTCCGCAGGGATCCCATCTAGGTCCACTCCTTTTTAATATCTTCATTAATGATGTGGTTACATGTTTTAAACATTCAAAATGCCTATTGTTCGCAGATGATATGAAAATATTCACTAAAATCTCTAACAGCATTTCCTCTCAACTACTTCAACAAGACCTTGATAGGTTTAGTGACTGGTGTAAGTCAAACAATATGCTGCTGAATGTTGATAAATGTCGGTTAATGTCTTTTTACAAGACTAGGACCCCTGCTCTTAATCACTACATTATTAATAATAAACGCCTAACATCGGTTAATCTAATAAAAGACCTAGGCGTAACTTTTACTAGTACTTGGAGTTTCTCCGAGCACATTTCTAAAATTACCTCCAAGGCATCCCAAATGTTTGGATTTATAAAAAGAAATTCTAGCGAATTTCAAAATGCCAGCACTGTTATTAAACTGTATGTTGCATTAGTTCGTCCCCACCTGGAATACTGCTCCATTATTTGGTGTCCTTATACAGCCCGTGACATAGGTTCTATTGAGAGTGTTCAGGGAAAATTTATAAAGTATTTGTCCTTTAAGTTTTTGATATGCGATTCGTACCCAAAACTACTTGGTATGTTCAATTTGCAAACCTTAGAGCAAAGACGTTTTAATTGCGATGTAATCTTTGTTCATAAATTGTTAAATGGGTTAATAAATTCAGCAGATTTAGTGAGCAATATTGATATACATGTTCCATCCAGGCCGCTTAGAACTAACCGGCTGTTCTCTGAGACAAGAAAAAGAACCGATTATGCAAACCAATTTGGTATACCGCGCTTACTCAGAAATTGCAACATGATTAATATTGATTTATTTTATGTTAGCTTTACGCAATTACGCGCCCAACTTCTTAAATTGTAATTTCAAATTCTTTTTACTGTGTTTAATTTTTGTTAAATTTTATTAAAACGACATTTTTAATAGTCGACCTATGTATTTAAATGTACAACCAGTTATTGTATTATACGTACTATTTATGCGCATAGACCTATATTCATTTTATATCTGACTGATTTGTGCTTGTGAATTTAGATTTTAATGTGTATTTTTATTATAAAATTAATTGTTGTGCTTAATTTGTAATTTATATTCTATGTACTTGGCTTTGTGTCTCCTTGTAAATGGCCTACCGTTAATAAAGAATAAATAAATAATAATCTCATACATAATTTAGAACGAATTCTATAGGTCTTTCCTGTTTTGTAGGCCTAAAACTGTTTGTAGCCTTAGTCACTACAGTAAATAAAATTTTTGTGAATTCAAAATGCGTTCCAAGTGTTGGAGAATGGCGACACATATCAATCAGTATTAGACTTAGGTAAAGAGCTTATTATATAAAATCAGTAAGAATATTGGAGAAGAACTGGTTAAATTTCATTTCAGATATACCACAACTTGTGTTCTTATTTCTATTATTTAATTTTCTGCTAGAATTATAAGCTCCCAAATGGCTTTTGATTTGACAACTTAATTGTTAAATATTTTTTATTGCGTTCCTATAATCATTTCGATAATTATTCTTTATTTGCTTTAGTTCGGGGTCCTGAAGTTTGTTATACGCTTCTGTGATTGGGGCCAAAGTGTTTCTCATATTATAGAAATGAAAATTATACCATATTAGTTGTTTTGGTTTGTATTTGCAGAGTTGTCTCTTTATATATTTAATACTTCCCAAGCTACATTCTTGATGTAACGAAAATTTAATGGGTTTGCTTTGATTAACACACGTGTCGTGTTACATGTTTTTATTTGCAGTTACCTGATATGTGCTTTGAATTTCACAATTTATTTTGCCCCCAATTTATATTTCTTGGTTATTATTAACTATGGGTTTGCCATCTTTTATCTCTATCGCCTCTAATAGGTTTAGTTTTAATTCTTTATCTTGGAAGTGCATCGGTTTAATCGCCCCTAATTGATGGTTAGTTGTGATGCAATGGTCCGCGATTTCAGCGTGACGAATATTATTTATTATGGAATTTTTGTGTTTCTGTAATCTATCGTTGAAATTTCTGCTTGTTTGTCCAAAATATATGGAATTGCAATCTTAGCAGTTTAGATGATAAATTCAGCATTTAGACACGAGATCTCGTATTTGTAACTTTTTGTTCACTATTAAAAGTTCTAGGTTAGCTGTATTGACTTAATTGACCGAAATGTGACGTCTTTTTCTTGTTCTTCCCATGTAGTTAATGGCGCAATTATTTGTTTGTTCTGAAGAGGTAGTGGTTTCTTATTCTTGGTATAATGTTTTGGCGATTAAAGAGCTCATTTCTTTTTTAGAATTTTATTTACTAGATTTTCTATATGGTTTATATGAAAATTTATTTAATTTATGACTGGTAGTAATGTCCACAAAAATTAGTTAGTCTCATTCTTCTACTTACATCGTGAATTGGATGTTGGTGTTGTTTCTTCACTGGAAAAGATAAAATTCCATAATTCCTACTCCAATAACTAAACTTACCGCATCTAGTGATAGGATGTACAAATTCAAAAGATGGGTTACGAGCTAATTTTTGATCAATAAAACATTAAAATAAATACCCTTATAAGCTGATAGTTCAAGTTCTGGAAAATTCACATTGATAATGTTGGCACTAACTCTGCAGCTGATAGAATATAGGTACTACCTATAGAATCGGTTGTAAAGTTAGAGCAAACATTATTAATGTTATTTATTTATTTATTTTAGTCGTGTGGGACAGCTAACTAAAAACGTTAATAAAGACTCTTTAGCAAAGTATTCAAGTTGAGATCTGTTGCCATCACTTCCGTTAAATCTAACAAAGAAATCTGCTGCAAAATATACTTTTTTGTTAGTGATATTAATGCTGTCTATCATTAGTGATAATGTACGTAAAAAAAATGTTAAAATCACCTAATGGAAAACAGTAGACAGTAAGAATAGTATTATTTATAATACAAAGTCGAAATTTCTGGACTTTTCAAATAAAATGTTAGAGAAGTCGAAGGGTGAATATTCTGTTTCATTTCGATTTATAATTAGTACGCCTCCATGGCGAAATATTTTTTTGTAAAATTGCATCGCTCCATGAATATTAGTACGATTGAGATTTGCATATTCCTTATCACTTATACACAAACAGATATATTATTCATGAACTTTTGCATTATCTTTGATAAACATCTGATTTTGCGAAATATTCATTATAAGTGCGTCTGTTATTTGTGGCATATATTCAAGTTTTGTACAAAGTTTATTATTTGTGGCTAACAATTAAATAATGTGTTTAGTTTGTTCTACGGTTTGGGCAGACTCTGTACATTTTATGCAGTTCCTTGGGGGTGGCATTGTTGTATTAGGTGATGAAATGATTCGTGAAGAGTTTAATATTAAATCCTGATAATTATTAATTTCGTCGGTTAAATCAAAAGTATATTGGCTTTCATTTAATTAAGTGTTTAATTTAAGCACTTCTGTCACAAGATCCGAAAAGCATTTTGTTGGAGATCAGAAGATAATGAAGAGATAATAATTTATTAAATAATTTATGAAAAATAAACGCTATTCAAAATATAAGTCGTAATCAAGTAATATGCAATAAAGTCTGGAATATACCACTTAATATAATAATAATAGTAAACTATTGATGATTTTCAACGTTTTATTTTACTCACTACATTGTAGCGAAACAATTGTAGTGAGTAAAATAAAAAGTTGAAAATCATCAATAGTTTACTATTATTATTATTTTAAGTGATAATGGATTTTCAAAATATAAGTGCCTCAACAATCAACGAGATCTGAAATATATTGTCGTTTTCCAATTAATCGTATAAAGTAGAGGTAATATATGAATTTAGGGATTCTTTAGGAACTACTCTTTAACTGTTTTATTTAAAAGTTAACGGCAGTTTTTTAAATCAGTACCTTTTAAACATATACTATTTTCAAGATTGTCCATCTTTTAAAAATATTGGTAAACATTGTTGTTTTATTTTTCAGGTATGTCTTTTTCCTGAATTGGAGCAAATACAGTATTGCAAACTACACTTCATAACTGAATAATTTCGTAAGTTCAAAATAATTCCAATTTTAATATAATATATATTTTTTTTATAAATTAAACCCATGCATATTACATTTAACATCTTTAAATTTCTAAATTATTCAATAGTCTATTATGTAGTATCCACACGTAATACCACTGCAATTGGTGGTTTTTTTCTTGCGTTCTCCAAATTCCATTAGTATTCCTTATATTAGACGCATTCTAAATTCAGAATTATTACGTACTTTTTTATAGCGTTTAATATTATGACCCCTATGTCTGGAGATGGAAAAATATTTAATATTCGACTTTTATTATAGACATATTGTTTTTTGCATACACAGAATTTTAAGATATTTGTCGCTATAATGATTCATAACAAATACTAAATTAAGAATATACAAAATAAATTATTATGTAAAATATTTAATACGTAATAAATTTAGTAGTTCAAAATATTTATAGCCATATTCCAATTGGCTTACAAAGTTCTAAAAACTGTTATAATTTTAAACACTAAACTAATACACTTACTATGTTTTTACCACTTAAAATTATTAATGGTAAAAACATAGTAAGTGCGTTAGTTTAGTGTATCATGAATTATCATGTAGTAACGGTCTCCACGATTTTTATTATGTAATAATTTAATTTATAATAATTAAATTCTTTATCTAAACTAACTAAAATTAATAATTAGAAAAAAGACGAAACCATTTCGTAAATCTAAAAATGAGTCTTATTAATACTATAAAACAAATCACTTTTAACTCTTGAATGTTGTCGGCGTTAATTTGGTGGTACATTTTAATAAGATAATTAAAACACTTTAACTTTGTTTTACCACAAAAATATTTATTGCTGTGACTATAGTTTCGAACATTCACTGTTCATTATCAAACATAAAGTACTTAAAAATAAATTAACAGGTGTTATTTATATGCCTTCTAAAAGAGGAGAGTACATCAGGTCAGTCATGGAACACTTAACTAATATTATCCTCAATTCCCCGTTAGGTAAAAAACACATAAGGTGGTGGTATAGATATGTAGATGATATATTAGCATGCTTCGTAGGTACTGATAGACAAATTTCCAATTTCCTTAATTTTCTCAACTCTCTGCATCCATCAATTAACTTTACTGTAGAAACAGAAACTAACAACACCATTAATTTTTTAGATCTATCCATATCTAAACTTAATAATACTCTTAAATTCGACATCTTTAGAAAACCTACCTTTACTGACACTATAATTCCTAATAATTCCCGACATCCCTTTAAACATAAAATAGCATCATTTAATTTCTTAATTAATAGAGCTCTCAAGTTACCTTTAAGCCCCGAATCATTTCTCAAAGAAATGAGGATTATAAAACAAATGGCCGAAAACAATGGTTACTCGGCTACTTTAATTGATCAATTATTAAAAAAACACAAATTGAAACAAGTTCAAAAATATATATACACCACAAAATTCAGAAGACAATAAGCGGTTTCAATGTTTAACGTATTTTGGAATGATTAGCCTCAAGATCAAAAATATATTGGAAAAATGTAACGTAAAAGTAGCATTTAAATGTAATAATAAAATTTCAAACATAATTTTTAACCCTAAAACTAAAATAGACATTATGAAAAAATCCGGCATTTATAGATTAACTTGCGAATCATGTAAAGGAATTTACATCGGTCAGTCTGGTCGTAATTTTGAAACACGACTAAAAGAACACGAACGAGCATTTCGATTAAAACATAACAACTCAACTTTTGCTAATCATTTAATAGAAAATAATCACACTTTCGGCAAGGATGTACTTTCAGTAATCCACTTTACGGATAAAGGCCGTAAAATGGATTTACTGGAAGCGCTAGAAATTCATAAAGCCAAAATTAATCCCGGTTTTTCCCTTCTTAATGACCAGACTGACCTGATGTACTCTCCTCTTTTCGAAGGCATATAAATAACACCTGTTAATTTATTTTTAAGTACTTTATGTTTGATAATGAACAGTGAATGTTCGAAACTATAGTCACAGCAATAAATATTTTTGTGGTAAAACAAAGTTAAAGTGTTTTAATTATCAAATCACTTTTTGTGATTAATAAAGGTGATATTAATATTAATGTGACAGGTGAAATAATTTATTTTTATTTTTATAATTTAAAACTATGTATTGATGAATATACTAGAATATCTGGTGGATCGGTGAGCATAATAGACAATATCATTACAAATGATTCAGGCTGCTGTACAAGTGTGATACATTATAATATTTCAGATCATCTCGTACAGAAACTTTCACTAGAAAGGGCTAATAATGATTTCAAAAACAAGTAAAAACATTAATATCGCAAATACAATAAAGAAAACATAAGTAAATTTAAAAACAAACTTCCTGATCCCCTATTGTGGGACTTTATTCATTGTAATTCATACTCCGTGAATGAAAAAATAGAATATGTTTATATATTTATTTTTAAGGCATTTTAATAAATATTTTCCAAGCGTTCAAAAGAGTACAGAAAATCGTTGTCATAATAAAAAAAATATAATTCTCGCGAAATTGAAAATAGTAAAAGCCATTTAGACGCCCTTCTAGTTGTATCTAGATACGTACCCGAATTACAAAATGTTTATAATGATCATAAAAAACATTACGACACATTATTGCGTAAGTATGTATCTTAATTCTTGTCTGCTTACCTTACCAGCCCCCTGGCTTACTAACACTCTCCGAGAGTGCGAGATATGATGGTATCTCGTGACTTTGCATATAAGCAATTTAAACAGTGTAAAAGACCTTTAGATTTCATTCTGTACAAACAGTGGAGAAACATTGTCAACTCAGCTATATCACGAGAGAAAGGGGCTTATTTTGATTTTATTACAAGAAATAGTAATAATATATGAAAATGCTTAAAATATCATGACGTAATTAAAAGCAGTAAGCGTGATTTGCCAAATAAAAAAAATAAAATAAAAAAATGTTAATGCAATTAACAAATATTTTTGCGAAACTATAAAAAGCACATCAAATGATGATACCATACAATTTTATTTGGATAATCTACATAAAAATGTAGATGATGAATTTAATTTTAAATTGTTGTTCAGAGCGGGCAGAGTTTCCTAACATATGGAAAACAGAAGCAAGAATTCCTTTACCAAAAATTGATTTGTCCTAAATCTTTCAAAGACTTACGGCCAATTAGTATTTTGCCGATACTTTCAAAAATATTGTAACGTGTCCTGAAGGAATAAATTGTAACGTACATAAATTCTCATCAACTTCTGCCTTCTACACAGTCAGGATTCAGACCTAACTATAGTTGCTCAACTGCTTTGCTAAATGTCTTAGGTGATATAATTGCTGCCTCTGATAAAGGCCGTATAACTTCACTTATATTACTAGACTATAGCAAGGCTTTGGATACTATTAATCATTAAACATTAATTTCCATGTTAAATTATGTGGGTTTTAGTAAACATGCTGTGAAAATAATTTCTAGTTTTCTTGCAGATCGTTTGCAAATGGTAAGGGTTGATGAAGAATTTTCTGATATTACCGAAGTTACTTCAGGGTTCCTCAGGGCTCTATTCTGGGTCCAATATTATTCTGCATTTATACATTATGTCTTAATAGCTGTCTAAAATATTGTAGTGCAAATTTTTATGCAGATGATACGCAGCTACTTTATTCATTTAATTTAATTTAAATTTAAATTGAAGATATCCGTATAGCTGAAAGTAACATTAATTGCGACGTAATTAAACTAGTTAAAATATCTTAACACCACTCATTAATAATAAATGCTAATAAATCATCTCCCATGTTATTTGGTACTCGTAAAATTATCGATGAAGCTAAAGATCTACTAAATATCAAAATAAATAATAATACTTTACCCTTTGTAGCTGAGGTGCGTAATTTAGGACTGGTCATTGATAATAACCTAAGGTTCAAAACGCACATCAGCAAATGTATAACTCGGGGATACCAGGGATTGAAAATAAAAATACTCACAAAGCATATATTATCAATACAAACCAAAAGAACCCTCTGTAATTCGTTAGTTTTGTGTTACTTTAACTTTGCTGATGGTGTGTATAATTCTTGTTTAGATCTAGTCACAAAAAATCGAATTCAAAAAATTCAAAACTCTTGTATTCGACTAATTTTTGGAATCCGCAAATTCGACTATATCTCTGGTAAGCTAACCGCATTAAACTGGCTTAACATGTCTGATCGACGTTACTTGCATTGTTGTGTTCTCTATAATAACATAGGATAGTATTTCGTACTGACGTGCACAATGTTAATGTGAGGTTCCGTAGACTTATCTCACCTCCTAAACACAAAACAACCCTTTTTGAAAGATGTTTTAAATACAATGTTTACAAAATTTATAACAATATTCCATTACATCTAAAAACACTCACATTAATCAGCTTTAAGAAAACTATTCGGAAGAATTTGTTACAAAAATATATTTCCTAGACGTAGAAATTTGCTACAGTTTCAGTTACATTCATTTAATTTTTACTCTTATCACTACCTTTATTAAATGTTACTATCTTTGTAAGAGTTTAGAGCTATTTTATATTAAGTTACGCCACGTAGTTTTAATTTTCTTTTTAGTTGTAATTTTAGCTGTTATGTATTATTTTGTAAGGGCATTTATTTTTGCCAATGAAGTCAATTTATTATTATTATTACTAAAGCAAAACAAAATTACATCAGGAATATATACTTTTATACAGATAACACTAACCGTATCTTGGAATATCATAAAAGAAATCACTGGTATATCTCATAATAAAGTTCTAATAAATAACGACCAAGATTTCGAAACTTTATCAAAAAACTTTAATAGATACTTTGTTAATATCTATCTAATACTACGAGCACATCCAGAAAAATACAAAATCTTTATTCCTACAGGTAGTTACCAAAGTTTTTAATAGGATATGTTCATTAAAAAATAATAATTCTGCAGGGTTCGATCAGGTTCCAGGTTTTACCAAGAACAAATCAGTAATCATAGCTTTACAAAAATGTCTCCATAATATAGTAGGTACATTGAAAAAAAATGAAGTTCCCCTTGGAATTCTGCTTGGTTTGTCGGAAGCGTTTGACAACGTGGATCATAATATTTTGCTTTTTAAATTATGTAGGTATGGAGTTAGTGTGATAGCGCTAAGCTTAATCAAAAGTTATCTAAGAGGCAGGAAACAATGTGTTAATAATATATTAAAGAACGAGTTCAATAAGCGCGATTTTTTTGCACGCATCCAAGTTTGGACTAGTGCAAAAGAAGGCCTTATGAACGAGTTTTTTTATAGTATTTTTTCTATTTTGCACATTATATATACCATTTTTTAATAAAAATTCAGATTCATAATTTGGAGAATTTTGTATAGGTTGGCATTGGTAGTTTATTGACATTGACATTCAATTTCAAATTGTTAACTTCATTTTAGTAATTTGTGTTTCAACGCACACGGTGCGAATATAGTTTTCTCCGTTCTCCGTTCGCACACTAATATTATGAAGTAATACCAGTGTTCTCAAGATTTTGATTTAAATTTGTTATAAATGGATGTTAGATATTTAATATTTAAGGGTTGGCTGCGTTGAAACTATCAAAGCAACAACCTTGAAATAGTAAATTGTACAAGGCTATAAAAGCACTGTACGAGCTATAAACGAATAAAAGTAGAAAACTACATAGTACAATCTCAAACAGCCTAAATATCACAGAGGAAATCTTGCAAGGAAGTGTTATAGGACCCTTGCTTTTTATTATTTACATAAATGACTTAGCCGATGTTGTACAAAAAATAGGTTGTTATATTGTTATATAAGTGTACCCAGATAATACAAATTTATTATTTTAATGAAATAATGTAACAAATGCAATAAATAAATGTAATGAACTACTTTTTGAATGTAATAAATGGTTAAAAAAAGACTAATCTTGAAAACGGAAAAAATAGATGTCATATTTTTCAAAAGAAATCGTTCTAGAATAGTGTATTTTATTCAAAGGACTGTGTTTCATTTCTTGGAATATCTATAGATGATACTCTCAGTAGAATAAAACAAATTCAAAAACTGGAGAGAATATTAAATTCCACTTGTTACATGCTGCGTTTCTAAAGCCAGAGCGCCTCTGGACGTACTAAAGCTCGTGTATAATGCGCACTTTTGTTCATATCTAAGGTTAGGTATAAAATTCTTTGGTTGAAGCAAAGAAGAACTATCAGAATAATGTTGGCCCTAAACTACAAATAATCCTGTAGAACTCAGTTCAAAGATAACAAAATATTATATATGAACTTCTTGTATATAATTTTAGATCAACACTAAATGTCATAGTTACCCATCAGCTTAACCATAACAATTCACCGGCTATCTTTGTATGAAAAAGAACCATTGTGCGCCGCCATGAAATATTATAATCATCTGACAAATGATATCAAATCACAAAGCAATTTTAAAAACTTTAAAAAATGGTTATACAAATACTTATGCGAGAAACAGCCATACTCTCTACAATATTTATAGGAAACATATCGCTTTAAGTTTATGATTTTATTTTATTTTTGTTTCATCAGGTTTAATACCAAATGTAATTTCTGACACGTTTTCATTATTTTGTATGGTGTACTTGTACATGTACTTATTTTCTTAAAATTGTATTATTATAATAGTTGGAGTATGGTGGATGGTCCATCAAATCCCGTCCAAGCTCCAGCAACTTCTGGTGGATCAATAAACTTGTATGTGGTCTCGCGTTGTCATCGTGAAATACAATATCATAACGATTTTCCAATTATGGCCGCTCTTCATTATGGCTTTATTAAATGTTTTCAGTTAGCAATAGTATACAGCCATTTTGATGGTTTGGATCTGTGGTACCAGCTCAAAAGAGATGACGCCTTTGTAACAGGCCAGTACGTGAGTCATGTAAAATGGGTGCAAATAGAGCGTGGAGTGTTATAAGAGAGAAGTGGGAAAAATGGATAGTAAGCAATTTTCGAATGGCATGTAAATGAGTGGAAGTATAGAGAACAATAATATATGAGTGCATAAAAAGAAAGCAGCTGTGGTTCCTACAACATATGCGGGGGTTCAAAAGGCGACTCCAGGATATATATTATGTAAAATTGAGTACATGTGCAGTAAGTAATGAAGAGGATAGCGAGTTATAGAAGGGGTATGGAAATCGAGATATATTTAGGGGAATCTAAGTGGAGAATAGAGCGAAAGAAAATATATAAAAACAGTAGATGTATCCGAGAATATAGTAGATAGATGGTTAGAGCCAGTGGTAAACGTAGCAGCTTGTGTAAAAGAGGGCGAAAATGTGCGGATATTCATAAAAAGTAAATAAGATGACATGTTTGAAAGATAGCAGAAGAGAGAGGGAGAAAAAGACTAGACGGGCGAAAGTTATGAAAAATATGTATTCTGTGTAAGTAGAAAAAATACTTGGAGCCATTTGGCAATGGAGTGTGAGGGAGTTTTAGGGAGTATGTGAGGAATCGATGAGAAGAAATAAAAAGTGAATGAATGGACGAGGGTCGATGGTACCGGAGTAAAAACTGGAAAAAGAGAGAAGAAATTGATAGTTTTACGTATTATTATGTGCCAAACTCTTCTTTGTTCTTCAAAAAAATACCATAATTGGCAGAAAACCAACAATATACTTTTTAATATTTTTTGAACACTAATATCAAGGAGATACATATATTTTTAACGACGAACTAATATCTTTTACGAATAACTTATTTTTAATATTCGCAGCCATATCATAAACACATGAAAACTACTAAAAAAACTGTGTTTTACAACTAATAGTAAAATGTTTTCATACCAATAAAAGTGATTTATGACATATACAATCAATATTACGTCATGACAAGTTAAAATTGTCGAAACTATAGTCACTAAATAAAGTCCGTTTTATACAAACAAAGTTAAAAAGTTTTGTATTTGTGAAGAATTATGTATAACGAAGTAGAAGCCTCCACCGTTAATATTACGTCAATTAAATCATCCACTCGAAGACCACAACCTTTAAAGTTGTTAAAGGCATCGTGATAGAACGATTAAATAGCAAAAAAAAATAGTTATATAAAATTATAATTAGTTTCTCATTTCTCATTTTTGCCACCCTTTAACACTACTTTAAAATAATTCAGGCGATAATATTCATGTTATATTTAAGTTCATTAATTGATTCATACTATTACATAAGTTTATTGTCAAATCAGAAATAAAAGGCTGAAACTTACAATTCATTGGAAATAACAAAACAAATAGGAAAATCAATCACTTATTATTAATTAGATTAAATGTTGATAATCAAGACAAAGGTTCAAATTCGACTCGTTGACAATGTAAGCCAATCTAAGAAAGAGACTGTGATATACAATATTGTTGCAGCAAACAGAAGTTGATGATAACATAGATCTGGCTTAAGCCTTTTCCTGGTACACTATTGAGACCCAATCTAATAGACGTTGAATTTCTCAGATCGTCTTTTGAATTAAATATACATTGAAAAAAGTCAGACATGTAATGTATTTTTTTTTTAGTTTAATAGTTTATTCAGTAAATAATTTAATTACACTACATAATACACATTATAAAAGAATATAGTCAAAACGAAAACATAATTTCATTAGTGCGAAGAAGAAAGTAGAAAAAAATACAACATAAACATATTTAACTACAAAAATCTTCTATACTATACAATTCCTTATCTATGATATAGTTTAATAGCTCACTTTTAAAATCTTTTAACGTTGTTAGACCTCTTATACTTCCAGGTAATTGGTTATACAGTTTTTCCGCTAGAGATAGTCTGTGTATCGAATAGGCATAAAGACTAGCTTGTCGTGTAATGTATGTGTGGTTTTAGTTATATTTACTAAATTTGTCTTTGGGTTTAAAGTTAAAAATCAGTATTTCATAAATGTATAAACCAAACAGCGTCAAAACTTCTGCCTTTTTAAAGTATCCTCTCTCTAAATGACTCACCATATTTCAGATTGAAAATAAGTCTTACAATTTGTTTTTGTATTTTAAAAATTGATTGTGCTAGTGTGCTTTGTCCGTAGAATATGATACCATATCTTAAGATGGATTCACAATTGGCTTTATATAGAGTTATTAAAGTTTTTGGTCCAGTACTGCTTTCAATATGCGTAACGAATAGCAGACTGAGTTTAATTTACTACCTAATTATTGATAGTGAGTTTTCCAGTTTAGTTTGCTATCAATAGTTACACCTAACAATTTCGTGTAATCCACTAGTTCTATTTTTATATTTATATCTTGAAAGTTTATATTAGTTTCATTTATTTTAGGATTTTATGTGTGGAATTCTATTGCTTTTGATTTTGATGCATTTAAAATTAATGTGTTATTATTTAACCACATTTGTGTTTCTTTCATAATATTTTGAGCTTTATTTATTACACTCTGTACGTTCTCATTTACAATGAGCAGGTTTGAGTCATCTGCATAAATCTGTAGTATTCCATCGTTCTGTTGTATTAAATTAGGTAGATCGTTCAGGTATATTAAAAACAGCACCGGCCCCAGAATGCTACCTTGAGGTTCCCCATATTGGTCGTTCCCACTTCTGACATTCTATCGTTTATCAGTACTTGTTGTGATCGATCAGAAGTGTAAGGCAATTGCCACGAATTCCAGTCACCTCCAATATTTGCGATAGGATCCCATGGTCCATACTATCAAATGCCTTGGAGAGGTCGAGGAATACACCAATTGGTATATGCCCTCTCTCCAACGCATCGACCACAGATACCAGGTAATCATATATAGCAGTTGAAGTCAACTTATTTTTCAGAAAACCGTGTTGAGATTTGTCAAAAAGATCGTTGGTGTAGAAAAAATCTAACACACGCTTAGAAATAACTTTCTCCATTATTTTTGAGAAAACACTTAGTAGTGTTACTGGTCTATAATTATATACATCATCAGGGTCTCCCTTTTTGTGAATGGGTACTACAATACCTCTTTTAAGGCATGTTGTAAATATCATAAACGACTTATTTATTAGATAAGTTAGTGGTGTGCTTAGTTCTATTGCTGCGCTTTTTATTAATTTAGTGTTAAATTCATCATACCCTGTCGAATGTTTGTTTTTAAGAGAATTTATTACATTATATATTTCAGCTGTGGTTGTTGGTCTAAGGAATATTGTATTTGTATTTCTATGAGCTGTATCAATATTAATATTAACTGTATTTTCCGATTTGGATATTAAGTTAATAAAGAATGTGTTTACCTCATCTTGCCTATTAACTAGTGGTTTATTGAAATAACTCAGCTTATTACTTTTTCCTATATAATTATTTACCACGCTCCACATTGCTTTATTTTTATTATCGTTGTCTAATTTTTTTTTTATTTCTTCCTGTTTTTCTTTTCGTAATAGTTCACTGTATTTTTTATTTAATACATTATACTGCGATTTTGCATGGACATTAAAGTGTTTAAGGACGTATAGATTATTAACTAACTGCTTGCAATGCATGTTTTCTTCAGAGCTATTTGTGCTCCTTCTGCTTTTATTGCCTTTTGACTTTACTAATATTTTTGGGCATGAATTATCGAGTGCCCTCGATAATATACTCATGAAGTTTTCCCAGCAATCATTTGTGTCACCTATATCAAATATATTCTGCCATATGTTATCATTGCTAATTGAAAGAGTAAAATACATTATATTCTTATCACTATATATTCGCTTAGTTATTTTTTTTATTTTTTGTTCGGATATCTCTTTCTTTCCAACATATTTTTTGAGCTTTATGATCTGAGATATGACTTTCAAGAACTATTGCAGTGTAATCATTTATTAAATTTGTAATTATATTGTCTATAGTGGAAGATTTTGTAATGGTAATTCTAGTTGGTTCTGTAATTGTAAGTTTAACATTATAAGAGGTCAACAAATTTTTCAATTCAAATGTCTCCGGTGAGCTATTACTAGTATCTATGTTAAAATCTCCTGTCACAAAATAAATAACATTTTCATTTATTAAGTCAAATAATTTTTCAAGCTTTTTTTCAACACAAATATATTTTATTTTATTACTTTCCCATTTAACCGCGGTGCATTAGAAAGAGTCACATTCACCAAGTGTTTCAATATCTCTTCTTTCCTTAGTGTTGATGTTTTGCCGGGCATATATTGCTGCTCCTCCGTACGCCGTTTCGCGGGAGCGATGCGCCTTTCTGCAAAAAGATGCTGGGATTATATACTGATCGATCGTGTGAATTTTGAGTCGCTCCTCCATTTTCCAGTGTTCTGTTATTGTGAGGATTTTTCAGTCCGGTTGCGTTTTAAGAAAGTCCTCCAACTTTAGCGTACTTTGTGCAATTGATCAAACATTCAAATGAATTACTGGGGTGTTATTTTGGTCCCTCGATTTTTCATTATTTGTAGTTTTAGATCTGTTTTTATTTTGAGAATTTATTCCATTGTTGCATTATTCTTTTCTTTCTATCCAGGACAAAAAAGGATTTATACAAACACCTTCCGGTCAGATTTCGGGCTGTTTTAATAATGCAATATTTTCCGCGCTATCGGATATTTTGAATGAGGAATATTCAGTCGGATATTTCGACTGCATTTTTTCACACTTAACATTTGGAAATTTCTCAGACAAGTACTTTTTCAAATTTTCTGCTGTTAGTTGTGGTTCAAACCTAAATGCATGTATGTGCTCTAGTTTTTGTACTCCTTTAATGGGCGCAGTTTGTGCTGCTCCTCGAATTGTCTCGGTACGTTTTTTCCTTCTATTGGCTACAATTTCGAAACCGTCCGATGTTTTGTTTATCGGTGTTTTGTTTGGCATTGGCGTTAAAACTTTTTTAATGGCCCCTGTTGGTGTTGATGGTCCCGGCCCTGTGTTTATCGCCTCCTTGTATGTTTTTTGGGGACAAACGTTTATGTCCAATTTACGATTAACATTTTGTTCACTATTTATAGGATTGCCTGCCACCTCGTGGACAGAATTTGATGTCAGCGAAATTAAATGAATGGGTTTTGCAGATTCCTTTTTTAGCATATTTTGTTTATTTTTATTAGTATTTGTAGAACCTTTGAGGGTTATGATTTCAAGTTGTAGGTTTTTCAACATGTTATAAATATCCTCTATTTTGTTATTGAATTCAGCATGATTTGGCGAAATTTGATCAATAGGTATTTGTTTATTTGTGATTGACTTACGTTTTCTCGGAAACTCTTCTACACAGCCATCACACATCCATTTGAAGTTTTTGCTCTCTATCTGTGCATCAGACCGCTTGAATCCACAGGACAGATAATATTTTGATTCACATATGAAACACTTTATCACTTCAGTTCTATTTATCATATTTATACCGCAAGATTTTCACAGAGCGCCGGAAGGTAAATCCTTACTCGGCGCCATCACCGTATTGTTTTATATGATGTGGTAAGAAAATGTAGTTATCACTCTATCGAAAAGAGGTGGAAATGTAACGATTTTATACCACCACAATTTATCTCCTCTTAAAGAGATAGCTTAAACAACTCATTTAACGCAAACCCAAAATATCTTCAAGACACTTCTACTAATCATCTTTAGCTTTACTCTATCAAAGTTTTATTTTACAATATATTGCCTCCCACAAACACTGATTTGCTATTTAGTCCAGCTATGAGTACCAGTTGTATGTTATTAAAATCACAAGTTTTTTTGAAGGTCTATGTCTGTTTTTTAATAAGAAAGACAAATTGAGTAAGCCTCAATTACAATAGCCACATTTTCGTAACAATAAATTTAGCGGCAATTTTAAATTTATTTGTTTTTGTACGCTCGTACTAGGAGTCGAATCCATTTCCACAAGTTATTAGAATAATTAGTTTTGAAAAAAAAAACACAATGGAAGAACACATATATCACTAGGATATTCTGAAAAATATCGATAAACTGAAAAACCGCTGATTAAAAAAAATAGAAAAGAACCAATTACAGGCATTTATTTTTGCGAGACTTTTGAATTTTGTCTCTCTTCTTAAAAAAAACTGACTATCGTTTACTTATATTGCATGTATATTAATAAGGACCCATTTAAAATTTCTTCATAATGAAAAAGCCAGGCATTTCGTATCTTTAAATAATGATATTATTTACAATTTGTACTTAAATTGTAGCGATTATGTTTTTTTACTATAAATTCTATATATCAGTAATATAGTGTTTTGTATGTGAGACGATCAATTTTAGTAATAATCATACTCAACTTTTAAAGGGTTAAGGATATACTTAAAACCGTTTTGTATTTATCATCCTCCCATTCGCCATCTTCAGCGGTTTTTATTTTAAAAATTAACTGGTGGTACGATCATTATGTGCGGCATTTTTGTGGTTTCTTGTCTTGGTCGGCTTCTTGTGATTTGAGTCGTCATTGACCCACCGGAGCGGCGGTCGATTATTTTTAGTAAGAGGAGAAGAAATCCATCATATACACCCCTTTAATGGGGTAGTGTCGAACTTCAACCGACTAAAACCACTCTTCCACGATCGCTGATGTGACTAATCCAGGACCAAAAGGTCTTTTCTAGTCGGATCTCACACGTACAGATCGCTAAGATTATTGCGGTGCTCTGTTTATAGTTGACGGTTGACGTTTGGTGGCGCATGCGCGGCTTCTCATAATTGGGCCGAATGGACTAAGAAGGATTTCTTTCGGGTTACTGATAGGGTCTAAATTGGTGGTAGACGTCGCATTTGTTGAGATTATCCGTATATTTTTTTTATTATTTCTCTAAATGCGAGGTACAACTGTCAAAATCTCTAACTTAATAAATAGACAAAACATCGAAAAGAATTACGAAAAATTAAAAAAAATAAAAAGTTACTCTGGATTGTACGGCAACTAACACAATAATAAAATCTTATGAATTGCGGGTACACATTTATACCTAGATGGATTATTGTATTCTACAGAAATAATTACGTTCAGGATCAATTTTATTTGACAGAATTAAATACATCCAAATTAATGTTGCTTTGGTAGCTTTACTATTTTGCAGTACGCAAATTACTTTTGTGTAATCCAATATCTGCCGAGGTATTAACCAGGAGAGTTGTTTTAATAAGTGATTTGTTTTATAGTTTTAATAAGACTCATTACTGCAGATTTATAAAATGCTTTCGTATTTTTAATTGTTAGTAATTAGATTATTTTGGAATCTAATTTTATTAGATTGCAAGCAGGCAGTTTTATATTTTATATTATTTATTATATATATTTATTATAAATGGCATAGAATTATTTATTTACATTTTATTGTCAAAATTATTGCAGTGAGTAACATGCATAATTAAATAAACTATTATGTTGATTAACCATGCAAATTTTCAATCGTGCATCAATAACTATAATTATAACTTGGGGGAATATGCAAACTAGACACTTTATTCTGCTGGATAACTTGGTAAGCATAGGGTATATGTGTGTTGTGGTACATTTACAACTTCCCTCGAAATCAATAGATTATCCGATTTACTGGTACTTTGTAAACTCACTCAAGGATTTAACAACTTTAACACAAAGGCGAGCGTTTCGCTGGCTGATTTGTGCTGTCGTTTAAATAGGAATGATTGGGTAGGAGTATTTCGTAGGTATCTCGCGGGAACGGATTTGAAATCGAATAAGATTGAATTTTGTTTTGCCCCTTTTTTCTTGGAGATCGACATCGATTCCTCTGAACAATCGCAAAACTCTAAATTGATTTACGATAAGAGATAAGTTCGCGGAATTTCTATAATAAAAAATACGAACTTGATGGGATTTAGTGAGTGGCCCCAAATTATATTTCGTATATTGGGTTGATATACAGGATAGGGTAGGCTCGGCGATTATATAAAAAAAACTATAAAATTTCTTGTTTTTATTTCCTTTTTCAAGTAGAAAGAGGTATGATCATCGTATGTGTAATATAAAATAATTATCTGTTATACAAATTGTTTTATTTAAAAGGTATATATGAAAGTTTTATTTCTTAAAATAGAACACTCTGGCTTTTTCTAAAGCTCAAACGTATTAAATTAAGTTAGGATATTGTTAGACACCAAAATAATTTTCATTAAAATTCAATCTATTCGAACTTATAAACCCATCTATAAGTCTTTTAATGATACCTGATATAATATTCAATGCACAAGGATGCTTCTAGTATTTTAAACATAGTGTCAGATATTGGAGTCTCTTTTGAAGAGTTTTAATTTTAGTCTCGTGTTAGTTGTGTAAAATAAATTGTATTATATACTCTATATAATTTTTACTTCTTAGAGTTTTATTGTATAGACTATTGAAGTATTTCAATGCAATTAGAGGTGTGATATAATGATAGTTTTATTTAAAAAAAGCATGATTTTATTTTAATTAGTTAATTAAATTAATGACGGATTATATTAGCTTATGTTGAATATAAACATGAACACATTTAATCCCGACATTATACCCATCAAAAATAACGATCCTTGAAATGAATTATACAAATGTCACACAAATTGCGTATCGAGCGACACGAAATTTTACTTTAACAAATGATCACTTAGCATAATATTGCAGCGTACACCCTCGCTGTCTCTCCTTTGATCTTGGGATTTGTATAGGTCCATTCAGTTAATTAATTCAACCAAATGGGGTCCTATATTGCAAGATAATTACGCAATTAAACAGCTCAAGTTTGCCACATTTCAAACTAGTTCCATACAAAAATTATGGCATGTTTGCAAAGTTTTGAGCAGTGGATGTTTACCGGATGCAAGCGTGCATATGATGCTGTGTTATAACCGCGATGCTATTTACATAAGATTTGTGGAACCTTTGAAGTTTGCAAATTTAATTGTGTAACCTACATCAAGTTTCACCTTTTTGTTTTATCGTCGTTTTAAATATAAATGTTTTGGAATATAAAATACATAAGGAGAATATAATAAAGGTTAAAATATGTATGCAAAATTTATTATACAAATAAAGGATTTATTTGTAAGATAGGTGTAATCATGCTGTAAATGTTACTTAGTCTATGAAATCTAATACTTAATTATATGTTTCTTACTTCCGAAGGTTAATACATTATCATCTTTTTAAAATAAAATTATTAATAAGAATCAACTGTGTTATTTTAATTAATTATGTATTAATTAACACAGGGTTGTTCATACTATACGGCATAGAATATTGTGGCCAAAATTCGTGACTTTTGAAAAGTTTCACTTTGAGGATATATAGAGTTCTATTAGGGATACTTTTTAAAATTAATTTCATACCCTAAAAGTATCAAAGCTGTGTTTTTTTAAAGGAATCCCTGAATTTTGCAAAAATCTAACCTAATTTTCTTGTTTTACACACGTAAGAAGTATTTAAGTTACGTATGCTAAATTTACAGTGTAGTGTAACAAAAGATCATATTTTATTTCCCAAGTATAATAAACCTGCCATCTTATACAGGGTTAACAAAA
The DNA here is from genome assembly GCA_963969525.1 of Ontholestes murinus. NCBI lineage: Eukaryota > Metazoa > Arthropoda > Insecta > Coleoptera > Staphylinidae > Ontholestes > Ontholestes murinus. Next base: position 30,119,669 of record OZ018389.1, read on the forward strand.
ATTTAAATTAAACAAATGACGACTTGAAGTGGCTATAACTTCATTTATTTAAATGGAACGCTATATTTTTTTACTTACCGACAAATGCACATTTTAATTACGTATCGAATGTTACTCATAGCTTTAGCTTTAAGTCTTCGCGTTTTTTGCAGAAAACGGCAAAACATCGTGTATTGCACCACAATGTAAATAAATAATAATAATACTCTTTATTTCCTTAACAGGCAAATGCCTAATTACAAAGGAAAAATATACAATATATAAATGAGGAAGTATTCTATACAATATTGATTAATACAAAATTAATACTACTTATATAAACAAGAAAATTACAATATAACTAAAAACAGAGCAAAAAAAACATGTAAATGTAAGTTTGGTACATAAACCATAATGACAGCTTACAATAGACAGGATTATATTTTTTTTTAGAAATTCAGTTTTATTATCACAGAAGATATCAACTCCGTACTGTACTTCATGATATCTTTTCAACATCACAAGCAATGGTGAAAATAGTGGGTGTTACGTGGAGTATAATAGCAAAATTTTAAATTATGCCGACAGGATAACCTAGGTACAAGAAAATTAATAGTATTTAAATATTGACTGTTATCTATGTGGCCATGAATAATTTTATATAATATATAATAAATTTGTATGAACTTGTGTCTCTTATAAATTGATAACATATTAAATTCTGCTTAAAGTGTATCATAAGAATTGGAGTAGTCAGGATATACATGGTATTTAGAATATTATAAATATCTAATGAAGCGCTTTTTTACACGTTCCAATGTCAACATAAAATGTTTATATCCAGGTGACCACACTCATGCACAATAATTTAATTTACTTATTACAAGAGAGTCGTACAGTCTTAAAACAGTATTTATGTTTTTGAAATCTCTACAATTGCGAATGATAAATCCGATCACTTTATATGACTCACTAGCAACTTTCTGAATGTGATTGTTAAATGTCAGTTTATGGTCAAACTCAACTCCTAAGTCTTTTACTCTGTTTACTTTATTGATTTTAACATCATTCAGACTGTATTCATAATCATGAATGTCACGTGCTCTGGTAAATGTTATAGTGCAATATTTAGCTACATTAATTTTAAGACCATTATTTTGTAGGTTTTGACAATGCTGCTCAGTTTTAATGGTGTCATACAGTTTCACATCGTCGGCGTACATTAAAAAGTTACAATTCAGGACTTCCGCAAGTTCATTGAAAAATATATTAAATAAAAGCGGACCAAGATTAGAGCCCCGAGGGACACCGCTGTTTGTAATGAAATAATCCGAATTGCAACCCATGTAACTAACATACTGAAATCTGTCTGCCAGAAAAGATCTCAAGACATCAATTATACATGGTGGAATATCATATTGACTAAGTCGATGTAGAAGTTTATCATGTGGCATCGTATAAAACGCTTTAGTAATGTCTATATAACTTACGTCCACTTGGCCGCCGCTATCAAGTACATTAGATATATATTGTGTTAAGCACATAAGATTAGTCTGTGTACTGCGTGTTTTGACAAAACTATGTTGGTTTAAAGAAATTCGATGATCAACATAAGAATTAATACAATCTGAAAGAATAGACTCAACCACCTTAGAAAAGTTTGAAATAATTGAAACAGGCCTGTAATTTTTAATATTCGAACGATCACCGGCTTTAAAAATTGGGAAAATACGTGTAATTTTCCAACATTCTGGAAACACACCTTTAGTAAGTACCACATTAATAATATGAGTTAATGGATATGCGTGTGGTGAAGCGCAGTCTTTTAATAAAAAACTAGGAATTTGATCAAATCCCATTGTTAATTTAGATTTTAGTTTTCTTAGATGGGAAGCCACAAGTTTTTCGTTAACCCTCCAGTCCCCCATATACTTAGTAACATTTTCACACGACTGCACAACACGAGCACCATCACTATACAAACTTTTAAAATTATCTTTAAATGATTGTAGAATATCCATTGGAGAAGTTAATGTAACGTTTTCCATTTTCATGATTCCTAGAATTCTTGTTTTGCTCCTTTTTATGTTAACAAAGGACCAAAATGACTTGGGATCTGACTTGATATTTTCTTCTGTTTTCGTAATGAAATTGTTGAAGGTGACGCTGATTCTCAATTTTAATAATAATATTCCATTTTTATTGCTTTTTGATTTTCTGGTTTTGCCAATTTTAATTGCCTGTATAATTTATTTTTGGTTTGCACTAACTTTTAACTCTTGTCGTACCAAATAGGCAATTGTTTATCAATTGGTCTATTTTGTTTCCTGGGAACATGCTTATCAAAGAGTTTATATAAAATATTATACAATTCCGCACAAGCAGTTTCAGTATTGTTTAAATTTGTTACAGATGCCCAATCGGTTTGTAAAATATCCGCGTATAAATCAGGGATCCTTGCAGCCTTAAAGTAAACATATCAAAAGCGTCATTATCCGATGAAAAAACCGGATCACATTTCAATGAAATTTCGAAGTAAAGAGCACACCATCCTGCTATTTAGTCTTCGGCAGCTAATATTGCATCAGGTTTACTTACTACTACATTATACTGACTGGGAACAAATATTAAACCCAATATTCTGTTGTTTTCATTGTTAAAAAAATGCATTGAGTTAAAACATTAAAAGCCGTGAAATTTAAAAGTTAAGCTTACTACATGCATGGTTTCCATTTCTCCAATCAATATAACTAGGAATAGTAAAATCACCATTTGTTTTTTTTTTAATTTCTAATGTATCTATTTACTTAGAAAAGTCAGACAATTTACAATTATAAGAATAATAATAAATAATAACATATCAATGATAATTTGAAGCAGAAACAAAATATTTACAACAAATGTTGTACATTACATATTCTTTTTGAAAATTACTGTGGACTTTGAATAACATTTGCAGGGTTATAGTTTCAAAAGCGTGTCTTATGCGAATTTTCATATCGTGTGGTTTGAAGGCGTATGGTACACAATTCCTTTTATGTAGCCCAATAAATAAAAATCTGGTGGAGTTAGGTCCGGGGATCTTGGAGTCCAATTTTGAATTCCGTTCCTTCCAATCTACCTATTTTGAAAGTTGCCGATGATAATGAGGCGGAGCTCCATTTAATTGAAGCCATAGGTTTCTTCTCATGTTTAAAGGGGCTTCTTCTAATAACACTGGAATTCGTGTAAAAGAAAAATCAGAAACATTTAGAGGTCCTTCAAAAAACCTATTTTGATTTATCGTGAATCTGTATTCATGCGGATACGTATTAGAATAATAATAATTGAAGTTGTGTCTATTCACGAGACCATTGTTATGAAAAGTACATAATAATAATAATACTAATAATAATAGACTTATTTCGAGAAATTATACACAAAAATTACATACAATTGTATAAATAAATTGTATAAAACTGAAAATCACCAAAAACAAAAAACATGCTATTTACAAATTAATAATTATTTGGAGTCTTTATAAAAATACTATTATAGACAATAACGTTCTAAAATACATAGTAATTATATAGTGCATGTTTAAATAACTTAATATTGTTTATTCCTTTAATTTCTATCGGCAAATTGTTGAAAAATTCCATGGACCGTGGACCTTTTCACTAATATATAATCGATGTCTTGGCAAGGCATAATTTTGTTGGCTTCTTGTTAAATATTGCTGATTATGTTCAAAATAACTGAGTAGTTCTTTATTTTTTATATTGAACATAAGAATTTCATAGATGTAAATCGCAGTTACTGTTAGAAGCTCTTGTCTTCTGAAATATCCTCTGCAAGACTCTCTGTACTTTAAATTACATATTATAAGCCTCCTTCTGACTGACAAAATACACAGAAAAACACTTTGCATTGAACATTATTCCAAAACGAATAATTGATTTAAACTTTTAATGGTATACTACCTTGAGTGTATTTGTATTTACAATTTTACTAGGCATTCCTAATTTTAAATTTACAGTATTTAGTTAGTTTACAGAGTACTTTCTACATAGGTGATGTGATCCTTAAAATTTAAGTTTATATCGAGCACAATACCCAATAATTTAAAATTTTCTTGGACTTGAATTAAACTATTATTTAAAGTTATTGTCTCTGGAGTGTTATTTGTAGACTTTGTTGTTTTAAAAAGCATTGCTTGTGTTTTTTCAATATTTAATATAAATTTGTTTCGGTCAAACCATATTTGAAGTATTTTCCAATATATGATTGCTTTTTCTAAAATGACCTCAAGTGTCGGTTCACTAATTAATTGGGTTGCATCATCTACATAGCTTTCAAGTAAGTCAAATAGGTCATTGACAAATAATAAAAATAATTTTCTTTGTTCTCAAGGTTTGTTAAAATTTCGGTTAAAAGGTGGAATATTGCAATATGTTTGACACTTCTATCCTATCTAAAACCATGTTGCTTATTATTTAATAAGTTACATCTTTTTAAAAATTCATATATACGATTTAAAATTATTTTTTCAAAGACTTTGGAGAAGGTATTTAATATACTTATAGGTCTGTATTTGTTCAAATCGCTCGAATTACCTTTTCTGTAAATTGGCTTAACCGTTGAAAACTTGAAGGCATCTGGAAATACTCCCATAGACATAGTTAGGTTTACGATATAAGTTAAAGTTAGTACAATTTCGTAAATACCAGCTTTAATAACTTTGGACTTCATCTCATCCTGTCCCGTAGTAGTTGTACATTTTAAATCTAAGACTATGTATAATAATTCTGTATGTGATGCTGGTATCAAAAAAAATGCTTTTCAAATTATTCTTTATATTAGATATATATTTGTGAGATGTTTTACTTAAAATATTTTTAAAAGAATTAATAAAAAAGTGATTGAAATCCTCAGTAACCTCAATTGGGTTTCCCTCTGGCAGAATATTATTTTTAAAAGATTTACTTCCTGAAAAATCATTAATAATTTTTCAGGTTACTTTACTTATACTATCCTTACCAGTTCTTAAGATTTTTGTACTAAGTTTTCTGTGTTCTTGTAAATGTTTATTGCATTGAATATTATATTTATTAAATAAATCTCTATATTCTGGGTTTTTAGTAGAAATCAGCGCCAGTATTGAAATAATTGCATTAAAATTCTGAAGTTCTGGAGAGCGGTAAGTGAATGTTCGAGTATATGTTTCTTAAAAAAAATCTTGGGAAATCATTTGTTACAAGCTTTATATATATAATCCATAAACATGTTCCACGCTTCATTTGCATCTGTACAAGATAATACAGGTGAAAAATTTATGTTGTGTAACGTTTGATTAAATAATTTAAAATTTTCCTCATTGTAGAATCTTAACCACTTATATTTTGGTTTAGGTTATGTAAGATTAGTAGGCCTATGTATAATTTGTGCTAAATGATCCGACCGAGATGTATGGTTCAAAAACATTAGTACAATGTTGATATTTACAATTTGTTAAAACATTATCTATTGTAGTTTGGGAGTTCTTTGTGATCTGTGTATATTTATCTATAGTAATATTAACGTGATACAATTTCAGTAAATCAATGAAATTTGTATTATTTTGATTTTTATTTGATGTATCGATATTGAAGTTAGCTATAAAAAAGGAATAGAAAAGTTAAATAGGAACTCCCATTTTTGTACGGATTTAAATACTCTGGGAAAAAAATAAGAAAGTTTTATCTGAAATTTTTTTTGTATTCATGACAGACGCAAGCATGAGCAAGGTAATTTAGAGCATTTGTCTTCAATAGTGAAACAGAAATAAATAATTATCCTACGAAAAGAACAACTGCTATATACTGGCATCTGAATGGTATATCAGCACTGGACACTCAGAAAACATAATGTACAATTAAAAACAAGAAAAATGGTGATGTGGCCATCATAGTACTTTCCCTATATTTTACTCAAAAACTATGCGGTTTATGCAAAAAGATTATTCTTAATAATTTATTCAATTTTGAATTCTCTACAATTATTTATTATATAACTTTCATGTTGCTTCAATAGTTTATTAGCAACTGGCAAAAAATGTCAAAAATTTCAATTTTTTTTTTTTTTTTCTCGAAAGTTAAGAATTTTATGAAAAATATATTTTAACAAAATTTATTCAGTTTCTCATTCTCTTCATCTTTTGTTTGAAAAGTTTTGTAATATTTTTCATATTAAAAAAAATATCGGAAAATAACAAAAAACGCCTCTAGTAAACACCCACTTCCGGTTTATGAATGTTTACCAAAAGCTTTTCAGTTCCAGTTTTTAACGATAAAACCTTACGTTTAAAGTTTCATCTCAATCGGATCAGTCGTTTTTGAGATACAGCACCCACGGACAGACAGACAGACAGACAGACAGACAGACAGACAGACAGACACACACACAGACACAAAAATTTTTTTTCCAGAAATTAGTTTAATGGACTCAGGGGACCTCAAAACGGATATTTCCGCAAAAAAAATTTTTCAAAAAAAAATCACGATCACAATACTTCCCCTATATATACTTCGTATATAGGGAAAGTAAAAAAAGCACATAAATGTAGTTACCTGTTTATATAAGAGCCATTTAGGTGTTGTTTTTAAACAAACAAAACAAATATATTCGACTTGAATAGTTCACGGATGTAACCAACAAACGAATGGTAGATGTATTAAGATGAACAAATATATAAATTCTTCACATTATCACAATAGAATTTATATAATTTAAAAAAGTCATGAAGACACACTTATTTACAACCAACTTAACATAACAGAATGAAAAGAGTACAAACATCTTTTTCTGTGTTGCGTAATATTATCATAATTGCACGGTTTATCCAAACTGGAAGGTGAAGCCACCGGGGAAACTGCCGCCGCCGCAATCGAACTCCTGCGGTCCGTGATTTCCGCTTGTGGAGAAGAACGTTTGAAACATGTGGTGTGGATCAATATCAGCGTGAATTCCTGAGGTGTCAAAATCGTCCATGTCCTGACCACTGTCGTAACGCGCTTTTTTCTTCTGATCAGAGAGTACACTATAAGCTTCTCGAAGTTCTTTGAATTTCTTTTCCTGCTCTTTTTTCTCACCATCTGTGGCATTGGCATGTCTGTCTCGATGGTGTATTAACGCCCACTTACGGTAAGCTTTCTTCAATGCCAACTTTGCATCCTGTAATAGTCCTGCTCATAATAATTGACGGCATCTTCGTATTCTCCAAGATCCATATATCACTTTGCCCTTCGGAGCAAAGCCTTTAAGTACTTTGGATACAACTTCGAAGCCGAGGTGCAATCGGCAACTGCTTCAACATTTTTGCCCAACTTAGCGAGTACCAATGCCCTGTTGGAATATAACTTAACGTTTGTCTTTTTATTCAACGGATCTATCTCCAGCGCCTGTGTGTACAGATCGATGGCTTCCTTGAGTTTGTTCGATTTAAAAGCGTCGTTTCCGTCCTCCTTTATCTTCTTCAGAAGTTTAGCCCGCTTGTATATATCCATGGCCTTCTTGTGATTCGGGGCCAACCTCAGTACTTGCACGAAATGGTTGAAGGCACTGTAGATGTTATCTTTGTAGAACATACATATTCCACGCACGTAGATGGCGTCGGCGTTGCCCTTATCGAAGTGAAGGACGCCGTTTACGATTTCTTGTGCTTCTTCGTATCTACCTAAAGTGATTCGGCTTTCAGGATCTTGTAGCGGGCGCAGGTGGGAGCCTGATCCAAGCAACGGTCCATGCAATAGACGATTTTACGGTAGTCATCCTTTTCATTGCCTTTGTTCGCTTCGGACTCGTATTGCTTCAGAATTTCGACCTGCCTGATTTCATTGGCAATGGAGGTGTTTATGAGGCGTTCCTGGATTTTGTTTATGGCCGTATCGGCGGTCATCACGTCTCCCAAAGCAATGGCACACTCAAGCAGGCGAATGTATCCCTTTGTTGTAGTTCGGGTCGAGCTGAACTGCTTTTCTAGAGTCGGCGAGCGCCTCCTGGTATCGGCCCAGCATAAGATAGCAAGCCGACCTGTTTCCATAGTAAGCGGGGGTATCTCGACATAGATTTATAGCCTCGGTGTAAAGAGGCAGGGCAGACTTGTATTGCTTGATCTTGTACAGTTGGTTGCCATTCTCTTTCTTTAATTCTGCGAGCTCTTCTGCAGTTTTTGGCAAAATATCCTCAGTATCGCTGCACTCCATCCTAAGATCGTCCACTATATCCGCTATCTTGTCAGCTAAGGTTATGTCAGATCTTACTTAAAAATGAAACATGTTTCTTATATATAAAGCCATACTTCCGTAATCTTAAAGTTTCCTATTGTGTTTAGGCCGTGAAAAATTACTGGCAAGTTCAAACCCTTGTATTTTAATTATATCCAGGCATTCTGTAGTTTGCCAGTGTTCACTAATTCCTAAAAGTTGGCAGTTAGGATGCCCTTCTAGCATAGATTCAATGTTGGCGATTTTGTTAGTTAATGAACATACATTGATATCGATGATACTAATTAAGTTAGACATAATGGTATTTAAGTTCTGAACCTCTTTATACCGATTCTATGAAAAAAATCGTTAATAAATACCCTTTGGCCACATATTAGGTCTTCGTAGATCTTCTAGATATTCTATGGGAAACATTAGTTTGAAAGATTTGTATTCTTGTGGGCGCCTTGAATTTAATTTTTTGAATAGTTTTCTATTGCAACTCTGGCATTTTGTGAGATTGTTTTAATTTTATTTTTAATTTTCTTCGATTTAAATTGTTTGGTTTCATTGTCCACGGATTTATTACCATTTGATGTAAACTGACGACTATTTGCTTCGCTTCTAGAATGCGAGCGGCACCTATTATTTGTGGTTTGGCGAGATTGCACACATAAAGTATCCACATCCTTTAGCGGAATTTTTAGAATTTTAATAGGTTCCTTGACAATATTTATCGCTTTTGACTGATGGATGTCGCTATTATTTGAAATATTTGTATGATTATTTTGTTTCAACTGAACTATTTGTAATAGTTCAGCGTTTTCCTCTTTAAAATTGAATTTTTATCTTCCATTTCCAACAAAAGTGTTTTTTTAAGTTCTACTTGCTGTTTTAGATATTTATTTTCCTTGTTGATTTTAACCTTAAAACTCGAAGAACAATCATTTTAGGTCAAACGGATTCCATCCAAAATTTTCAGTCCGTTTTTCTTCGCACAGCTTCTGTGGTAGGGTGCACCACAATGAATGCATATTAAAATTAAACAAACACGTTTACTTTGTTGATATCACACTATGCACAACACCTTAAATCACATTTTCTTCGGGCTGATATCTTCGTCCCCATCTTAACTTCTACTTCTGTGTAAAAACAATTCAACATTCAACACTAAATAACACATTGTCGAAATATTTTTCATTTTCTGCCACTTTATCTAACACCCACATACAAAATTCAATTCGATTTTCGGAATCATTTCCATAAATTTCTTGGCAAAGCTGAATTTTATATGGATGAAATTTGTGTTTTTCAAGAATTCTTGAAACACTTGCTTGACTTATGTTAGTATTTCGGATGACTAATTGACTAATAATGGGATTTTCGATAACTAAACTTACTACTGCAAAAATATTTTCTTCATCTTCAGTGACAGATTTTCTTATACTGTTTTTTTTTTATACAAGAACCAACAAATCGCATCAGTTATAGTAATGCCTTCATACTTCAGCCTTCATTAAAAAGCTGTGATGTGATACCCTAAATAATTAGCCCATTCCTTAACATGCTTCTACAAAGAAAATCATAAGAGGAAGAAACATTTAAAGAAATACTGACGCAGTATATTGTTTCTGAATACTTTTAATATTGTGTTACAAAAATGTTTCACAACATAGTGGCTTCACCAGGTATATGAAAAATAATTAATTATGAAAAAATTATAAAATTATTGAAAATATTCAGAAACAATATACTGCGTCAGTATTTCTTTTTGAGTCAGTATGGAATGTTAACAAGTAACAGCCTCATCAATCTAATATTTAAAAAGGGGTATTGGCTTCCGACACAAGTGTATCATAATAGGAGGATCAAAAACTATCCAAGAAACAAAATTTTAGAGACCTCTAGTTCTGAGAATGAAGAATTGATTTTTTTGATTGATGAAAGAGATTATGATAGCACTAAATCCACGCAAGAATCAATAAACGTACAAGAAGGGTCTAAGACACTTACAAGAGAAAATTGAATGTAAAGGAATCATGTTGCAATAATAGCATTGTTTATGAAATTCAATGTTTTGTTTAAATTTTAAAAAAAAACCTTCCTTTTAAGAAATAAAACTACTTATAAAATAGATTAGATCAAAAACTGATCGGGTATGATCGAAACATTTGTCAGGAAACTGAAAATAAAAGTGATAACATTACCATTATTTTTATTCGAAAAAATAATATATCTGTTTTCATGAATGATTTTCTCATTTACCTCGTGGTAAAATATTGTGGAATAATAGGTAATTAATTAAAAACACTTGGTTTGTTTCACTAAATTAGTGAAACAAACCAAGTGTTTTTAATTAATTCTAATTTAGTGAAACAAACCAAGTGTTTTTAATTAATTACCTATTATAATATATCTGGTTCCTCGTTGATTGTTGAGGCACTTATATTTTGAAAATCCATTATCACTTAATATAATAATAATAGTAAACTACTGATGATTTTCAACTTTTTATTTTACTCACTACAATTGTTTCGCTACCCAGTAGCTTCTTCAGGTGAAGAAATATAATACTGTATTAAATTTCTTCACCTGAAGAAGCTACTGTGTAGCGAAACAATTGTAGTGAGTAAAATAAAAAGTTGAAAATCATCAATAGTTTACTATTATTATTATATTTAGTGATATCTGGTTCCATCAAGAGGGTAGCTCAACAAGTATCAACTCAATAACTTAAGTTAATACGTATGAGATGCTGACAGCTTTCTTCGAAATAATTGTTTTACTGTTTTGAAGGAGAGCTAATAAAACAGAAGTTTATGTTTGAACATCAGTAAAAGATTTGTTGATTCATTTCTTCTGCTAATTTTATATCGTGACGTTAGATATTGATATTTATTCATGCTTCCTTTGAGATGTTTTATTCTCTATTTTTTAGCTTACTTCTGCATTTAGAAATAATAACTTACTTACAGAACAATCAAATTTAATTAGATAATTTTTAGTTTTTTACACAAATTATTTAAATGTTTAAGGTCTTGTTTTAAGTTTAGTGCGTATATTGAGGTTTCTACAAAAACAATATAGAGATTTGGAAGTTGAAAGGATTTTTGTCGAACTTTTCAATTATGTATCGAAGACGTTCTTGGGTAGGAATAACTAAAATAAAGGATGTTCGGTAAGTAGGGACGAATATTATAGTTCTATAGAACAAAATTTATTGAAATGTATTCTTTTCTGTAAGCACATTAAGTAACATCTCCTTTTTATGTATGCAAAATTTAATCCTCCATAGTAACGTCAGTTCTCTCATGATTTTCAAAAAAGTACGGACTGATCACTCCGCCTGCCGAGAACCCAAGCCACTCAGTCATGTGTTGTTGATGCATCTTATCTTCCACAATCACTTCGGTACTCTAAATTCTGAGGTTCTAAGGTGGAAGTGCGCCTAACCTGACAAAACTATACTTTTTGTGAAGTTATTGTTTACCCCTTGTCAAGCCAAGACCCACTGAGCAAATCAATTCCATGATCCTCAGGCTTTAACTCTTGTGTAAGTTAAATCTTGTACGCAGGCATTTTCAGATCTTTTAAATCGATTGCATGTATTGAACTATTTTTTATAAATTCAATTGTTGGGCTCATAGATTTTCTAGGACTCACGGTCACATTTTCACGCACGGCACCAACGTTTTCTTGTATTCGTACGCGTCTCAAACTTTCGGATCAACTTCGAAACTGAGGATTCAGTTGGAGAAGCGTTACGTCCGAGTATCAGGCGCAATTCTAGAATGGCTACCGTGAGATTTTCATTGTTTTTTAATGACTTTTTATCATTTGGATACGATGCTTAATTTTCATCTGCTCGTTGGCAAAAATAAACATCAAACAAGAATGATCAACACACAAACGCTATCAGGCTGCTAATGGGAAGGATAGTAAATAAAAAACATGAAAAAAACACGACTGCCAAACGTCATATAATAAAATGGCTTAAAATTCAAATTCGACCTTAATTTATGGACACCCTATAGCATCACAGTCACAGGTGTTTTGTTAATGTACGAATGGATGCTCGCCCGCTAAATTGAATGCTGCAGAAGATTGGTTTGCTGGAATTGGTATATAGGGCATAATTATGGTCAAGTGGTAGTAGGAAACGCAGTAGAAATGCCATCATTTTTTGATGACTTATTTTACTTGTCTTAGCAGAGCGTTTTGTAAAATTGATTGATCAATGGACTTAACTGTAAGGTGAACGAGAGTTTGGGAATTAACACTGAAAATATTTATTTGTGCGATGATTAGGAATTAGCACCTGTCAATTCTGAGGATTTGTTTTAATGTGCTTTTTGCAACATTGAAGAGAGTTAATAAGCTCTTGTAGAAATTGAAATTCTTTTGATAATCTAGAAGCAGTGTGCAAATTGCCGAAGATTTTTGAATGGATTAAGGTAGAGAGAATCAGGGCTATAAACAATGCAAACTATTATATAATAAAGGTGTAATAGGAGAGCTTCTAGTGAGTAGTTGTTCGAGAGTTAAAGAAGAAGAGAAATAGTTATTAATCTTAACTTTTAGCTATTTATTTTAGAAGAGTTGCTTAATAATGAATATGAGCAATATGATATTTTATTAGAAAAACGAAACTAATTAGACCTCAACTTTTTCATGTTTTACTCTATGCTCCAAAATTTCCCATATAGTTTGAAATTGATTATCAACAAATCAACTTCAAAAATATTTTAATGTGTATTTTTAAAACTATAAATCAATAATAGAAAAATTAAACAATTTTGAATGTTTTATTATCGTAATTAAAGTATTAATACCAACTTTTCATGTATGCATTGAAAGGTTAATAGAATCGTTATTTAAATTTATTTTATTTATACAATTAATTAAAGAGTTATAAAATGATTAATTTTTAATTGATTTATACATTCAAATTTTAATAGCTTATAGACTAGTCTATATTTATAAAACGTGTGTTCATAATTTATCGATATGCTTTCTATGTTTTTGTATAACAACTTTTTTGACCTGTATAAGCTCTATGTAATTGTAATAGCACAAATAAACATACTATTAATACTTTATTCAACAGAAATAATTTCATTCAAATTAGTGTTGCTTTGATAGTTGTACTATTCGTAACACGCAAATTAATTTGTATCATTCAATGTCTGTCGAAGTATTAGCTAGGGAAGTAGTTGTTTCAAATTAATTTGTTTTGTAGTCTTAGTAAGACTCATTGTTGTAGATTCACGAAATGTTTTCGTATTTTTAAATTAATACTATTAATATTATTAGTAATAATAATAATTTGACGATAATTGTATCAAATATTAGTATAATAATGCGACCAAAAAATCAAAGTGTTTATTTAATATCTATAATAATTACAAAAAATCTTGCCAAAATGTTATGACTGTAAACGAAATAAGGATTTTAGAAGATAATTTAAGAAAGGATTATATAATAATAATAATAATAATAAATGGTCTTTATTTTAGATCAAACACAATATAATAAAATAAAATATGTATGCAAGTAAAATATAACAATAAACCAAAACACAGGAAAAATATAACAAAAAACCAAAATACATCGAATTCATCTACAGTTTGATATCACATAGATAATTAAATAATTCCATCTTTAGTGCACTAGTGCTTTTACAATCTTTTATTCTGTCTGGTAAGCTATTCCTAATTTTTATGCAAGAATAATATACTCCTTTCTCATATAGAGTTAATCTATATGTATTATTACTTTGTCAAGCATTATAGTTGCTATTTATTCGATTATCAGAAAAATATTTGCAATGTTTCCTTATAAATATTACACATTTATATACATAAATTACAGCTACTGTCAATAATTTTTCATTCTTAAATTTTCCCCTACAGGTTTCATTGTGCTTGAGTTTTTTCATAATTCTTAGAGCACGTTTTTGTAATATGAATACTCTTGCTAGGTTTGTATTTGAACCCCAGAATATTATGTAGTAGCGTAGAATTGAATATATATTACTGTAGTAGAATATACTACTAATTTCGATGTTTGTATTCTTCATTATTATTCTTAAACCATAAATATTTTTTGATATTTTATTACAAATATTTGCAATGTGTCATTTGAAATTAAATTTTTAGTCAAGTGTAATGCTAAGGATTTTCGCATCACTGGTGGTCGAATTACTATTTCCTCCAAGACATATGTAACCGTTCTCAGGTTTTGTTAAATAACAGGTAGTTTGATTTTGAGTCATTAATGATTGGTTTATTTTGTTGAAACCTTATTTAATTAATTTTAAAGTTTGTCCACCAGTGACGTTCAACTCATTTAATGAATCAGCAATTACTAGTATATGAGTGTCATTAGCGTAGCTTACTATTTTATTATTATCAATTATCTGAACTAAATCATTAACAAATATAATAAATAATAAGGGTTCCAAAATACTTCCTTGAGGAATTCTAACATTTAAGCTGCAAGCTGAAGAATAGTAAGCTCTACAATTGTTAGCTTTTATTTTAGTTGAATGAGTTCTCTTGCTAAGATATGATGTAATCAAATTAAGGACTTGACCACGCAAACCATAATTAATTTGTAAAGTCAAATGCCTTTGTTAGATCAAACATAACACCACAGGTTATTTTTTATCTTCTAATGCTGATAATACTTCATTGAGGTATTCAAAATCGCTGTTTCAGTACTCTTTCTGAATATGAATCTATGCTGCCTAGACTCAAAGAATTTATGTTTATTAAAACATTCAACAATACGGATAACAATAAGTTTTTCAAATATTTTAGCAAGGCAGGATAATATATAAATGGGTCGATAGTTCTCAATATTTTCTGAATTTGCTTTTTTAAATATAGGTGGAATTATTGAATGTTGAAGGATTTTAGGAAAAACACAATTTTCAAAATAAGAGTTAATAATATGACACAATGGAGTGGCAATTAAATCAATGCAGTTTTTATGACTATTATAGAAATTTCATTGTAATCTGCACTATACGAATTTGGAAACTATTGTACCACAAGTATTAACTCGTGTTCAGTTATAGGATAAAGGTACACCGAGTAGGGATTTCTTTTGACGTTAAATATTTCATTTACATTATGCATTTGAAATAAAATTATCTGCTGTAATATTAAAGAAAATGTTGAAGTTATTAGCAAGAATTTATGTTTGCTTAGTTTTTGGTAGTTTAGTGTTCTTGGGCTTGTATATGTTTTCTGATATAATACTCCAGTTTGCTTTTGACTTGTTGTCTGCT
Source organism: Ontholestes murinus (assembly GCA_963969525.1). Taxonomy (NCBI): domain Eukaryota; kingdom Metazoa; phylum Arthropoda; class Insecta; order Coleoptera; family Staphylinidae; genus Ontholestes; species Ontholestes murinus. The sequence goes on from OZ018389.1 coordinate 30,135,164, forward strand.
AATTGCAATTTATTTCTAATTGACTCATTTCTAATATGTTTTAACATTAATTTATTTTGCATTTGTCTCACTCTATATTCTTCCTTTAAGTTTACATTTAAATTTGATAGGTCTGGAGAACGAGATGGCCATGGAAGTAAATCTAAATTAGCTAGTTTTAGGACTAGTAATCCTAGCTGTATGCGGTTTTGCATTATCCTGTTATAAAATGGGATTTTCCAATCTTCCCAGATAGGCAATTACTGTTGGTTCTATAACTGTGTTAATATAGCAATTTTCGTTTAATGTTCCTGGAATTAATACAAGAGGACACTTACTTCCATAACTAATCGCCCCTCATACCATCACTCCACGTGTAAGAGCTGTATGACGTTCCACTGCAAACTGTAAATTTCCTCGTTCTCCTAGGCGAAGTCTAATTTTACGACCATCGTGGGCAAACAAAATCTCGATCCATCACTAAAGATAACGTGCCTCTATTGATCGACCCATTGTAGTCTCTCATTGCACCATTTGAGACGGCACCTCCTATGACGAGGAGTTAAAGGCAAACAAAGAAAAGGACGGTACGTCTTGAAAACTCAGCGAACAGAGATTTTTGATTAGCAGACCTTCTTCAGATGTCTCCAATGGCTTTTGTTGTTGAAAATCGACGAGCGACGAGCCGAAGAGCTCGATCTTCACATTCTGTAGTGGTTCTAGGGCGCCCAGGTCGTAATCTCCGCAGATGTTCCTGTCCCTCGGTAAATCTACGCAAACATCGAGATATTGTACTGACACTTCTGCCAATTCGTTGGGAAATATCAAATCTACTTCTTTGAGCCCAATTACTCTACCGCGTGCAAAATTGCTTAATTGTTGAAATACGCTACGCTGACGAACTTTTTGATTTAAGTGGGGAACCAATTAACTGATTTGCACAATAAATTTGTAATGTCACTGCTCAGTTAATTTAACAATATAACAATAATATTTCTTTCTTTTTTTATACTCCAAAGTAAATTGGAGTATACTGGGTGTCCCGTAAATGTGGGGAAATGGCTGGGCCATAGATTCCTGGGGCCAAAATATAATATATAACTTATCTATATCCAAATATTTACAGTTAAGCCGGAATTTGTCTTCAAAGTTTCAAAAAAATCTGTTTCTCTTGTTTATAACAATTGAACGCTTTAGTCAATTTGAATGAAATGAATTATTAATAACTACTATAATATGATACACTATTTGAGTTATTGTGGCTATTAGTGATTTACAGGAAGTATAAAAAAACAGTAGTATCACCACTTAAAATATAAATTATTTTTTTATTGGTGCATCTAATAAAAACTAAAAAAAATATTAATTGAAAGACTGTTTAATTTAAAAACTTTTTTGTGTCCTAATAATATTTGAAACCTTCGGGACACCCTGTATATAATGAACGTAAATAATTCAACCATTTTCTCACAGTTATCAATTAATAGTTTCCGGTTACTAATTCAAGGTAATCTTTAAAGTTTAAAATTGAAGCTCTGTACTTTTAATGTCGTCATTTATATAAATTATTGTTGAAATATGCAATTACATTGGCTTGGTAAATTACCAAGTTCATAGCTTCTCGATTCATTTATCATCCTAACGAATATTTATAATTTATTCCTAAAATGTATCTATTATATGATATAAGAAAGATCGTGGCTAGAAATTAATTAAAAACATAATAAATTACTTACAGATAAAAAATCCTCCATGCAAAAATAATATTATCATTATTATTTCTATCGCAAATATGTTTATAATTATTTACGTAATAATTTAGATGGCTTCGAGGATTAGAAAGGAAAATCCAAAAATAATTCGTTTCAATTTCTGTAAAAAAAGAATTAATTTCCTACCTTATGTATTTGATATCGTTGCCTCAAAGCCACTCACATTTCTAAATAAAAAGAGCTGAATGTGTATATTGAAATGAAAACCGTTAACATCGCATTTTCATTTAATATATCGGAAATTAGATTCCTTCGTACAGCGAAAAATATGCCGGTTATGGATAAACTTATATTAGTAAAATAAATTAAATTCATTGGAAATTGAAAAATGGAAATAAATGTCCATATTGTTTGTTTATGAAAGGTATTTCTTGAAATTCATAAAGAAAAATAATGTTCACTGCGAATAAAATAGTAAATAACTAATAAAATGTATGAATGTCCTTTAGTTTGTTGTAGAAATTTAAATAATTATTTAAAAATATGAAAACATTTTATAAATAACTAATTATTAAATGATAATTTATTATCATAGTACCAGACGTGTGAGTATATTACTTTATAATAATTTTTCCCTTTATCCATTTCAACTAACCTCAATCGTAATACAATTTCTTAAATGAATACTAATTATTTTAATATTTATGTCTTTGTCAATTGCGAATTATATGTATATAAACGATTAACTAACGCACTTACTATGTTTTAACCACTAAAAATTATGTAATATATATACATATATTACAAAAACGCACGACTTAAGTTTCGACGGTTTAATGTCATTATCAAGTGAAGCAAATTAATGAAGGAGTTCTATTTATACTAATGTGTGGTGGTTTGGGGGTAATTATTGTCGGGTAGGTAAAAGAAGGGGATTACGCATCGTTAACGGATTATAGGTTTTTGAAAAGTGGCGTGTACATTAAATCTGTTTGCTCGTTAAGCAGATTAACGTGAGGATTATTACTTTCTTTGAAAATTTCGGCAGATTCGAGGAGATTAAGCTTTATACCTTTGGTACAGTGATGTAAAATTTTTAGATTTTGGATTTTGGGGAATTCATGTTTACATTCTAAAGAATGGTTTGAAAAAGTGCTACTGTTTTGATTTAACCTATACGCTCTGAAATGTTCGGAAAATCTAGTTTCGAAGCTGCGACCTGTTTGACCTATATAAGTAGAGTTGCATTCGGGACACGAAATTTTATAAACACCTGATTTTTTTAGGGAACTGATTTTATCTTTTGCGTTAAATAATATATTGGACAATTTACCGCTGGCTCTAAATGCAATTCGATGATTATGTTTTTGAAAGATATGAGCAATTTTCTCGGTAGTTTTACCGTGATAGGTGAGTGTAATGAATGATTGTGTATTGGAGTCTGGGATTTTTGGATAGATATGGGTTCTTATGTTTTGGTATCGCTTTTTATTGATTAGATTTTGAATTAGGCTAATCGGGTATCCATTGTTTTGTGCAATCTTTAAAATTTTCTTCAGTTCTAGGTCTTGATTTTTTGGGGATAGCGGAATCGAAAATGCTCGATGAATCATTGAGTGGTATGCGGCTAGTTTATGTGACAGAGGGTGGTTAGAATTATACGGGATAGTTGAATTTATATTGGTAGGTTTTCGGTAAATGTTAAATTCAATTTTGTTATCACTGTGGATCAATGTAAGGTCTAAAAAGTTAATCTGGTTGTTCTGTTCGCTTTCAAGTGTGAATTTAATTTTTGGATGTATACTGTTAATTGAATTTAAAAATTGATCTAATTGGCGGGAAGTACCATTGAAGCATGCAATTATATCATCCACATATCTATACCAAAATGAGATGTGTTGTTTTGTGAATGATAGGTTAAAAATTTTATCTTCTATATGTGACATGAATAAATCTGCCAAAAGAGGACTTAATGGGGAACCCATTGCCAGACCTGTTGTTTGTTGAAAGAACTGGTTATCAAATTGTAAATAATTTTGATTTAAACATACTTCGAAATCAGCCATCCAAGCAGCCCAACTCGCGTGGATAAGATCGGAAATTAGAAGCTTGCATCGTAGAAGAGACG
>OZ018389.1:30139182-30385182 GCA_963969525.1 Ontholestes murinus
CAAGGCTATCAAAGCAACACTAGATTGAACGTATTTATTTCTGTAAAATAAACTAAAAATGGTTGAATATACGTTAAATAGTTTGTGAGTGAATATGGTATGATAAATTAGAACAGTAAATGAACTTACGTTCATGTCATTAGATATAAAATATCAAAATAAGTAAATAATTTAACACTCAAGTTTAAAACTATCTGTATTATAAAATTGATTTTAAGTACAAATAAAAGCATTTACTCAAATAGATATAATGAAATGTAAATAATTTACTCAGGCATGTACGGCAAGTGACACAAAAGTTAAATATAATCGACTGAAAGTCTGAATTTGTAGCTGAAATGGATTAGTGAATTCTACATAAATAATTACGTTCGGGATTAAGGAAAATGCCCACTTGGAGCATAATTTAATAATAATATTTTTTATTCTTAAAGATGATTGGCAAGATGTCAGGGATTATTTAATGTTCTTAGAGCATATCTTTTAACAACTTAGAAGAAATTTCACCATTAATTTATTATCTATTACTATTCTTCAGACTTCTATCGTAAACGAACATATAAATACAAATAAATTACACAAAACACATACATAAATTTTGGTCAAAAGAAGCATGGGCTGAGTTCATATTTAAACGAAATAACCATATTTCCCAAAAATTCGCTTCGTATTATTAAATATTCATATAATTACAATTATATTAATATATTATAATTTTACTTAAGCACATATTGTGTTATATCCTTTAAATGAAGATTCTGTTTAGAATAGGTAATTTAAATTAATTAACAATAGGTTTTCTTAAATAATTTGGTTTTCCTGGATTTGTAAAACTGCAAGTATCTATTAAAATTTTGAGTTTGTTTTTCAAATATACCCTACGATATAATATATAACATAATATAATATTTATTTATCCAGGTATACACAAGTAAGGTACAAAAAATATATCATAATTAGCTTACACATATACGCGTTGGATAAATAGGATACGCTCAGTTCACTGGAGTTCCAGTGTCTGATCTTCCACGTACCCTCAGTAACACCTAACATTTATAAATCATAACTTGTTGAGCGAAAATTACTAATTATTGTACTAGTTATAAGCAACAAATTTCAACTATATTTCAAAAGTATTGTTAGTCATTAGTTCCTTTAGTCGTTTTTTAAATTTAGTGTGTGACATAGTTTTTAGTGACGGATCTATTTTATTATACATGTTCGCTATGTTGTATGAGAATGATCGCTTGAAAACAGAAGTCTTATGCAGACAGGACAGGACAGCAAACCTTTCTCACGATAACATTATGGACGTCTGTCCTAAATGTAATTCTATTATATAAGTACTCACGTGTTTTAGAGACGATTATCTTGTGAAACAAACAGAGGGCGTATATTTTTCTTCTGGTTTCCATGTTTTTTCATTTGAGGCGATTGAATGTGCTTGAAATGTAAGCGTAATGCCATACACATATCTGACGCATGCGTTTTGAATACCTTGTATTCTAAGTGAATCCCGTTTGTCAATACATTGTGCAATAGTTTTAGAGAACTATACGCTTTCCTTAACATAGTATTTACCCTTGTCTTAAGCCTCAATGAAGAATCAAACGTGACACCCAAGTTTTTTGCTTCGGAGACGACCGCAATACTCTTATCGTTCATCGTTACATCGAATCCGTCGATCTTTTTAAGTGAGGTTGTCCTACCGATAAGTATAACAAAAGATTTTTTACTATTTAAATATAACGAATGATTTGCTACAATGCGACGTAGAGAGGCAAGGTCGTGATTTATATTTTGGCAAGCTTGATTTTCTTCCGATGGGCGAAAACAATAGTAAAGTTGGGTATCGTCCGCGTAAAAGTGGTATTTACAATAATGAATTACAGTCTCGAAATTCATTGTATATATACTAAACAATAGCGGACCTAAAATAGATCCTTAAGGCACACCCGATTGAATTAGAACTTTATCTGAAGTTCTGCCACCATTGACTACATATTGAACTCTATTATTTAAATTAAAAAAAAAACTCTATATGACATCAAATGCTTTAGTGAAGTCGAGTAATACCAGGGCGGTGAGGTATCCATTGTCCATATTCATAAAAATACCATCAGATATATTTATTAGTGCTGTTAAACAGCTGTGATTTTCTCTGAATCCTGATTGTGTTTTAGGAAGTATATCATTTTGATGTAGATATTGTCGGAGCTGACGTTCAGCCGCCTTTTCTATTATTTTGGACAGCACAGAGAGTATTGAAATGGGTCTGATATCTTTAAAGTCTAAGGGATTTGCATTTTTCGAAATTGATTGCGTTCAAAACAAAAATTATTTATGTGAGTTAAAATAGGAATGATATATGGACAGCACAATCTAATAAATTTTATATTTAAACCATCACTTCCTATGGCGTTAGATTTAATATTTTGAACTATATTTGAGACCTCATCATCATCGATTCTAGCAAAAGTAAACATTTTTGTATTTACTTTCGTACTACTTTGATATAATTATAAAATATCGTTCTTGTTAATATTATTTGTCTTTGGGATGGAGTTGATAAAGTAGTTATTCATATCATTTGGGTCAGAGATTTCATTTGGAATTTCAATTTTTGATTTGTTTATTACATTTATATTTCTGAGTTCTTTCCATGTTTGACTTGGTGTAGCATTACGAAATTTATAATTGAGGTAAGCGCGTTTCTCGTTTTTAATTGCTAAGTTTGTTTCTCCACGATTTATACTCTTTCTATAGAATACTTGTTTTGTTTTTTTTTTAGTTTTTTTAATTTATCAACCCTGATTTTCATAATAAATTTTAGATTATCAGTGAGCCAAGGTGTAGATGGTCGTTTTATAATGCTCTTTTTAATGGCAGAAAAGTGTTAAGTAAATTTAGTAATACATCGCTGAGATAATTCACTTTGTCATCTATATCTTCTAAGGATATAATATCAAAAAGTAGCAAAGATGTTAATGCCGAGTGAAAATGATAATAATCTAAGTTTTTGAAATCTCTGTACCATATAATCTTAGGTGTGGCTCTGATATTAGTGTTAATTTTACGTATACCATATCGTGATCTGAAATATTATTTGCAGCGATGACACCTTTATTCTCCTCAGTGTTAGAGATGAGTATCAGATCAATAAGTTTTTGGGTAGTAGATGAAATTCTTGTGGGTGAGTCTACCAGTTGAGTTAAGCCAATGCTATCCATAAAATTATATAAATGTATTGTAGATATATTAATTATAGCTTCGGTAGCTTTCGATTATTTTTAAGAATTCCATTTGTTGTCTTGGTTTTCCGTGGCCTTGAGATCTAAAAAAATATTTTCAAGATTGCATAATCCTTAAGCAGTATAACCGTAGATCACTATTATTGAAAAAAAATCAATTTAATGAAATCTACGTAAATAATATAATAATATATTATAAAAATCAAAGAGAATTCTGAGGTCAACTGTTTTATGTTAGTTTTTGCGGTGTTTAAAAAATGCCCTTTGTCTACGTATGTATGTTGTAAGAAAAAAATATCTTTATTGGCATAAAAACATATAAAAACAACATTCTAATAAATAAAAACGTGCAAGCTAAAGGATACTATAGCCGAAATTAGCGTTTAAGTAAAAATCCAGTATATAATTCATGAATTTAAAAGACTGAGGTCACTCACCAAACAGCAAATAACGGAATCATATAAACTGTATCTAAGAGCGATTAAAAATAATATGAAATGAAATCCTGCTGGGTTATGGAATTATTCTCACACGAAACAGGATACCACAAGAATGCCGAGCAGATTAACGCATGAAAGTCAAGTCTACTCTTAGAAGTATTGTTGATGACTTTGCGTCAATATTTTCTAAAAATTTTAGATCTGCTGGCAATACCACTCTGTCTGGGACCCATAGTAATTGTCCATCGTTTACCTTAAATCCAATTTCCGAAAGCAATTGCATAAGTTATCAAATTATGGCCCTATTATCCAATAAAACATCTGCTGGAGATGACTCCTTTCCCTTATTCTTAATCAAATATTGTAGATTTTCAAATCCGCTTCAGATTATTAAAAACCTCGCTATCAGTACATGTAGATTTTCCATAAGATGGAAATTGGCAAAGATTAGTCCTGTTTTTAAAAAGGGCGAGAACATCGTCTAAAACATTATCGTCCAATTGCGTTGCTAAGTAATTTTTCAAAAATTTTCGACCAGATAATTATATAAGAATCTATTCTCATTAATATCTTCCAACCAACATGAATTCATGCCTGTTAGATCGACAACAACCGATCTGGCTTCATTTACTTAGTATGTATCTGAAGTGATAGATAAGAGAGGCCAAGTGGATGTAGTATCCACGGATTTTTCGCTAACCTTTGATACCCTGGACCATGAGATAATCCTAACGAAACTTGCTGACCTTGGGGCTGCGCCGAGTCTCCTACAAGTAATGAAATCTTACTTATCTAATAGTTTAGCATATGTCGCCTGTAATGGTTACCACTCCTACAAATTTTTAATGGATTCTGGTGTCCCGCAAGGTTTGTATCTGGAGCCGCTAATTTTTGTTATTTTTATAAATTCCCTACTAGTTTCCTTAACCTGCCAAGTATTAGCCTACGCAGATGGTATTAAACTCTTCAGTAAAGTTTTTTCACCAAATGATGTGTCTCTACAGAATAATATTAACATATTGGTATCCTGGTGTGAATCACATAAACTGATTCTTAATGCTCACAAGTGCTGTTCCATGTAACTTTCCCGGAAATCCAATGTTTTCCCGACAATATACGCAATTAATGACCTTCAACTCACAACCTGTGCCCATATTAGGGATCTAGGCATTTTATTCACCAATGACTTAAATTTTCATAGTCATATTACCAACACCGCAACGTCTGCATCTAATGTTAGGGTTTATTATGCGTACTTGTGCGCCCTTCAGTGAAATTGACCTAATAACCTAAAACAATCTTTATATATTGCATATATCGTCAGCAAATTCGAATACGGGTGTCTTGTTTAGTATCTATTTTATTTGAATCAGAATATGCTGTTGGACCGTGTTTATCGTCAATTTTTAAAGTATTTATCATACAAAGTGGATGGCGTCTATTCTGAACGTGGTATTGATCAAGGTTTGTTACTGGAAAGGCATGGTATGATGACACTTGCCGCTAGAAGAGAAGAGCTCACCGCCAAGTTTCTCTAGAAGATCATTCACAACAGAGGGAACTCTCCTTTAATATTGTCGAAACTAAAGTTCCACATCCCCAGATCTGGCGCAAGATATACCAGCATATTCTACATTCCAGTTCATGTTATGTGTCGGAACGCGATGATTCGCCATGAGGACATTTTCTTATCACTTATGATGATTTTGCCTATTAGCTTCAATGTTTTACTTCGTTAGTATAGTTTTAAGATTAAATATTAATATATTGTTCTGTCTGGTTTCCTGTCGGGCAATTATTATTATTCTATTCTACTAGACATATAAAAATCCTCTATTCTGCTTTCCTCTTTACGTCCCTCTCCCGCCTCAATTTCGCCAAATCCACCACATTCGTGCATAGCACACACCTACCATACCTTTCTTTCATCCAAGCCTTCCTTCTTTTCTCTCTCCCAAAGGTAGAAGGTACCTAGTTCGCGCCAGGAAAATCTTGTCTTAATTTTAGAAGACATAATCAGTCAAGTACCCTGACACCCTCCCAGATACCTGCCAACGTTTATACCCCGGATTGTATTTGCTCTTTCCGATCCATCTTATCTCTTCTCCTTCTACTTCTCTTTCATCCATGCTATAGTCATTCACAATATTCTCGGATACTCCTGCTCCTTGACCCATCTTTCTGCGTTTTATCCTACACTCCCCGAACCTTAACATTTTCAACAATTTCTGATTATCCAATCCACACAACTTCATCTCATACTACACCACTCTTTCCATTGCCTTGCTACGTCCTCATGCACAATATGTATTTATTTCTTGAAGAACTATGTACCCAGGCGTTGATATCTAGAGTATCAAAAAGGGATCAATAATCCTTACCAGCGTAAAGATTTGATCCCTTCTTCCCCTCCATTTTCTAAAAACACCTTTCGTTTCTCTTAGCTTTCCTATGGCTTCCATCTGCTTTTGCAACCGCCTTGGTAATTTTATATCCAGTACACATAATCGATATTGCTCCATAATTTTCTACATTTATTGTATCTCTTTCTTTGTACAGGGTGCGGCAAAACAGACAGTGCAGTTTTGAAGGGTTATTAAAAATAAATGGCGCAATTTAAAGAAATGGGGTTTATTTTATCTTAATGGGTACATCATGCCGTTTTATGCATTAAGTCCTGAAGATGACATCAGAAAGATAATGACCCCCAGCACCGATACATTGATGAAGGCGATTTCTGAAATTTTCGGCCGCATTTTGGCACATCTCGATGGGTGTAGCCGCGATTTCCTCCCGAATTCGATCCCTGAGTTCTTCCAAGGTGCAAGGTCGATGCCTAAAAACCTTTTCCTTCAGGTAGCCCTACAGGAAGAAGTCGCAAATGCTCATATCAGGGGAGCGTGCGGGCCACTCCACATCACCTCTCAGAGAAACAAGGCGGCCAGGGAACACCTGTCGCAATTTCGTCATTGAAACTCGAGCACTATGAGCCGTAGCTTGTCCTGCTGAAACCAGATGTCTCCCAGATCTGCTTCCTCCATCAGTTCTTCCAAACGAGGGAAAAAATTCCAACATCTCTTTAAAAAAAATAAGGCCCAATCACCCCAAATTTGGAAATCGCACACCACACGGTGATTTTTGGGGAGTGAAGTGGTCTCTCGTAAAGTTGCCTTGGTTTATATACAGGCCAGTATCGAAAATTTTGTTTATTCACCCCTCCACTGAGATGGAAGTGGGCTTCGTCACTACTGAAAAAAGTTGACCTCGCATGGATCCGGTTTAACATTTCTTGGGAGCGTTCTCCAGACCAAACCATGGTAACGACTAAAAACGGCACGACCCCCCCGACACAATGAGATCTCTCCCGGGTAGGTACCCCCACCACACGGGATGTACTGGTCGTTCCAAACTGCACTGTCTGTTTTGCCGCACCCTGTACATATAATCTCCACACGCCACACCTTTTAAAACCTGATTCTCCTTCCAACATTTGCTTTAGTAACTCTCAAAACTTTTGCTTTTCCTTCTTTCCTAGCTCATTTCATATTACTACCTTTAACCCATCCAGCCCAGCAGCTTTTCCAGCCTTCACCTCATCAAGCGCATTGTCTATTTCATGCTTGTATGTATATTTTATTTCTGCGTAATCCCATTTCATTATTCGTTCTTTTCAAAGCCTGCATCTTATTTTTTTTGAATACTTTGGGGTACTTGGCCCTTGCTGCTACCACCTAGTTCTCTTCTCCCCTACCCAAGCTATCCATTATGTCACTGTCTTCCTCAATTCCCTTTTTTATTTCAGACAGTCCTCATCGAACCTTGCGTATCTTTTCCCATTGCTCTTTGTTATTTTTCTTCTGCATTCCGCATTTCATTTATTCTATCATTTTTAGTTTATTCCCGTCAATTTTCTCTAAGCAAACATTTCTTATAACTTCTTCTCTATTTAGGCCCCTTTGTTACGATATAATCAATGACTGATGAGCTTTGTTGTCTCATATACAATTACCTTCAGTAAACCCGTTTAATATCTTGCATCTCTCTTCTATTAACCAATTCGACATCCTCCCATGCTCCTTGTTTATCAATCCTGAAACGTTCTTACTATTAATGTATTCTGACCACTAACTAATTTTTCTGATTTGATTACTCTGATTGTAATGCTTTCAATATTATTTTTAATAACTTATTTCCTTTTGGAGTGTCTTATTGGTTATTTTAAACTTTTCATTCTCTTTAAGCTGCTTTACTGTCTTATTAGTTTCATTCTGTTCTTCGTATATGTTATGCATTTTCGTTTTAATACTCTCGTAAGAACTTTTTTGAATTGTCCCATGGTCGGATTATGCAGGAGGATATGTTACCTGCTACGTCACCCTTAATAAAAGGATAATATTGTAGTCATAAGTTATTAATTCTGAAAGTCATTGGGGTCATTTCTATTATAACATCGTATAATAAGTTTTTCGCAAGTATTTATTAATCTAGAAATTATTTCATGATTACCTTACAAGTCATTGAAGATATTCTTATTAAAGTTAAGCTAGTGTGTGTTTTAAGCGTAATATATAAATTTTGATATTTTTAAAATCTATACGTGATGCAGTAAGACTAGTATTTGATGAATTATCGTATGAAATTAGCAGCAACTCTGAATAACTAAGGTGCTTACATTAAAATGTCTCATAGAGTGGATAAGTGGATAAGATTCTCGGTTGATTTCTTGAAGATTAAGGAGCCAAGTGCAGAATCTTCGAGGTACTTTTTTTAAATCTTCGATTGAATACGAAAATCAACTGATGTTAGCTTGAACATGATCCTACCGACTGCGCCAGTTTAATTTCGATACGTTTATTTAGATTTTTTTCCACATGTATAGCGTGGACAGTGATGACTTACAACGTCTTATGAATAATAGTAACAGACCTCTTATATACTTATACTTACAGTCTAAGCAAGCATAATTCAAATTAAGTATTTAGTGAATTACGGTGCAATAAATAAAAATATTTATCTGAGTTAAAACAAAGTATTACTCCTATTATATTTAGAAGGCGTTTATTGCTCCTAAAAAAATAATTCTTGTGGACAGCAGGTAATATATATTATTTAGACAGATTTATTATCAAGGCATATTTAAATATACTTTCCGTTTTATAAATAAATCGAGCATTATGCAATAATACCAATTTCATTAACAACACAATTTACATTCGCCTAAAGATGTCGTCATAAATATTTATGTTAATATCGTAAAACTTTTATGTACCGAATATTTCATTATATCAAGCTAATTATCGGGCCTGGTGTCTTTCAAGGAGTTGGCACAAATTAACCGTATCTATTTTAAATTTCGTTTTTCAACTGTTAGTGAGATTATTTGTATTGGCATTAAAGCCAACAGGATACACACTGAATATCATCTAAATAATATTTCAAGATTATAAATCACATCCCAATTGATTTACTCATTAGCAGTTTTGATTTATGGGTTCATTCAATGGACCGGGAAATATTCGCTCATATACAGGTTAATGGTCCATAATTCATAATAATTTAAACGTTAAAAGTTTATAATTATAAAGTGCAATTTTTTAAATTAACAAATGTTTCATTTTTATAATTTGTTGAATAATTGGTTTATTTAATTACTGTTGAATATATACCAATATTTATTGAATCAAAAGAAATACAGAAATATTGATTTCCTTATGATCTTATAGGATCAACTAAACTGTAAATTAATTTAATGTTTATGCTAATTTTTTTTAAATTAACATTATCTCTAAGTAAACTAGACCATTGTATAATTATCTATCAAGTCAGTCCGTACGTATTAAGAACTTTACGAGGAACGCAGAAACCGTACAAGTGACCACCTTGAGATTTTATATTATTTCCCCGCAAAGGTTTCTCCTTGGGTGACACAATACATATGTATTATTACGCTCTTATTCGTAATTTCTATTGTAATGCTGAAAACAATGCGACCAACAAGTCTCCACCTATTTAATTGCTTTTCCGATACAAATGAAGTAACAAGAAACGACGACGACGACGAACAATGCCGCTTAAACATTAAGACGTAGAGGAAAAACAAACAGCAGGTCGCAATTAGAGGTTGAAGAAATGGGATGGAAATAATGTGCTGTTAATGAGGGTAGTTTACGCTACAATAAGTTTATTTAATTACGAGCTTATAAATATTCAATCGTGTTTAGATGTTTTACTGATATTGCTTAATAATCAAATAATATATTAGCATTTAGCAACAATATAACATTTTTTTGTGCCTTTCATTTATGGTATAAAATTTTGATTAAATCCATTCTCCTTGGTGTATGATAAATTCCAACTATTTTTTAAACCAATAATTTCTATATTTCTTATTGTAGTTATTTCTTTTTTAAATTGTTGGTGTACCAAAATTAATAAATAAAAATAAAATCGTAGCAATAATTTTGAAATTTAAATGTAACTCAGGTAGTAATTTTAATGTTAGACTTCAGGCACCTTAGAGATCTTACAAATTAATTCAAAAGAAATCAAAATTATTTATTAGAAGCAAATTATGTTTTAAGCAAGTGTGTAGTTGCGCTAATCACTCCTTACATAAAAATTAAATAATCAGATTTACTGGTAGCCCTTAAAATTCGTAAAGCTAAACCTAATCCGGAAATTGTAATCCCTAACGAATAATTAATTTAAAGCGTTCTAGGTAAAATTACAAAAAAACTAGAAATTACCTAAAATTGTTAAGATCTAGGTATCTTACTCAAATCATTAATAAAAATATCGTATTATTTCTTTACTATGAACTAAAATAACATTTGAATTATAAATCATCTAATAAATGATTTACCATATCTAAGACAACTCTGTTCCAGAATCATTACTTTGTTTTCTTAGGTAGATTTTCACAGTCCACAAGAGCTTAAATTTTGAATTTATCTGGCTTACTTTTCATATACACTCTGCTCAAAGACTTCTAAAACCAACAAACTGTTCATCCACGGCTAAATAGATTTCTGGGTGCATCAGTGTCTTGCAGTTACCTACAAAAATATCAAATACATTCCGGAGAGCAGGTTGCTTTTTAGATATTTACGCTTCTCTCTTGTATCTATGTCGTCAAATCATAAAAATACTGGGATATTTTTGAACCTGTTTCAAGACAACAAAACATTCCCACAGTTTCTTTATTTGTCTTAAAAGCTCCTTATAATATAAGAAGGCTTATAGATGCTTTGATTTCTATCAATTTATTTTATCAGGTTTTATAATATGCCATTTTTTGATATACCTATTAGCTTTTTTATTTGTTTCCTGGATATATCGTCATTTATAAATAGTAAAGAGGCATTGGCGTCTGTATCAAAATTCTTACTATATTGAGTGAGGTCGAGTTTTTATCGTAAAATATTATTCTTCTCAGATTTAATGCAATTTGGTGAACACTTGTACCATCTTTTACCGTACATGACTGATTTGATGGTATTGTTCTACGAAGTATCATCTTCTGTATCTGCTTCGAATTCTTCGAGCCCTTGCTATCAGCATCCTCTCCTCCACTATCTAGTTCTTTGTTGATATACATTTTAACTTTACGTCGGTATGCTTATTTACATTTCGAGGTTTTGCTTTGGGTTTCTCCATAATACTCTATTTATCTTGATTCAATTTAAAAAAATTAGTTGTGAACCAATGCTGCGCTGTATTAAATATATCAATGGAGTTATGAATTAAGTTGTCTATGAAACAGGATGGTAGTGACCGTTACTATGTGGTATTTCATTTTCAAATCTATACCGTGGTAGAAAATCGTGTTTTAAATTGTCTATTGTTGCATTTTTTATAAATAGGTTTATGTCATCTGCGTACATTTTGATTTCGCCTCCTCTTCTTTTTATGGTTTTGGGTAAGTCATTGACATATAATACAAAAAGAAGAGGACCGAGAATGCTTCCTTGAGGTACAGCTATATTTGTTAAAAGAATGTCAGACTCTTTATTATTGAGTTTTACCTTGTTTGGTCTATTGGCTAGGTATGATTTTATTAAATTGTAACTAATTCCTCTTATTCCGTAAAGGTTGAGTTTTCCCAATAAAATGCTATGATTTATACTATCAAATGCCTTGGAGAGATCCGGAAATATTCCCATTGGAATTTTCCCTTTCTCCAAGGCATGTGTAATACTGTTTGTAACGCCGCTCCCTTAACACTCGCGAGCGCGCTCGACCCTTTTCAGGTAGCCGAGTGTACGCACCACCGCTCGCATCCCCTACCACGCCGGACACGTGATGCCCACACCACCCCTACCAGAAGACCACCCGCTGGAAACCCTATAAAACCCCGAGCGCACCGCTTAAAGGAGGGACTATTAGCGCTCGTCTTTTCGGTCTAATCGTCTCTTCCTACGTGATTACTAGCACTCGTCTTTTCGGTCTAGTATTATCACTCTACAAATTATCACTCTACGAAGTACCTCCACGCTCTCACAAACACTCATCCCGAACGACGCTCTGTTCCGGGACGACGTACTGCCACGAGACGCCGCGTCCATCCGAGACGACACCCAGGCTACCACGCAGAAGAGGCCCTTCACCGCTAGCCGCTCGACCCACGAGGACTCCACTGCCGCACTACGCCCGCACCCACCCGTTAACGACGAACCGACACAAAACCGATCACTCTGTACATACTTTCTTGTAAATAAACTCTTTTGAAACCACCACACGCCTTATATGTTTAAATAATCAAATATTGCTGTGGCTGTGGATCTGCCCTTTAAGAAACCATGACGAGATATATCAAATAATTTATATTTTTGAAAGAACCCCCGAGAAGCGTTACAGCAATTACTCGTTCCAAAATTTTTGAGAACATGCTGAGCAAAGTGATTGGTCTACAATTAATACACTGCTAGGTTTTGTAACTAAAACACAAACTTTCAAAGAGTAGGCTTTTATTTTCCGCAACAAAGTTTGTGTTTTAGTTACAACACCTAACAGTGAATTCAAAATGGACTTTCAACAATTAAAAGCCAATACAATCAAATTACAATTAATACATTCTTTGGGGCATCCTTTTTTATATATTTATCTACGATCGTACAGAAAGTAGACGCTTTTTGCACCATTTTTCATTGTAAAAGTGGCTTTTTAAAGCACTAGTGCTTTTTTACGTTATTATTGCACGGTAATGTCAAACTGTTTTTATTGCACAGAAATGTCAAATTTGACAGATGAATGAATAGCACAAATTTTCGACGAAAAACTTATTTTTTTATTAATTGATACAAATAACTAATAAACTATAAATAAAGTATATAATACAAACGAAATGGCAGATTTTGGAACTCCGAAGATTTCATTTAATGCAAGTCGAAGCGATTACAATAAAGCGAACATTTTTTCCATAAATAATAATGGCGGCCGACATTTGTGCAACTTGTTTACTGGTTGCTAAGCAACGCTCTCATTAGTGCACTGCGGGTAAAATATGTTTTCATTAATTGAATTATTGAAATGACATTAAAATATTACTCACAAGAATATATTCTTTGATATCCTTTACGATCGAAGATAAAATTTTGTAAGGCACACGTGTAAAAAGTTTCTTTATTGCACTCCTGGCTTTAAAAAAACTCGCTCGTTCCTCGCTCGTGTTTTTAAACGCCAGTTCGTGCAATAAAGCATCACTTTTTACACTTGTACCTTAAATAACTATTAAAGCGTTCTAGGTATAATTACAAAAAAACTAGAAATTACCTAAAATTGTTAAGATCTAGGTATCTCACTCAAATCATTAATCAAAATATCGTACTATTTCTTTACTATGAACTAAAATAACATTTGAATTATAAATCATCTAATAAATGATTTACATCTGAGACGACTCTGTAACAGAATCATTACTTTGTTTTCTTAGGTAGACTAGAAGATTATAGGTATAACTATTTTCACAGTCCGCAAGAGCTTAAATTTTGAATTTATCTGGTTTACTTTTTATATACACTCTGCTCAAAGACTTCTAAAACCAACAAACTGTTCATCCACGGCTAAATGGATTTCTGGGTGCATCATTGTCTTGCAGTTACCTACAAAAATATCAAATACATTCCGGAGTGCAGGTTGCTCTTTAGATAATTTACGCTTCTCTCGTGTATCTATGTCGTCAAATCATAAAAATACTGGGATATTTTTGAACCTGTTTCTAGACAACAAAACATTCCCACAGATTCTTTATTTGTCTTCAAAGCTTCTTATAATATAAGAAGGCTTGTAGATGCTTTGATTTCCATCAATTTATTTTATCAGGTTTTATAATATGCCATTTATTGATAAACCTATTAGCTTTTTTATTTGTTTCCTGGATATATCGTCATTTATAAATAGTAAAGAGGCATTGGCGTTTGTATCAAAATTCTTACTATATTGAGTGAGGTCGAGTTTTTATCGTAAAATATTATTCTTCTCAGATTTAATGCATTTTGGTGAACACTTGACTTACTTATAATCTCCATATAATTAATCCAATTTGAATCAACACTCTCTGAATTTTTATAGATTAAATTCTGATCAATTTTGGAATTAAACAAACCTCGAAAATTTTCAATATTACGTAGTGAATATGATCTGCGAGTAATGGTACTAAAATTTCTGATATGTGTTTCTGTCCATTGATTTTTTTGGGCAAGATGGTTCGATATATGCGTTTCAAATACATCCGTGTGATAATTTTGCTCGAGATTTGTTATTATATTATCTAAAATAGATGCTTTATTATTGCTCGTAGGAGTATTTATAGTAATATTTGCTTGAAAAGTTTCAATTAGATTTGTAAATTAAATTAATTCAGGAGTATTTTTATTCATATCAATATTAAAATCATCCGTGATAAAATATACAATATTTTCGCACAACAGTTTTTACATGAATGTCTCTAATTTATTCAGAAATACTTTTGTATTATTTTTGTCGGGTTGTTTATAAATTACAACACAAACCTATATCGTTTTATATGATTTCCACTGGATTGATGCGCACTCAAATGACTTATCAGTTCCTATAGAATTGATGCCAGTTCTCACAATCTATTGTATGTCTTTATGCACGTATAAAACTGATCCTCCATAAGCTGTTTCTCGATGTTCTTCTGGTACTCGATAGTATGAAGTTGCCATATTGAAGACTGGTGTGATTCTGCCATGTTCTGTAATTGTGAGAATTTTACAATTTTTTTGAAAATTTAACATGGCTTGAATTATATGTTATGAATTATTAATTGAACGAGCGTTCAAATGTATGAAGGATATTATTTCTTGTTCTGTTGTTCCTGCGGCATTTGTTCTATTTGCCTTTTTATTTTTACTCTTTCCGCTAAAAAAGATTAAGGTTGTATTTTTATTATTACTGGGCCATGATTCTGCATATTTCATTTTCGGTTCGTATTTTTTCTCAACTCCTCTCTTGAATGCCTTTTCGTTTTCATTTCGTATTTTCACTTCTGTAACCTGGATTGAACCATCAGAACAAATGTATTTGCCTAAGAAATACCAAACTGTTCGTGCTGCTGCCGTTAATTCTGTTGGATCTTCGTTTTTTCCAGTTCCCAATATTGAGTTTCGTTGTCTTCTTTCGCGCCTCCCTTGGACCTTCTTCCAGACTTCTTTTTCTGTTGCTCCTGTGTTTTCATTATTTTTGTTTTCCATTACTACATTCAACGCGTTTTTTAGTTGTGGAACGGTT
The DNA here is from genome assembly GCA_963969525.1 of Ontholestes murinus. Taxonomy (NCBI): domain Eukaryota; kingdom Metazoa; phylum Arthropoda; class Insecta; order Coleoptera; family Staphylinidae; genus Ontholestes; species Ontholestes murinus. The sequence goes on from OZ018389.1 coordinate 30,154,625, forward strand.
ATTATATTTTTATTTATTTTAATTACCAAGGTTTAGTTGTGGAACGGTTATTAAATTTTTATTTCCATTGGTTTGGTTTTTCTTATTGTTTACGTTTTTTTTGGCTTTCAGATATCGAATTATTTCTTTTTGAAAATTGTTGGTTTTGTTCACCATTAGAATTTGATTGGGATTTAGAAGCTTGCCCCATCCGTGAATTAGTGTTGTTATCATCTACTATCAAATCTGTAATTCCTTCATTTCCATAACCGACTAATTTTGGTGTTAACCTATCCAATAAATACTTATTATTTATGGTCAGATGATGGTTATTATTATCAAGTAGTTTAATAGTTTCTTCTAGTTTTGATACGATCTTGCTAAGATATTCAACTTTTTGTATACGTGTTGCGTTGTAGTTACCTTCAATTGTGCAAACGTGGTTAGGTTGTGAGTCCTTCCTTCCCTTAGTAAAATATCCAGGGTGGAATGATGCACCACATTCACTACACTCTACAACTTCTCTAATCACCGGTTTTTTACAATATTTGTAAGTACACACTTATTTTCAGATATATTTTCTTCAGAGCCAGCATCGTCGCTCGCCATATTTAATATAGCGGCAAAACAAATTTATAAAGTGTTTTATTTAAAAATTAATAAACTTAAACTATATTACATACGGAAGATTTTTATTATATATATTATTAAGGTAGAACCAAGATTTCAAAATAAGAAGGAACAAATGAAACTACACAGAGCAAAACGAAACAAACTTCACACAATGGCGATCCTAGACATATTGAAATCATTGAATATGCAGTTCGAAACAAACAAGGTGTAAAAAATGTCGTTCGCATGTGCAGATGACGTTACGCATATCATGGTACCCACAACCAACTGGGATAAATTTCTACGCCAAGCAGATTCTTTACAATAAATGCGAAAAGGTTTTATTTTTTGTAGTGAAATTAATGCAAACTGATGTTAAATAATAACCCTTCGAATATCAAAACGTAGACGCGGTAAGTTCTCAATAATAAAAAAGAATATTGGGGTACATAACACAACCCCACCTGGCCTTATGAAGGTTAATCGACTTTATTGTTTAAATATATTGTACTGATTAATTATGGAAAAATGTTATTTCACAAAAAGTAATTGCCAGAAAGTATATATTTTAATCAAAACCAAAAAAAATGCTTACTAGAGCCATTTTAATCAGAACTTATGATAATCTTCCAAAAATTACTAGGGAAAAGCATATATGTTTATGGATTCTTTTGTGCAAAACAGTTTAATTTACATAAGTAATTGTGGAGGCTTTCACTTCGTGATACATTTTGATAAACAATACTGACTATTGTTTGATAATGACAATCTGAAGCTGTCGAAACTATAGTTACAAGTGTAAATAAAAAGTGATACCAAAAAATTTAATTGTTTATTTATTTTTGAGTTTAATTTACATAATGATAGAAATTTCGTCTTTTAAAACTACTAAACTAATACAACAAAGTATTGCTAATTCAAAATAAAGTATCTCTGAAAACATTCTTTATTAATTCTCACTTAACCCGTGGTGAAACATGTTTAAGTTAATTAAAAGTTTTAAATAGTGAAACAAAACCAAGTGTTTATTTAACCTTCTAATTAACATTATTCATGATTCCTTTGAAATGTATTACATAGATGTACCGTTTTGATTCATCCTTTAGTTACTAGTAGTATAATATTCAATGTTAAAATTCACTTTATTATTAAAATTATCAAATTAATACTCACTGAAATTTGCAAAATCTTATAAACTCTTCAGAATCACTTACACTACCCAAAATCTCAAAATTAGTAAATTTTAAATCTAATTTACTTAAATGGGGCTGTAATGTTTAAGGAACCATAATATGACCGTTCAAAATTATAATATCATAACGCGCTGAATAAACGTAATAATTAATAACTAAATTAAGTGAAATAAAACAACACAGTTGGGAGGGTTTCACATTTATTGTTGAACACTGCAACATGTTTCGTCACACAGTGGCTTCATCAGACAGATGAACAATGTGTACCGAAACTTGTTGCAGTGTTCAACAATAAATGTGAAAACCTCTCCACTGTGTTGTTTATTTAAATTTCTTATGGAGTTTTATCATGTATCCGCCTCGTCGATTCAACTAAATTAATTTTAACATTGGTTGCAAAATGGTCAAAATATTAAAAAATGTAATTAAATCGTTTGATTTGTTCTTAATATTTTGAAAAAACCAAATCAAGAAAACGCTAGTTATAAATAAAAATACACTGTTTTAAATTACCAAATATTTGACTATGTTAAAGTCATAGTATTGGATCATCAAACCCCTTTTTTCGATTCGCTTCAGTTTGAGAAAGCGTTTTTTTTTTTTTATTTAGTTTGTAATTGTGAGTGCCATTTAATAAATACCTGTGTTAGAAATGGCGAGGCAAGATTTTAACCTAATATTCCTTTAACAAAATACACATTTCTTACAGTTTCTGCTATTTCTTTAACCCTACAAAAATACGATTGGGTAAACTTTCGTCGTTTGAGCTTATTTTTGCCCCAAGTTACGTTTACTTGTTGAGGAACAGAAGGGCACCAATCCGTTGTAAATTTTTATTCGAAAAGAATGTATTGGTGCGTTGTCGACATAAAACAGCACTTTTTCTTAATCTAATGGGGCCGTTCCTCCTTTAATTTTGAATCGAATGGTTCCAATAGTTTACTGTAGTGCTACCCCGTTATCGATTCTCCTTTCTGCAAAAAGTCAATGAGTATTTCCTTAGAATCCTTTCCGACCCTGCCTTCTTCGGAGCAAGTTCACACCGAAAAATCCATTGTTTTAAATATCACTTAATCTCTTACATATTATAATGAGCCAATATCTTATGGTAGTTATAGACGACAAATAATTCCTATAAATATCACTCAACTTAGCTACTTCGCATATTTTCCATCCAAAAATAGAAAGCGAGATACGAATCGATGTTATTCTTTTTCCATTATGTTGATAACCACAATTTTTTGTACAAGGAGGCGAAATCTCTCTTAAACACGCTTATAGTAGGGTCGTTTCGGATTCATATCTATCAAAACCTCTTTATCATTAAGCGACTAGTTTAATACCAGACCTATTTTGTAGTCAGGTACAGCAAAAAATTCGCAGAGAATTTGTTTGTTGTCCATCCAGCCTGATGCCCTCAGAAGTATTACCTATTAATATTATAAATATATTAATTCGCTTAAAAAGCACAAGACGCATGATATCGCTTGTTATAATCGATACGTTCATCACGTCAATAACCTGAATTTTTAAGAAGTTTTTTATACCAATATTCGTCATTAAATTCTCAACTACTACTTGGGAAACTGAATAGTTGGAAATTAAAATCAAACAAATTTTATAGTTCAAGATCTCGGTTTGCAAATAAGTGAGTATTTTGAAACTTATATGTACCAATGAAAGTTATAACCTATAAAATTATCTTGGCAAACGTGATCAGCACAAATCTAAACATCCAAACTGTGTGAATAACGACTCGAAGGAGGACAGCATATATCTTGGTCATTCGGCGTAAGTGTTAAGTGCACAGCCAGTAATCCAAAGGTCCGTTGTTCTATTCCCAAAACACAACTTTTATTTTTGTGATTCTTTAAAATTTATTGAAATACAATAAAAATAGAAATGCCAGGAGAAAACATATGCGCAGGAACATGCAACAAAACTGTAGGAAGAGGGAATACTTGCGACAAATATAACAAACCCTGTCACCAACGATGTCTGAAAAATCACATTTGTATAGCACCTGATTCCCTAAATAAATCCACACAGTCCGAATATAAAGATCGGCGAACATATGAAGTTCTGGAAACGGAAAATAATTTATTAAAGGTAATTATAGAAGAAATGGAACATAAAAATCAAATTTTGCAGGAAAATAATGTCCTGTTGAAAGAAAAAAATTGCAGCTCTTGAACACAAAGTGAGCACAAATCAAAATAATACAAAAATTAAAGCAATAAACAATTTAAAACGATCTAAAAATCTCATTGAACCAAATGGTTTATCAGGAGATAAAAGTCTAAAGAAATGGTATATCTTCACCGCAGGATGATCTACACAATTCAAACACTGCTGAAAATAACCCAATACCAGTTGACAATGCACGTAAAGAAGAAGAAAATGAAACGGAAAAGTGGTCACCAGTAAAAACTAAATATGGACGCAAACGGGACAAGGAAGAAGCCATCCAGGGTCTTGCAAAAGAGAAAACCGGAAAGGTAAAGGGAGCGACTCGATATAGTTATGTACACGCTTATTATTTCGAACCCAATTTAACAACTGTTGATCTGACTGATTACCTAACAAGTGTCGGTTTTCATCAACTTAAGTGTGAGCAACTACAATCGAAACGTCCCGACGAGTATTCCTCCTTCAAAATTGGGGTCCCTGAAAACAAGTTTCAAGAACTCAAAAACCCGGAAATATGGCCCGAAAATGTAAGAGTAAATAATTTTTTACACCGCATCGTGAACAAACGCCTAATTCCTTAAAAATTCTTTTTTTAAATGCGCAGTCAATACGAAATAAAATTGTTGAATTGGAAGCATTTATTATTGATAAGAATTTTACATTCATTGGTATCAGTGAACATTGGTTATCACATGAAGAATGTTCCATATCTCGAGTTGGTAGTTTATCTGCAAGAGCTTTTTATGCACGTACCTCCGGAAATTATGGTGGGTCTATAATCTACGCCAATGATAGAATTAAAACAAAAGAATTTAATATGCTCACAGATAAACTATCAACCGAGAAAGCTTGTGAAATGTGTTTAGTTTTTAGTGCTGATTGTAACCTTTATATTATTAGTATATATCGTCCACCGTCAGGTGACTTTAACATATTTTTAAATAATTTAATGTCTCTGATCGATAAATTAAATCATAATAGTTGTAATCTTATATTCACTTTAATTCTAATGATATCCGTGAGCAATATATTATTGATTGTTTACTTACTTACGGCCTTAAAAAATGCGTGTGCACAAATACTTGAAAGGAAGCCTGCATTGACAATATATTCACAAATATTGATCTTGATTACCTCAAAGTAGAAACTTTAGATACAGCAATATCCGATCATTTAGGTATTGTTATCGAAGTAGTATTAAATGAATGGAAAGCGGAAAACAGCAATTATGAAATTAGGCCCATTACAGAATGTGGCAAAATTATATTCTATAATACGATGAACGATACAAATTGGAATTTTGTTTATGGTGACGCGCTTGACATGAATGAACAACTTAATATTATGCTTAACTTATTAAATCAAGGTATAAATGCCTCATTCCCAATAAAAATTAAAAGTAATAGTACACAAAATAAAAAAAATGTTTTTTGGTTCAATACTGAACTGCAAGTTATGAGGGAAAGGATGAGATTTATAGACGCATGCTATAAACGGAATCCAACCCCAAATACAAAATTCATTCGTGATAATTACCGTTGAAAATATAAAACATCACTTTCGAGAAATTAATTGATGCAAATAACAAGTACATTAATTCTGCTAAGAACAAGCAACGTGCCGCATGGAAAGTTCTGAATTCACAACGATTAACAAAAAACAAGGCAGCAGATTGTAATATACCATGTGATGAATTCAATAATTTTTTTCGTGAGTATCACAGATAAATTACTTAGCAAAAGTGGTCAGCCTATGGATCAAAGTGTTACATTAAATGGTGTAACAAATGAACAGTTTAATTTTAAGGAGATATCACACATTAAAGTCTTAGATACGATAAACAAATTAAAAAGTACCCAAAGTAGCGATATATATGGAATTACAGTGGAAATTATTAAGAGTGTTAAATTCACTTTAATTCCACATATTACAACTCTAACAAATAAAATTATCAAGTCTAAAATATTTCCACAATCCCTAAAAACTGCAAAAGTCGTACCAATATACAAGAAAGGGGACGTAAACGATACAAACAATTTTAGGCCCATAGCACTACTACCTATTTTATCAAAAATTGTAGAAACAGTATTAAAAGACCAATCTAGTCTCTCAACAAGTAACGCTTTGGTATCTATAACAAATACCATAATAGATAGCTTTGAAAATAAAAATTCCTGTATTGGTACGTTTATCGATTTTAGTAAAGCCTTTGATTGTGTATGTCATGAAATGCTGTTTGCAAAATTAAAAATATATGGGTTTTCCAGCATGAGCTTGGATTTGATGCGGTCGTATATGATAAATAGAGAACAAGGGTCAGTATATATATACTATTTATTATATATATATAAATGATCTACCGCAACAAATTCAAGCAACAAAAACAATACTCTTCGCAAACGATACAACCATATTAAATACAGAATCCAATTTAGATAAAGCAGAAATTCAAAACAAACAGACTTTAAGCGAAGTGTCAAAATGGTGCTTAAATAACAAATTGCTATTAAACAAATCCAAAACCAACAAATTGATATTCAGTCTTAAACCAAATGATATCGTCTGTGATACCACAACTCGCTTTCTTGGAGTTGAATTAGATCAGACATAGAAATGGGACAGCCACGGTGAAATTCTGGCAAAAAAAACTCACAAAAATATCTTCTGTATTAGAGGAACGGCGAAAAAAGTAGGGCATAAACAACTGCTAACCTCTTATTTTGCCTTATTTGAGTCGCAAATTCGTTATGGTATAATTGTATGGGCACATTCCTTGCCAAGGCATCGCATTTTTGCGTTGCAGCGCCAGGTTGTTAGAATTATTACCGGTTTACGGTACCAAAGCGATTGCAAAAAAGCTTTCATAACTGAAAATATTTTAACCCTACCAGCAATTTATATTCTAGAATGCCTGTTGTTCGTTAAAACACACACAACTGAATATTATCTACATGATCATCACAATCACAATACAAGGACAAAAAACGATTTACTACAAATACCAATAAGATTACAAAAATCAAAAATGGGACAAAATTATTATGGTATAAAATTCTTTAATAAACTGTCAATAAATTCGACAATTTAAAATTAAAATTAAAAAATACCTCATTGAAAAAGCTCCATACAACTTTGATGATTTTATTGCAAACAATGATATAATTTAAGACAAAATCTTAATTTTATAATGTGTTCTTGTCTTTTTTATCTTAATGTAGATTGATAATTTTTAATGAACCTTCTTTTAATTTAAATCTAGTCAGCATGAGTTTATATACTCACTTTTTAATTTTATTTATTATTATAATTTTTATTTTTGTATTTTAAATTTTACCAATCAATCATTTTAATAGTTTAGTTAGTTTTTCACTTATTTTATTTATATTTATTTAAATTAAATTTTTACCATTGTCTTGTATAACCTATGATTTGTATGTCATAATCTAGTCATTTTAGTCCTACATATTAATTATCTCCAATTTAAAGATACTTTGATACCTGTTTATAATTTATATTAAATTTTGAATATATTGCCGTCTTCGAGGTACTTATGACAACGTCGGAAATGTCTATCTAAAATTTAAATCTTCTCCCAATAGAAGAATCCATTACGATCAGCACTATGTTAAGCATTATATGATTCTGTCGTTCTCAATACATGTTTGTGCGCCTTTAATTAATATATGCAATTATTTATTGTTTTCTATATTTCAGCTGATTTTTGAATCTTCTGTATTTATGACGTGTGTAAATTTATTTTTTTAGCACAAATAAAGTTATTATTATTATTATTATTTACTGGGTTCTCTAGGAATCCGAAATACTTCCTAATGTTCAATAATAATGTTCAAACTCCCAAGAATGCTCAAACTCAATGCTCTATTTCTCTGTACAAATTTCAATATATGCTGCAACTACCGCTGCGCAAGACTGTTATCCTAATATCTCACCATACCTATGAATTCGCCGCTACTAACATTGTAGTGAATGTTGGCTGTTACCACCTTGAATGTGCGCAAGAATAGCGAAACAAGTGGCTGCCAAAAGAAAGAAATTTATTATTTTTCCAATCCAAGTCCGATTACTAGATGGCGTTAGGAAGATAACATATCGCACTAAAAAAATTTCTCTGACATTTTTGTGATTAGTCTCAGTTTTCTTTAAACGGCTGAAAATATGAATAGTGTTTATGGTCCTGATACTTGTTACCGGCGTTCAGTTTACCTGAACGTGGTAACAAATGCGTAATTATATTTTAATCCATTTTACGAGCTACCCATTGCTCCTAATAATAATTTGCATAAATTCCGCATAAATAATCCAAACGAGATAATTTTCCAAAATGTGTAGCTGCCAGTGTGGAACAATAGGACGGGCCCTTTTTCGGCGAAGAGGATCATTACCTGTTCCCGGAATTGCGGGGCCTACGTGACCGAAACAAACCCGCGTCACCGAAGACCACCATATAAAACCAGGCTCCGGCCATCGCTCTTCACCAGTCGTCTGACATCAGCAGCGGTGGTCAGCCTGGTCGGTTCCGCTGATTCAAGCCTCTTGTCCTTCTTGTATATATTGTATATTTTCTATGTCTATTTTCTGTCTCTGTCTTTTGTAATATATTCTCTTCTTCTCCGGCCCCATGTTTTAATTTACACACTTTCTCTTGTTCTTTTACTCTGTTTCACAGCTAGCCGGTGCCCATACGTTGACGTGGCGTGGAAGCTCAAGCAAGTATCACAGGCGGGAAACTGTTTAATCGAAGCCTGCGGCTGCTAATCGATGGTGAGCCTCGCCAGGGACCCTTGTGCCGCCTCCAGTGCGTGTTGGTTCCAGAAAGTACCGCCGGTGCTACTTCCTTGCCAGTCCGTCACCAGGACGTCTTCCGCGCCTTCCGTTAACATACTGTAGCAACCAATCACACGCAATTTTGGTGTGTGTGTTCCGGTAATCATAAATATTTTCGTGTCTATCATGTAAGCACTATTCAGATTGCTCAAGAGCTAAAGATTGCACAAAAAACCGTTTGGAAACATTTAAATAGGGCTAGATACAAAAAGAAAATCGATGTATGAGAAGAGAGAAAAGAGGCTTGTGAAAATCGACTGTATCAATTTTTTGCCAATAGAGATGAGGTCTTCTATGAGAGACGTATAATGAATTTACCTTTAAAATGGCACCAAGGAGTGCTCAAGAAAACTGAATTCTCTATGTAAAATTTTGATAATTATTAAAATTATGCTTGTTGTCAATTATATGTTTGGCATGCGTAGATGTTGTTTTCTTGTTATCAATTCACACACTCACACATTTGTTAGAGAGACTCAATTTTTTGTTTGAATAAATTTGTCTACGAAAATATTGTTTAATTTTAATTCATTTTTGATTGCGAATAAGGGAGAAGCGATATGGGTTAGTGAAGAATAATTAGATTTTCGTTTGTTATTTTTTGAAGGCAAAAGTAAATTTATCGTTTTAGGTTTTTTATTTAACATATTCATTATTAAATGTTTAGGGAAGCGAAGTCATAATTCTTAAAACTGTTTTTAAATTTATCTCAAAGCTTGATTGTGTCAAAGGGATACTTGAAAGTCTGTGGATGAATGAGTTATAAGCTGCTAGTTTATGGGGCATAAGATAAAGGGATTTAAAATGGATAGTGGTATCTGTGCGAGTGCGCTTATGGAAGATATTAAATTCTAATGTATTGTCTTTGCGGGAAAAGGATAGATCTAAGAAATTAATCTTTTTGCAAACCTCAGTTTCCAAGGTAAATTTTATATTGTAATGTCGTGTGTAAACGTAGATTTAAAATATATCTAGCTGTCTAGTTTTATTAGTAGAGTTGGTCTTCTAAAAAATCGAATAACAAACCATAGGCACAAATCAAAGTCTTGATTTCTTAGGTATAGCTTTATTCAAAATTTAATTAAAAGTAACATGTATTAAAGTCCTTTACTTTGTTGTAGAATGTTAACTGATAATTTAAAAATACAAAAATATTTCGTAAATCTACAACAGTCCGAGTTGCTTTCGTATTTTGAAATTATTTAATTAAAAGTATAGCATTTTTTTAATAGAAAATATTAAAGAAAACAATTTTCACTGTTAAATGAGTTATTTATTCTCCAGTGTAATTTTAGTTTATTTCCTTTAATTACATCTTTACGAATTATACTTTTTGTTAGTTCATACCAGCTATAATTTATAAATTGTATACATTTATTATTACGAATTAGTATAATAAAAGTAATTCTATTAAACACAAATGTAGTTGTAGCTCTATAGTCATGGTTTAATATTTTATACATTAAGGAGTATGTATATATCTTATTTCCATCAATTCCGTCGTGATCACTCACTTATATAAAAACAAATTTACATATACTATCATTTTATTAAAACCTCGGTACTTTTAAACTTGTAATTCTTTATAATTAAATTATTTCTAAACTCTATTATTTTTTCTTTTGCAGGTATGCTTGTTTGAGAGACACCATTAATGTTTTTTCTGGTAAGGTTAGCTATAAGATTAATTGCACATCCGGAGCCATTTATAATACATACGTGAAATTATACAGTATCACAATAGTAATGACATATCATTTCTTATGTATGACCCATGCCTACAGGTATATTTACAAATGATTAATAGTGATGAATGTATACAAATGTAGTCCATATAACAATATTAAAGAATATTGTGTGATATATTGTTTTTCTTTCAATAGATCTAGTTTTAATTACTAAATTCTTTGATAATTGAACCAATAGAAAGTTAGTTATACAACTATTAAAATTAAGAATGTGCCTTTATGTTTTTTTTTTTATTTTATAGGTTAATTCTTTATTATAGATAATTTATTTTAACTCTCGTTTATTATTTATTAACATACTATATAAATATATGATTTCTGTTGTAGAAATGTAATCGTTAAATTATTTATACTGCATGATAATATAATATGAAAATTTAATCCAAGATAAATTCAAATTTGTTTCGAATTATTTGAGAAGCAGTAAAATAGAAAAAAGATTTAGCTTATATTTTATATTGAATCTTTTAACTTATTAGCTTAGTTTTTTAATGTATACATGTTATACTTAGGTTATTGACCCCACCCACGTACTATAATTATAGTACTACCACTTCTTTCTTGAAAACTTATAATAAAATTTACCAATTATATCAAACGTTAACTTCTGGTCCATATAGAATAGTAAATTATGTTTATTTATTAACTTATATGTCATCTAAACAATAAGAAAAATATACAGAACGTTGATCTGATATATTTAATAAATCTTGCAAAGCAAATAAATTAAATAATACTAATATTTTTAGAACAATTCATATTTAGTATATCAACACCAATTTTAGTTTACTGTTCATATTTGCTCCCAGATATTAAAAGATTACAAGCTATGTATGTTAAAATTGTTGGATTACTTTAAGAGCTTTTTCAGTTTACAAAACATTATTATTTCTGATCAACATGAATTTAACCCAATTGTATTAATGGTTACAAATTTGTTACTATTTACAAATTATGTATGAAATTTTACAAATGGTTTACACGTTGATGCTATGTATGTATTCGACAGAATGGTCCATATTTGATGTAATTGTTTAATAGATCTTGCAAAGCAAATAAAAATAAACTAAACCTTTTAAATCAATGCATGTTTAAAATATCAATACCAATATAAAACTGTTCGTTCCTATTTTTTCTAGAAATTTGAATGATAGTTACAGGATATATATTAAAATATTCAAATTATGGATTATGTTATATTATATTCAGTCGGCTATATTAAAATTAATAATAATTATTATAAGTATTAAATTCAAACATAAATTAAATATAATAATAAGTTCAGTTAGTTTTACACTTTAACACATTAACTGCTCATCCACTTAACCTACTGTTAATAATAATATTAAATTATGGTATAAACAAGTTATAATTTATACAGTAAAATACATAATGCTCAATGAAATACAATGTTAAATTTTTAGCTATTTTTGATTTCCTTTTTAAATTGATTCAATGTGAGATTTATCGGTATTTTGTAAATTTTAAAAATATTATATGTAAAGTAACTTTCAACTAATGCATTTCTGTGAGGTGGCGGTGAGATAAGTCCTCTAAATCTCACATTAATATTATGTACATCAGAGCGAAAAGTATTCTCTTGTATAGATATGGAAGGTTGCGGCATTGAATGATTTTATAGTAAAGTGTACAGCAATCTTAACTACGACGATTCGACATATTCAGCTAGTTCAATACTGTTAATTTATTGGAAATATGCTCATATTTCCGAATTCCATACAAGAATTTTGCACTTCCTGAATACAACTTTTTGTTGTTTGAACCAAACAAGAATTATAAACAACAGCTGCAAAATTAAAATGGCTCAAAACTATAGTATACCAGAGCATACGTTCCGTTTTGACAGTTAAATAGTTTCTACTGGAATAAATCATTTTTATGAAAAAGATCTAGAAATGCCTTTACTAATGTGCATTTTGAACCGTAAGTTTTTATCTATAATCAAGCGTAAATTGGAGACTAACTCTACAAATGGCAAGACAGTGTCATCAATTTTTATTTGAAGTTGTGCTTTTACTGAACCGCCTAAGCTACAATGTCCAAATACCATTATTAAAGATTTACTTCGATTGGATTAATAGAGAAAGAGTGCTTACGAGAGAGCTTTAAGAGTTTTGATAAATGCGATGAATATAGATATTTTTGTTTTAAAAGTATATAAGATTTATTTATTGTCAGCATATAAATTTGTAGTGCATTGATCCAAGATACTTGTAAGGGAAAAATGTAAATAGAAAAAAGTATCGATCCTTATGGTACACCTGCCTTAACTTCAAAATAATGCGATGTTATATTATCGATTTGGACTCGTTGGTGTTGGTTTGATAAAAAACTAGCAATTAAATTTATTGAATTAGTGTTTGAGGTAACAAAGCTTGGCTAATAGTAATCTATAACTAATAGTATCAAAAGCTCTACTATAGTCCAATAATATTAATTTTGTTAAATAACCCTTGTCGGTGTGAGTAAATATGTCGTCTATAAAATTAAGCAAAGCAGTTGAACAATTATAATAACTAAAGGTAATAATGTGTGCCTTTTAATAAATTCCTGAATTTGGGACAGTAGTGCACTTTCCAATAATTTAGATAGAACTGGTAAAATACTGATAGGTCTCAGGTCTTTAAGAGTAGTAGGACAATTAACTTTTGAAATGGGAGTGATTATTGCTAATTTCCAACAATTAGGAAAAACTAATTGCAGTAGTTAATAATATGTGTTAAGTATTGTATTAAGGACAACATAATCTAAGCATTTGGATATTAATATTATTTGTTTTCCATAGCATTGAATTTAAAATTAAATTATATTAATATTAATATTTGTGGTAGCGTTACATCCTTATTGTATATAATTCCATGCTCTTTTAAACATTTCCAAGTTCCTTCATAATGTTTAATAATTTTCTTAATGTACCCAATATGGATTTGACTGAGGTAAATCAATAGTTACAGATTTGTTACTATTTACAAATCGTTTACAAGAGCCAGTTAAACGCGAAGATTTCGTAATTAGTTTTATTGTGAAAGACTATTTTTTTATCTAAAATATAAGAGAATCCATTTATTCTACAATACGAAAAAAAAAATATTTTTGAACACTATATCCGCCAAATTTCCTCCTTTAACATTTAAGCATTCTTGGAGTCGAGACTTAAAGTTTTACATAACTCTTCTCAGCACACTAACGGATATTGCTGAAATTTTATCTCGAATCCGTTGTTGAGGTGAGATTTACCTGGGTGGATCATTTTGGAAGACTTGTGCTTTCAGGTATCCCCATAAAAAGAAATCGCAGACTGTTAGGTCGGCTAATGAATATCCCCCCTCCCCTGGAATTCAGGAAGTGTAATTTGTTGTCTCTTCTTGCTGGAAAATCCTGCATTCACCGTTTTAGAAAGCGGACGAGTTGTGGTGTGAGGATGTTCCGAATTATTGCTACTCTTCGGCAAACTCTCGCCAATTTGATAATACGTTTTAACTGCGTAGCCTCGTTTATTAACTTGTCCAACGAATCATTGGAAAGTAATTAGCAGACCATGCAGGTTATGATAGGTTGGCAACTGACGTTTTGGCTATTTTGCTACGAGCTGCTAACCCCACCTTAAATCTTCCTGTTTCACTTGAAGACTCTTTATATGACTCTATTAAAGTATTGGGTTGAGTTATTCCGGTAATAGATTTCTATACTTGTATTTTTAAACTACCATCTTCAGTCCAAACATCCAACCTAATCACCATTTGACACGAGGCACATCAGTTGTCATTGAAAAAATAAGTAGTTGTTGTAGAGCAGTGGGTGAAAATGGAAAAGGAAACCAAGAAATATCGCCGTGTTATTGTTTTACAGAAAGGGAAAAACGCACTGCAAGTCTAAAAAAATATTTACTAGGATAAATATTGCTTAACAGACACACCAAAGCCAGAATTGGTTTTCCAAATTCCGTTCCCATAATTTCAATGAAAAGATACTTTTCGTTTCGATCTTTGCAAAATTCTTTCAATGGTAAACAATTCAATTCAGACAACGGTGTCAAACACCACATTTTTTTGCTAAGAAAGGCTAAGTTCTATGAGCACTGCATCATGATGATAGCTGAATGATGGCAAAAGGTCATCGAATAAAATAGTCAATAAAAATAATAAGTAATAAAATTAACTATAGAAAATCGCCTTTGGCTATCATTGAAAAATAAAAACTAAATGACTTAAAACTCAACTCAATATTTCATAAACTGGACCATTCTTTAGAAAAGTGTGAATGTAATGAAAATATATAAAACACTATTACTTAGTATAACTTTTTTAAATTTTTTTGACTAAAGTTGTAATTTTAGAAATTATGTTGGATTGTTATAATGAACAAAATACTCTTCGCGACACTATCCGAACCAACATATGTATAGAAAAGGATTATTGTAAAGCCGGTGGGAAGATGAGGGTATACACAAGGTCGAACCAGTTGTCCATTAGTTGAGTTTCCGGATTTGGCCTGATTTTATTGTTGAATTTTTCGGACTGTTTAAGATTAAGACGTAAAAAGCACAAATGTTCTTCGAGCCTAGTTTTGTAGTGAAAAGATGTCTAGGATGATTGGTAATGACGTAATCAGTTCTCTGTTCCTCCGAAGCTTGCCGACGTATCTATATCATAAGTTTTGTTATGTGTTTTTATCAAGAGGAGACTATAAAATTGATTGAATTATGTTGTTCATAAAAATTTCGGCTAGCAATTGACTCGATGGTGAACACATCGTTAGACCTTCCATTTGTTTGTACATTTTATTATGATATATATTTTATACAATTTCTAGTATTTTTAAAATTTCATATTGAATTGTTATATTTATATTATTGAATTCAAATGAATGCTGAATTAGTTGAATACAATCACTATGGGGAATAAACTGTGTGTTATTTTCATTTATAAAACACTTCATGTAAACTCAGACCAACAATAGATCCCTAGTGACTATTGTTTGTCTGAGTTATTTTAGCAAACATCGAATGATACTAATTTAATTTAATTTAAGTAAATAGAATTTTCTATGGAACCTTGAAAATTAATTAATTCTTTATATGAAACATTAAAGTGGGAATTAATATTGTTACGACTTTGCGTAATGTGCCGTGCCCGGCCGCATTAAAATCTAGTGTCCGGCGGCAACGTCATTCGATGCGCCGTGCACGGCTCGCGGTAAATGAATCTAGTGTTCGGGTGTGTGCGCGCGACAAGTGAAAACACAAGAAAAACATTATTAATAATACAATCGGCGACGCGGCGTTACTTGTACCATTCAGTTTGTAAAAGTTAATATTTATTAATATACACATATTTTCGGCAACAGCCGCAGTTCATTATTAATATAAATAGTTTCGGCAACCAGCCGCAACATTTTTTGGTCCTTCGAACCGGATCCAAGAGTTTTTTGGATTAAAACCACTCCGTCGCATTCGCAAGTACAAGTAGTAAAACGTGCAACACAACACTACAGCAGTAACCAGCAGCAGCAGCATTGCAACATCACAAGGAAGTTGGGTGCCCTCTGGATTCACCGTAGTGAGCGAGCCGAAGCAGTAGCCGTGCCAGGGAGAAGCAGCGTCGGGATATATTGTGGAAGCCCAGGCGCCCTCCGGACACGCCATCATCATACAAGGATAGCTGTGCCAGGGAGAAGCAGCGTCGGGATATATTGTGGAAGCCCAGGCGCCCTCCGGACACGCCATCATCATACAAGGATAGCGGTGCCAGGGAGAAGCAGCGTCGGGTTATATTGTGGAAGCCCAGGCGCCCTCCGGACACGCCATCATCATACAAGGATAGCGGTGCCAGGGAGAAGCAGCGTCGGGTTATATTGTGGAAGCCCAGGCGCCCTCCGGACACGCCATCATCATACAAGGATAGCTGTGCCAGGGAGAAGCAGCGTCGGGATATATTGTGGAAGCCCAGGCGCCCTCCGGACACACCATCATCATACAAGGATAGCTGTGCCAGGGAGAAGCAGCGTCGGGATATATTGTGGAAGCCCAGGCGCCCTCCGGACACGCCATCATCATACAAGGACAAGTGCAGCAGACTAAGCCATCCAAGTCCCGAAGCCCAGTAGCAGGCAGATAAGGTTGTTCCTTTCCAATTCAATCAATACATATAAATAATGTCAGTATCGTCAGAAATGTCAAAGGATAGCGAACGAGCTCTCCGTGTTTTAAGTAAGCACCGTCAGTTAATTGAATTACAAATTCTTACAATAGAAGATAAATTAAAAAGCGATCAAATAGATTTAGATGTGTGTATGGTGCTAATTAATGAAGTCTTGGGTTTAGTGCGAGATTTTCGTAACTACGAAAAAATTAATTTTGATGTCGAATATCCACAGTTGTTTAATTCAGGAATTTTTTTATTGGAATCTATTACTATTCTGAGACTAAGAGTTCAAAAATTAATTAAAAAACCAGAGTCAGGAAATATTAGCCAATGTTCAAATGCACAAGTAAAATTACCAGATATACAATTACCAACACAATATGCACAACCTACAAATAAATTAAACAGTAACATCAAACATTTTTGGGAATTGGAAAATGTTGAAAATAGTTTACCCATTAAGACAAAAGAAGAAATCCAGTGTGAAACATTTTTTGTAAATACTGTAGAACGCGATGTGGATGGAAAATGTATAGTTGCATTACCATTCAAACAGGACGCCTCGTCATTAGGCAATTCCGACAGTAGTGCAAAAAGACGTCTATATAATATAGAAAATAAATTAGAGCGTAATTCTAAATTAAAAGAGCAATATTATTCATTCATGAAGGAACATATAGAATTGTGTATTATGAAACCTATTTCCTATTCCGATGGAAACAGCGGGTATTATTTACCACACCATGCGGTTGTCAAAAATTCAAGTCTAACGACAAAGCTTCGGGTTGTTTTTGATGCTAGCGCAAAATCACACAACAAGATATCAGATGATATATTTAACATGTTAAAATGGGCTACAAATAAAGTAGAAATAATAAGCGATTTAAATAATTCCGAAATAAATAATTATGTAATAAATCTAGCACCGGATGATCAAATCAAAATACTAGGGGTTCCATGGAACCCACTTAATGATAACATGGAATACAATTCTTTTAATTGTGATTCAGAGAGAGTAACAAAACAAGGCATATTGTCTGAAATCTCAAAATATTTTGATCCCTTAAGTTTAGCAGGGCCGGTTATTATTAAGGCAAATGTTTGGAAACATCAGTTAAAATCTGCATTAACTCTGGATCTAATTAATTGGCATTTTATACCACCAAGTGCTCTTCATTTCAGTGGCCTCTGGGAGGCCGGTATTAAGTTGGCTAAACGAATTTTTTATAAATTAGCTGGCAGTGCAAATTTATTATACGAGGAGTTTCTGACATTACAAATCGAAGAAATTCTAAACTCCCGACCATCTGATGGTCTCACCGATTTATCCTTCTTGTATTTGGGCAAAACAAACATGGGAAGGCTCTCACGTTGGCAGCTGGTGCAGCAGCTACAGCAGTATCTCTGGACTAGATGGAAGAGGAAATACATGCAGGAACTTCAAGGACGTCGAAAGTGGCAGCTTTCGAACGGACAGCCTTTGGAAGTAGGACAGCTGGTCCTTATCCATGAGGAAAACTTACCACCCAGTTGTTGGCGATTAGGGCGCATAGAAATGATTCATGCAGGAAGTGACGGCATAGTGCGATCCGCGACGGTAAAAACGCGAAATTATAATTTGGTGCGTCCGACGGTAAAACTTTGCGCTCTTCCCCAAGAGTTAGATTAATTTAGAATCTGTATAATTCATCCATTCATGTTATTTCTATTCAAACGTTTAAATATTTGTGTTATTTCATTGTTTAAATTATGTTTTATTTTCTTTGAAATTAATTAATTTCAACGGGGGGAGGATGTTACGACTTTGCGTAATGTGCCGTGCCCGGCCGCATTAAAATCTAGTGTCCGGCGGCAACGTCATTCGATGCGCCGTGCACGGCTCGCGGTAAATGAATCTAGTGTTCGGGTGTGTGCGCGCGACAAGTGAAAACACAAGAAAAACATTATTAATAATACAATCGGCGACGCGGCGTTACTTGTACCATTCAGTTTGTAAAAGTTAATATTTATTAATATACACATATTTTCGGCAACAGCCGCAGTTCATTATTAATATAAATAGTTTCGGCAACCAGCCGCAACAAATATTATAGGCTGGAATTTGTTTTTAAAGAATTCGACAGGACGAAGAGATAATGCTCTTTTTATGTACTTTAAAAAACCATGTAGTTTTGAAGTTTTGTTTGTTAATATTGGAAAAGATATAATTCGAGTTGTTAACTGCTCATTTTAGTTTTGTTAGTGAAATTAAAGGTTGGTGAATCACATCTGGTTACGTTTCATTTACACCTTCCTGGAAAATTTCCTTTATCTGCTTTAATATAATTAAGTAATTTATGGGTTTACTAGTTTAAGAGTATTTTATTATTTTAAAATTTTTAACTTATATTGTTATTCACGAACCGGTTTCGGTCCATTTAATATATTAACAGTGTAGCGAAAGTTAAAAGTTTGGGATATTTTAAAAAGCTGATTCTGATTCTACTCCTAACATTTCTTTGAAATTATTGACATTAACATAACAATCTAATTCTAATAGATTCTTTCAGAATTTGAAAAAGGTAGTGTACCTTATTGTACTGAGGTGGAAGTTGAACGAGAAGTATTTACATGTTTGTTCATATTTTTGTTATGAAAGGCGGTCAGCTTGTTCTTTTTAATAAGGTATTTCGATGGGATGTATATTGTGATCGAATTCCATTGGATCTTAAGTACGGTGAAAATTCAATCTCGTTTCCTAAATACATTTCTCAGTTCTTCTTTTATCGACATCTTCTTAGTACATACATGCGATAGCTTTAACGGCAGCCAGTTACTTGCACTTAGTTTTAAGTTGAACATATTGAGGCACGACTTTTAAATTTAGACACTGATTATTGAAATGAATATTGAGGGAGATTTATCTATGTTTTAACCAGAGTTTAAAATACATCTTAGCCTGTTTTGCTACACTAGCATTTAATATATTATTTATACTAGAGGCCGCTACTTTATTATCCATTTTATATAATGAAGATAACGCTATTACTTTGCTAAATTTGGATTTAACTCACATAATATAGTAACAATTAAATATAGCCATATGTTTTATAATCAGCTGTGCACATAAATATTACTTTCTGCATTATTTTTACACCTTTTTAATTAATTTGTTTATATTTATATTTAAACTATACTGTTTTATTATAAATTGGATCTTACATTTTCAATTCTACGTTACCTAATCTTTAATTATTACTACACATTTCTCTCGTAAAATTATTTTCGCTTCCTTTATTAATGTTTGTGTAATAATGCTGCTTCATATCAAATTCATTTTATTACATTTTTTTCAGCATCAAAGGCCCGACACTATTAATTTGAATCATGAAAGGCAAGCTGCGGCCGATTACATCACAAAAAATTACGAGCCCTGCCCGACAACATGTATAAACACAAATGTTGACGTTGTGTCATTATTTATTTTATTTTATATTCAGCCTACACTGTAATGTGTATATGTGAGCAATAAAATGTTAACACGAGCGTACATTTTATAATACATAATAACTCGCGTAACATCCATATAAAGTTAAATTGGCAAATAAATCATGTAAGCGTTTCGGTGACTTTAAGCGAGGACGTGGCTTCAGTAAAGTTTCGGATCGATATCTACTTACAGAAATTATTCAATTTCATTTTCCGTTTACCGAATTCAAGGAGAAAGTTTAAGATCTTATTGTTGGATGCGATCCCTTCAGGAATTCCTGCGTAGTCATATCTTGCCTAATTTATTTGCAAATGTGTAGAATTTCATTATCTAGTAATTTACATCTGGCTTTTTGTTGAAGTGAAGTTAGTTCTAAATTGAGTAATTAATTAAATTTGATGTCTTTGGGGGTTCAATTTGCAGTTTAAGAAATATTAATGAATATCAAAATATAGACGGCAATATCAAAATATCAAAATGTTAAAGAAATATTACATTCACAGGAATTAATTCATTAAATTGTCCCATCATAACCTTAGATGTAATGTTATAATTGAATGAATAACTTAAAAAATGTAGGCGAATTAATGTGAGGCTCTAGGAATCCGTACGCTTATTTTACCTCTCAGAAACCGCTCGGGGGAGATTTGAACCCATAATCTCAACGTTTGTGAGAAGAAACTTTACAACTTAGGCCACCGTGAGCCTAAGTAGTATATTAAAGTAAATTGTTATATTTCATAGCAACTACTTTGTAGATATAATGAAATTAAACTAATAATTTTTACGATATTTTGGGATAATAATAAAACAATGAATTTGTTGAGAAATTTGTGTTTATATTTATGTAAATTATAAATTAAAATCACTTAGTGCTACAAAAATGATGCTGATAACTTACGATTATGTAATTTCAATAAATAAAAGTCAAGATATGAATTAAAATATCTGTAGCCATAACCTATAATATTTCATGTCAGCTTAAATTTACTTTTTTTATATCCGTCTCTGGTATACATTGTAAAAATAATATTGACAGGAAATATATATATTAATTACAGTTGCAATTTTATCTTCGATAGCGAATATTTTTATTGTCATTTCTTCCAAATTAAATCACTTAAAATACATTAAAGGTCGATGCGTCATTTGAGAACAATTATGTAAGATTTCATAATTCAATTATTAATATACAAAGGCTAAAAAATATATATCACTTCCTACGTTTTTTTTTTGTTGGCACTTAAAAAAGCTGTTCTTCCTATACCATCTAATTTTCGTAGTTCCCGAAATATATACGTGTAAAATCTAGGTTAATGTTATTTGGGTATATTTTTGTCGCTACCTGGCCTTGCGGTCTATTTACGATAGTGAACGAGTATAAATATAATTCAAATTTTACTATTTTAGAGTATACTATTCATTTATATTGATAAATGTGTACTTGGCATTAGAGCGAAAAAAATACTATTAATTAAAATTTATGTAACGAAAATTGTTTGGTCTATTCATTTAAGCAGCCAAGAAATAATTCTTCGGTTATTTTTTCTATGATTGTGTAACCGGCTTACCTTAAATATTCTAGTACATTTATATAAAATATCAGCAGGATTAACACATGTAATTGCATGTTTAGCACTATTTTTAAAAGAAAATAAGTATATCAATAACAATCAGAGTAATATTTCATAAAATGACTTAATATTTCCCATTATTTCGTTTAATAAATTATAAGAAATACTTTTCTTATAAAGACCCTGCAACGGGGTTATGAAGAAAGATTAACATATATTTATATGATTCATTACATCTTTAATTTGGGATCATGATAGGAATATAATAAGAAGTATATGCATTACAGTTTCTTATAACATTAAGATAAGACGATAGTGAAGATTTCTGATATGGTCAAAACACTACATATACTTTTTGTAAAGTGAAGTAAATGTTTCTGTAGATCATTGCTTATAATTCAACAATTAATTAATTATTCTCCACACATTAGCGTAAATATATTACTATGTAACTTTGTTTAAATATTTGCAAATATCTAATCTAATCTAATTTAAAATTACAAAGCGCCTTTACAAATTAAAATTGAATCATTAATCCTCTTCTTTAAATAACATATCAAGAGCTCATACGTAAAAATGAAACGTTAGTATTGTTTGACGTTAGTAGTAGGTTTTTAAATATTCCCACAGAACTATGTTTCGATTTAATTCATTCTAAATAAATAAAAAATTCAAAAATCATAAATAATCTTTTGAAATCTGCCCAAATCAAAATTATTTAGAATTAGATAATAAATACATATTTTATTCAGGTTCAGATTTACAAGTGGTATGATTTTATTTCCCCATTAATAAACAGGTTTAACTTTGAATTCCTTCCAAATTTTGGGAAATACTCATGATTGTACAGTCATATTAAATATATGTATAAGGGGCAACATAAAATATTACACACAATCTTTTACTATAAACGCTGGAATGTTATTGGATCCTGCGGTGAAATTTCCTTTTAGTTTTTTTAAACGAATTAATTATATCATATTCTGAAATATCACCTTAGTTAAAAGTGTTAACATATTAAAAAGGCTGTCTAATATCTCCTGGAGTATACTGTTTATGTACGCTTGAAAAATAGGTCGCAAATCCATTTCAATCTCCGGTGGCTTATTATTTGTATGCGCATTCTAATTAATACCCGGGATACGTGAACCATTTTTAATAATATAATCCTCTGTCGATTTTATAAATGCATTGTAATCTTCACTTACGGATTTTCGTATTTGTATACGCAAAAAAATAATCTCTCTTTTGTAATAGTTCAGCTTATGTCTGCGAAATAATTTTTGATAATAATGTTTTATCCTAACTATTTTTAATAAAGTATTACCAAATTATGTAGGATAATTGCACTACTGCGATTTTTTTTTTGGTACACATTAATCCACATTTATATATATAATACTATAAAACAGACTACAAGTATCTTTAATTGTTGTACATTTTATAACTTCTGACAAAATTAGCTTTTCGATAACCGTAACTTTAACATGCTTTTTAGCTACTGACTGAGTGACTTGAGGTAGAGTTATGGCATTTTCAAACAATGTTAAATTTTAACATGTATAAATGTAATTTAAACTATTTTTCTTTTATACACTCATCATTTATGTTTCTCCATATGTACCCGATGATATTGTCTAAATATTCCTTGAAGAGCTTGAAATAGTTATTCTAAACAAACTTAATTTTAATTGTGAATTTTACTGATTACTGAAAATCATCATCATCCTAATCATCATCATTCTACAAATTGGCACTTGAAAGCAGTAATTCGACAAGTGCGTTTTGTACTTAAATAGAAAACACTGCCTCGTCCTATAGGCGAAATGACCCAGAAATTAATCCAATTCAGGAGGAAATGACAATAAATATAATTATTTGAGTTAAAAAAAATTATATCCATTTACTTTATGTGGTTGTAGTAATATTATTCTCATACTGTGATATACATTTTATACGCTACTAGTCTAATAATTTATCTTTATCAAGCTACCCTTGGGTACGCAAATATAATGATGACCATAGTGGTGACATTTCAAAATAGTGTTACATACAAAAATCAAATAGTATTAGACGACAGATGTTTTGAAAATCTTCTTTGCGTGAGAGGACACATATATTTTGATTATCTTACCAACGTTTCCTAAAAAGTTATCTTCCCTCTTTTACCAATACTTGCTTTTATTTTTAGAAATATCTTTTCTAATTTTCAAAAAGTGATACATGTAGAAGTATTTTCTCTGTAATTCAAATTTTCCAGAAATTTTTATATTTCTAGGATTTAAATTTTGTCAATTCCCTCAAAATTTTCATGCAAATGTTCCTCCAGATTTTTTAGGAATCTTGGCTTATTTTATAGAAGTTTTTTAAAAACTTTTATTCTTCTACAGTGCAGCAATTACTTTTTCATTTTTCTTGATTAATTTTATTGTAACTAATAAAATATATAAGTCCTTTACGTTGTAGAAAATTAACTAATAATTAGAAAAAACACGAAAATATATCGTAAAATCTACAACAAATGAGTCTTCTTAAGACTACAAAAACAAACCACTTTTGAAACAACTACTTCTCTAGCTAGTACTTCGACAGACATTGAATAATACAAAAGTAATTTGCGTGTTACAAAATAGCAAGGCTATCAAAGCAACACTAGTTTGAACGTATTTCTTTCTGTAAAATGAACTAATAATGATTGAATGTACGTTACTTGTAACTACTTTTCTACTAATAGTCCGAATATTTTTGCTTTTAGATTCATACATTTTCCAGAAATTTCTACATTTATTATATATTTTAAATTTTTATTAGAGTCTTCTAGAAATTTTATATTTTCCAATTTGTATACTTTCCTCCTGCAATATTTTTTTTAATTTTTGGAGTATTTTCTGCCATTTCTAGCTTTATCTATAATTAATTTATATTTAATATTGAACGAATTTCCCTTCCTAATTTTCTAAAACCTCTCTTTATTCTATCTTTACTTATTTATTTAAATGTTTTCTAAAATAATTTCTCTTTAACTTTTATTTGGTAGTAGTACGGCAAAAACAAGCGCCGACTACAAAGGTTATATAAACGGTTAGTTTTGTGTTAATATAATATTTTATACAGTTGTTTCCAAAAATATGCAGTATTTGTTCTTTTGCTTTGGACTGAATGGAGTAATTATCCAAAAAATCTTCACATATTTTAATCATCAACTTCAAAATATTTATGTAATAAACTAAGAATAGTTCTTGATTAGAAATTAAAAACACTTGGTTTGTTTCACAGAATATTTATTATTTTTTCTCTCCGACTAGTTTCGACAAAATGTCATTATCAAGGAGTAATGAATAATGTACAAAAAGTTACACTAATATATATATGGATTACAAATTCAGGTAATAAGGGCCGTCATAATCGGGGATTTCCAAATCTCTTCAATATTGTTAGTTATTTGTTTGCCGCTAATTATGGCCTTATTTATCTCTAATCCCTCTCTGTAATTAAGATGCCGACCTTTATTACCTGAGTACAATATTTTTAAATTGTTATTTTGGAAAAAATGGTTATTTTCTATGCAATGTTGCGAAAATCCAGTTGTTAGCTTTTTATTGTATATTGATTTTTTATGTTCTTGCAATCTTGCTTCAAAGGTTCGTCCTGTCTGTCCTATGTATATATGGTCACAATCACCACACTTTAATTCGTAAACACCGCACTTCTTTAATTGGTCTATTCTTGAGTTGTTGCATAATATTTTTTTGATGTTCAGTGGGTTGGTCATAATAACATTAAAATTGTACCCTTTAAGACTATTTAAAATTTTATTTGATAACTCACCAGCAAATTCTATTTTATGCCAATTATTTTTTTCCCTTTTATTGTGTGCGTTATAAAAATATTTATCTAATTGTTTCAATTTTTTCTTTTTAACTAGTTTGTCTATTAAGGGGACACTGTAACCATTATTTGTCGCAATTGTTTTAATAATATTTAATTCTTCATTGAAGTTAATAGTATCTAGGGGTATATGGATAAGTCTATGTATTAAGGAGTGGAAGGTGCTCATTTTGATTTTGAAATGGGTGTTGGAAGAATTTGGAATGATTATATCTGTAAATGTTGGTTTTCTAAAAATTTTAAACTCTAATTTATTGTTTGATTTTTTTATTGTAAGGTCTAGGAAGTTAAGACAATCATTGTTTTCTAACTCTGATGTAAATTGTATATTTTTATTAATTGAATTTAAAAACATTGCAAAAGAATCTAATTGTCTTAAAGTACCATCCCAAATGCAAAAAATGTCGTCAACGTAGCGTGCCCAGTAGAATATGTTTTTAGATTTATTTTTATCGGCGAAAATAATTTCTTCAAAATTTGCCATAAAGATTTCCGCTAATAGTGGTGATAACGGTGAACCCATAGGCAGACCGTCTAGCTGGTTATAGATTTTATTATTGAATTCAAAGTAATTCTGGTCAATACATATACGAACAAGTTTTTTCATTTCATCTTTTTTAATTTTATCTTGATTTGACTTTTCTATTAAATTGTCCAAAATTACTTTCAATTCAACTACTGGTATCGATGTAAATAGACTTTTTACGTCGAAAGATATCATTTTTGCATTTGGGGGAAGGTTTAAAGATTTTAATTTTTTTTACTAAGTCTACTGAATTTTTAACTGCAAATGGTGAAAGAAAATTAATGAACTTAGGTAATTTAATATTTAAGTATTTGCATAGGTTGTATGTTGGTGCATATAAGTAGGAAACCACCGGTCTCATCGGTATGCCATCTTTATGGAGTTTTGGCAAACCGTATAAGACTGGAGCTTTCGGATTCATTTTTATTAATTTAAAATGGTCATCTTTAGTTATTAAACCTGAGCATTCTTTAATGGTAGTTTTTAGGTTATTTTGAAATTTATTAGTCGGATTACTTTTTATTACTTTACAATTTTGTGAATTCAAAAGATTGTTCATTTTTTCTAAGTAATCATTTCTATTCATTAATGTTACAGTGTTCCCTTTGTCGGCTTTTGTTACTATGATGTCTTTTTCATTTAATTTCTTTTTTAAAAGGTTGATGGCTTTAAATTCTGAAGAGGGTGGTTTATTTGAGAGTTTATGTTTAGATATTTTATTGGCTATTTTGTTTTTTGCTAGTGTTTTATCATTTAATGAAGGAATTTTCTCGCAAATAATTTCAGCATTTATACCGATTGATTCAATGATAGATGAGTTTTCGAAATACGGACTATATTTTAAGCCTTTTTCTAAAATATTGGTTTCAATTTTACTTAAATTTAAATCGGTTAAATTTTTTAGTCTAGGGTAAAATTTAATGGTATCCTTACATGCGTTGTCTGTATGTGGTGTAGTGTATTTCCTTCTATTTTCTTCTCTTAATTTCTGTAGTTTCTTCAGCTGCCTGATGTACTGCATGTGTCCAATGTGGTTAGCTTCTTCTCGTACACTTCTATCTAGGGCGTCGAATATGACTGGATGCATCATCATATGTAATCTTGTGTGTATTAGTTTAAGCAAATACGATGTAGTATCCCGCTTTTTATACCACTTTTTGGTTTCTAACGATAGCCACAGTTTGTAACTTGCTTCCACGACTGCATTTGCTTCTCTTGATTTTTGGTTGATGTGTATTTTCATAAATGTTGGAGTCAACTGATCCCGACGGCACATATTGCAGAACCATATATGATTGTTAAATTTGGTGCGTTTTATGAGATTTCTTTTGTACATTATCGTGAGTTTTGCTTCACTAGCACTTACTATATATTTAATTAATTGCTCACTTAACCCGTGGTGAAACATATTTGAAAAATCTTGATTAGAAATTAAAAACACTTGGTTTGTTTCACAGAATATTTATTATTTTTTCTCTCCGACTAGTTTCGACAAAATGTCATTATCAAGGAGTAATGAATAATGTACAAAAGGTTACACTAATATATATATGGATTACAAATTCAGGTAATAAGGGCCGTCATAATCGGGGACTTCCAAATCTCTTCAATATTGTTAGTTATTTGTTTGCCGCTAATTATGGCCTTATTTATCTCTAATCCCTCTCTGTAATTAAGATGCCGACCTTTATTACCTGAGTACAATATTTTTAAATTGTTATTTTGGAAAAAATGGTTATTTTCTATGCAATGTTGCGAAAATCCAGTTGTTAGCTTTTTATTGTATATTGATTTTTTATGTTCTTGCAATCTTGCTTCAAAGGTTCGTCCTGTCTGTCCTATGTATATATGGTCACAATCACCACACTTTAATTCGTAAACACCGCACTTCTTTAATTGGTCTATTCTTGAGTTGTTGCATAATATTTTTTTGATGTTCAGTGGGTTGGTCATAATAACATTAAAATTGTACCCTTTAAGACTATTTAAAATTTTATTTGATAACTCACCAGCAAATTCTATTTTATGCCAATTATTTTTTTCCCTTTTATTGTGTGCGTTATAAAAATATTTATCTAATTGTTTCAATTTTTTCTTTTTAACTAGTTTGTCTATTAAGGGGACACTGTAACCATTATTTGTCGCAATTGTTTTAATAATATTTAATTCTTCATTGAAGTTAATAGTATCTAGGGGTATATGGATAAGTCTATGTATTAAGGAGTGGAAGGTGCTCATTTTGATTTTGAAATGGGTGTTGGAAGAATTTGGAATGATTATATCTGTAAATGTTGGTTTTCTAAAAATTTTAAACTCTAATTTATTGTTTGATTTTTTTATTGTAAGGTCTAGGAAGTTAAGACAATCATTGTTTTCTAACTCTGATGTAAATTGTATATTTTTATTAATTGAATTTAAAAACATTGCAAAAGAATCTAATTGTCTTAAAGTACCATCCCAAATGCAAAAAATGTCGTCAACGTAGCGTGCCCAGTAGAATATGTTTTTAGATTTATTTTTATCGGCGAAAATAATTTCTTCAAAATTTGCCATAAAGATTTCCGCTAATAGTGGTGATAACGGTGAACCCATAGGCAGACCGTCTAGCTGGTTATAGATTTTATTATTGAATTCAAAGTAATTCTGGTCAATACATATACGAACAAGTTTTTTCATTTCATCTTTTTTAATTTTATCTTGATTTGACTTTTCTATTAAATTGTCCAAAATTACTTTCAATTCAACTACTGGTATCGATGTAAATAGACTTTTCACGTCGAAAGATATCATTTTTGCATTTGGGGGAAGGTTTAAAGATTTTAATTTTTTTACTAAGTCTACTGAATTTTTAACTGCAAATGGTGAAAGAAAATTAATGAACTTAGGTAATTTAATATTTAAGTATTTGCATAGGTTGTATGTTGGTGCATATAAGTAGGAAACCACCGGTCTCATCGGTATGCCATCTTTATGGAGTTTTGGCAAACCGTATAAGACTGGAGCTTTCGGATTCATTTTTATTAATTTAAAATGGTCATCTTTAGTTATTAAACCTGAGCATTCTTTAATGGTAGTTTTTAGGTTATTTTGAAATTTATTAGTTGGATTACTTTTTATTACTTTACAATTTTGTGAATTCAAAAGATTGTTCATTTTTTCTAAGTAATCATTTCTATTCATTAATGTTACAGTGTTCCCTTTGTCGGCTTTTGTTACTATGATGTCTTTTTCATTTAATTTCTTTTTTAAAAGGTTGATGGCTTCAAATTCTGAAGAGGGTGGTTTATTTGAGAGTTTATGTTTAGATATTTTATTGGCTATTTTGTTTTTTGCTAGTGTTTTATCATTTAATGAAGGAATTTTCTCGCAAATAATTTCAGCATTTATACCGATTGATTCAATGATAGATGAGTTTTCGAAATACGGACTATATTTTAAGCCTTTTTCTAAAATATTGGTTTCAATTTTACTTAAATTTAAATCGGTTAATAATTCAGCGGCAAACAAATAACTAACAATATTGAAGAGATTTGGAAGTCCCCGATTATGACGGCCCTTATTACCTGAATTTGTAATCCATATATATATTAGTGTAACCTTTTGTACATTATTCATTACTCCTTGATAATGACATTTTGTCGAAACTAGTCGGAGAGAAAAAATAATAAATATTCTGTGAAACAAACCAAGTGTTTTTAATTTCTAATCAAGATTTTTCAAATATGTTTCACCACGGGTTAAGTGAGCAATTAATTAAATATAAGAATAGTTCAACTCATCATTTAAATTTTAGGTGAGAAGGCCGTACATATATGGAATGTAATCTATTGGATCCCTCCAACATGGATTTAGGAGCAACAAATTGACAATAACCGCTGTTTTGGAGTTTCTGGAAATGTGCATGGATAGCTTAAGAGGCAATACATATTTACAAGCCACATTTGTTGATCTGTCGAAGGAGTTTGACTGTATTTCACATGAAATCCTCATTCGCAAGCTCTATATGTACAATTTAGACTCTAAAGCGTGTCGCCTTATAAGCTCATACCTACTGAACATAGCTCAATGTGTCGAAGCTGGTGGGATAAGGTCCTTCTTTCTGAATATTAAGTACGTGGTGCCCCAAGGCTCTATTTTGGGTCCTCTGCTATTTATCATATTTATAAATGATTTACCTTCACTCATCCTTGTTTCGTGTAAATGAATTGTTTCAACGTTAACTTTAGTCCTGATAAAACGTTTAATATGGTATTTACTTTGAAACATTTTGATCTAGGACTGAACGAATATTATAGTAACTTCACAAAATTCCTGTGAGTTTTCGTGGACCAGAAGTTAACCTGGTTCAAGCAGGTTGAACATTTAACACATATTTTAAGACTTTACGAGTCAGTGTCTAAAGTCATTAAAAAATCAAGTTAAAAGCATGATATGCATTTTCGAAAGCCATTTGCGATATGGATTATTGCTCTGGGGCCATTCTACTGTTAAATCCAAAATGTTTAGGCTACAGCGAAAAGCAATCCGCGTAATATGTGGAGCTTACTATCAGACTGACTGTAAACCACTCTTCCAAATAATGGGTGTTATGTCCCTACCATGTTTGTACATATTTGAGTGCCTAATGTTCATAAAAGATCGAAACATAGATATGTGTCACTATATAGATGTGCTTTTAATTTTATCATTTTGTTAGCTGTAAGGTATTAGTCAAGAAGTAATAAATTGTTTATTTACTAATTTGTACTTTTATATTTATAAATTTTATTTTAATTTTTTATTTATTCTATTTGTAAACATTTTTATTATGTCTACTAGATATTTTAACGTTTTGGAATGTATATATGCTATCTATATATATTAATAAGTTTGTATTTTAATTACGTGTTGTAATGTCCTGATTTAATTTATATTTACTATAATTCCTAATTTGTTTCTATTCTTGTATTTAATGCTACATTATATTCAAGTGAGTTGGCGGAATTATCCATATTTTTTTGACCTGTGTAAAACTATATTATTAGCACAAATAAACTATTATTATTATTATTAAGCCTTTCCATGTGCAATAAAACATTTTGCAAGAATTTATTTTTACATATGTATTTCGAATTTAATTTTTAAGCGCAATGGATAAGTAAATAAATACAAATTAAAACATTAAAATTTTATTTGCAGATTCAATTCTTGAAATTATAAGGTTTGTTATTAAGTATGTTTCAATACTATTCTTACATTCTTCTGCTATTATATCACCCCAGAAAACTAATTATTAATTAAGTATAGTATAAAGAGATAAGGAATAACTTCTACTTTTCCGAGCATTTCAAATGTTACAAAAAGTTTATTTGGCCAAATTAAATAAGGCAATCTAAAAAGGCGTTGTAAAATATTTATCTTAAGACAAGAAGAGATTACGTGGGGTTAAAAAATCATAAGAAATGTATTCCTAACAAAAACAATAATGATATCCTTAATATTAACAGATATTTATTAAAATTTGAAGGGTTTTTCACACTAGAGGAAATCTTGCTGCGACCTTAAACCTTAAAAATAATGAACAAAAACTTCAGAACCAGAACAAATACCAAATGAAGTTTTGAAATTTACAGTTAAAATTATTGCTGAAAAAATCTCTGAG
This sequence comes from Ontholestes murinus, assembly GCA_963969525.1. Classification (NCBI taxonomy): domain Eukaryota; kingdom Metazoa; phylum Arthropoda; class Insecta; order Coleoptera; family Staphylinidae; genus Ontholestes; species Ontholestes murinus. The sequence continues at coordinate 30,186,454 of OZ018389.1, forward strand.
CTATACAATACTCTTTTAATTGGAAATACATTTCCAAATTTATATAAAAAACGCGAAATTAGCACTAGTACCCGAACCAGATAAACATGAAGGCAAAGTCATATCGACCTTTATGTTTTTTAAATGATGAGAGCAAAAGTTTCGAGCAATTAACAGCGTTTAGAAATGTAGATTTCTTAGAATTAAACGGGGAAATGGCAAACAACAATTTGGATTTATTTCTGGGATATTTACTGTTGACGCCATCATGGAAGTAAGAAATGTATACAATGAAGCTAACTCTGGTCCATGGAGAGGGAGAAAATATTTTTATTTTGAAGAGACAGTTTTGGTATATCGTTGAGGCAATCCCCTCTCTATAATAACATTTCCGAAATACGATGTCACTGCTGATAGCAAATATCGAAGGATTTATATGATCCTAATTGGTACTCAATTAGTCCCCAAAACCTAGAACCCCCGTAACCGATCAGTGACGCTGCTATATTTCGATATTTCGCTTGAGATCCAACTGGAAAGGACCTTTCAGTGCCGTTTAAAGTGAATTCACAAAATATGAACGAATTACTGATGTCAAATAACATAACCACATATTTGTCTGGATTAAAGTATAAATCATTCATTTTACACCATCGATATAATATGATATGATATGATATGATGATATGATATGTCATTGAAAAATAATAAAAATTTACATAACTTAATCTAATCGCATATATTATTAATAAATATTTAAAATAATATGGGACCACAGTGTGATCCATAAGATACACCTGAAGGGACATCGATTGCATTAGTGTGTAGAAAAAGGTATAAATTTAGGAACGCCGACTAACCTAGCTCATACAATGATTTACTTAATACTGATTTGTTATTCTTTGATTAAAGTGTATACAAAGCAGTCAATTAAATTTAAAATAAGTTTTATAATCGTCTAGATTTATTCATAAATTAAGCTGCCAACAGTTAAATCGATTTCCTCCCTGCTTTGACAAGTGAGTTAAAGAGAAATATTAGGTTAAATTTGTATTATCACCGTAAATAGAAATCGACTTTTCAAATTTCAAAGATTGTTCGCATTAAAAACCCCAATTTCTAGGGCATACTTCGCGTATATTGGGAATATTGAGCTTTACCTGAAGAACAATTCCAAGGATTTCTAGAAATATATCCACATCAAAAATGGTACTAGTCAAATTCTTGGTGAAATTCAAAGTGGTGATCGTAAATATTTTATTAAAATGGTAAACCATTTGCTCATACTTTTTCATATTTTTTACCAAAAAGCTAAATCCCTATCAGTGAATCTTTTTTAAATCGCAAAAACATATTTATACCTACTGTCACTGAATTAGATGTTATTTCTAGTATGAATTATCTGAAAAACTCAATACTCCGGATATTGAACATCTTCCCAGTTTTTTGCTTTAGGACTGTAAATTTGTGTGGGCTACTACTTTAGGCATCATATTTAGTTTATCAATTCTTGCAGCTAAATTTCCACAGCATTGAAAACGTGCAGCGACTCTAAATTATTGACCAATTATCGTCCGATAGCAATCTTGTGCAATTTCGCTAAAGTATTCGATCAGGTCTTATACCATTATGTCCAATCACGTTCATAAATACGTAAGCACAAATCACCATAGTTTTGTATTGGGTCGCTCTACAATAACTAATTTTGCCACACTTACATAAGATCTAAGTGAATGCATTGTTGGACGTAGCCAAACCCATGTGGTATATACATACTTCTTTTGATACTCTTCATCCTACTATAATAGTAAGCAAACTCAGTTCCTTTTGTACTATTGGGCCGTTTTTAAATCACATTTCTTCATATCTTGATCTAAGAACTAATTATGTTTTCTACATTGGCGCAAACATGTTTGTCTGTGGCTGAGTACCCGAAGGATAAAATTTAGGGCCATCCCTGCTTCTTATATTTATAGACAGACTCATCTTTGCAATTTCCTGTCCAGTGTTAGCCTATACAGATAATGTGAAAATTAACAATTTTATTAATAGATATAATAATGCTGTTGTTATTCAAAATAATTTGAATTTACTTGCACATTGGTGTAATGTGAAGAAGTTATCTGTGAATGTTAATAAGCGTGAGATAAGTTACAATCGCAAGAAATAATATTAATGTTAACTAAACCCGCTTCATAAGAAAATGCAAAAATTTTTATCATATTTTTTTTCATCTCACATTTAGCAGCCATGTAAATGCTACCACGTTAAAGTTGCTGGGGTTTAATATGCGTACGCCTAAATATTCTACCAATATTGACTTACTAAAAACTCTGTATTACGTTTTAATTTGCAGCAATCTAGAATATGCTTAAAATATTTGGTATCGCCATTACACTAATATTTCTTTAACTATTGAAAAGGTGCAAAGGCGTCTCCTGAAATACTTGTCGGTTAAAATTAAATAATTATACCCCACCAGGTCCTGAAATTATAATTTTCTTTTGGAGAATCACTTCTTTTTATTAATCATTATCTCTTCGTCGGGACATTTCCAGACTAAATGGTTTTTAAATTTAAAATTACCGATCAAAACAACTGGTTCATTCACGAGTGAACCGATAACAATTCAATTTGCAATGAAGTCATTGCTAAACGTATAATTTTAAATAATATAAAACCGAATCAATTCACGCCAGCTAAATTCAATGGTGTGTATACCATATAGGACCTGTATTTTTATTATTATTCTTCTACAGAATTTTAGTAGAAAACTTAAAATTATATCAAATATTCGCAGAAAGTTATTATTTCTCTTTTTTCTAAATAAAAGATAATTAAAGCAATAATTTAGAGTTTTAAAATTGATATAATTAAATTCTTGGTTTAAATTGTTTATAAATGTGTATATTATAAATGTATGTATAATATATTTTATTAGTCTCAAATATTTCACTAAGAAAAGCGATCGGATGAACTTCAGCGAGGTCCATAATTTTTACTTCTATTTATTAATCCCCTAGTTCGACTAATGGCTTGCACATATGAATTTATACGCTGCAATATTAATAAAACGCCAGGAATCCGTCCCTAATGAGAAATTCCAACATAAGTCCTTCTTGACCTCTCGAAGCGAAAATTATAATGCCAGTCCTCATTTGTCAAATTGCATTTTAATGGAAAGCCCGAACTATTTTCCAGGACATTGTTTAAAACACTCGAAGTTTAAGTGTTCGAAGAAAACGTGTGCCATTGGAGTGAAATATCTTTGATCTTGCACTTGCGGAGGAAATCGTTCCCTACTGTCGGGGATGGAGCCCGGCAATCTTTGGAGATAAAGATGATGGATCCCTCCTAGCCGCCGCGATTTTTAAACAAAATCCCCTACGAAATTACCTGTAATTTACTTTAAGTCCCAGAGGTGAAATATTCTAGTGGCATTTTTATTGATCGAAATATCGATGAGGTATTTTTGGAATCAACGTGAAATATCGCCGCGGCGTGCTAGTTTAAAAATTCCATTCATACAAAATGGAACCGAGATAATATGACTGATGTGAATAAAATACGAAAATCGAATACTAATGTACATATAATGTAATATATATTTTTTTCTAGATATTTTAAATGCGTTTTAAGCTATCTAAATTAAAAATAAGTGAATGTAAATGTAAAACAATTATCAAGGGTGGTGCACTTAGTTATTTGTATATAATATTGCATTGTAATTTATGATCAATTAGTTATTACAATTTTGATAATTTTGAGTATATAAATAAACGTAATTCATACAAAATTGAATGTTATTTCATACACTAAATAAATCTGCAATAAAAGTAGTAGTAAAATATTTTCAATAAATACACTAATTACAAATTAAATGCAAACTTAAATTGAACTTAATTATATTAAAATATATCATATTTATGCGTTGTTTCTATAATTGTTTCAATTATTTTATAAATAAATATGCACTTTTATTACTACCTCATTTCATTAAACCTAAATTAACTGAGTTTGGTAATTTAAAATCACCTCAGTTATGTGAAATGTCGTCAATTTTATAAAATATTATATCGACTTTCTCAATCGCTGACTGGTGCTGCACACTTAAGCGACAAACGAGCTACCCATCATCTTATTAAAATAAAATTCTTTATTTTCAATCTTTATAACGAGATGATCGTTGGAAAATTTTCGGATAACCTATAAAGAATGTGATTGGAAATGTCCTTTCGTTTCGTTTTGATCCTACCCTATAAAACGGATTTACGACGTCCACCTAGTAATAAAGTTAAGACCGGTTTATCACCAAAAGATGTATTATCTTTGTGATGGTTTAATGTTTTAAATACGTGTATGTATTTAAGAATGCCAAATAAGCGAAAATTTTGAATAGTTAGGTTTATTTAAAATAATATCCATTCAATCGTAAGTTTTATAAGAAGGATAATTTAAACATATATTGTTCGCCTACGATATGTAATATATACTTCTATATTACTTTATATATAATGATAAAAACACTTTAATATTGTTTTATTGCAATGAATTAATTCCTTGCTTAACTCGCTGTGAAATATTTTTTTTATTAATTAGATTGTTGATTAATTCACTTTTTATTTTTCTCCAATTACTTTCTACAGAGTGAATATTAAAAAAAATACAGTTTATTGTATAACTTTATTTAATTGACTACCTTTATTACTCTATATATAAACTTCCACGTTGTATATCGATAAATTTTAGAGTAAATTTTGTCATAAAATTACATCTCCATTATTTGATTGAATACTTACGGGTTTCTGTTGAACATAAATATTAATAGTTAAAATTTCCTAAATTTTATTCATTTGAAGTAAAGATAAATAAACAACTTTATAAATGCATTTTCGAAATTAATATAAGCTGATGTGGAATATTTCATTGTACAAACATTTAAGCTACTTAGAGTACAACATGTAGCCATATTTACAAAGTTTACAGCAGACACTTCCTCGGGAACTTAATAACACCAGCCATTATAAATATTATATTAGTTGAGAGGTAACATAAATGCCGATTAAAATTATAATAGGAATATCTAAACGCTTTTTAAATACTAAAGGCAAGAGATATAAAAATAAGACAGATTTAGATATTATAAATATGAGAAAATTGAAAAGTCAGTGATTTAAATATAAGAAGTCTCTAAATAAAACCCAATAAAAGTCAATCCAACAATAAATAAATAAAACTCGATGGCCATAGTTTCATCAAAAGCAATTGACTAAATCCATGAAGGAATATTTGCATAAACAGAAAAAATATTAATACTTGAGTTTACAAATTATAATTATATTTATATATACAGCACAAACATTGTAAAACATCTAACATATTCTGTATTTAACATGTATTTTATTTAAATCAAAATAAATTTTATATATTCTCTAAAGTTATAATATGGATTTATACGTTGAATATTCATGTTCCTCATCATGTAATTTTAGTAGTACTGACATGCCAACGTATGCCGTGTACACTTAATTGATTACATTATCGACTTTAACTACATGCCGTCTTCATTAATTTCGCAATAGCAATCAACAGAATGTTATTTCCGACCTCCATTACATCCTCCTGAGAACAAAAGCTTTCAGCATTATACGATGGAGCGAAAAAAAAACGTGCCTCGCTTAATTCTTTCCCATTACTTTGAGCCATTAAATGCTTCGCAAAGAATAGTAATAATCTAGTTAAATACAGCAGAAAGATACAAGAGTGCCGAGTGTAATTCGATTAAGCGCTCGAAAGAAAAACTTTGCATATTTTGTAAATAGTTTTATTATATCCTATACCTAAAACATAAAGTAGATAACTTAATATACGTATATCTGTCATGCTGACATTAACAGCCAAAAAAATCTCCCTGAAATAGGTGAAATAAGAAGAAACCGAAACAGAAATCAAATATTCCAGATGTCGAGGAGGATTCTTGCTGCCTCAACCATCATGGTGATGGATTGGGTTTGAGTGGAAGAACATATTTAATTGTGAACTCCGCCCGTGCTTCTTTCGGCCAAAATTTTATGTATAGTTTTTTTTTTTTTTTTTTAATAATTTGTTTTAAAGTGTAAGAAAGAAGACCAAAGATAAGTAAATAAAATAAAATAAAATAAAATAAAATAAAATAAAATAAAATAAAGATAGTTAATTATATTTTACTGTTGCATATAAATATATATTTTCATAATTACTACAAAGTGTTTAACTTGTAAGGTTAAGGTAAATATTGAATTAAATGTATAATTTCGGAAAATTTCATTCAGCAGATTTATTTTTAAATACCAAACTAATACACTTACTATGTTTCTACCACTAAAAATTAGGTAGTATAAATAAATACATATATTACAAAAATACGACATTATCTACTTGATATTATACTCCCCGCTGCCCTGGTCAGAGCATCTACCCTATGAGCGGTAATAAATATTTTACATATTAACTTATGAATAACAAAGGTCAGAAGGGTGCCGCGATTGCATACTGTGGAAGTTTTTACGTCGAGTTAGAACCATTGATGAAACCTGGATCCATTATTATACGCCAGAGATCGAGAAAAAGTAAAAAAAGACTTTTTAGGGGTGAATCTACTCCAAAAGAGGTCCAATCAGCTAAAAAGGTTTTGACAATGATTTTTTGGGACTGAAAGTTCATAATCTTTATAGACATTTTGCAAAATGAAAGAAAAAAACAAGTATTGCAGAAAATAATTAGACCAATTCCAGGCAAAATTGAAAAGACACGGCACCATTTGTCTGAGAAAAAATGCTGTTTCGCCACGATAATATTCAACCAGAATTACTGTGGCCAAACTGTGGCATAAACTGCATTACTCACTGGAATTGGCTTTCTGCGATATCTTTTTGTTCCCTAACGTGAAAATATAGTTCGGGAAAAAATCAGCTAAGACGAGAAGGTTATAGTCAAGGCAGGAACATATTTTGAACAGTCTGAAAAATCGTATTTTGAAAAAAATCCAAAAGAAACTCTCTTCTTCATTCCTAACGCAGTTTCTTATTGAATACCTTCTTATCATTATCTTCTTGTTTTAATGGGACCTGACTAAATGCATAGAAATCTTGGTTTTTTACATCAAGACTGGTTTTAGTATTTGAAAGGATGTGTAATTGTAAAGTGTTCCCACAAATGTGCCAAATTCACTTCGGTACTGTAGATGCCTGCTCCTGCTTCCGTCCTATTTTTCCCACATGTAAATATTTGTATATTCTCTTTAGCATCTACAGGATCTTGAAGAATATAGTGTTTTCCAAAAGGGCACTGGAGCATCACAGCACTGACATCTTTTTTGAAAAATATTCTTTCTCATAAAATGATGCCTTTTCAGAGAAGCCTTAATACTTCAAAATCTATTATTTTTTAGTTTTTCCAGAAAAACACCTAGGGATTTAACTTGAATATAAAGTAACTATAGTGTTAAATAAGTTGAAAAATTTACATAAGCACATTTATTTGTTGGTAACCCGAATAAAAAATAAATATCTGCTCTCCGCGTTTCCACTATTTTAAGAGCATACAATTTCAGTTTCTATAATACACCTTCATATAAATCAGAATTTTCAGATCATTTGCGTAACGGATAGCTGAAAATCGAAATTTCTTTAACTAGTAACTCCTTACGACTTTTCATAGAAAAGAAGTTTGCTATTGAAATTTCATTTTCCATTGATATTTGGAGCGTCCTATTGACAGCTGCTCTTAGCTGATTTTAGAGTGCTGCCAATCCTTAAGCTAATTAAATTATTTAATATTAGTCACATTCATTCGTATTGTAGCAGTGATACACCGCATGACATACTAATTATGAAGCTGTTTAGAAAAATGACAAAAGCAAATTTAAATTTTGGAAATCGTGAATATTTTGATTATTGGTTTATGGCAACGAAAAATATACAGCGTTTATCTTTCACAGAATTTTATTCACTAGAAAGCGCACATAAGCGTTTTTAGAAAAATATGGGTGACTGACGGAGGTGACATTGACAACTTAAATGGCTGCGGTAGAGGTATGTCGATCCGTGTACAGCCTAGCCTATTGATTTCTTTCAGTGAAACTTCTTTCATATATTAGCAAATAAGAAGAGTAAAGGATTTTGTTTCTCATCTAACTATTATTTTAGTGCATTTTGTACTCTAGATCAGCTTTATATTTAGCTAGGCAACGTTTCAATAATTCTCTGAGAATTATGGATATAGAGTACGATTCCTTACTGCTTATAATAAAATTGGGTAAAAAAGACATAGTTTGCTCGTAAAAGAAACATAACAAAGTAACTTATTGCGATGACAGGCTTATCTAGAATAAATTAATAACGAAGAATATGCATGTTTAATGCCATTATTCAATCCGCTTGGCATAAAATAAATGAATTAGACAGAATTTTTCATAAATTTAGCAGTTATGGCATCATAATGCTAACAGGACACTGGTTGCCTAATTAAGAAGCTGGAATATGTAAAATAAAGGAATAAACGAAAGGCGATCTCATACTATTGTAGGACATTATTAAATCATATACCGCCGTGATTAATTTAATCCATCCAAAATTAAACGGCCAAGATGAATGCTGGATCTCTCAACTCTTTTAATAATAATAATAAACTTTATTGCTCAACAGTCACCAATTACAGGACAATATGCTATAAAATATACTTAAAATCTAACTACTATTAATATGAAGAATGTACAATAGTGAATTAACAAAATATTAAAATAGAAAATACACAAAAAGTAAAAATGATTTCTTAATGTCTGAATACACTTACTGTCGTCATTTCTACATATATGGAAAATTGGAGATTTTTACAACGTATTATATATGGTAAATGAAAGGTATTTCCTTGATGGGATGAAATTCTAGGTACATTAAAATCAACTCTGCCATGTATAAGCTTTTTCAACATTTTTGCACTATTTTGGTTCCTACGAATGGATAAAGATTCAAGATTAAACCGACTGAGTAAATATGTATAATCTACACCTTCTTCTTCTTCGTTCCATCAATTTTATTTGATAGAAATTTTAAAAATCGTCTTTGTACACGTTGAATAATTAATGATAGGTACGTGCAATGTGCGTACCAAACTGTAGACAATCATTCTAACTTGCTCCTAACTAGTGCAAAATATAAAGACTTGAGTAATACATTAACAAAATATCTTCGTGTACGCATAATGAATATTAGATTTTTTGAAGCAGATTAATATGTTACTGAAACTGCATCACATAAAATGTTATATGCTTTTAGCGGTAGATTTTAATGTCAATTTTCTTACAAAGGATAGCAAGTCTACTTCTACAGTTAACTTAATGGGTATAATTTGATAATATTGATAATAAGAAAAAATAATTTCAATATTTAATTTACATATTAGAGTCAAAATATATATTTTCCAACCTGCGAGATAAACTGTATTGATAATTCAGTAATAACTCTGGAATTAATAATGTACAAATTGATCGGAAAATAAATGTCTCAATGATTTTCAGATGTAGACCAATCACCACCACCGATACAATTAGATTTTAATCGTGTAAAAAACTTAGATTGGACTTTTTAAATTCAAGTAAAAACTGTAATACAAAACAATGCAGCTATTGGAAATGTTACTAACTAATTATGAGCTGTCATTTGGCGAACGAGTTCTGAAACATTGAAAATCACTTACTACACATTGGTATAACAATAATTATGCAAGGCACAGGAAATGAATTGTATCACAAGAGCCCTACAAATTAATAAAAATCTTTACGTCACAACTTAAATTAAAATAAATTATGTGAAAAATTGTAATCCTACGATGAACACATTTAAAAATCACCTAATAGTATTCGATCTATATGAAAGTCAGTAAATTCATAACGAAAATAAACTTAGAGCTCAAAAACTAAAAACAGATTTTTTTTTCCTCTCATGAGGTGGTGTAGCTTAGCGACAAGTTCAGGAGTTTCTGCCAGGGGATACTTTTTGGCTGGTTTGTATTGGGGAGTTTCCTATTCTTCTAAACACCCACAGCATAGGGTTTTTTTTTCTCAATTCCCATCTTATATTTGTCAGGTCTTACGAATTCATCCGTTGCCCCTTATTTGGCCAGCAAGTCGGCCCTCACGTGTCCAATAATTCTTTGGTCCTTGGGTATCCATACTAGCTGTGTTTTTCTTGTACACGCCAGTGCGTCCAGTCTGTTTGTGCAGGTCATCGCCAGCCTGTACTGCACTATCGGCGAAGATAGCGCTTTTATGGCTGCCTAGCTATCCGTCATAATGGTAACTGATCCTTTGTTAAGTCCCAACTCTATTACGTCATGAGCACACCAGTCAATGGCGGCTATTTCGACCTGGAAAATGGAGGCATGTTTCCCCAGAGCAATTGCGAATTGTTTGCTCCGGTTAAACCCTCAATAGATACCAGCCCCAGTTCCTTTAGTATTTTTGACCCCGTCTGTGTATCAGATGGTTCCTATGCTCATTCCCGGGTATGTTCTATTTGTCCATTCACTCCGCTGTGGTATAATCTGCGGGATGGGTGTACGATTCTAGTGAAATCGGACCTCATTTTTAGGATATCTTCTTCTTGTAGTACTTTAAATGTTGCTGATCTTGATGACCCCACATTTAAAGTGTGTCCATTTATGTGCATCCTATAGGCTCCCTGTCTATCTTCCATCATAACAAACAGATTAAGGGTGGTAGCGATATTATGTGTTCCATGGCTGCCGTGGGCGTTGTCCTCCTTGTCCCAGTTATCAGCAGACACACTTATCTTTGCACTAAGTTTTACTGCTGCGCTTTTAGTTTGGGTCTTTTCGCGCCAAACAAGTACCGCGTATGTCACTATAAGTGATTTGATAATAGTGTAAAGCCATTTTGTCATACTGGGTCTCCCCATGTGCGACCTACCATCTTTCTGGTCACAAAAAGTCCTCTCATGGCTTTTTTGCTGATGCTCTCTAGGTGGAAGTTGAAGTTTAAGGACAGATAACACAGCGGATGATTTTAATATATTTGTAATTACTGTCATAGATAATATGATTAAGAATATACCTCAATATGATGTAAATATAATTTCTCGGCTGATTGCATGTAGCCAGTATTTTCAAATTAAGGTGGGGCAAATTAGAGATATATTAGAATCTATTGACCTAATATCTATTAATCGTACGTGCATACGTGAACAAATATTTTTGCCTTATTTAATAATTATTATTTTATCTAAATGTATAGCAATTCTCAAGAAAGGAGATCCTGCTGATCTCAATAATTGTAGACCAAAGAATTTCGCTATGGCTGGGATTATTGTTACCTAGCCATAGCGAAAGTCTTTGATTTAGTGCTTTACAGACAAATATCAGAATATTTTGAGTCCAGCAAACTATTTTTCTATAAGCAATGTGGATTCCGAAAGGAAATGTCAACAGTAAAGGCTACAGTGAAACATATTAACAATATTCTAAATGATTTAAAAGTTGTTTATTTTAGTATCAGTTTCTGATAAATAAGCTTTATTGTTATAATTTTTTTTCCAGCTAGTTGTAGGGTGATTATGTTTTATATGTTTAATAGAAGGTACCTAGTCTTATATGAAAACAATTTATTCCAAGATGTGACTATTAATTAATGCATACAGCAGGGATCACATCTAGGTCAATTATTGTTCCTTATATACGATGCTCGTATGCTGATGATTTTTCTTATGTTTTTAACAATAATTGTGTTAAGATAAATAACAATCAGTATTTAAAACATTTACCTACCATAAATAAGAAAAGAAACAACTGCTATTTGCTTTAAGAGATCATGATGAAAACTTTGATGAAGTTTTTGTTTGTATTTAGGTGAAAATTTAAGATGAGATGTTCATATAAATAATCTAGCAAATAAGTTCTCTTCACATATATACATATTTAAAAATGTGTCGCAGTGCGTTTCTATAGATATTGTGAAGACCTCATACTATGTGCTTTGCCATACTCTTTTATCCTATAGACTTCTCTGGGGACACTCGGCAGCTGCTTGAAGAATTTTTTTTGAAAAGGCGGTTTATAGCAATTTTTTGAACCTACTTATTATCTATGACAATGTAGGTAGTTTTACACTATCTTGTATTTTTTTAGTAGCTTTATATCCATCACGAAATGTTTCCTATGTTTCTTGTTTTCTTTAAAATCGCTATCCAAAAAACAATAATTGCTTATAATCTTTTAAAATATGTTTTATTTAATAATTAGAAAAAACACGAAAATATTTCGTAAAATGTACAACAAATGAGTCTTATTAAGACTTCAAGAACAAATCACTTTTGAAACCACTACTTCTCTGGCTGGTACCTCGTCTGTCGAGGTAGTTGTTTCAAAAGTGATTTGCTCTTGTAGTCTTAACAAGACTCATTTTTTGTAGATCTTACGAAATATTTTCGAGTTTTTTCTAATTATTAGTTGATTTTCTACAACGCAGAGGACTTATATATTTTTCTTATTTTTTATTTTGCATTATTAAAGGCGGTTTTAATTGCCTTAAAGTTGCTATCCACTTGCAACTATTAATAGTTCAATCAAAAAAAAAATCTTTACCGGCCGATGATTTATTTGTTCATTAGTTACTTGAGTAATACTAACGTTAATTTTTTGGTGGAATCTAGTAGAATTTTAATTAAAAAGAAGGAATTTTTTTTTGCAAGAGCGGGCCAATGATTTGGCAACTACATATGATACAGCTGATTTTTTAAATTAAAACCACTGTCCTTCTTTTTTGACGTCTACGTTCACTGTATTTTATTCGGAAATAAATTGAATAACAGAGATGCAGAATAATATCAATAATAAACCTTCTAAGAGCATGTATTGTGACTACAAAAAAATAATAAAAATGAACAATGAAGAATCAAAAACATTTGGAAGAATTAGAGGTGTGAAACAAGAAACAAAACAATGAAAAGAAGCAAAACAAAAGATGAAATCAGGACAAATTGAATAAAAAAATGGATTTAATAAGTTAATTGTACATAAAGAATTAATCATAGAACAATACTACAGATAGGAATAATAATTGAAAACAACGGAAAAATCGAAAACAAGATTACTTCGTAAGAAAAAAAATAGTAAACATTCTGCGCTAAAAATTACTTTATTATTTTCATATTTTATATTTTACATATGATAGCCCTCCCATTTATACATTTAACGCAATTATTATGGTTAAAAGTTTTATGAGGCAATATCCAGACTAATATAAATATATTATATTAATATAATAATTAATAAATCTGCCTAATAATTAATAATCTCTTAATGTGGCGTCAATAGTTTATCCAGATTTTATAAGCATGGCTAATAGATTCCTAATGGGTATTGTTGCGATATTATATAGCCCTTAGGATAATATATTGTAAATATTAGCTTAGGTTCAATGTGAATTTCTCCATTTGGGTATATTAAATATATGATGAGTTCTATATTTTTAACTTTTAATTTTAACGGTATGCATTAATAATATATCTTTCAGCTTTTAATGAAAGCAATAAATATTCAATTTTATAAAAAGTATTCAGAAAATACACAGAAACATACACAAACAAATATTTAATATAGAAAATTACTGAGATCTGGATAATTTTATATAATGGATTGCAAATATTCAATGCTTTTATCCTCTTTTAGAATTATCAAAATTATAAATTACAAATATCAGTAATAGATTATTATTACCTAATATGTATTTTTAATTATAATGTACACTTAAGTTATCTTCAAAATATACATTTAAGTTAATTATTTTCTTTAAGAATTTTATAAACTATGTATTATTACGTAAATTATTGTTTTTCTTAGATATTTATATATAATGATATTATCTACATAATATCATTACATATAAATATCTAAGAATTCATTATATATAAATATCTAAGAAAAACCATAATTTACTTATTAATACATAATTTATATAAATTTATAGAAATCTTATACGTAATATGTGCTTAATTATCATGATATATAAGGTAGATTAAGTAAATACGTTATAATTCACAAAGGTTCATTTAAATTATTTTGGAAGAGTGTATATTAATTAGTCTTTTCATTAATTGAGCTCCGCTAATCAAATATGCAAAAGCATATCTTTGAGTTATTAATAGATAACCAAATTATAATCATAGGCCTTATTGATGAGAAAGGCTCGAATATATATATTATGTAAATATGTATCCAAAGAGATGCTTATAGATTGGCTAGAATTCCGCAGAATTACTCGAAGTGTTAATTAGTGCCTTGTAATCAATTTCCGAATTCAATTATGTGCGAGAGATAGAAAGTAAATTTTAGTGGTAAGCTTTGCGCCCTTATATTAACACAGATAAATGTACAATAATTATATATAACTCTTTTATATTAAAAATATGTTTTGTTGAAAAGATGATTAAATTTTTATTTCTTGAGCTTTGTTGGTAACAATTATGATTTTTTGCCTTAAAAATTTTATTTATATAATTTAATGTCTGTAGTTGTTATATTTCTGATTAAATACTTGAGTGCTTGAAGATTATTATTATTAGTGGTTAAAAGTATATCCTTTCTTCAACAGTTTTATTATTAACTATATGTACATTTCGAACCCTAAGTGCTCAATAGTATATTGACATAATATAATGAGCACTTAGGGTTCGAAATGTACATATAGTTAATAATAAAAATGTTGAAGAAAGGATATACTTTTAACCACTAATAATTATAGTTGTTCTAGTTTGATGGATATTTTCTGTACTTATTAAAAATAAAATTATTTAGTGTGTGTTGATAGCTATATATATGCAGTATGATATTTCTAACAATATCATCATCTTTCTGATGAATATTCATTATTACCTGTTTCCCTTTTAAGGTATTAAACTATTAATTAATATTTTTATGTAATTATTACATTATAATAATGTAAAACTACGGCGCAGAAACGCTCAAAATAATTAATTCTAATTATTACTTTTATAATAATTAATTCACTGTATGTTCTTTTCTTTTCTACAAATAAGTAATTATATATTGCAATGATTTTCAATCTCTCTCTTTTAAATTTTAACTATATAGTCAGCTTTCTTCAGATACCTGGTGTTGTATTTACCATAACGTATATTGCCCAGACAACCCAATTCCCTAGAAACATGCACGTGCTGACTTTGTGTGCCTTCAATACGTGCAGGATATTGAATTTCCCGCTTAGGTGGTCCCCTTTGTAGTGTTTTTGCTTCGGATGCAGGACGCCTTCACTCTTCGTTGATCTTATGGCATCGTAGAAGGAATCTTGAAGCGAAAATGACAATGACGCCAACGCTCACTAGACCACAATATTCCGATGAATTGCTATTTTATTCCCGGAGCGTGAGATGCATGTATGCACGGAAATACTTATGAAAATTGTTCGGAGAAGTGACGTATCTTAAGTTGAAAACGTATAGGAAAATCCATCCTGAAATAGCTATGTAAGTGGTTGTTTTAGTCGATCTATTCGCGATTATTAATTTTGCAACCAAATACTTTTACATTGCAGAAGGCAATTATTATATGTGATATAATAGTTTTAAAATTATAAAACATAACTTACTTGATTTTATTAAAAGTAATTAATGTCTTTTCATGAATATAGAAACATGTACAAATCGTTAAAAATCATCAAGCTTCCTAAAATTACAAAAATAAATACGAATAGTCTTATACTTTTAAATAATTATTTCATAAATATATTAATCATCTAATAATTATAAATAAACAACGAGAAGAGCAGATTAAACTTCTTATGCCAAATCAATGTCATTAATACAGGTTATTCAACTAATATTATAGATTATTAGATGCTAAAATATGTGCATTCATTAACTTTTTAGTATCTCTGTTTAGGAAAGTATATAAAACCCAACTTGATATATCTATTTTACAAATAAATCAATCAACATTGGATCTTTTGCATAGTACTGAATATGTACATCCTCATTCTTCTTCTTCTTCTTCTGGTGCCGTTTCCTACCGTAGGTTGGATATCATCATTACTATTTTCATTTCGAAATTCTCATATCAATTTTCTTTTTTCCCTTTATTTTACCCTGCATGATAGTTCTGAATATCTCATACTTCAGTTCTCTCTTTACATGTCCTAGGTATTGTAGTTTTCTTCACTTTATGCAGCTAATTTCTTCATATTCTTTACCCATTTATTGTAATCCTTTTGCGTTTGTTTGCTTTGTGTTCACGATATGCGAAACATGTTTCTGTAACATTGTAACATCACATTTCACACGATTATAATTTGTATACGTGTTCTTGCCTCAGTGCCTACCTCTCTTAATATTCCTAAAATACGTTATCTTCTACTTTTTCTAGTTGTTCTGTTCTATAGTCTCCAAACAAGTACATCCTAAGAAACTGCCAATGTATATCTATTTTATTGAACGCCTTTTTTTAAAGCAACTATGTCCTTCTTTGGCGTCGACTATTTGGTCATACATATGTCCTTTGGTGTTATTAAATAAATCTTATTAGCTTGTCAATTATTCTTTAAATCAAATCAAATTTTCAAGTTATATCATATGTATCCAATAATGGCCATTACCCAGGCTATTTAAAAAGAGCAAAAAAAAATAATTTAAAAAAAGCTGCACAAAATTTCTGTGAAGATTATTACCCTGAAAAAACCTCTTTTATGAAGAAAATACCACAGCTGCATAAAATTTCTGTGAAGATTATTACTCTGGAAAAACCTCTTTCGTAAAGAAAATACCACAGCTGTGTATCTAAAATATTGGCATATAATAATATTGCTTCCACATTGTATAGAAAACAGTAAATATGCGGCATTAGTATAGAGTCTTTCATTAAGCAGTTCATATTTTTAAATTTAAATAAAACAAAGTTTGTGTGAGATATGATTCATTTTTTTTATTGCTTCGAAAGGAAAATCGATGCCATTATGTATGGAATATAATATCATGCAAATATCCACCGTGGTTTTGCTGAGTGGCGCACATTCGAAATATCCAATTTTCTATGACTCTGGCTCAGACTGAATTTAATCCATGACATGGAATTTGTTGCTTTGAGTGCCAATGATGTTTGTGGCTTGTTTACATAGACCTGCAACTTAAGAAAACCCTAAAAAAAACTAAAATCACATCTCTGTAACCAGTTTACATCACCTCCACGTGATGATGACTTGCCGTCAAATCGCTCGTGCAGAATATACAATGTGGTATGAGCTATGTGGAACGTAGCGCCGTCCTGTTAAAACCATATGTCGTTGGTGTCCGTATAATCCAATTCAGGCTAAAAAACACAGCTCTTGTAAGTGACGCGACATCGACTGACTCAGATTTTCCTACATACTATCACGGGTAGCGGCGATGTTTTCGGTTAATCTTGCGTTCCGTCGTCGTATGGGTGTTGGTTCATTCTTTACTGAACCAGTGGACTCAAATTTATCCACCACACTGCGAATAGTCCTCTCGGTAGGACGATTATGGCGACTATGGGCGAAGCGCAGGGAACGTTGCCCGAACATAACACCCATTTTAATAGAACAATTTTATAATTTGCATATGTTTTTGAACGCCGTATCCATCTATGGTGATTTTGCAAAACAAACCGCTATTAACTCTCAAAGTTCGGAAGCCCATATGGAAAACCAATATAAGAAATTATCACCTAATGTAAATCTTTGGTCTACTAAATCCTTGTATAAGCATTATATTAGGACTGAGAGTATTCATATATTTTTTTTACTAAATAAATTGTTTATAAATTTTTCATTTTCAACAAAAATATGATATAGATTAGAGAAGAAAGCAAGCCTATATCCAAAAGTATAAAGTATAACTATAAAATACTGGATTTCTCAATTTCTAAATTTAAAATATCTTATGTCTACAGGCGTAGTAGATAATACAAAGATGTTCCAGGAAAATATAGCAATGGACAATGATAGGGTATAGTATATTGTATAATGAGCATACAATGATACTCATTGCCCACGAGTATAAAATTTGCTGCATGAGCCAAAGGCGAGTGCAGCAATTCATACGAGTGGGCAATGGTCATTGTATGCGAATTGTACACTATACTTTTTCTACGATTATACATATGAATTAAAAAATACAAATATAGATTTTTACTTGATAACCTCGAACAAATTTTTATTTATTAATGAGTGATATTGATACAGTTATGAAATGTTCTTGGAGATCATGTATATGATGGAACATTTACCGGAGGGTTTGATTTTTTAACAAAACTATTTTCATTAGTACCACTTACCATTATTTTGCGTAAAGTTCAACACACTCGCAATTTTATTTTGACGTGTAATTTCACGTCAGAAAAGTCAACTCAAAAATCAAATCTGAGTTATAAATTTTACAATGTTCGTATAATATTTGCGTGTAATTGAAAAACTTTATTTTTTGAATTTAAGGAAATTCACATGTATTCATTATAAAAATCGTTTAGTTTGATTCAATATTAATATTATTAATGCTATTATTATTGTAATATCCCTCGCCTGTTTAACTATTGTAGCACTAGTGCTACAATGGTTATGACAACGAATATATAATATATACATAACATACAATTTTCTACATTTCCTAATCAAAAACATGGTGCCATTGCAATTGAAAAGTAAGTATAAATGAGTTTTCTACCTTTTAAATGCCTTAACGGCATTAATGGTACATACCCACTTTTGATCAAAAGTTTTAAATGGTCGTTCTGCATAAATGTAGCTGAGCCAAATATAATCAAATCATTTATTACCACATATAATATATAACTATATACATAAACATGCAGTAGATATGGACGTAATTTATCCTAGTGAATCTAATATATAATACAAATTTATAGATACAGTCATGCTTATAAAAGCAGATTAAAATCTACGTAATACAATGTTAAAACTTAGATTTAAGATAGATACAAAAAAAATAGAGCAAGCCTACAATTAAAAATTTAAATTTCCCCTACCCTTTTTGAGTAGAGAGGAATTCTTGACAAGTATAATAATAATGCCTTATTAAGTGGATCTCAAGTTTTGTCTTACTAGTGAATAATGACAAAAATTGTTTATTAATTTTAGTATTGCATAATATACATTGTTCAACTTGGAGGTTATATGATCAATCTGTTTCTGCCATGTTAACTTATCCTCAATATATAAAGTATCCAGGAAGTAAGAACGAAATTGAATTTGGCGCCATTTTGTCATATGACGTTTGGCAGTCGTGCTTGTTTCATATTTGTTATTTTCGATCCTTCCTATTAGCAGCCTGATAGCTTTTATGTGGGGAGGATTGTAGTTTGGTGTTTATTTTCGTAATGGTACAGATAACAACATAGCAACGTATCCAAGTAATATAAAGTCACTGTGAAAGGCGACAGTTACAGAAACAGCTTTCTGAGTGGTTTTTCGCAGTTGTGGATGAAAATCACGATTTTTTGTTTCAATAGGATGATGTGACATACCACATATCCCATGAAACGATTGCTCTGCTGATTGAAAAGTCTTCCCAAAAAATCTTACGCGTCATCAAGATCTTCATTGAACGCATTGCTTTATGCCGCGCGGCCTTCCGTGGTCATATGTAGGATATAATATTTCATACATAAATGGGAGATGTTACTTAATGTCTTTAAAAAAATTACAGTTTCAATAAATTTTGTATCTGTAGCATCCAAGATATTTGACAGACTGAGAATTATTTCGATTTCTGCTGGTGGCTTTCTGTTATAAAATTGAATGTTGTTTTGTCCAAATTTAGAAGTATGGTATTTTTGTTGCACCAGTCACTTATTTCTCTGTTTGTCATATTGATTTTATCTATAAGAGTTGTTTGGTCATTTGTGGGTACAAAAATTGCTGTATCATCCGGAAAATTAACCACGTAACCCTCAAATCATTTATAAAAAGTAAAAATACTAGTGGTTCCAATGTAGACCCTTGCACAATGCCTTTATTCCTGTCAAATTCTGTGGATTTGCTGCCCCTTATTTCTCCGAAAATCTTTCTGTTGATTTGGAAGGATTCTATTAAATTCAGAGGTGGGCCCCGAATTCCAATCACATAAAGTTTGTCTCGCACAAATTCACTATCAATTGTATCAAACGTCCGTGAAAAGTCATAGAATAGGGTTGCAAAAGCATTTTTCCGAATCAACGTTTCTTGAAAATGTGTCAATACACTAACCGTCTTTGTTGACAAATGTTTTCTGAGCAACACTAAGCAATTTAAATTTCTCCAGGTACTTTTGTAGATGCTGCATTAGCTTTTTTTCTATAACTTTTGAAAACGTGTCCAGTAGGCCTACTGGTCGAAAATTGTCTTTTTCAATTTTTGATCCTTTCTTGTGTACAAAAGAGGAAATGCATCAGTTGCAAATGTCAGATTTACTAAATATTGGACAGGTTGTATGATTTCGTTAGTAACATTTTTCAATATTTTTGGAAAAATTCTATCTCAACCAAGTCCAGGTCCACTTAGATTTTGTATTACATTGTATATTTTAGACAATGATATGGTAGCAAGATACATGGATTGCATCTTCATGTCTGATGTTGTACACGCAAGAGATAAATATTGTCCGATGTGCTGATGTAATTTTTCTTCAGTTATTTTCGAGTAATACTCAGCAAAAATATTAGCCACTTCAATGGTAGTATCGGTTACCACATTATATTTATTTAATACTCTGATTACTTCCGGTTTTCGTTTTGTATTAAGTTCTTTACTTACATACTTCCATATTTCTTTTAGTAGATTGCAGCTTTTTCTTATCTTGTTGTAGTAGTAGTAAACAATCTTTATTATCTTGTATGTACATATATACAACTATAATATTTACCTACAATATATATTTGTTTATTTACAGATAAACGGCTATCGACCTTCGGTCTTTCTGCCCACGTTTGTTTTGTTGTTATTTTTCCCATTCATGGCAGGTGAGGGGGATGGAGTAAGGTTATGTATTCGTACGGGGTTTGGACGGGGTTTTTAAATTACGCTGGTATATTATAATTTATAGGGAAGCACATTTTATTTAGAATTTCGAAATTGTTTTCATTACATGCGTATCGTTCTGCGAGAAATCGAACCCTTTGTTTTATTGAAGTTATATTGGTGGATTCGTACAAAAGGGTGTTAGAAGGATTATGGAGAGAATTTTGAGGGTGTCGAGTTTGGTTATACTCATCTTGTTGTGATAGTTTTCTTTTCATTTTCTCTATCAATTTTATATGCTTTTTTTTTTGGCGTGTTTGTACCGAGTCCTTATTATTTCCTCTGGTCTGATCATTAGGTCATAGATCATTTTAAGATTTTGACTAGATACCTTTATTTCGTTAGCTATCCATGACTTTTGTTCACAGGGTACATATTTCCTACGTTCTGGGCACGATATATTAAAAATATGGAAAAATTTATTAATAAATACTTCATATGCACTATCTACATTCTCCGTTTGAATAAACTGCTATTCCACATTAGATAAACAATATTTCAATTTATTTATATTTTTCTTCCTTAACTGTATCAGTGTGTTTTTGTACATTTTTTATGAAAAGCCTCATACGGGTAATAAATATCCATAACTTGAGCAAAATGATCAGATAAGTGAAGGTTAATGTTTGAACAACTCCAGTTCTCGTTTATAACTATGTAGTCTGTTTGCATAGCCATTGTTCTGCTTTCTGAAAAGTCGGTTTTAGATGAATAATTTAGATTGTTTACTAGATTAAATGCTTTAAAAATATCGGTGATCAGTTTTCTAGACTATGTATTGCTAATATTGTCTATGTTTAAATCTCCACAAAGAATAGTATAAGTGTGCAATTTACCTAAGTCATTCAATAACTCAAACAAGTTCTGAAAGAAAGTTTGTTCATTACCTGATGGTAGAAGGTAAACACATATTATTGCTAATTTAATACCACAAAATTCAACACTGCATCTAACGCACTCAATTTCGTTCTCCACTAATCCTTTTCGTATTTTTATAACAGTACATTCAAATTTAGCATTATGCATCCTCCGTTTTAATTATTTTACGGGTGTAATTAGCAATTTTTGAGTATTTATTGAAATTGATGTGATTGATATTATATTCATTAGACCACATTTAAGTGAGATGTGAGATGTAATATGTTTATATTTAAATGTTTAATTGAAGCTAATATTTCGTTTGTCTTGTTAAAAACATTACGTATGTTTTGGTGCATTATATTTATCATTTCTTTGCTCTCCATTCTGCAGTCCATATTTTATTTAAAAAAATGAAATCACTTACTTGTATATCGGCAGGCCATAAGTTCGAATCGGTAATTACGATCATGGAATCTTCCAGAACTACTATTTTAAAATATAAAATTGTTTATTATTAGTATTGCGATCCACACGTTCGATAGTTTGAACAATGAAACTCAGTTCTGGATTGTTTGTGACATATGCAGTAAATTCCTGCTGCATATAATCATGTTTATATTGATCAACATGTTATCAATGTCTTAATTTTAGACTGTAAACTACTTTGTCTTTGTCCGTTTGATTGCCTATAATGACGTTTTTATTTTTTTCCGCCTCCTGTAAAACTTTTTGTTGTTTATTATTTGTTTGTTTATTTCGTAGAAATCTGTTTAGGTTGTCGTTCAAAGACCCGTTGTTTTTCGTTTGCTATTTACTTTTCGTCGGGGACGATTTTTTTCCTCGCCTCCTGAGAATTTTTGTTTTCTTGTTTTGGTGGTTTGGGCCTCGTTAATTTTAACCATCGGCATTGAAGCGTCTTCTGGTGGATTTGTTGCTAAATGCATGTGACCTTCTGCTTGTCCTGGCTCGGGCAAAGTTGCCTGTTTTGTCAATAGATGTCCTAATATTACGATTTGGTTTTGAAGAAATTTCACCTTTTCAGTCATTAATTATGTCATCTTTTGACTGTGGCATGCACTTTAAATATTTAATTTCAATTTCCATTTCCAGTGCATTTGCACGAAGTATTGAATGATGTTTCGAGCTCCTCATGAGAATCGATTTCCTCGATGCACTTTCCGGCTGTCGAATTTGAACAACAGTTTATCGTGTCTTTGTCGATTTGTACTGCATTTTTTATGTATTTAACACATCCAGAATGCATGGCTATGTCACAGTTAATATACGTTGGGTGTGAATGCGACACTGAACCGCACCATTTGCACTTTTCGTTTGCGAATTTATCACGGTCTGCACTCTGCGACGTCATCTTTTAAACTTTTTAGAAGTCATTGATAAAGCGGTTTCATTTGCTCCTGTAATGCATGAGATTGTTGGCATAGACCTTTGACTTCAAATAACCTCACAAAAACAAATCTAATGGTGTTAAATCACACGATGTGGGAGGGCAATTCTGATCACCGAAACGAGAGTTTGCGTACTCCAGTAAATGTCTCATGCAGTATTTTTTTTCACCAGCTATATGGCATGTGGCACTCCCCCGTGTATGCTCACCTTGACGTGGTGGGGGAGCTTGCGTATCCAGATGATCCTAAGTGCTACACCAGCGGGAGCGTCAGCTCCCGATAGGGGTACCCATGCTGGAAAGGACTTAGATGATGGATCTGACTAAGCAGCATGCACACCCTGCTCAGCTGTCGTGTCGTGGCTTAGAGCTTGCACTAAAGGGTACGATGCCCTGCTCTGACTGGCTGTAAAGCCACCAGGCAGGTTATATCTGTAACTCACCGCTGTACGTGGTCAAGTCTCGCTGGCAGTGAGCGAAAGAGGGTCTGGGCTTAACTGCATGGACCAAGTGAAAGGAGAGCCACAATAAAAAACTCCTCAAGCCAAGGTGGAACAGCATATGCCTAAGGCTGCATGGCTAAGGGGAAGCTTAGTCTTAGTATGCGAACTCCGGATACCAGGCGACCTCCGGTTTCAAATAGCCTTCCTGTGGCATGCGGGGCTCTGCTGCAGGTGACCGTTTATTTCCCTAGCTTCTCGTGGGATCAATAATGAACCAAGAATCAACAAATAAGGGCTCGTCCCCCTCAAAGGACGAATCTACGGCGATGGAGTGTGAAATCCTTGCCACGGGAGAGGACTTAGCGCCTGAGACCGACAGGGAGGAACTACTCCTAGCCAGCAGTGGAGAAGAGGCTGGGCAAAAGCCCAAGGACCTCCAGCCACGCAAGCCGCGCCTAAGCGGTGCTGGGAAGAAGAGGTTTAAATACCTCATCAGCAAGGGCATGTCGCGGGAAGAGGCAGCACAAAAGGCCTTACAGCCCTTCGGTCCAGCGCGTAAGCAAAAGACCGAAAAACGTACCCGTTCGGACGGCAGTACGCCGAAGGGTACGCCAGCCAAACGTGCGAAAGGGACTGCACAGCCCTCCACGAGCGGCATATCACCACTCAAGCGGGTGCAGGGGCAAACCAAGGCCCTCACAAGCACAAGCACGAGTGGCGATACAGAGGGGAAGCAAAATCCCCAAAAAATGGCATCATACAGTCAGGCCGTAAAAGGACTGAAGGTTGGTGTTATCGCAAAGGACTACCCTGCTACTCTCCTGTCAGTGGAACAAATAGAGTCCACACTGGAGTTTATCATGGATATAGTCCTAAAAAAGGGGAATGAGGAAGACTCTAGATTCCTTGGGATTCACAAGCGACCTGGGTGGATCGGGATCACCTGCCGCAACGAAGCTACGGTAACGTGGCTGAAGTCGCATCAGGATGAGATCGTCCCCTGGGAAGGTGCAGCCCTAAAAGTCGTTGGAGCGGAGGAAATGCCGCACAACGATATCCTAGTGGGATATTTTCCGGGCAGTCAGGAGTACAGGGACGAACGTATCCTGCAACTGATTGCAGTCCAGAATGGATGCGATGCCTCTAACTGGAGGGTCTTAAGAAGGGTGACCGCTGGACCCACTCAAGAGGTTACCTTCTCCGTGGATGCTCTGTCCATGGAGAAGTTAAAAAAACGCAACTACCTCGTTGGGTATCGCTACGGCGAAGTACAGCTTCGCACCAAGGCGAAGCAGGACAAGCCTGATGAAGGGGCAGGAGCCTCAAGCTCCAAAGAGCCCCTGGATCAGGGTAAAAATCCGCCGTTGCAATCCGCAACTGGTTCCGGAGAGGCCAACAAGCCTCCAGGGATCAGAAAGGCTCCAAGCCTGACCAAGAGCCCACCCAAGAAGCAGGCTGATGTGCGTCCAAAGGGCAGGATTATGCCCCAGGACAAACTGAAGGATGCCAGAGGTGGGGGTCATTCCAAGGCCCAAAAATGAAGGGTAAGTGGCAGTGCCTCCAAATCAACCTGCAGCACTCTAAGGCAGCATCAAGTGCCTTAAGCAGCAGGCTGGCTAGGGGGGACGTCCAAATAGGGCTAATTCAAGAGCCCTGGGTTCACGGAGGGGCGATTAAAGGACTTCAGAACCCATCGTACTATCTGGTATGTAATACTACGTGCGGCAGGCCACGGGCCGCCCTGATTTTCAGGAAAGATACTAATTATGCTCCCATTCCACAGTTCGTCACCCAGGACCTAGTGGCAGCGGTCGTGGACGTACCAACAGGAGATGGCAAGAGGCAAATTGTATTTGCCTCAGCCTACTTTCCAGGGGACGAAGACAACCCACCACCAGAGGCAGTAAAGAACCTCACGGACTGGTGCCGCAGGAATGGGAAACATCTTATCATGGGCTGCGACGCTAATGCGCACCACACAGTATGGGGCAGCTCAGATACCAACAACAGGGGTAAGTACCTTCTTGATTATGTATGCGCTAGCAATCTAGACATCTTAAACAGGGGGAATAAACCCACGTTTATAAACGCAATAAGGCAAGAGGTACTTGACTTGACCTTAGCCACAGCGTACGGCGCGCAATTGATAAAAAATTGGCGTGTACTCTCTGAACCCTCCATGTCGGACCATCAAACGATCGCGTTCGATATGGAAGCTGGGAGTACGGAAATAGCAGAGTGCAGAGTGCCACGAAAAACGGACTGGACATTATATAACGAATGTCTATTGTCCGAACTTCAAGGCCTCCAATACAACATCGCTACCATAGAGGAATTAGAACAAGCCTCACTACACCTAAGCAATACCATTGTAGCAGCCTATGAGAAAAGCTGCCCGGTAAAGAAGGTAAACTTCTCGAGAAACGTCCCTTGGTGGAACAAGGAATTGGATCGACTCAGGACTTCCGCCCGGAAATCCTTCAACAGAGCCAAGAAAACAGGCAACTGGTCAGCCTATAGACAGGCTCTGACTGAATTCAATAAGCAACTGAGGGAGTCTAAACGAAAGGCCTGGAAAGCCTACTGCGAGGGGATCGACAATCTGACCCCAGCAAATAGACTCCGGAAGGTCCTATCAAAGGACCATACCAATGCGGTCGGCATCTTAAAACGAACTGACGGCAGTCACACCAAAGATCAACAGGAAAGTTTAGAGCTACTCCTAGCTACTCACTTTCCGGGATCAAAAGTAGTGACTAAAAACACAATTGCGGCTAATATCGGCTCAGTGGCTCACTGTTCCAACCGCGACAGCCGCTGCTTAGCGGGGAAAATATTCACGCTCAGCAAAATGACTTGGGCCATAAACAGCTTCAAGCCATATAAATCCCCAGGAATGGACGGTATCTTCCCTGCGCTACTACAACGCGGCTTGGATACAATTGCTCCAGGACTCAGGGAGATATATAAAGCAAGTTATGCACTAGGGTATATACCCCGGTTGTGGAGGGAGGCAAAAGTGGTATTCATACCTAAAGTGGGCAATAGGCCTCTAGATGAACCTAAATCATATCGACCCATCAGCCTAACCTCTTTTCTCCTAAAGGCTATGGAGAAAATAATCGGCGAGCATATAAAGGGTGACTCACTTATAAGAAAACCCTTAAATGCCAAGCAATTCGCATTTCAAGCTGGCAAATCCACCGTCGATGCTCTACATCACCTCGTCAAAGAGGCAGAACGAGCAATCCTATACAAGGAAATAGCAATCGGAATATTTGTAGACATAGAGGGGGCCTTTGACAACACCTCATTTTCTGCAATAAAACGAGCGGCTATAAATAAAGGACTATATCCTTCCACGATAAGATGGGTGGAGGCAATGCTTCAAAGCCGATTAGTAACGGCTTCCCTAGCAGGATCCACAGTATCTATGACTGTAACAAAGGGGTGTCCTCAGGGGGGAGTTTTGTCCCCCACACTATGGTCAATAGTGGTGGATGGACTCCTGGATGAACTGCATGGAAAGGGCTTTATAACCCAAGGCTATGCAGATGACATCGCCGTAATAATCAGGGGCAAGCATGAAGGCATTCTTACAATCCTAATGCAAAAAGCACTGAATAGCATCAATAACTGGTGTGTTCGGGAAGGACTAAGTATCAACCCGAATAAAACGATCATAGTTCCATTCACGCGTAGAAGGAAGCTGCACATAAAGGCTCCCTCGCTGAATGGAATAGAGATAAATCTCTCCAACGAAGTAAAGTACCTGGGTATAATTCTGGATACCAAACTGACTTGGAATCAGCATGTCGACAAAATCATGGCAAAGGCAACGATGTCGCTTTGGGCCTGTCGGCGGCTTATGGGAAAAACCTGGGGATTAAAGCCCAAAATCACGTATTGGCTTTATAGAACGGCAGTGATACCCATTGTCACCTATGCTGCCCTCGTGTGGTGGCCGAAGACCCAAAAACTAGACACGCAAAAGAAGCTGAGTCGGCTTCAACGTTTAGCATGTCTAAGCATCACAGGGGCCATGCAAACGACCCCAACCGCGGGAATGGAGGCAATCATTGGTCTCACACCGCTCCATCTAGTGGTACAAAAAGAGGGACTTGTGGCAGCCCTCCGACTACACCAGAGGAAGAAGACACTGCCGGGGGACTGGACAGGACACTTAGAAATACTGCAGCAAATCGACCCGGCCCTTCTGTCCAAACCGACGGACATTATGTCCAGGAAGCTCGAATTCGAATTACCGTTTAAGGTGTCGATCGAAGACCCCAAAACGGCTTTGATGAGAGTCAAGGAGTTTGGACGAGGGATATCAGCCTGGTACACGGATGGTGCCAAGAATACGAGAGGTACTGGAATAGGCATTTATGGGCCTAACCAAAACCACAGGAGCTTCATGGCTCTGGGCACGACGCCCACGATTTTGCAAGCAGAAACGATTGCAATTGATATGTGCGCCAGAGAATGCTTGGATAGGCACCTAAATGGCGCGCATATATACATCTGCTCAGACAGCCAAGCCGCATTAAAGGCCGTTCGAGCCTATAGTCACGGCTCACGAACTGTCTGGGAATGTCGAAGATCCCTCTCGCAACTGGCGAAGAACAACTTGTTGACCCTCATGTGGGTCCCAGGGCACGGGGATATTAAAGGCAACGAAGTGGCCGATGAACTCGCAAAAAGAGGTGCAAATGCCACTCCTATAGGACCAGAGCCGTTTTGTGGACTCCCCATGGCGCATAGAAGAGAGGTGGTGCAAAAATGGGAAGAGGACAGAAGACGTAAGTATTGGAACAACGTACCAGGTCTACGTCAATCAAAACGACTCCTGAAACTCGATCACAGCCACAAGGTGCTTGAACTCACAAGGAACGAGCTAAGAACTTTCACCGGACTCATGACAGGGCATTG
Source organism: Ontholestes murinus (assembly GCA_963969525.1). Classification (NCBI taxonomy): domain Eukaryota; kingdom Metazoa; phylum Arthropoda; class Insecta; order Coleoptera; family Staphylinidae; genus Ontholestes; species Ontholestes murinus. The sequence continues at coordinate 30,215,168 of OZ018389.1, forward strand.
TGCCCTCCGATACCATTTGCGGAAAATGGGAAAAGAGGAAAGTGGAAACTGCAGATTGTGTGATTCGGCAGATGAAACTACCGAGCACATACTATGCACTTGTGTCGCGATTGCTCACAAGCGTCTTTCACACTTCGGCAGGGACCGATTATCCCCCGAAGAAGTGAGCATTATCACCCCCAAGATAGTTACCAGGTTCATGGTGGACGTGGGACTGCTTGGGAAGTGATTGGTTAAGGGTAGAACAATAGATCTGTTAGGTCGCAGTTCACGAGAGGCTAACACACCTCACTAAGACCCTACTTAACCTATAACCTATAACCTATAACCTATGGCATGTGGCACCGTTTTGTTGAAACCACATATTAGCCACGTCAATATAATCCAATTTCGGCAGAAATACTATATTATCGTGTGGCGATATCGAACGCCATTAACAGTCACTGCTTGATCACCTCATCGTTAACCCTTAGCTGACTAGAAAAATCAGCCATACTAGAGAGTCTTTATAAACGTAGATAGACGTAAACTGTATGCGTGGGCAGTGACCGGGACCCCATCACTACTTACTTTTAACGCTCTACTTCAAATCAGGGCATTAGTTTTATGATATTTCCAAATTTTAAATATTAAAATTACTTTTGGCAAAGGACCTCCAGGTGCAGCTAAGGGTAAAAAAAATGGTCCAAGGATACCTTCAACCTAAAATCCGCATATGTTGTTGATGCATTTTTTTTGTGAGGTTACCACCATCAAAAACAAAGCCAAGTGTTAGTTTGTAGTGTATCATCGTATCATCGCTGTGCTGAAAATGTAGAGGGATTGATTCACTTAGAAGGAATATCTGTATCCTGTTGCGGAGTGGAAGAAAGTGAGGTTAATAAATTAACTTAGGAAAATATATCACTTAAAAGGCAAGTGGAACTCTTAAGCAAACGATTGCCCAGGCAACCAAGAGAACAAATAAAAACAAAACATCTATTCCCGCGAAAACGGTTGTATGGAAAACAATTACCAAGAAGAAGAAGAATAATTCACATGAAATTATGGGCGTCTCTACAAAAAAAAAAACAGGAGTCCCATGAAAATAATTTCTATGTGTCTCCAGATTAGACCCGTCAACTAAAACCGAAGATCTCTATGTATATTTGAAACCTGAGTTTACTGAAACAGTATGTAAAATTCTTGATTCCAAATATCCGCAACACTACACATTCAATTTTCCATCGCCGACAAAAACCGCAGGACATAACAAAAAATTATAATGCAACAGTGTAGCATCATAATGTTCAATCAATTATGAACAAACTATATGAATTTGAATTATTATTACACGAATTAAATATATATAATACTTTCTAATTACAAAACATTGGGTAAAGAGCTGAGAGCCTTTTCTACTATTAAAAACTATAAAGTAATATCAGTGTGATCAATATACAAGCACGGTTGAGTTGCAGTCATAACGATAAATAAGTAGTTAACTAATAGCATACCCGATATAAATAAATTGTGAAATGATTGTAGAAATGGCGTGCGCTGAATGTAAAGAAAAATTTCTTATTATGTGTAAATCGGCAGCCAGATGGGTTATTCACATACTTTTTTTATACCTTTGAGAATGTGCTATAATAACTCCTAGTAATAAAACGACCAGGAATTATAATTGGTGGTAATTTTAGTTTGAACCTACAGAAAAAAGTATGACAATAAAACATCCCCTTTCTGAAACTTAATTGAAAGTTAAAACCTAATTGTTACAATAAATTCATCGACATGTTATACAAATACGAATAGTAGCTATATTGATAATATAATTACAAATATAAATTTTATAAATGCAAAAATATTTCTGATCATAAAGGGCAATTGTTAAACTTTAGCTGCAGGATAAAGGAAAATAAACAAACGTGTTTAAGAGTAGGCAAGCCTCAACATAATTTAAATAAATTAAATGAACCATTGCTTTCCATAAACATGGGATATAATTCAAATGTCTGATGCAGAAACATCTTTACAATTACATAATGAGTGTTGTCCTCTAGAAAACAAAAATTATAAATAAGTATAAAGGAAAACCACATAAAAGAATTAAAAAAACAACTTTTAATTTTTCATGAACTCCTTAAATCAAGCAGTAGTGATTTTTTATAATACTTATAAAAATCTTAAAAAGGAATATAAAACCAATCTTTAGACCGAGATGGAAATTACAATACCGAGCGAATTAGAAACTGATCCAACGTATTCAAAGAATTGTGGAATATACTTAAGGAAAACAATGGCAAAAATGCATCCACAAATAAATCTATTGATTTTATCATTAATGAACAAAATGAAAAATATGCTGAACCTAGTACTTCGGGGTCAATTTTGCTCTACCCAGCAACAGAATTAGGAATTGAAGCAATAATAAATGAAATGAAATGTACTACATCAATAGACCACGATGTAGTTCATCAAATATACAAAACCTGTTATAGTGAAACAACTTACTATTATGGCTAACCAGTCACTAATAGACGGTTTTTTTCCTATATTACATAAAATGGGAAAAATTATTCAAATTCATAAAAAAGGTTACATACATCTTATATCAGAATACATACCAATTTCTATTTTGCCTATATTCTCAAAGGTATATAAACGTTGTATTTATAATAAAATAAGTAAATATTTAGAACAACATAATAGTTCATGTAAACAACAATATCTAAATCCATATTGTTGCCTCACAAACTCAAACGCAATTTACAATTTCATTAACTTTGTTCTAACCAATCTAGATAATAACAATCATGCGTATTCAGTATTTGTAGAGCATATGACATTTTATTAAGTAAAATACATTCATATGGAACTAGAGGTAATTGTTATAGTCTTTTATCTTCTTACCTAAACAACAGAAAGCAGGTTACTTCAATGTATATTAATAATATTCAATACACATCCACCATTGCTTCCCAAAATATTATGGTACCACAAGAGAGCATTAGGGAGTATTAGGTTCATTACTGTTTCTTTTATTCGTTAATGACATGCCACTCAACATCAATTAGCATATAACTATATTTGCTGATGATACCACACTTAACCTGCAAAATAGTTCTTTACAAAATTTCAATAAAGCAACTAATCAAAAAAGTTCCTAGGTCATATCATAATAGCCAAGTATTCGTATTTGATTTACTCAATACGAAAGGACATACATGAAGAAGCGGCAAAATAGTATATTTGTCTGACTGTCAATTCCAGTTAAGTTATGGCATAATTTATGGGCCCAAAAAAAAAATTTTATACTGTCGTGCACCCACAGTAAAAAAATGTTTGGTATCCAAAAACGATTAATACGAGCTATTTGTAATGTTGTACCTAAAATTAGTTGTAGAAAATATTAAAAAGACTTCAAATAATCCCTCTAATAAGTACAAATCTGTTTTTTAATCGTCTGAAAGAATTTTTATCAATTCTGACCTACTTTCAGTTTAAAACTGATTATTCACGCCAAGGTCATACTAAGTCAGGATCTAAAGGGTGATTAATCATTTTTTCTTTTTTCGAATAGATAACAAAACAAAATCAAGTAAGTACTCACCGCCACTCTCCAGGTATACTTTGTTGCTTTGCTTAAATCAATTAAAATATATACAACCTATTTGTTTCTGTGCTCATCTTGTAAGTTTTTAGTACGCACTTGAATTATGTAAGATTTTAAAAATGGTTATCAAAACAAGTCATATGTTTTATGGTGTTAAGTATTTAATTTGAAAATACGGCCGTTAGAAGATTAAATGTTGTGTGCAACTATGTGTGCTCATGCTCCTTCTTGAAGATAATATCTAGAACTCAACTCTCAATCATTAAGTTGTTCGATTAAAGGAGTTAAAACATCGCCTCTATATCTGCTACCATTAAAAATATCGATTTAATTATATGTCATAGCAAACAAAGCGTAATTGTATTGCTTTTGAAGTATTTCACATCTTTTTAAGTGTTTTGCCAAGGATCAAACATCTCTATTGGTAGCGCTGTCACAATAGTTCACCGGTTGGAATATTCAAAGGTTTGTTCCACGATGTCTAACCAAAGACCATAAAGAGCAAAGATTAACCTTCTGTGTCGAATTGCTTGCTCGGTATGAGTCAAACATTGCCACTGGCAATAAAACAAAACGATCAATTGAGTGACGCCGCACCCACCAACCTACCAAGAAAAAGTTTGAAGCAATACCCTCAGCTGATAAAGTCAAGGCTATGTCCTTCTGGCATTCTGAAAGCGCTATTCTATTCGATGTCTTCCCCATGGTCAAAATATCAACTCTGAAGTATATTGTCCTACTCTTCGAAAATTGAAGAAACGACTTCAGCGTCTTTATAAATACTAAAAGCCAAACGAACTTATCTGTCTCCATAACAACGCCAAGCCTCACACAAGTCTTTGCTGCTGAGAGGAGATCTAAAAATTTCAGTGGTCTGTTCTTCATCATCCACTTTACAGCCCCGATCTCGCACCATCGGATTTTCATCAGTTTGGCCCAATGAACACGTTATTGATGCAGCACGACGTTGGCTCCAATATAGACCCATATTGGTACCGTGCAGGCATACAGGGCCTGATGTCAAGGTGACGAAAAGCTGTAGCATTGTAGATTACATTGAAATAGTTATTAACATTGCAAGACCGTTATATGGAAATTTACAGACGAGCACAGAAAGCTAACGGGCGAGCGCTAGCGAGCCCGTTATCTGTGTGAGCCTGTAAATTTCAGATAACGATCGAGCATTGTACAATGTTCTATAGGCATTTGAATAGCCAATATTTAATAAAATCCATTGAAATAGTGTTAACAATAATGAAAAAGTAGGCTTCATCGATTGATTTATTTAAAACCTCAGATCAAAAGGTTAATATAGCAGAAAAACGTTTCAAATAAGATACGTTGTCATGGTATTCATGTCAACAGTCGATAAAAATCCTCGTACAGCCCGTAAAAAGTCTCGCAACCCCAAAGGACAGAGCTAAATAAATAGTTCTTTACATATTTGTTGAATTTAATTCTCGTTTGTCACATGGTGAAACATTTTTAATATTAAGGGTTGTTGTTTTCACAAATTGTGAAACCAACCAAGTGCCTTTCTATAAACAACCATTAGTTCTTTACACTTCAAATGCTCATAAAATAGTGTTTTGTAGATTAGGGAACAACATGATGTATTTGTTTCAGAAAAATATGTGTTGCATTATATATTGAAGCCCACTCGTATTTTTTAAAAAGGAAGATATCTTGAATATTCACGTGTTTATTTGTTGAAGTGAACACACTTAAATTTTTAAAAGACTTTATTATTGCTTTTTTACAAAAAAAAACAATTGTTTTGAAAATTTAAGTGTTTTTAGTGCAACAACCAAACAAGTGAATATAAATTTTCAACATATAACACATTTGAACTCTTAAATATTGCTTTTTCAGATTTTGAAAATAATACATTATAATGATTGCTAATGTAAAGATATTTTATAGCGTTAATTACACTTTTTAGTGCATATAGTAAAATTAGTACAAGTTTATTAAAGGCATAGATACATAAAATACTATGATAGGATCACGTACTCAATAGTTTAACACTAGTACTATTATTAGATAAACTAAATACAGAAATTAAACAATGACATTTCTGCGTCCAGCGTTCGACTAAATTGGCAATTAGTATTAATGGCGATTTAGAAATTTGGTGTGTAATATAGCTATAGGGTGCGGATATAAATAAAGCGAACACACAATTTGGATTACATGGATTACGTGAGGTATTTATTCTTTGTAATATTATTCCAATCACGCCGTATTTATACTTGCATGAGTATGTAAAATTATATTATAAAACTCTTATTTGTAAAAAATATCTTTTCTTATTAGCAAAAATGTAATATAACATTACAATTATTTAGTTTAATTATATGCTAGTGGAGTTTTCGTATGTATATTAAAGTAATATCATAAAATTTTACAATAAACATGTTTTTTATAATTTGCTTTTGCAAGCAGCAATTATTTATAAGAAAATACAATTTTCCGTAGATTAAGCTATAAAATCTGTTATTAAATAAGCATATCACTTTTTTTTTATTTTTCCAAAATATAACCATCATGCATTTAAATGTGTAAAATAATAATCCTCAAATCTATTCCGATGTTTTACAAACATATATGGAATACTTATTTATTTACATGAATTACATCACTGAAAATGCTCCGGTCATTGTAAATTTAACACAATTCCCCGTGGAAACGTTAAATGAAAATTCTAGGCCAACCCGTATAACTTATTTAAATTACGCGAAAAAAAAATTCAGGCCGCTACTGAAAAATTTAAAATTTGCCCTTTCGACCCTCGACACGTCGTTGACTAACACGTTTGCATTAATACACAGCTTATATCTCAATTTCTAATTAATTCTAAATTTAAAAAAATACAATATTTAGTGTGCCCAAAACATGTGCATTGTGCAAATTTAATAAAACTCGCACTGTGTGAATTCAATTTTCAATTAACAAAATAATTACATTTGGGCTTCATACGTACTATAAGATTAACCTTTGGCTGTGTGTATTTCATGTAGAAATTAGAACAAAAAATAAAAGGATAAAAATAGAGTTGCAAATATAATTAAAGTTAGTTAAATTGGAATAATTGGTCTGTGAATTTACAATCTTACTAAATAACATTGTTAACAGAATATGAATAAACTAAAAATATTTATTAAAATACTAAAACATTTCAGTAATCTACAACCATGAGTCTTACTAAGACTACAGAAGAAATCACTTATTGAAATAACAACTTTTCCTGACAGTACCTTACAGATATTGAATTATACAAAAGTAATCTGCGTGTTATAAATTTAACAGCTATTATTATAGATTTACGAAAAGTTTTCGTATTTAAAAATGATTACTATATTCTTTAATTCCTTACTCTGATAATTTTGTATTGCTTTGCATTTTAAATAATTGGTGAAGTAAATGCAATTCATATGACGGATAAAAACTTATATCATGATAATTACTCAACAGTCAGTTTATTTTCAATATCAATTTATCCTGATATTTTTAATGTTAGAAATTAATACATAAAAACAATTGCTTATTTCATGAAGCTGTAACTTTGTCTGAAACAAATTTATAGAGAAATTTTAATGAATTCCAAATTTATTAGGATTTTGCCCTTCTAAACTCAAGTTCCAACAGTAGATAGTCGGTTCAACTTTATCGTTGAACTTGTATAACAGGGACTACTTAATAAATTACCCCTCATGAATTTGTAGGATTTAAAGTTACTTGCGTTGCGAAATTAAATTATACTTATAAATTAGCTTTACGGATACTTTCATGTGAAAATATACGGAACTTATTATAATTTATACAATTGCAGTTATTATTTTAAATCATAATGCGAATTCATAAATATAGTCGTGAAGATTAAGCTTATAAAGTAATAAGTGTTAAAATTAATTAAGTCTTAAGCTTAATTGGGAATAACAAATAATTTTATAAAATGTATATTTCCCAGCCATAAGCCCTTTATATAACACTATAAAAAGCACAATGAAGAAAATTATAATACTGTTTGTTGAGCTAAAATCACCATTTAAATGATTAATAAACACTGTAATAAGTCCTGTCTAGTCGTTTATTTTTTAAAGTTCATGATTTTTTTTTACTTTATGAATTTATAATATCTCTTTGGGCTATTAAAAAAATTCCTCGATTTCAGCTTTTCAAAAGTGAATCGGTCCTTAATTAGTTGTTTCGTGAAAAATTGATTTTGTATGTTTCAATCGAAAGGAACTTAAAGGTTCTTGGAAATATTGCAAATTTTAAATTATAACGCATGACTTATCCACTTTGACTAACGGAATTTTGAAAAGTTAAAGTGAAGAATTTGATTTGTTGTTTCATTTCTACATTAATATAAATTTTTTAAATATTACATATTTTAAGGCTAAAATCATTTATATTATCTATTGGTGTTATGATATATTCAACTTTACACAAGTCAATACAAGTACATATAAATACATTGCGTTACATTGTAACAATACTAACAAAATATAATTTAAACATACAATATATAAAGTTCTAAATTAACATAAATAATCATACAAGGACAGAGTAATAATTATAAAACAGCATAATATAAAATGATGTTATGGCCATCAGAGTTAATTCCTGTATTTTTCTCGAAAAGTATAAATTTTACGCAAAATGGTTGTTCTTAATAATTTGCTTAATTTTGGATTCTTTATAATTACTTGTTATATAAAGTTCATGTAACTCCAATGATTTATTAGCAATACGCAAAAAATGTCAAAATGATTAATTCTTAATTTGTTTCTCTGAAGTTAAGGATTTTATAAAAATATGTTTTAATAAAATTTGTTCAGTTTCTCATTCCCTCTAACTTTTGTTTGAAAAATTATGTAATATTTTTTAAATTTAGGAAAATATCGAGAAAAAACTAAAAAACGCCTCGAGTAAACATCTACTTCCGGTTAATGAATTTTCACCAAAAGCTTTTTAGTTTTTAACGATAAAAAACATAAGTTTAATGTTCATCTCAAAAGAAACTTTTTTTATATACAGCGCCTACCGACAGAAACACAGCCAAACACACAACAGACATATATTTTTTTTCAGAAATTAGTGGCGTGGTCTCAGGGGACCTGAAAGCAGATATTTCCGTTAAAAAACAATTTAAAAAAAGTTTGATTGGAGGGTGGTATAGAGGCCATACACCCTACATATAAACTTTAATTCCTTATCATCTCGCGGTTTCCAATAAAATTAATTACAAAACTTTTTGAACAAAAGAGGAAATTAAAAAAGTAACATTTTTGAGTAAGTAAATTAGTAAAAATTTTATGCATGGTGGGTGGGCAGACTTTAAATCTAAATTAGATAAGATTTGCTATAGAAAGTCAATTATATGTACAAACATCTTTATTGACAAATACATAGCGTATATAATAAAAATAATATACATACATACCATTTAAAAAGACAAATCTGGTATTTATCAACGGGCTATCGACCATAGGTCTTTCCGTTCGTTTGTTCCTGTTAAATTAGTTCGTAATTAAAGCGTCGTTGAGATTATGAAACGATGAAATGAATTCGTGTAACGTTAAGAAAGGGAATTTAAGTTTAGGGATAGTGCTTTTTGTTTCTGGTAATGCATAGTCCATTTAGGATTTTGGGCAAATTTTTTGGCAAGGGAGGATAGTCTTTCTTCAAATGGGATTACCTTTGACGAATAATACATCAATGAATTTGATGTGTTATGAAGGGGATTTTGGGGATGTCAGATTTTTGTTAGCACCCTAAGGGCTGATCTTTCTGCGACTTGAAAATTACGAAGTATTACTGGATGAGGTTTGTAGAAGAATAGTCAAGCAAAGGAAGGCAGATCATTTAATAGATGTGTGTGCTAATTTGTATATTTATACCTTGTTTTTTGTAAGTTAGGCCTCTAAAATGTACCGCCCTTTGACTTTTGCTTTAAGGAAAGAGGAGTGGTTTTTGAAGGTTAATTTAGTATCGAATATTATTCCTAGGTATGTGCAGGTGATGCAGGGATATATATGTTGTCCATTGATGGATATTTAGCGAAGCGGTTCCTTAAGTCTGTGAAAGGGAAGAAGAAGTTGGGATTTGTTAGGGTTGATGGAAATGCGCCATTTTGCAAACCAGGTCTCTGTGCGGTCTATCATGTCCTGTAGGGTGCTGAGAGCTTTGGGGAGATTGGAGGCGCGGGTAATTAGGGCAGTATCGTCGGCGTGAAGGAGTGGATAGGCGGATTTATTGAAATATTTTGGATTGGGATGGTAGATATCGTGTTCCAGGAGATTATAAAGAATGGGAGTTAAATGTGAGCCTTGAGGTAGCCCTTGCTCTGGTGAAAATGAGCTGGAAAGGGAACTGAGGTGTTTGATCTGAAGGAAGCGGTTATGTAGGAAACTGTCCAGGCGATGAACGCGGGTTTATTTCCTTCAAGGCCTGCTGTCGAGCAGTTAGAAGAAAAGATAGCTAGTGGAAGGGTAGTGGATTTATGTTCTTGGAAGCCAAACTGTTATTCTAGGATGAAACCAAAAATATAGCACATTATTTTGCGTATGAGGAGAGCTTCAAACATTTTTCCAAGAACGAAAAGTAGGGTTATTGGGCGGTAACTCCTAGGAAGGAGAGTATCAGTATTAGGTGTGGGGATACAGGTAATTATTCCTTTTTTTCGGGAGGTATTTTTTGAGTATAATATATGTGATTAAATATTTCAATTATAAGGAATGGATGTGTAAGGGGAGGGATTTCAGGATGAGCCTGGGAAGTCAATTATATTTAAACTTAAATTTTGATTTTGTTTTAGTTTTTGTTACATCAAAGGTTTTATTGTTTTTAGCAGAAAAATCATCAACGATTAGCAATTAAAGTTGACATGTGTATGTAGGGTGGGTATGTATCCTCTAGCCACACTAGCGAGAGTTTTAGTTAAAAGTTGTCAAATATAAACAAACACAAAATAATTGAATTTTTTTATTGGTGTATTCATACAAATTATTTAAATAATTTTTAATGATGTTTTACTTACTGGAGGGTTTGATAGAGGGCAACCCACCACCCTACATATGAATATTAACTTTAATTACTGGTCGCTTTGGGGTTTGCAATGATTTTAATTGCAAAATTTGAATAAAAGAAAATTTAATAAAAATTATATACATGATATACAAGCTTAAATAAGATTAGCTATCAAAGATCATTTATATTTAAACGTAAATTTGGTTTATGCTTTATTTTTTATTACATAAAAGGTTTGTATTGTTTTGTAAGCAGCTAATTCGTCAACAAGTAGTGTTCAAAGTTATCATGTATATATAGGGTGGGTGGGTGATTGTTCTCCATCCCACCTTTCAATTAGTTAGTCATAAGCGAGGGTTTTAATTAAAAGTTGTAACATTATTGCAAATTTTAATAGATTGATTGAAACAATTTTTTCAAATAATTTTTGATGATGTCTTACTAATTGTAGGGTGGGATATAGGCCTCCCACCTACCCTACATATACATATAAACTTTATTTCTTTGTAGTTTCACGGTTTCCAATAAAATTAATTACAAAATTTTTTAAATAAAAAGGAAATTAAAAAGGTAATATTTTTGAGTGAATAAATTAGTAAAAATTTGATGCATGTAGATTTTAGTAGGAAAATCATTAACGAATACAATTAAAGTTATCATGAATGTGTAGGGTGGGTGGGTGGCCTCTTTCCCACCCACCAATCAGTAAAACATAAGCTAGGGTTTTAATTAAAAGTTATAGAAGAAATATAAATAATGGAAATGTGGCCATCATTAGTATATATAGTAATTTCCTTACATTTTTCTCGAAAACTATGAGGTTGACATAAAAAGGCTATTGGAACAATTTGGTTAATTTTGGATTCTTTAAAATTACTTTGTATATAACTTTCATGCAACTCCTATAGTCTATTAGAAATAGGCAAACAATATAAAAAAATTATAATTTTTAATTTTTTTTCTCGCAAGTTAAGAACTTTATGAAAAAGATGTTTTAATAAAACTTGCTCAGTTTCTCATTTCCTTTAACTTAGTCACACTATTATTCAACTTTTTTGTAAGTTTCTGAATTCCCTTCAAATTGAAATATGTTGTTTCCACGATGTTTTTCCTAATTTTCTTCCAATTATTATTAACTATATCAATAACATGAATCACTGAAGTGCAAGCAATTGTGTGGGATTATTTTCGGAAGAAACATTAAAACTATACTTACTATACTTACTATACTTACTATAATACACATATAATATATCTATACAAATTCCGGAAAATATAGTTGCCTTACATTAAATAATTTTGTTTCTTTAAAGAGCTTATCTGTCGCATACATAAATGGTTCATTACAGATTATTTTTATTATTCTTTTTGGAATAATATTAAGGTTGATGAGTTGTAGGTATATTATAAAGTCCACCCCAAGCTACTATACCATATATTATATGGGATTCAGCCAAAGCGTAGTAAAACAATTTCAAACATTGTAAATCCAATATATTTGCTAAAAACTTAAATTTATATGCTACTGCTCTTAGTTGTTTTACAAGGTGGTCCACGTGTTTATTCCATTTCATAGTACTATCTAGTACTCATAGATATCGAAGTTGTCTGTATAAGTGATTAAACTTAACGTTGATTGACTAGACTTATTGATGTAGAACGGCATATAATGGTTTTTTTGTATGTTAACTGTTAATATTTTGTTATCAAACCACTCTTTTACAGCTTTTATGTCCCCTTGAATCTTTTTTTTATTAAAAAAAAAAAAAACCTTTATTGGCATCAAAACTTATATACAACATAATAACATACTAATATTTCTTCCATCTCTTAATTTTTTTTTCTCTTCTTTTTCTCATGCTCTTCGTCTCCTTCTTTCCCACCCCAACCGTCTCAGAATCCTTACCCTGGCCCCATCTTCTCTCAACCATTCTGCAGCCCTTCTACAACCTTCCACCCATTCTGCATCCACTCCCTTACATTCATCCGCCAGATGTACCCACGTATCCTTCCCTTCCTCGCATAACACACATCGCCCGTAACTTTCCCCCATCCATTTCGTTCTCCCTCTCTCTCCCGCCCCGCATCTCGCTCTTGCCACGGTCACCCTTTCCTCCCTTCCCAAGCGATTATTCTCCAGGTACCTTGGCCTCCTTCCATGCACCTGCCACTCCTTGTAATTCTCGTTGTATTCACTCTTCACTATACACCCTTGTCTTTCTTGCCCTTCCACCTCTTTCGTCTTTTCATGCACCCATCCCGCTACATTCACCCCTTGTTCCATCCACTCCTTCACGATCCCCTCTGACATTCCCACCCTCTCATACATCCTTCTCCTCACCGCTCTCCAGTCACCCGCGCCTTCCTTCCATACCTCCTTCACCAATCTTCCCTCTTCTAAACCCCATAATTTCATTTCAAAACCAGCCACTCTCTTTATAGTCTCGCACCACATACTCTCCCTATGTGTTTCCTGAAGCAGTATGTATTCGGGTGTTGATTTCTCAACCCCTAACATCTGCTTCAAGAAATACCGCTGCTCTCTCTCAATCCTCTCATACCTCCTAACACCCCACACACACTTCCGCCCCATACATTAAGATCGGTCTCACACATGCATCCCAAAGATCACACGTAACTCTCACACAGCCATCCATCCACTTTCCCCATCTCTCTCTTACCGCCCCCACGCTTTTCTGGCTTTTCCCTGGATCCAACTAATGTGTTCTTCATACCCCCTCCCCCCTGAGCTCTTAAACATAAATCCCAGGTACTTAAACATTCTCACTCTCTCTATCAACTCACCCTTCCACTCTAGCTCTTTCACTCTTCCCTCTCTTCCTTTATTCCTAAATCTCATCCACTTAGTTTTTTCGACATTCACTCTTAGCTCTCTTTTATCCATGTATTTCTCCACTCTCGCTAACATCTCTTTTACTCCCTTCCAATCCCTCGCCAATAACACCATGTCATCTGCATATGCCAGCATCCACACCTTACTTCGCCCAACCATTACCCCGCCCGCCTGCCCTTTTCTCAACACCTCATCTAACTCCCCAGTGTATATATTAAAGAGAATTGGGCTCAGCTTTTTTTTATAATCCCAATAGTTTTCACTGCAGAATAACGCAGTGTCATTAGCGAAGCTTGTTGTTTCACTCGCAGTTGATACACCAAACATATTATTTATGTCTATAAAGAACAAAAAAGCCCCAAAACTGTATCTTGGGACACAAGAATAATATTTTTGAATTCACTAAATTTGTTATTATTTTTTGTACACTGTTCCCTATCAGTTAAAAGTGATTTAAAGAGGTTTGTCTGATACCGTTATCTTCAAGGTCTTTATTAAGTATGTCATGGGCAATGGTATCAAATGCCTTTACCAGGTTAATAAAAAGACATAGACAGCAGTTCTTGTGACCTATACAATTAAAGATACTGTTTGAAATTCGTAATATAGCATCTTGGGTGAACTCTCCTTCCTGAAACCCGTATTGCTTTTCGTTTATTATTTTATATTTTGTGAGGTAGTTTAATCTGGATTTCAGCACTTTTTCAAATATGTTACGGTCATTTACGACCTCTCCTATATCTCCGTTTTTATAGATTGGCACAATAATAGTTTGTTTAAATGATTTTGGGCATATGCCGGATTCAAATATTTTATTAATTAGACATGAGAGTGGTTCAGCTATTTGTACACCAACTGTTTCAGTGTATCAATTTTTGTTTCATCGTAGCCAACAGATCGTTGATTATCCAAGTGTTCTATTGTTTTAATAATTTCCTATCTATTCATATTATGAAGATAGAATAAGCTTGTTTAAGATTTCCTCTTTGGAATATAATTCAAATTATAATTAAGTGGTCGGTAGTCAGTAATATTCGACTATAAGGTTAAAGGTACAATATTCATTGCGATATCCTCTTTGCTTGTATAAATTATCTATACAGCCATGAGTTCTGGTGTATTCATTTTCGGTAGACCTGAAACCAAATTCGGTCGTTATATTTATATTATACTCCACAGCATCTTTTTTTCCGATGAGGTTGATATTGAAATCTAGCACATTATAATCTACTGTGCTGCTGTATATTTCATGGATATATAGTGGTCTACTTAATTAAGTAATTAATCTCTTTCAAATTTCTTTTCTGTCAAAAATTCCTGAGTTTTTTAAACAGATGGCAATCTAAAAGAGCTAAGTTTAGACTATAATTATGGGTGGTCAAAAGTTGTCACTACTCATCATGGCTAATCTCTCATTCTAAGTTGAAATTTCTTCACAAGCGCCGAACAGACAACTCATCCATGATATTAGCTCATTTGATCAAGGTCGCACATTTCTAACCACAGCTCAGACTTCACAACTGGCGGCGTTCGTTATTTTCTTGAATATTATAAACATTCACATAAACAACACAGTGACATAACTTTGCACACAGATAGGTAAAACTGGTACTATTTTCGTACTACATCTTGTATATTAACTGTGTTGTTACCGTATAGTCTGCTCATATATCTCAAGTTGTACAAGTAATATGTGATTACACTGATGTCAGTATTTTTATATATTTCCCAATTTCACTTTGAGGAGGAAATAATAATATTTTAATGGTGACTGATACTAGTCACTCAGCCTGTTATTTTCTCTAATAATTTTGTTATTTGGGCGCTAGTTTTATCTTTGTTTTAATACATTCAATTATAATTATTGTCAATAAGTTCGTGTGAAAATTACAAAAGTAAAACCTTTTACATACAATTATTGACCATATTTATTTTGTACCCAATATAATGAAATAAGCGTCTTAAAAATGAATAGGAAATTATTCACAGATAAAATAATATACTGTATTCCTTGCAGTTATTAAGAGACGCTGAAATAATTATGCTTCAATGCAATAATAACATGGGGCAAAAATGTTTAATTATGTATGACCAGATTTAATTTTATTTTATTTTTATATTCTAAAGTAAAATTATAAGTACTACAGCCAAACTACTAGAATATTATATTTTATGAATAATTTCAACATAACAAAGTTTTATGAAAATTATTTTAAAATAAAATAACAATCCAGTAAAAAATAACATATCAAAACGTGTATTAACATAATTCAAATTATATACACTATTATAAAAGTTTCTATGAAATTTAATTCAGTTTTAAAATATGTTAACACACAATATATTTCAGTTATTTTTGCCAGATAAATTGAGTTCAAGGAAAACAATAGCTGTATACACTCCAATTTCATCGTGTGTTATTTCATACAAGTTTTTGTTTTCCAAGCGAATACACAATATGAAGTGATAAATTGATTGATTTTCACCACAAAAATGTGTTTTGTATTTTGTTTGCATGAGTACGCACCAATATACCGGAACTATACAATTGGTAGTAATGAAAAATAAATACAGAATAGCAAATCTGCAATAATTCACAAAATAAAATTCGATGCGGAAGAGATTGCGGCCAGAATTATAAATTCTTTTTAAACGTATATAAGAATAATCATAAATGGAAATAAAACGAATACTTGCGCTACTATATTCTTGATGGAACATATATATCACATGGGTTGATTTGTGAATTAAAGGCTTGTTTTGTTCCATAATTAATCTATCAGTTTTAATTAATTAAGGAACAAAACAAGCCTTTAATTTACAAATCTATTCCTATGATATATATAAATATTTAAGCCTACAAGAGGATGAAGAAATATAATAATTATTATAATTATATATTTTAATACTATTTACAATCATGTTAATAAATATTATGTCTTTAAAAAAAGCGATTTTTGAAATTCGTTAATCAGCAGAAGTAGAATTACTTCATAATATTATGTTAAATCATGTATATAGCCTCATAACTATTACGATATACGACAGAGTTAATTTTCAATTAAACAAGCTAAAGTTATCAAAACCGTAGTCACAAAAATTAATAAAAAAGTGCGACTCCAACCAAGTTATTTAAATTATTTAAAAAAATTCTATCCTTATTCAAGAATTTGTGTTACTTTTTAGAAACATATAAATATAAAGAATGTTATTCTATACTTTAAAATTAAATTGATGAAGATATACACATATGTTATATTTCTCTTCATTTTATATTACATATATAAAACTGTATACACATAATACAAGCTAAGCTACCTACATTAATCTTACAATGATTGGAATCACAAACATTCAAATTAACTGCACTTTATTGATAACACATACAGGATTTTATCAACAAAGTGCAGTTTCTTTTTAATAACACTCGCTAAGTAAGTAACAGCAAACACTTAATAAAGGTAAGTTAGCAATACTTCATATAGTAATTGGTTGTACCTAATGCACGTATATTATATCGGAAATATTTAGGAATACAGCTCAAACGTTCAGGTGGAGGTGCCGGGCATCATGAAGTTATCCTTTGTTTAATTCAAATATTTACGTATCTTTTATAATGTTTTTATTAAATAATAATTTCTAAATTGCGAAATTTTTATTTAAAAAAATAAATTAAATAACAATAGCCCTTATGTGTCCAAACTATTAAACTTTCAGTATTGGATTTTTTTAACTTGCTAAATTATTTACTTATCATATTAATATTTTAAACTTTGGTTTCAACAATTACACTGATTAAAAAATAAAGCAATCATTAGCTACTACATATTAAATTTTCAGCTGTCATATGTTTAAATAAATTTGATTAAAATAAATCAATATTTTCTGCACAGTGCAAAAACGTATTTATAACAAGCGAGTTTAAACTAGAACATTGAAACATTACTAGCTTGAGGCACTATGTTTAGTCTTTTGATGAATATTAACAATTTAACAATCATCAATAAAAGATATAAACGTGGATATACATTTAGAAAAACATACTTAAAACTAGTAAAAGGAAATAAAAGGACAATAATGAAAAATTGGATATTAATTATAATATGATAAACGTTATGAACAAGTAATAATAATAGTAAAAATATATAAATAACATTATAGTATATATGATATAATATAGTGTGTGTTTACAAATTTTCAACACTGATCTCAGAATTCAAAATGTATTAAATATTTTTGTACATTCAATTAAAAATCTTCGTAATATGAGCCTTGGGCACCAACACATCGCTGCTAGCGTTTTTTCAATTGTTCATAGACTCCTATGGAAGTCACAGGGTTGTTAAACGACTTCGTCGAAAATACTTTTCTTTAAGGTTTTTCTTTATCTGGTAGAATACAGGAGTAAGGTCGGGGCTGTATGAGGAATGTGATAATGAACTAAGCCAGAACTTCTTCAGTAGCGAGCAACTTGTCATAGTACACAAAGCAATCGTCTTTGATGCCTGGTCGAGCGGACTCGATCCTTCAAATGGCGGGGAGCAATCCAACGTAAAATTTACTAACTGTGACAGTCTGTCCAGCAGGAACAATCTCTTAGTGGATCTGTCCTTTGGCGTTAAAAAAAACACTAAGCATGCTTTTCACGCGTGATTTGCTTGTGCGATATCTCTTGGCATATGGTTATAAGGGGGTGTGAAACAAAGCATTTTAACGTTTTGTTTTCGTACACAAAGTTATCACCTCTAGTAAGCAATTTATGCAAACCTCATCTTCTGCTTATTCGTCAGAATTTTGGAAACAAGATTGGCACCCACTTTTCTCATTTTGACGAAAAACAAATAGTCTCTCAGATATTTTGTAAATCTGTTTTATTCATATTTTAAAACTCTGTGGTCGCTGAATTTTACATTTTAATTTTTATTAACATTGTTTTAATTTTATATTTATTATTAGTTTAAAGACTTAAAGTTATGTTATGAGTAGTGTAAGTTTGTAAATCTTATTCTAAAATATAGGATTTTATGTTGGTGATGTAAAAATAAAGATTGAAAACTATTTTACAATAAATATGCGAAAATAAATTACGAATAAAAGTTAATTTGGTTTTTAATTTAAACATAATTGAACTCTGCAAGTCTAACGTTTTATTCATTAAAATTCTCAATCTACAAACGATATTACAGAGTGTAATTATACTACTCATTTTAAATTAAAACTTAACTTATTAAAATTATTCTAGTTCACAAGTGTAAAAGAAATAAACGTTAGATTGAAAATATATCTAAGTATCTTATACGTCTTTAGCGTTTTAATAAAATTTTAAACAACTTGAACGATATATCTTTATTTACATATATCTTGATTATTATAGTATATACAATCTCTGTAAATGGGCTATCGACCAGTTGGTCTTTCTGCCCATAATATAAACATGTTTGTTGACTGAAAAGTTAATTACTTTTTCAATAAGCTTTTATTTTCTCAAATAGAGATTTAGTGGGGTTATTAAATTTCAGAAGGATAAGGGGGTTTCGACGAGTGTAATATTTTTTAAGGATGATAAAGTTAGATGGATTTAGTGGATACAACATTACCTATCCACTAAATCCATCTAACTTTATCATCCTTAAAAAATATTGCACTCGATCAAAAATAAGGATGATATTTGTGGATTTGTAAAGGAGTGTATTTTATGGTTTATAAGAACGTTTAAATTAATTTATGGGAAATTATTTATTTATCTTCACATATAATGTAATATTAAGATCAAAAATATAACTGTTAGTAATTATTAAGCAAAATTGATGACTTAAGATATATCCTGAGAATAATCGAATAAATATAGTAAGCTGTGTCAAAAATGTGTACGTTATCGAATAATAGTAGAAATCAAATATAATGTATTTAATGACCGGGTAACTTTCAGATCACATTTTAATTTATCGATATTTTACCAAAGATTTATAGCTTTTTCATGAGATGGCGTATAAATCTTAATATCCAACCAATATCAATATTAAATATTTGATGGTTTGGGCATTTACTTCGTGGTACATTTTGAATGAAATGTAATTGAAACACGATAACTTTGTTTCACCACTATATTTTAACATTATACAAAGTTAACTAAAAGTTAGTTTGATAATGACTAGCTTATAGTCTAAACTATAGTCACTGCATAATTTTAAAATATAGAGGTAAATCAAAGTTATAGTGTTTCAATTGCAACTCAATATCAATATTTATAACAACAGCTAGACTCAACAACCTGAAATAAATGCTTTGCAAACTTTCGGCAGTAAACCAAACGAAACCATCTGATCAAATTGATATTACATGTGTTTCTGCCAGTGTTTTTCAAATTCAAAATGGTGCAGATAATAATAGATCTGGGTTAGTATATCAATATACTCGTATATCAAAACTATTTGTTTGCATTTAACTTGTTTTGATTTGTTTCTGGTTTTTATGATACAGTTTTTAATTTCAATACATTTACGATAAAGCTTGGGCTTTCTCCTATTTTTAGATTTATACATACATAAAATATGAATACAAGATCAGATATAAACAAAAGAGGAATTAGAAAATTAGAGACATTGGGTGTAAGAGATCCAATGATTCATTATAAGTTTACGAGTCCGATGAAGACGTAATAGTATAGTAAATATCTTTGATAGTGACGAGGAAGTACTCAATTCTTGTAGGATGACGAAGATGCAGGACCACAAAGAATTATTTGACAATTACTATCCCAGACGAATAATAATAATAGTTGTTATCGCCCGTAGAAAGCAAATTGCCTTAATGTGCCCGAAACCATTTTCTGTAATCTATTTTCGAAAACTATTTGACAAGGAAATTGACCATACTGATATATATGCTCTTCTTCATTACTGTTTTGGTGCATGAAAAAGAACAATTCTTTGACTAATATTTTTTTGTCCATTTGAGGATTTTGGAGAGCTGAAATGTGTTGAAATTCAGAATGCTTGCTGCATTCGATACTAGTCGTACGCGATGGAAAGTAATAAAATTAAAAATTTTGGTTGTTTCAAATTATATTTCCTAATTTGAGATACCAATTTAAATCTCTGATTTTATTAAATTTATGATTATTACAGTTTAGTTTGTATTAATAAGCTAGGAATAATGTTTATTATCGTACAGAAAGTAGACGCTTTTTGCATCATTTTTCATTGTAAAAGTGGCTTTTTAAAGCACTACTGCTTTTTTTACGTTTTTATTGCACGGTAATGTCAAACTGTTTTTATTGCACAGAATTGTCAAATTTGACAGATGAATATATTTCGACGAAAAACTTATTTTTTTATTAATTGATACAAATAACAAATAAATTATAAATAAAATATGTAATACAAACCAAATGGCAGATTTAAGAACTCTGAAGATTTCATTTAATGCAAGTCGAAGCGATTACAATAAAGCGAACATTTTTTCCATAAATGATAATGGCGGCCGACATTTGTGCAACTTGTTTACTGGTTGCTAAGTAACGCTTTCATTAGTGCGGGTAAAATATGTTTTCATTAATTGAATGATTGAAATGACATTAAAATATTACTCATAAGAATATATTCTTTGAAATCCTTTACGATCGAAGATAAAATTTTGTAAGGCACACGTGTAAAAAGTTTCTTTATTGCACTCCTGGCTTTAAAAAAACTCGCTCGTTCCTCGCTCGTGTTTTTAAACGGCAGTTCGTGCAATAAAGCATCATTTTTAAACACGTGTACCTTAAATAACTGTTTCTTGTGTTTTTTATTTAGATTTTTTGTTTGTTTTATAGTTGTGTATTTCTTATCACGAAATGTTTTCATATTTTTAAATTCTTATTTATAGTTAGTGTGATATTTGAATTTATATTCTTATTCAATATTATTACATTATTTTATATTTATCTCTAATGTTCTTTATGGTGCTGTTTTTATCTAATTTTTACAGTCTTTTTGACACTACATTTTTGGATTTGAATTTTTGTTTTGTGTTGTATTTCCCAGATGTTACAGATGTACTTATCGTTTGACATAGAATGCGTATGATATATTGACTTGTTTGCTGTTGTAATTGTGTATCTTTTAATTGCTTTAATTCTGTTGTTTATTTTTTATTTTTCATTAAATATCATGTAAGTTGCTTTGTCAGCATTGATTGTCAATAAATTGTTGAAGTATCAGGTATTAAATTGTTTTAAATCATCATTGATTTTGTCTTGAATTTCTGTCTAGTTTCTTCACAGTGGATATAAATTAGTACATAATTTATGCAATCATAATACACGCAAGTAACGTCAAAGCAAATAGGGTTTAGTTTATAAATTAACTTGTCACAGTGTGTATTTAAGTTGGAATCAATATATATATATATATCAATATATATATATATATATATATATATATATATATTTCTAAAATCTTTGCATCACTATTTACATCAAAATCAGTATTTGCTATTAATATTGAATTTAGCTCGATTTTGCTATTCTTTGTTTTAAACAGCACTAATTTAGTTTTTTTTCTCATTGGGAATAATATTATTTTGTTATATCCATGCCTTTGTTTCTTTAAATATATTATTAACTTCAGAAATAAGATTTTCTATAGGTACGTTGAATATCATAATAGTTACGTCATCTGCAAATGAAGTTACTTTTTCTCCACTGGTTTCAATAGTATTGATTTATGTATATTACAAAAATAAGTGAACCTAGGATACTACCCTGAAGGACACCACTGTTTATCTATTATATATTTGAACATGAGTTATTTATCCTAACTACTTGGGTTCTATTTTTTAAGTACGTTCTGATTAAATTATTACAGACATTCCTTACTCCATAATGGTCTAATTTTTCCAAAAAGATTTCATGATTCATCGTATCAAATGCTTTGGAAAAGTCAAGAAACACCCCTAGTGGAACCTCTCCTCTCTCCAAAGTACTGACAATATTATCTATATACTGATGGAGGGCAGTATTCATTGAGAAATTTTTCAAAAACCCGTGTTGAGATAAATGAAAGATTTTGGAATCTGTAAGGAACTCAATCAACCTTTTAGTTATTATCTGTTCAACAATTTTCGAAAGAAAACTTAGTAAAGTAATTAATCTAAAATTGCATACATCTTCGATATCTCCTTGTTTATGAATTGGTTTTATGTATTACTCTCAATGTCAGACAATCCGGAAATATACCGGTTTTAAGAATTTGGTATCCACTGGATGCTTTATTTTTAGATGTAGTATGTTGTTATACACCTCAGAAACACTAGCTAGGTTTTAAAAATATAATTCTGCTATTTCTCGGCATATGACGCAGGTATCATCTGCATAAATGCATAGTTTACTATTAACCAAATTCTAATATATCGTTCAGGTAAATTATGTAAATGATTGGTGAGAATCGACCTCATTGCGGTATTACGTATTCTGCGGAATGCTTTCTTCATTTTTATTTTTTGTTATATGAAGTTTGTTAGAGGTATTAATTAGGTTTATGTCTCTTTGATTTCTAATCGTCATTGCTCGTATTTTTTCTATTAGTTTACCTTTTGATATAGTATCTAAAGCTTCATTCAAGTCTATGTGAATTGCGATTACCTTCTAGTTTCATTTTTATTTGGTTTATTATGTCGTAGGCTGACGACGTTGTTCCTGAGTGTAAAATGCACATTGTGGTTTTTCGAATATTTTATGTATTTATATTTGTAAAAAGTGAGATGGGTCTATAGTTTGTTTTGTCTCCTTTTTTGTGGATTAGTATTATGTTGTTTTTCCATTTAACCTGGGGTATATTACTTCTGGTATAACAGCACCTATTAATTTTACAAGTATGTTTGTAAGCATTTCTTTGTATTGTTTTTGTATTGTTTTATAGCTTTATTTGTGATTTTATTAAACCAAGTTGTTTTGTGGTCTTTTAATGCCATTATTTTTATTATTGTTGTTGTGGACATTTTGTTTATCCTTTGTGTTTGTTCTTCTGGTAAAATTTTCCAACATATGTAAAGTTGCCATTGTCATTTGCCATTTCTTGTGTATTTCTAGTAAGAGTTATGTGTTTAATCCTAATTTTTGTAATACCTTTTTTGTCTATTTTGTTTATTTTTATTTGTTTACAATACTCTGTTTTTATCTACTTTATGATTGTTGTAGTTTGATTTTTATGTGTGTAATATTCATTAAAATTTTCATTTGTCGAATTTTTATTATGTTTCTTTTGTATTTTTTTCTCGTATAGTTTTTTTGACTATTTCATATTTCGCTCGGAATTATTGGTTATAATAATGAAAATATTATTATTTTAATATCATGAAACGTTTGCAATATAAATTATTGTATTTATTAATGAACTATTTGATATATAATAACATTCGTTAATGCAATTACATTTCTATAAAGTGAACTTCAATATTTATAATAAACTTATCTATAGAATTAGAACAATGCATTAAATTTATTGCTAATTATAAAATACCTAAAAAAATAAAATATAATATAAACTCAATAAAAACGTTATATTTATTATATAAATAAAAAAATAAAAATATCGTAGACTATTTTCTTTATCCATGAAATAAATCAAATTAAAAAATTAAACTTATTTCAAAATTCTATTTCTTATACTTTTGCGATTTTGGGAAGAATTGCAGTTGTATGCATATATTCTAATGTATTTTAAGATGATATAAACATTGGATAAATTATTATTTGAATTACATTATATTCCATTTTAGCGTTGATAAGAATTTCTAATATATTTGAAGTTATTATTTTATATTTTATTTCTGATTTCATGAATAAAATGCACCTCGTTTAAAGAACAGGTCATTTCACAGAATTAATTTATGCAGGCTAATTAATTTTTGCTGTCAAATGCATAACATCCAGTGCGTTTTATAATTACAATATATATATATAATTCACATAAAACAAAACTACCACTACTAACATTAAAATATTTAATGAAACGTCTGGCGTATTTAATTATAAATTATGATGCTTATGAGTTGAAATTTCTTGCATACCACGTACTCAGTATTAGTAGCTAGTAACTGTTTTAGAATGTTAATTGTTTCGTCTGCTGACACATTAGGAAATAATGCATTGATGTCAAAGGAAACAAAAATTACATCGTGTTTTAATTAAAAATCAGTGAAACAAACCATGTGTTTATCAATTATCTACCCATTATCGGGTTTTAATTTGATTTAAGTTAATTTATTAGATAAATCAAGGGGCTGTACTAAAGAGAGATCATTATTAAATATGCGATGTTTTCAATGGTTTTACAAAATTATATATCAAATAATTGATTTTAGAATCTATTGGTTTATTTAGTTTACGTACCTACTGTAGACAGTATAATTTTGAAAGCGGCGTATTCTTTAGATTTAATATATTAATCTTGTTTCGGTTAATTAAATTAATAATAGTTATTTATGAGTTGAGTGGGTATTTTTGATTGCTTCACTATGGACTCACTTCTAATAAAGAATTAATATTGTTTACGTAGAAAAATTGCTAAATATTTTACCTTGCAGACACATTTTTTTATAAAAATTCATTTTAAATTTTTAATTGAAATATTTTAGTTTTTATAGATATCTAAGACTTTCTTACATCCCAGTGTGGCCACAGCTAAAATCTTGATTCGGTTAGTGGTAAAACTAAGTTTGTGCGACGAAGTTCCCAACTAGCGGAGCGTTAAGAGGGGATCTACCGTATCGCTCTTCAAATATTATTAGTAGAAGTTAGATGATCAATCTTGAGTTTCATTAAAACACTAACGATGTTTCACAGTTATATTGATATAAGGATAAGGATGTGTAAGATAAATTAGAACTGACTCTATTATATAATAATTCTCAAATGAGTTGTTGTAACTTATTAAAACTTAATTTAAAACTCAGATCATTACTGGGCTTCAAGGGGTAAACAGCAAATACTATATTTCCGTATACGGAATAGTTGTTGTAAATATATTAATTTATTTTATACTAAAGTTATTATTAGTGTATGTAACTCAATCACATCTCTTGTTCTTTTTTGAGTATATGAGTATTCATTTAATCAAAGTTTTATAAATATTGGAAATAATCCATATAGATAATTATGTTATGTAATGTAAGTTATAATAAATGCTTATTTATGTCATAACTCATTTTTTAAGTATATACATTTAGGGAAACTAGTAGTGTAGAAGTACAAGTTTCTAATTATTCAATAGAATTTAAAGAATCGAAAGATTTAAAAGATTGTAAAGATTGTATATATTTTCAAACTCTAAAGATTCTAACAATTCTTGAAATTGTATAAATATTCCAATGATTGCACAAATATAATTTATATTATCACTTTAATAATTCTAAACAAATTCAGGATTCCGAAGATTATAAAAATAAAAGATTTTCCAAGCTCTAATAATTCTAAAAAAATTAGAATTTGAAAATTTTGAAATTATAACGATTCAATAAAAAATCAAATATTTATTTTCTACACAATTTAAAGTCTAAATATTCTAAAGTTTCTTATGGTTTTAGGAATCAAAATCCCAATATTCTGATTAACCAAATATTTCAAAATTCTTCTAAAATGTTTAACAATTTAAGTTTTTTAATTTTTCATTTTAAAGAATCGTGAGTGTTATTCTAACCATTCTAAAAATTCAATTTTAAAAATTCTTCAATTTTTATAATTGCTTATTATTATTATTATTATTATTATTATTATTATTTTAATCATTCTCAAGATTCTATATTTTTTTAATGTAAGAATTTCAAACATTCTATTGAATTTAAAGATTATACATTTTCTAAGGATTTTAGCGATCGTAAAATTATAATTAAGCTAAAAGTTTTAATTTGAATGAATTTTAATATTCTAACTACTCCAAAATTTCTTAACATATAAGCAATTAATATTAATAATTATAATAGTAATAATAAGTAATTAATATTAATTAATAATATTAAATATGGTAAAGGTTCTAAATATTTCTAAAATGTAAATATCTAAAGATTAAATATTTAAATTTAAAGATGAATTATAAATAAATAATCTAAGAGATATTCTACAAATACTATAGATTCTAAGCAATTAAAACAATTTTAAAAATTTTAAAGATACTATGATTATTTAATGGAATGTAAGGATTCTGAAAATTCTGATTAACTAAATATTTCAAAAATTCTTCAAAAATTTCTAAAGGTTCTAAAGACTAAAAAAATCTAAGATTCAATGTTTTAACTCAAAGAATTGTGAGTGTTATAAAGATTCTAACCATTCTAAAAATTTCTTAAAAAAATAAAAAAGAATTAAATGAGTCTTAAGAAATATACTATCTATACCCAATACTCAAAAGAATGTGAAGTTTCTAAAAATACTAAAAATTTCAAAAGATTCTAACACACTATAGATTTTAAGAAATTGGAATAATTCTAAAAAATTTTTAAAGACTATGATTATTTAATGGAATATAAGGATTATGAAGATTCGAAAGTTTATACAGAATTTACAACTAATAAGATATTTAAGATTTTATGACAAACTCAAAAAATTCTAAACATTTAAAAGGTTAAGGTTTTAAAAATTCTGAACATTCTAAAAATTTAAAAGTTTCTATTAATAAATAATAATAATAACAGTGATCTTTATTCGGACAATTACATTTTTACATTTATATATACATAACAAAGACAATTAATGTGGTGTTAGTCCGTCTGGGCTTTAGACCAGTGGTCTTTCTGCCATGTCTGAATTTAATTTAATATAACAAAAAAAGTTCTTTGCTAGCTAGCTTAACTGTCAGGGTGATTCGTACAAATGAGTTGATGAATTGTGAGGGGAGGATGTTGATACTTAGAAGGGATATTTGGGTTTCTGGGAATACAAAACTTGGTTAGAAGGGATCGATTATTCGCAAATTTACTGGCAAGACTGGACATACGCTGGGATATTGGAGTGATTTGGGTAATTTCATACAAGAGGTCGTTGGAGGGGTTATGGAGTGGGTTATTTGGGTGTCGGAGTTTGGTAAGGGTTCTTAGGGATGATCTCTTTGCAACTTCTATGTGGTGTAGGACGGATGGACGGACCGTAATCTAACAAGGGCCGGCATATCGATGTGTATATATGTGTGGCTGTTTTAGTTGATATGCCTTCTTTTTTGAATGTTAGTGATCGGAAATGCCGGGCCCTGTTTTTGATTTTAGTTTTTAAGGATTGGGCATGGGGTTTGAAGGAAAGTTTGGTGTCGAATAGGATGCCTAGGTATTTGCGGATATATGTGGGATGAATGTCGATGTGGTTTATTGTGATTGAAGGGGACTGTGGAGTTATTCTATGAAAAGGGATAAATAGTTGGGATTTCCTGGGATTTATTTTTATTTCTATTAATAATATGTCTTAAATTTAAATATTTTTTAGATTCGAGAAATTTTACGAATTCTGAACATATTACAAATTCTGAACGCTTTAGAGAATTTAAACATTTTAGAGAAAAGTTTCAACTAATTCTGATGATTTCTAAGAAGGTTAAATTGTAAAAATTATACAAGTTTGAAGATTATAGATATTGTAATGATTCTAGAATCTTAGTAACTTGTGTAGTGCAATTAATATTATTTGTATTATTTCTTAAATAAAGAATGCATTCATTAAAACACTTTTTATATTCTAAAGGTTAGAGGGTGTGTTAGTGGCCGCTCACCTACCCTACATATTTATTAAAAATTTAATTGCTGAAATATCCTTGGTTTCCAATAACTATAATAGTAATTATTTTTCTTAAAATCAAACGACTTAGAGTGATTGGATATTTAAAAAAATATGTTGGGTGGGTGGGTATCCAATCTCTAAAATATACTCAATTGTTTCTACAGAATTTATACTTGATTATTAAAAGTTGTATGCTATATTTGTACATTTTCTATTAAATAATTTGAAATAAATTAAAAAAAATAGAAGTTAGTAGGTAGATATTATTAGTTTTTTTCAGCTAGTGAAAAGCCCATTCGCTTGTTCGATCGCGTTGGTAGTTATTACAGATTTCTTCATGACACGATTTGGCTTTTGAGAAAAATATAGGGGATGGCCATATTATATTTTTTTGATATAAGTTTGTTCAATACATCCGTTACTTTTAAGACAGACGGCGTGTTCTCATTTATATGAGAGTTATCAATTAAAAAATTTCAAATAATAGAGCCTGTGTTTTTCGATGGACGATAAACAGATTAGAAAAATGAGCAAGCCATTTACCGCCGTACTAATAGTCGCGAATTAATTCTCGAACTGAAAAATCCTGAATTATTTGTCGTATTTATTAGTCGGGTATTTACGGGTAGTTTCGGCGACTTCGAAGAATTATCCTCGATACGGTAACTTTTTAGTGACATTTAATTATTACTAGTTTTACGTTGGCACGATACGGGAACTTTTTAGTGACATTTAATTATTACTGGTTTTACGTTGGCACGATAGGTGAACTTTTTAGTGACATTTAATTTTTACTGGTTTTACGTTGGCAGAATTGTCATGTTCTGTCAGTTGAAGAGCGCCATTTATTAATTACGAATATAGTAAGTACAATTAATACTTATTTTTAATGGAAATGGTACATAATAATGGTAATTCATTTTACAGAAATGGATAATGGTAAAATTATAATAACAATATATTAACTATAATGAATTATTAAAATATCTGTTGACAAGTAAGAAATTGACATTTCGCGAATAATCTCGAAATAATCTTGCGTCGCGCGGGATTATTGAATTGACGTTTATTTTTAAAAATAATCCGAAATAAAGGAATAATCCTTAAACTCGAATTAATTCGCGACTATTAGTACGGCTGTTACTGTCTTTAGTGCCAGCAGTCAATGGATCTCTGTGAATAACAGTCATCGGTTTTTGATGACATGAGCGCATGGATTTGACATAGCCCCAAAAAACTTTTGAATGGAACATTCAACCAATTGGATGTGGTTTGAATAACAATCATTTGCCAGTATTTTACATTCATCTCAAATTGTACTGAATTTTATATAATCCGAAAGACATCGAGAAAACTTATGGAGTTTTTTTCTTTAAAAATACCAATTGTTTAGGTACTGAATCATTTTACAAAAGTTGAGGTTTTCTTGTGAATCGTATTAATTTTTGGTTTATAAGGTCCAATATATGAAATTTAAAGTAAAAACGATGACCAGCTTCATTAATGTTAAAACCCTCAATTACGACATCCCATCTTATATTGAGGAAGGCATCATTTAAGGAAGTGTAATCCGCATTCTTAAAGTTGGCTATTTCTTCATTAGACCTATGCGTTCACAGATGGAATGCCAAATTGCAAGGTTAAATCTAAGGGAGGGTGGTCAGCATCACGTAGTAAAATTGGAGATATCAGTTTAGAGAAAATTAACAAGGCTAAAAATTCAGATGGTGCAAAAACCAAGTCTCGAATAACAGTATTAGTATTCCGTAGTGTATTATATTGGTGTGAGTTAATAAAGCCAAACATATTAGATACTAGGGTCAAGCAGATACCTTTCTAACACCATATTCACATTAATTTGGGTAGCAGAGGGTAAGTTATCATCACCAAATATGTTAATGTATTGATAATGATAATGATTATACATATTCACAATGACCGATAAATTGAGTAGTCAAAGTTAGGTGGTATATAAACAGCCTTGAGGAAATTATCCTCGAGGCCTACTACTTTCCATGGACATACAATTCTTTATAAAGAGAGTTACGAATCGATATTTCCTAAGAAGAATATCTGTTTGATACGGCAATAAAGACTTTACCCCGCGACTTGGATGTTGCAACATAGTTACATCGCTAGGCATTACAATTTTTATAACCTAATTCAGAATTAGAATTAGAAATGGAAAGAGTCCCACTAAAAATAAAAACAGCATGTTCCGTCCAAGGAATAGCAGTATTTAATAAAAAAAAAACAATTGGGAACGCCGTCCACATACGTTTTGGTAGTATAACTGCAAAGTCAAGTTAGAGAGTTCCCTAGGCGCTTGTACAGTTGTTAGAGATGGTGATTTTGAGTGCCACCAGACGTTAAATCACTTTAACAGGCTTGGTACTCGCATGATGTAAAAAAGTAGACCGTCCATTTGCATTATCGTTACTTGACTTAAAACACGTATTGATGCACATTTCGGCCATATATCAGCAGATAAAATGCTAATAGAATCAGTTAGAACAACACCAACTTTAAAAGAGGAATATGCATCATCTTTCGTTAGCGGTATACCTGTAACATCACTCACTCCCAAGTTACTCTGCAAAAACTTCCGAATGTTCTTACACAGTTATTAATATCATTCTACCACATTTGACATTAAGCAGCAGGGATACCTAGATTTTCCGCCATCCCACGAATGGCAGTTCCGGAATGAAGTTATTTGGTTTAGAAGTGGGCACCTGGACTTTCTTTACGGATTACTCAGTAAATGGAGAAATGATTGGTGGTTCGACAACAGAAGAGGTGGTTGAAGCATTATCAATCACTATACTTGGGCAATTTAGTATTATAGCTTTTGCATTATAATTTACGCTATTATTATTATTAAAATGCTACTTTCTTCGTGTTATCAACAATCACAATTTCAATCAAAGATGGACATTGTTTAAAATAACTTTGGAATAATGCATCAATTTCCGACCCTAACATATTATTCCAGTCTGTAATTAGCTGTAAAATAGATGAAGTAGGAGTGGCGGATTTCTGATTAATCATTTCCTGTCTTATCCCTGCATCTCGTGCCTCAGAACGCGCAACTCCAATGCAGTATTCTGGAGATTTGCATTAGTTTGCGCATTCCATTACAAGACGGACAGGAAGAAACATTGGCATTATCTGACATATGATTAATAAATCCTTTATAGCGCTTGATACAGCTTCTATGCATTAAGCCATTGTAAGTTAAGCATTTAATACCAGTGGTTACAGTAGTTTTGCATCTATAGCACAACATGGTTATTTTAATTGCTGTTTAAAACAATATTATTGTTTACGAAGGATTTGGCAGAGGTGAAGTTAATAAAAGAAAAAGACAGGGCACATTCTCTTTACAGCACTGGGCCTTTAGTGTTGATTTATGATAATACAGCACAGGTTTAACAAGGCCTTGAAGAGATGGAATGAATACTAATGCTACAGCAGGAACAAGCGAACGTCGCTGTCGTCCCTATTATTTATATAACTGTTTGCACAGTTTTTTCTGTAGTAATATGTATAGAAAGCAGTATGGAGATATATTGCAGATTATTTAATGCTGGAGCTTTTGAGAACAGCTCCGTGCCAAATTTGATAACATAAAAAGTAAGTCATTGAATTTGGTTGCTGGACATAATAAGTATTATACATCTATTTATTTAACAAACACATTTACTCTATATTTATTTTAAATTATCTTTAATATCAATTGAAAGGTTTTGAAATACTGCTACAGCTGCTATTAAAGCCATTGCAGTTATTACATTCAGACGCACTTAATGATGCGATAGTAAATCTCCTTTTCCAAATATTAGCTTTCAATAATCTTATGCGTTCGAATTACAAACTCAATATAGAGATTTTCGGCTACCGTTTCTGCTCAAAATTGCTTGTTTCTCACATTAATTTTTAAGTATGCATCTGACACTGCTTGCATATTTAATTCTTTTCTGCAACCTCCCCTCCAGGAGATTATTTTTTTATTAAAGTGCAGTTGGTTATTAACCCATTAAAATCTTCCATTGTTTTAGAGATAGCGAATCGTGGAAGGTTTTTATTAGTAGTAGTAGTGTTTGGCTATCGATCACGTGGTCCTTCCGCTGTGTAATTTGTGTATTTTTGTATGTGTAAATGAGCTTGTTACTTTAAAGGATGGCCCCCGTGACTCTAAAGCACTATTAATTATATCCCAATGGTGAATGGCCCGAACCAAGATTTTTATTACTTCTATGCAAATTGATGTTTTGCGGTCTTAACAATTCTATATATAATATTTAATACATGTTGTACAATTCTGCAGGTTAATACTTTAGAAAGGCTTACGAAGTCACCAGATGCTATAAAAATGGCGTAAAATCTCAGTTATAACAAAATCCTCTAAACTGAAAGTATGTGTACTTATCTACAATAAATATATACCTCTTACCTTTAAATACTAAATAGGCAATTTGTAGTTGACGTAATTCGGTCTAACAGTGCTTTTACTGTTTGTTCGATCAAAAAATAAAAGATCATGATATTTATTCAAAACATGCATATTTTTTATATTTAAGACCGACTTAAAACTATATTTTTTATTTGACGAACACAACCTCCACTATTAATATGAATGTACGTCATACTTTAAAATCACGACTCATCACAATAAAAAAGACGTAAAATATTGTTTAAAAATGATGGAACTCGTTTTATGAAGTAAATATACTTTTTATGTTTAAAGGAGACTTTAGTCCAATTATGGAACCGGCAGTTAACCATTAAATTAAATTGCTACATATATTTTTTGTTTCATTTCTAAAATATTGTACTTGCATGATGTAGCTGAAAAAGGATATTTGCAGCCACTACTTTAAAACTAATATCGCCTTTTAAAACGAGTCCGGAAACTGTGCAACCATACCATATTACTTATTTCCTGCATATTACACAACATCCGGCTTACACTTATCCACATTTGAAATTAGTAATCATTTCATATCCTAGTGACCTCAAGTAGGAATAATAAACGTTGCAGATCTGCAGCGTATAATTTGGTTGTGTATTTGTCAAAGATCAAACATTTACGTTCCTTT
Source organism: Ontholestes murinus (assembly GCA_963969525.1). Taxonomy (NCBI): domain Eukaryota; kingdom Metazoa; phylum Arthropoda; class Insecta; order Coleoptera; family Staphylinidae; genus Ontholestes; species Ontholestes murinus. Next base: position 30,248,497 of record OZ018389.1, read on the forward strand.
GCATAAACCAAAATATATTGAGTCTTCCTGACATACATATAAGTAAGCATAAACTATTAAATTATTCAATGTCAGTTTTTAATTTACGAGTGTTAAATCATCGCAATAAATGTGGACCTATCTTATATAAATTACGTGAATGTTTACTAACCATAAAACATAAAACAGTATAAAAGTACTTTACGTGATTGTAGAAATTGAACTAATAATTTAGATATACCAAACATGATCTACAAATCTACAGCAATATGTCTTACTGAGACTACGAAATATCAATTATTGAAATACGCAAATTTTATTTAATTCAATATCTAAGGTGATATTAGCTAAGAAAACATTTTTTTTACAAGTGATTTATTTTCTAATCTTAGTAAGACTAATTATTGTAGATTTATTTAAAATTTCACATTTCAAAATTATTAATTAACTAACGAATAAAATAATTGATAATTACATAAAATTATTTTAATTGGTGCCTATTTTAAATTTCTGTGAAAATCTGTTACATAAAAAGATGAATTTGCTCATAGTTTATGTGGTATATATCTGAATGCATCAACAGCAGGCATTTGAATAATGACATTATATGCCATTAAAATTTCAAATAAAATATTTACTGTGAAGTAAATACGACGTGACAAATATATAAGCAATTTTCTGGTTATTAATTATTTTACATCTAGTGCCAAAACACATTTTTATAAAATATTATGTTAGCATATTTAAAGAGATTGATTATTTAACGAATGTAATGATTACGTAATTATTTTGATGTATATTTAGTTAAACATATACACCAAAATACTACCATATTATTATTAGTTCATATTATTAATATAACTAATAATAATTCGGGTTTATATATTAAACTAAATATACATCAAAATAATTACGTAAGCATTGCATTCATTAAATAATCACCCTCTTTAAATATGTTTACATAAGATTATATAAAAATGTTTATTAAAATAACATTAATAATCATAATGTAATAGAATAATTGATAAGACATATAATAAATAGACTACAATAATATTTTCAAAAATAATATATATGGAGAACACCATTCTCCCTTCAATTATAATTATTAATTATCTGAACGAAGGAATGTTAACCATAAAATAAATAATTATAATAATGTTGACGAAATTTATATTTTCTAAGTGAAATAATTGCACGTGTTTATGGCATATTTAGCACCCACCGAACTCTCTGTCAATGCCTAGTTCAGGAACTGACAAACACACAATGCGTCTCGCACAATTCGAAGAGACATCAGTAACAAACCCGAAGCAATTATATCCTGCAAGCAATAAAAGAACAATTCTGACAAGTAGTCAATTTCAATTTAAATCTCTACATATCGACAAAACAAGAGAGTTGTTTGATCTGTAACTTACTTTACTTTTTATAATTGTGGAAGTAATGGCATTAAAAATTAAATTTATGACCATTATAAAAAAAACTTTAGTTGTGTAATTTTACGATAACATTTTTATTTGAGTAAGTAATAAAGTGTAGATTTTAGTATCTCCGATTTATTATATTAAAATTTTAAAACTTCAGTTAAAACTACCTACTTTTCAACAAGGTATTTAACTATCTTCCCGATTATGAATGAGCTCTATCATTTCAAAACAGATGTTCGATGGGTTTGATCCTTTCGAGTGGCTTAAAAATCGAACTGTGTGTACATATGGCAAGGATTGGACAGGTGAGGGTGCTCGAACCTAGCGATGTGAGCTTACGAATTCGGAGCAGATCTATTAAAACTGAATATAGGGAACGCGCACTGCAAGCGAATTTGAAAAATCAAGAGATTGAGATTTTGTCGATTTCACACTTCGAGCGAGTATAAAATATACGAGCTCAATTTCAATATCCCCGCTTGCAATAATCAGTTCCGCATGTTATCGATATTCTAAAAATAGAACGAATTTGTTGATTACATTATTGTTAACACATATTCAACTTAAAAATAACATGTTAATAACATATATTTTAATTAATTCAGGGGGTTTAATTTAAAATATGTATTTATTATTTAATTTGATGATTTTCAAAAATAGACTTAAATGGCATTTACACTATAATATCAATTTCAAAAATGGGCGAATAAATTGTGAATGAAAGGTTAACTTTTTTACCAGAAGATTTAGTTAAATTTCTACAATATACACCAGATGTAGACTACATGATCATGATGTAATTAGAGTAAACTTTACAATTGCAATATCAATTCTATTTCATTGAATATTAATATAATATAGTTATCGTTGGATTATAACTTATCGATATTTTCGACTCGTTTAATCAGACTCCTGAAGGGTTTTTATGTATTAACTGGACAGCTCGAACCGGGTTGGTCCGCAACTTTAATTCTTTGGCATATTATCAGTATCTTCATTATCCTTAAATCTATTGTGCCTCTTCTTATAAAAACGTTTATGGCTAAAAAGGTTCCATACTACAGTTTAAAAGTACTTCAAAACCAGCTTTGAAACGCAAGCATTCAAATTTTCCTTGAAATTCCGCGTGTTTCTAGACAGAAACCTTTTCACTACATATGTACATGTAGGATGATGATTTATCACTCATAAAAGCGAATAATCCTGAACTGCCATCGATGAAACGTGTTTGAATTTCCCCAATTTACAATTAGTCTTCGTTATGCCATTAACCACCTACACCAACTTTTTCAGCCTATTGGACCATAGTTACATTGCGGGTTTTTATTGGTAGTAGTTTTGTACAAAAACGTAGCCAATACTGCATTTTTTATGTGTTTTAAGTAATTTTAACGACAACGTATTGCAAAACCACTTTAAATTGTGGTACACAAGAGTGATTGTAGAGCCTTTGTTAAAATTACACGATGATTCTTTTTAAACATTATAATTATTATCCAGAAAAGATTAGAAATAAAAATACATCCCTTCTATATCTTGTCAGACTTTTATCACAGCTGCGTATTGAATATTGTTTTGGTGCGCCACATTATAATAACTCTGATGGAGAATAATTTGTTACAGTAAATTCGTATAAAAAACGTACAATAATACTATTCTGAAACTAATACTACTATATTAAAAAATATCAAAAATACCTATATTTTGAACTTTGGAATAGTAATATAGATTAATTACATTAGGTACATTGCATAAACTTTATATGCTAATCATAATATTATATTATGATTGTAAAAATATGTTACTAATAACTAATTAATTATACTTATTATTGTTTCAGTGTCTGACTTCACCCAGCAGTTAAGCCAAATGTACGAGCAACATGCTCAAGAATTACAACATCTGGTTGCGAGTTTTCGAAAGAGGAATGGGGAGCTTAGAAAGGAGAGGTAAATTAATAACAATTATTTATTTAAATACGCCCAATTCTTGTTAGATATTTTAGATACAATATTGAAAATTTAAAAAGAAGTGCATACAATATTAAAAAAAACATATTTTCCTGCTTATGGCAATATAAAAATTATTATATATTATATAATAATATAAATGTTTCCAAAGCAAATAAAAAAAAATTGATATATGTATTAAAAATTCATTTATACTTTTGTGTTAATTCATATATTAAATATTGACTAACATTTTTCTTTGTATCAACATGAATATGCTTTACGACTTGTTTTTATAAATATGCTATATCAGAATATCTTTGAAAAGGAATGGTTATTAAGGATAGGAGTAAAATATGTACAACTCTTCTTAAGAATTTAATTTTTAAATCATAAATTTATTTACTTCAATTAGGATAACATGGTCCTATTCTAAGGATACTGAGATAACCAAAGAAGTTGTTACTTTTTTTGTTTATTTGAAAGAGGAGAATAAATCTTACATAGATACCCTCGTAGTAGGGTAGTGACGAATTCTTACCGATTAAACCCCGTCTCCTCTGTGTTATTACTTAGGGCTGGTTCATAGCCAGTAGTTTCTTCTTGTTGAGACGTAAGCGAAAAAATGGCAAAATTTTAATGGACTAGTTTACAACAAAATGCATTTGAAACATTAAAGGAAATTCGTGCTACAATTCTCAAATTTCCAGGAGGAATTTGCCCTTACCACGGATGCATCATAAGAATTCATGAATATGTCCTTCCGGCTAGGCTCTCTCCTCGATGAGGGAGCAATGCCACCGCTAGAATGGTGGTGTTCGTGGAAATTGTGGTCTAATTAGTTATTAATTAGTACAAGTCGAGGCGATGTTTGCTATTAGTAACATCAAGTTTTAAAAAATTAATTCCGTGAGGAGGATCGTTGTCTAGTTTTCTAAAGAAGTTAACAGCAGTCTGATAACAACGTTTTGTTTACGCTGAAGTCTAGCCTGTAGTGCCCGCATACAGTTGCTGCGTATATGAGTTGCAACCCGATCATCATAGTATATCATTTTGGCATACTCGTCTACGATAGCTTAGCTATTGAGTTGATGACCGGCCACAGCTTTATCAGCGGTGCTTTTGTCTTATTAATAGTATGCGAGATATTTTTTGGTCAGTTTAGGTGCAGGTCGAAGACAAAAGCGAAGTATTTAACTTTGTTTGCCATTAGAATAGGCGTCTCCCCATAAGTGAGTCGAGGGTGACACATTTGTGTGTCGCTATTATAGGTATCAAACAGTGACGTAGACAGGGCCGAACCCTGTGGGACGTATACATATACAGGGTGAGCCACGAATAACTTCCATTAAAAGATTACGGGCTTCCTGCTTATGTCCTCTTAACTTTTACAGTTTTTGATTAAAAAATTTATTTGTGAAATAATTCAATAATTCAAACCGGCGTTTAAAAAAAATATATCTATAACTTCTGGTAGGTACAAGATAGACTCGAGCGGCATCTTGTATTGTACCTAATCAATTCCTCACAACATATGTCAATTTTGACAGTTGATATTCCAAAAATATCAATATTTCAGCGCCTACTTAAAACATCATATTTCAATTTTTTCAAATGGAATGACCAATATTTTATCTCATAGTATGATTCGTAAGACAATTTGCTACAAAAACGTATTATACATTCCTATATATAGAGCCAGTAGTTTTTGAGTTATTTCGAAATTTATTTCCTCTCACATTTGAATAATTCCTGTTCTATTCACACGGGCACCATAGTAGGCTTCTGTCAATATTAACAAGGAATTAAAAAATAAAATAATATACCGTATGTTTCATTTAAAATAACAATGGTGGTAGCCGTTATTTTTTTCACTTCACAAGTATCTTTATATTATATACATACATACATATAATATAAAGATATTTGTGAAGTGAAAAAAAATAAAAGAAAAATAAAAATATAATATTATCTTAAACAGTATATAAAATTAAAGTTTAGTAGTATGCACAATTTTGTAATATAAACACTGGCATGGATAATTCTTCTATGCTACATGTGGCACCACCCTATAAGGTTATGAGATATTTTGTTGTGTAGATAAATAAAAAATAAGAGTTTTGTACCCTTTGTATGCGTCGGTTAGTATTTTGATCGGTTGTTGGCTGGTACAGCGTGGAGCAGTAATTAAAATGTGAAAGTACCAGAGTATCACATAAAGTAATTTTAGTTAAAGTTGTTAAGTACAATCTATGTAGATACAGATTTCTTAAGTTGAGATATGCTGCAGATATGCATTTGTTAATAAAATGGTTATAGCGAAAGGTGTTGTCGATAATAATACTCAAATTTGAACCTTGATTTTTATATGGAATATTCCTTTTATGTGAAGCCTAAGTGCCTATATTTTCACACAGGTTATATATTTAGATCTAACATAGTAGAGAGGTTAAAAATATTTGTGATCAAAAATTATATGTTCATCACTGTTGGTGATAGAATCAAGTGAAAAAGAATAATATAGCTGAGTATCATCAGCATACATATACCCAGTGCAAAATTTGAGTTGATTTAATAAGGATGATGTATATAACTGAAAAAAGAAGTGGTCCAAAGATAGATCCTTGTGGAACACCCCGATCAGCAATTATAAAGTCTGACATAAGGTTAACTACGTTTACACATTGCTTCCTACAATGTGATATAAGGTTCGTCCAGTCCAATATATCTGAGTATAATATTGGGTAAATAGTAACTCTTGTTTTGTTCCATATTGTTTTTATTTTCATTTACTGACACGTGTTTCGGTCTTCGCAGACCATTATCAAAGTTAAACTTATTTATAATGAGGTCATGTACAAATATATATACGAAGGCAGATAATTTGCTGGGAGGGTAGTCCCGCAATTAAAATCTGGTCGGCCTGGATTAGCTCCTGCTGGTTGTTCAAAATGGTAATCCCCTTGTCGATGGCTTTCTTAATCTCCAACCCTTCCAGGAGGTTAAGCTTCTTCCCTTTTCGGCAAATTTTAATCGCGGGCATCTCCCCCATGTGGTGGCCGGTGTTGATACAATGTTCTGCTAATCCAGTATTTGTTTTTCCATCTCTAATTTCCTTTTGGTGTTCTTTATATCTTATTTGAAAATTTCTTCCTGTTTGGCCGATATAAAATCCGCTACAATTTTGACAGTGAATCTTATATACCCCTGAACGTTTTTCCTTATCCCTTTTATCAATCTTGTTATTGACTATTTTTCTTCCTAAATTAGACCTGTTAATTGTAATTGTTTGAATGTTATGAGATTTTAAATTACGTTTAATTTTTTCGCTTGTGTTTTAAAAACGTTCAGGGGTATATAAGATTTACTGTCAAAATTGTAGCGGAATTTATATCGGCCAAACAGGAAGACATTTTAGATTGAGTATAAGCTCAAAGTAGTCTAATAAAATTAGTACTGTCATTTTTTCTCTATCCGTAGCGGATATGTGGATTCTAGGATAGTAGAAGTAATAATATGGACTAAGATTGGTAAAATTATTGGTATTGATGCCTTCATACCCACATGACATAGATTTAACAGTAGTAGTAACATATATTTATTGACAAATTTTTGTACATATTTACATTGGAATAATGAATAATGAATGAGGTGTTAATGTATAATTTGTCAAAAGGCTATCGACCAGAGGTCTTTCTGCCTAGATTTAACATTATTTAGTACTTTAATAAAAGTAGCCTCATTAATTAGCTGAAACCCAAAATGGGCCATTGACGTGTGTCGTGAATTAGTATAGTACTCGAGTAGAGAGTTAGTATTATTCTAAGAAATTGGAGGTAGGCTACTAATATAATAATAATTATTGATGTTATTAGGATTTCTAAGAGGATTAGGATTTTGTACCGGGCTTTTCTTCAAGTTTGGATTGTTGAGATGATTCCATAGAAAACTTTTGCTGTTTTATTGGATATATAGAAAAAAATGTGATTTCTTTTCATTTTTGATCGCCCTATTGGTAAAGTTTCTTAACACTTTATAATATTCCCAAGTTGCTGGGTTTCCAGATCGTCGAAATTTTATTACGTAAATCAATTAAATGTTTAATATTATCCGTTATCTAGGTAGATTTAGGTTTAATGAATGAACGTGTTCTAATTGGTGCGTGCTTATTGAAAATATAATTGTCAAATATATTTACTTTCTCATGTGTGTTGTTAGTATAAAATATATCCTGAAAGGGGGTAGCATTTAAATCATTTTTAAAGTCATAAATATTAATATTATGAAAATCACGAAATGTATATATACGAGGTTGAGGAATTATCTTGTTAGTTGAAATATTGCAAAATGCCGCATCATGATCTGATAGGTTGCAATCAATGATTCCATGTTCTAATGTATTAATATTACGTGGAACTTTTATAGGATCTATAAGTGTTGATGCATCTAAAGTATCTAGAAAATCATTAAGTAATAAACAAGAGGGAAGATGATGTTTTGATACGTCAATATTGAAATCCCCGCAACAAATAATATTGTCAGAATATGCAAAGTTATTGAAATCGAACACTCTAAATTATTCAAAAAATAAATGTATTCTAGTTGGGGGGGGCAGCTACTATGAAATTTACAGTACTGGTTTTAATGAGTGTCCATAATATTTCGATATCATCTTGAGCAACCAAAAGAACACAATTAAGTGAGTTTATATCTTCTTCCAAAGGAAATCTTGTGCTGTCCGTATTAAATATTCAAGAAAAATGTACATAATAATTTTTTATATGAGGCATACATGCCAAACTCGATCGAATGCTTTCTAAATGTCAAAAAATGCAGTAGTGTCCCTTTTGATTTGGAAACCGAAGTTATGTTCTATCACTCTCAAAAGTTGATGCAACATTGATAAGCCTGCCCGTAAGCCGACTTGCGAGTCAGGTATTATTTTAATTGCATTAGTGAACGTCTACATTGTTCAAAGCATAATTTCTTCAACTACCTTATTTAACTCGCTTATTGGAAAACATATTGTTTGACGTATGTCAAGTCAACTCTCTTTCAAAATGTACTGTAGAGCATAAAACTAGGGTCAATCAATATTTTTAGCGTACATAAGAAACTTAGAGTTGTCCACAATGCGACTCTTGATGAACCACCAATGATATATTAATATACGACTATAATGCCGACAATAAAGCTAGGGTCAATCCGTTATTTGTAGTTATGTTAGATATGTTTAGTTTTTAAGTATTTTTCGGTTGTAACAATTTACTAATGGATTGCTTGAATTAAAAAAATGTTCAAAGTTTATTGAAAGTAATGAAAATGAATAAGTTTACTTTGATATGATTTTTTGAACAAAAAGAAAGTTTAAGGACTTAAGTAGAGATTATTGCATTATCTGGCAGAGATAACAGTTTGCAATCGACGAAACATGCTCTGGATCAGATTTCACATTCTGCGGAAGATTTTCCCATTCCTGCACCAGTATTACGCCAAGCTCTCTAGAATTTCTAGAGAACGGCACATGTCTCCGTAAACGTTTTCCCATCTCATCCCAAACATGCTCAATCGGATTTAAATCTGGACTGCTTTACTTTCAATAAACTTTGAACAATAAAAAAATATTTGTTTTATTCAAGCAATCAGTTAGTAAAAAACTTTAAAACTAAATATTTCTAAAATAACTTCAAATAACGTTTTTCTATATCATTGGTTGATCATTAAGAGTCGCATTGTAGACAACTCTAAGTTTCTTATGTAGGCTAAAAATATATAATACTATTTTTAATATGGATGACTCTAAAGCATTACAACGAGATTTATCATCTTTGGAAAATTGTGTACAAACTATATTTCAGAATTAAAAAAATGTATTAAAATTAGGTATTCTCACAAAATTCCGGTATTTCATTTAATTATGTTATTACGCCATTATAAATTATTAAGAAATCTTATTATTTGGTAGCAAAAATTATTTAAATATCACATCGTGTCATTTATGTGCAAAGCGAAACAGGGTCGGGTACTCAAAAGTCTCTTGTCTTTATACTTAGTTAAATCTACATAATTGTCTCGTATTTAACTTCATCTAGTGTTGAAATACCCAGTAAGCTCTACCTTACATACTATTTGTAATATAACAGTAATTATAATATTAGTGGTAGTAGTAGTAGTAGTAATAAAAGTAATGATTGGATCTTCTACAATGCTACTTGTGTATATATAAATGACTTTGCTACTTTAATATATTACTCGTCACCAATAGCAATTTCAATATGTAACTGTTGCTAATCTGTGTTAATCTGACACTAAAAGTTGTCATCTTTTAGCAAAATAAAACTACCGTGTATTATTAATAATGGTAACCTCATGACCAATATACCTGGTCGTAATTATTTCCCTTCTTAAAATGACTTTGTTTTTAGTAAAAGGAAAGAATATCTATCATCATTTTAGTAAGTTAATAAGCTACTACCAAACCACACCTATGAAATCGCTTTTAGAGCTAGTCTTTTTACTCTTCTTGAAATGGAGAAGCATCTCCAAGCAAATTCATGAAAAAAGGTTCTCATCTATTTTGCTGCAAATGTTTACTGCGAGTTCTTTGATAATCAAAAGCATACAGGCAATTCCAACCTTTTCTGTTGTCCTGTCTTAGAAGTATCTAATTTATCTCATGCTTAGAATATCTTTAGCAGATATATCTATGGATATCAGTAAAAATAACTTTGAGGATTTTATCCTTATCTAATTATATGATACAGATAATCTTCTTTATCTATCAATTTAATTTAAAAATAAACGTTCTCCTGTTACTGTATATTTACAAAACGGTCCCAGCCTAAGCTCTAAATGTAATAAAATCTATTAGAGTAGTGCTCTTAGTGGTTTCTCTATTTTTTTCGTTTACTAAGACATGGCTGAATGAAATTATGGGCAGCTGTGAGCCTTTTGATAAAAATTATACAGTTTTTCGTAAGAATCGCAATTGTTAACCCATTTGCATCACACGGAAAAGTGGAAAATTCGTTCTTATCATCATTTTTTTCCCATATAGAATACATGGGAGAACTATTGTTTCCGTGCATGAAAATGTCTATGGGCGCTGTATCTCAAAAACGAATGGTCCTATTGAGATACAACTTTAAAATCAAAGTTTTATCGTTAAAACCTGAACTGAAAAGCTTTTGTTGAACATTAATAAACCGGATGTAGATGTTTACTGGCATTTTTTTTTTTGCTTGTTCTCGATATTTTTATAAATACGAAAAGTATTAAATATTTCAAACAAAGGTTAAAGGGAAGGAGAAACTGAGCAAGTTTTATTAAAACTTCTTTTAAATAAAGTTCTTAACTTAAGAGAAAAAAAATTATAAATTAATTATTTTGACATTTTTTGCCTATTGCTGATAAACTGTAGGAATTACATGGAATTTACATAACAAGTAATTGTAAATAATAATAATAATAATAATATTTTATTTGCCCAACAGAATAACCAATTACAGGACAAATTAAATTACTTCAAATAAAGTATAAAAAGCAACTCAAAATAAATATAAAACTACGGGTACAATTTTACATATATTTATAATGTAACAAAGTAATTTTAAATACAAAATCAATTTATGTAGAATATAAAGTAACAAAATGAATATGTCTTAAATACGAAAATAAATTTTATAGAACTACCTAAAAATGTCTTTGTATAATTAATTCGCATTTATACATTTATAGTCATGTGGTGTATAGGTGACTTACATAAAGTAACGGACTTAGCAGTAGGAATAAAACATGAATTAGCGTACCGAGACGCAGTTCTTGGAACATGAAAATTGACTCTAGCTAAAAGATCTGGGCTATCTATGTGATTGTGAATTATTTTATGCATGAATGATGTACTCTGTAATTCTCTACGTTTAGAGAGATAGAGATAAGCCCATGCCTCAATACCAGCTGCTCATAATCTATACTTATAATCTATATTTAGGATATACTTCAAGTAGTGATAGGTAAGCATATAGTGGGTACCATATTAAAGAAGCGTATTCTAGCTGACTGCGGACGTATGCTGCAGACAGACATTTAAATAAATCACAGTTGTTAAAGTATTTACATGTCCGCATGACGAACCTCAAGATTTTAGTTGGTGATGTACACAATGCATTTATGTGTTTCACAAAAGTGATTTGGGCATCAAAGAGTACACCTCAGTCTTTATAATCAAGAAGTTTTACAAGAGGATAACAATGAATGTTATAATAGTAGTTTACGTGCGACACACGACCAAAAGAGACGGTAGCACATTTGTTAACATTTAGTCTTAATCTTTTAACATCACATCATCTAGAAATTAAATCAATATTATCTTGAAACTTAAGAGAGTCGGTCAGACTTGAGACATTAGCGAAAATTTTCAAGTCATCAGCATAAGCCAAGATCATTAATGAAAATTATGAAAGTGGTCCCAAATTTGAACCCTGTCGTACCCCAGGAGTGGAATTTAATTCATAAGATTTAAAACTATTATGGTGTACATAGTTTATTCGATAGTAAAGGTATGATTTTAAAAAGTTAACAGTATGACCACTAAGCCCTAAGGATGAGAGTTTGTTTAGCAATGTAGCATGATCAATAGAATCAAATTTAATCAATTGTGTACGATTATCCATAGATTCACGATTCACTAATATATTTATTTATTTTATTTATTTATTTATTATGATTCTTTGGATTACCTGTTACAAAATACATTAATAGATACATACATAAAAATACCATAAATTTTGAGCACAGGCGGACTTCATTCTACAGAATGTTCTTCCAGTCAGACCCTGATTGAATGTTCCTTATATTCCAGAATTTCTTCGGATTATTTCTACAACTGTAGATATTTATTTTAATTTATACTTAATGTATTAAGCATTTTGTTTAAAATTTGTAAAATTTGTGTAAATATTTGATTCATGTCAATGTGACATTGTTATTGTGTGATAAGTGAAAGATTGGTAATCGAAGACCGACCCACCATAAATCCATGTTGTGGTGAAATTTGTGTTCTTATATGTCCATATAAGAACGTATATAGCACTTGTTCGAAAATTTTGGCGAAGTTTGATAAAATTACAATAGGCCGATAATTACCAATATTAGACCGATCACCCTTTTTATACACAGGAATCAAACGTGCACGTTTCCATATATCTGGGAAGGTCTGAGTAGAAATGGCAAGATTAAAAATTTGTAGCATAGGTTTAACAAAAACATATTTAATGTATTAATACTAATAATGATATTGGACCCATTGACAGGGAAAAAATTAAATGGGTTAGTATATTCAAATGATTCATTAAAAGTAGTATTTGATGCTGGGGTATAAGCATCTGCAAACGAGTTAACAATATAAGTGGGCGTACTAAATGTTATTCCACCATTATTCACTTGGGAGGGAATTCTTGTAGTACCATTTCTAATATGTTTAAAATTCCAGAGTGTCTTGGGATTACTTTTCATATCCTGCTCAGTTTTGGCTAAGTACAAATTATATATATTAATATATTATATAAGTCGATTGTACTCATTCAGATAAAAATATCGATTAGTGATCCTTAAGCTTGAAGGAATTTTTAATGTCGCGCGTAAACCACAGAGCAAAAGAAGACTTGCGTCTAACCTGAAGCGGGACCGTGGCATCAAGTATACTATAAACCAATTAGTAGAATGCTGTTATTGCTTCATTTACATCAGTATACGTGCTCAAGAAAGACCAGTCTGACCACTGAGTGAAGTATATCATATAATTCAACATAATTCGCTTTACGAAAATTATAAAATTTGTTGTTGTTTGTAGGGAAAGGTGTTGATTTTGTAACCGTGTGAAAATTTGATTATACAACTAATGCTAGATGATGTGCATCTTCAGGGACAAAAGGAAGCATCTCACGTTCTACAGTAATAATTGGTGACATATTAGAAATAATAAAGTCGAGTAACTTATTATTATCATTAGTAACAAAATTATAATGATTTAAGTCTAATGTGTCGATAAAACATAAAATAGTTCTAATGATTCAAAAACGCAGACAATAATTCAGATGAGAGAACGGGGGGTATATAAATTACTAAGATATAGAATACATATAAATTAAGTATACATTTACATACAACAATATCAAAAAAGGTACAATGTTAATTATAGCGGATACATCAATAGCTTCCGAATAAATTCCACCCGTAGACCGTCCCGTCTTATTAAATTGTCGACCACACCTATGTATATTGAAACTGGAAGCAAAAAGTTCACTGTCGAAAATAGAGTCATTGAGCCACGTTTCCGTAAGTGCTATTATATCAAAATCAGTAGTCAAAAATGATGTATATTTAATTAATTGCTCACTTAACCCGTTGTGAAACATATTTGAAAAATCTTAATTAGAAATTAAAAACACTTGGTTTGTTTCACAGAATATTTAAATATGATGTAAATAAAATCGAGTAAATTTTAAATATAGACAAAGCAAAATATAGGGAAAGTACTATGATGGCCACATCACCATTATTTTTGTTGTATTTGATTGAAAATGTTTCACAATATAAAAAATAAAATCAATATTGCATAAATAAATAATTTTGAAGAATTTTTATTTTATTATAGATGAATAATAATAAAAGAAATTTAATCTAAATATTTTGCATATGATAAGACTTATTGAGATTGCCATGAACCTATTTTGGGACATTGAAGTACCGCGATTCAATAACTTTGAAGTGAAGGTTTTTGCATCATAGACATAGTGCAAAATAAACTTGCAATTCCTCTGCATAAATTTCTTTGAAACTGTTCATCAATTCGACTAGTTTCAGTTCATATGTTTAAGAATTTCCTTTGTCAAAAACATAATCACTTTCACTTTGATCACTATCGTTACTATCACTGCTTTGGAAATACAATCCCTCATTATTTTACTTGTTTTATTTTACCCTGAAACTATTTCCGATCACCACTTTTGACTGACTGCGCGTCCAATATTCACAGGTTTAATATGTGCTTTGGTGATAAGTGCCCAAGTAAACTGCGCGCACATCTGCGCTCTGGTGATAGTGGCCGGGCAAAATGCGCGCATATGTGGGCTTATGATGCAAATGGGTTAATTAACTAATAAGAAGTGCTGTAGTGATGTGTTAATCATAGTTTATTCTGCGCTAAATGATGTTGAAATAGATCAACTCTTAATTGTTTAATTGTATTTTAACCCTCGATTTTTTTGTTGAACAGTAATTCAGTTTGTTATTAATCTAATGCTAAAGCCTTCATATACATGTTTGCATAAAGGTACTCATTTTTTAGTTCTTGACCAGTTTAATTTTATTGAACATTATAATAATCGAACCTTAAACTTTGTTTTTAGTAATATGCTCGGCTTGATAAATCGAGTTGTTCGAATTACCGTCAAAGATAAACATCACCCAACTTTAGAGTTAATTATTGAACTACCCGCACGTAAAATTAATTCCAATTTATTATGTAAAAATTACACGTCTAGCAGTACATTTAATTAAAAATAAACAAATTTACGTAATTTGTATTTTACATTTACTGCCATTGGTGTCCTATGAATCCATTCTGTGGATGATATTTACAATTATTCTGTGGTAAATTGGTAAATTGTTTCAAGTTTTCCTTGCTCACACGTAGTTCAAATAAATTCCTTCCATAGTTTTTAGATAATCTTAGATGTAAACTTCGTAAGAAAAACAAATCTTTCAATCTGAAAAAAGCTGAAAAAAATCAAATCCCTTATCTTATTTCTATAACGTGCGTTACTCTGCATTACGATGATAAAATTACCAACTGAAACTCATTATAATATATTTATAAACAGCATTAAAAAATGTATCCAGAGAACCAGGTAAATTTTGCAATTTTATCAATACTGTACGGGTCGAATAATCTGTTCCTCCATGTGGAATATGAGAATATAATACTTTCTTCTCCGCTTGAGGTCATGAATGCTTTTGCTACACATTTTTCCTTTGTTCTTAAATTTTATATACTAAAAGAGGCAAGACTAGAAGACTTCTTATACCAACAAACTCGGATTTGGAAGGCAATTCATGTAAACTGCTTTTACGTTTTTGAATTCGGTGTTACTAAGTGAAAAGCAGTCCTCATCATTAACTTAAACTTGCCATTACAAATACATTTGTAGTAGTGAGACTTCTGTTCTCTTGGATAGTTGTTCAGATGTTTTGGTGCAGTTTGAGGTGTTGGCCTACAGTAATCTCTCTATTGATAAAAAAGCTTCTGCTTTTAACCTCTTGGCCAGGAATAACGTGTGTAGCTCGTGATGAGTTAAATGTGCCACATTTGTTGTTTTACTTTTGAACCCCTAATATGATTAGGAGTTACAGTGCTTCTGATACTGAAACAACCAGTGACAATGACAATGATTGTTGTGAAGTTTAACGACGATAATACCGCCAGCGATTTTCTATCTGTTCGGAGGCAGGATAGGCGAATTAGCAGTACCGATAATGAAGATGGCTTGGCTACAAATACGACACAAGATTCGGTTTGGTCAGACATTGACAATGAAACTAAAATGAGAATTATCACGAAAAAATAAAATTGTTGAAAAGTGGAAAAATACCACTCCCGATTAAATGATGGCTTAGGTATCATCTCAGTCACTATATTCACGTAACATTAGCTATCACAGCCAAGGTGTTCCCGTTTTTCTCAAAAAGTAGGATCTTATGACACCAAATTTGCTGATGCCGCACCATAACGTATCTTTGGGACTGTGTAGTGGTAATTTATGTAGAATCTTTCTATTTTCAGAGCTCCAGTATCGGAAATTTTGACGATTCACAACACCATTGAGATAAAAATTAGCCTTATCGTTCATTATCAAAATTGCTTCAGCAAAAGCTGCACGTTGTGAATAGTCGGATTCCTTCAACGGTGCACAACTGCCATTTTATAGGGGTGAAAACGTAAATCTTCGCTGTACTGAAATGTCTGACATTCGTAGGTCTGCATAACTATGGAAGGTCGGGAGGGCGCCTACGGCCACGGCGCACAGTGTGGGATTTTGCGAATCCAGGAGGAAAAAAGTGCTAAAAACAACATACAAATTATTTACTTATAACCCACTAAATGCTTAGCTGAGGTACTAAATATGCCATTAGCAAAATATAAAATCTGTAGATGCCCGGCTTTATTGTCAATCGTTCGACAAAAGAGGTTAAATATTTGTCACTTCAAAACCGCTTCGCAGTCATTCCTTACGCGTAAATTGTGAAGGTCGTATTATATAAAGTATTTATTTGTGACAACATTTTTGCCATGGATAATTTATATCAAGGTATGTAGTTTATATTGTACCCTAAGAAAGATTCCTCAATTATGTATTTTTAATAAAATTTTAGCAAAGAATATTCGATAAAAAATCAGAAATTACTTAGAAGTGGTAATTTTATTAGACTGCCAAAATTTTTGTACACCTTTGTACGCCATGATTTTATATTTTTATAATTTTGGATCCATTTGGAATATATACAATAAAATTGTGAGTGCGATAAATTGCGTATTTCAAAGATATCCAAGTGTTAAAAAGTGACGATAATAACCGACGATCAACTTCTTCTGCGACTGAAAATGACTTGTGGATTACCTTAAAAGTAAATTTAACATACATCATTGTTCTCAAATAACGTAAGACGAATTAAACCGGACTGTTCATTCGTTCATGATCAGATTCAACCAAAGATGGAAGGCGTATCATCGCAATAAAAATATGTTTTTAAACAGTTCAATAATTGATTAAATACTACCGTTACAATAATTAATTTGGATGCACCCAGTACAAGTGGAATCCAGTGTGCAAAAAAAGTAGGCTTCCGAAAAAAGACTTTAAAGTTCCAAGTTAAGTTGAGGAAATCTGGCAAAAGAAATGCTGCTTCTATGTTGCAGCAATTGCTTTCAAGTTTTCAAGTCCAAAAAGACGAACTAAAGGGAAGAGAGCTTTTCATACCATAGGCCAAGAAATACCTCAGTATTCTGCAGAAGAAGCATTGGCATTGATAAGTACAACAAAATTAACGTAAAGAAAATATGAAATTATTAGAAAATCGGCATTAGATAAGCAGCTAGAAATATATCCATCCTACGACAAAATAAAAAAAACTATGTAAAAATGTATATACATTTCTGTAGAAATATGCGTGGATTATATTTTACAAACTTATTTTACGTCCTAAATGAACTAATACAATTGAAAAAGATGTTTTATTATAATTTATAATTTTTTCCAGCTAGATTTGTAAAATCCCACACTGTGCGGCGCCCCTCTTCGACTCCTTCTCCTTTACTACTGTTTATCCCAAAAACGTCGGTTTCCCTTGACGCACCCTATATAACTAAACCCCAGAAAGTGTTACAATAAAATAATTATTTTGGTTACGTCAACATATTTTTAGGCTTATGACTCATACCATCTGATTTCTAATTTATGGATAGTAGTAGGTGTTTTATAGTTAGGAACCCTAGTTACTCCATTTTTTATTTCAGGAATCTTTTGTTCACACCTTTAAATTTGTTTTCACTGTTTCTCCTATTTTTTTGATCTTATCGTTCGGATTAGCTATTTCTGTCCTATCTCATGACTTTAATTTCAAAATTAATGATTGTAAACTTCATTACTAGGAAGTAACTTGATAAAACTACTCTTCGGAGATCGCTTATGGAACTTATCTGGCACCATAGGTCTTTTCTTCTTTTCTAGTCCGTACGAAATTGTAGCCAAGGGTTACCATCCAAAGCAAGCATCGCCAGGCATATTACGGTGACTCAAATGCATTTGTGTGTTATTAGTTTGCACTATTTATAAATGCTGTGTAGTATGCTGCTATAGTTTTGTAGCACGGAAGTGATTCGTGTTCAACTTTTAGCAAATACACAGAAGATAATTTGGCTGATACTTCATGTAGAGATTATTTGTTGTTAAATATAGGGTAGTCAGAAAATGGTACCAAAAAAATTATTGACAAACTTGATTTTAAATGAAGACTAAATATTGTAAACATTCTAAAAACCAGGAAGAGTAATTGTTGGAAAATTGTAAAAATCTAGAAGAAAACTTATTGAAAAATTCCAGGAATCTCAAAGGAACTTTCGAAATTTGAAAGGGATTATTTTGGAAAGAAATAAGTTAAGAAATACTTTTAAATGTTATAAAAACCCAAAAGATATAATGCTTAAGAATGTAGAACTTGTATCTTCCAATTTATAGGAGAAACTGCTGGAATTAGATTGTCTGAAGTAAGGTTCTTTAAAAGCTTCAAAAAAGAAATTTCAACATTTACATTATTATTGTCACGATACTTGCTCTTTGTGAATAATTCTGACGCGGACCAAACGGATCGACTTCGGAAAGTGCGAAGTGTAAAAGAATATCTCAATAAAAAGTTCTGTGAAATTTATACACCAAAGGAAAATATAGTGACAGATGAATTACTAATGAAATTCAAGGGCCGCTTAATTGATAAGCAATTCAATACGTCAAAACGAGCAAGATTCGGTATAAAATTTTACAAGCTTTCTGAATCCAACTCAGGATATTGTTGCAAATTCAAAATTTATACTGGTCAGAATAAGTTGCCTTCGTCTAACATATATGCATCCGAAAATGTTATTATGGAATTAGCTAATTTTCTAAAGGATAAGGCATATACACTATTTTTGGATAACTGGTATTTTTCACAACAACTTTATAAAAATTTACATTCAAAAAACTTCAACGTAATCGGTATAGTGCGATCTAACAGAAAAAAAATATGTCAAAGGATTTATGTTCAATAAAGTTTCAGAAAGAGCAAATGGCGTCCAGGTCTGCAAGATAATTATTAGCCATGAAATGGCTAGACAGGAAACACGTGTATATGCTTTCCACTATGCAATGTAAAGTAGATACCAATAAAACAAGAAGACTAACGGCTAAAAATAATGTATAGGAGAGAGTTGTGAAACCCCAATGTGTATTAGAATATAACGTTGGTATTTGAGAAGTAGATGGACAAGAGCAAGTGTTAGCATGCTTTCCCATTATGCGGAAGTACATGTACAAAAAAAACCTTTTTCCATTTGACTGATATGGCTTTATTCAATTTATAAGTTTTATGTCAGCAATTGACCAAAAAAAAAACAATTTAAACTCTATTAATATTAAATATATTTAAATTCTATTAATACCAAGATCCAATTAACATCCGAAATAGAAGTTAACAATAGTCTAAATTTCCTAG
Source organism: Ontholestes murinus (assembly GCA_963969525.1). NCBI lineage: Eukaryota > Metazoa > Arthropoda > Insecta > Coleoptera > Staphylinidae > Ontholestes > Ontholestes murinus. Next base: position 30,268,160 of record OZ018389.1, read on the forward strand.
ATTTGACCATCCGAAAAACAATTAACAATAATTAAGAATTTAATATTTATAGAAAAGAAACTTTTACTGACACCATAATCCCCAACTGTTAAATGAGAAAATCATTCATGAAATATTAATTTCTATGTTTATATTTATTTGATCTAAATAATAATGTTATCTAAATAAAATCCATTTCATAACACTAACATGTAACAATTTTGAAATGAAAAATTTAAAAAAAATAATTAAATTAAAATTGATTAATTTCCCGGCCAATGGGAAGTGGATGCATTTAATATAAGTGTTGAGGATGATCTGCTCAGGGCCATATTCCTTTAAATGTTCGTTTAAGAATTCAATGACTGTCAATATTTAATTACACAGCACATGTAGCCAATTATGTAAATGCAATATTTACTTTAATTAAAGTCGGAAGATAAAATTATACACTGTATCACGTCTAAAATCAACCTAATTAAAAATAATCCTATTTCTAGTTTTACTCACTGTTAAAATCTTAAATATTATACATTTTATGATAGTTAAACAGTAAAAGGTGTATTTCTTTATATAATTATAAATTATTCTATAAGCGCACTATTATCATTTTATGTAATAAATTATACATTTAGAATGATTCATTGTTGAGTATTGCCAAAGCGTTAATAATTTATTTTATCTACGACCGTGTAGAAAGTAGACACGGTTTAGTGCTTATTAATTTAGATACTTTGCATTTTACAGTAGTGCTTTTTTTAACTTTTCTGGCACGGAAATTTCAGTTCAATTAAATTTGTGTAAATTATTATTAAGTGTTTGCTAAGTAACGTTTTCGTAAATACACTCTGGACGAAATATATTAAATATTATTCATAGAATAAATATTTAATAATAATAGAATAATTAATTAGCAGCCATCTAACTGACATTGGCAAAATATCGCTCATATGAACAACTTCTTTGAAAATTTTTGCTGCACGATCAAGGATAAAATTTAGTGAGGTACATATATAAAAAAGTTTCTTATTGCACTCGCTCGTTCCTTACTCGAGTTTATAAATGTCAGTTCGGTCAATAAAGAATCACTTTTTGCACATGTATCTTAAATAACTGTTATTTAATACGTAAAGTAGAAGAAATATGGAGTATAATAATACACTGATTAATAATTAAACCCATAAAATTCATAATGCTTTTGTGTTGAGGATTACTGACCACAACGATACAGATGGGAGAAAAATTGCCCTATACTATAATTAGGGTTCTACTTTTGAGGTTGTTACTTGAAAATGTGTTACCTATTATAGTAAATTATTTCATTATTGTAAGCAATAAATTAATTGTATTTTATAAATGAAATTTAAGCATTAATTACTTTTTCGCTATATAAAATAAAATGCAATGACTGTCATATTACATTTTCAATTAATCAGACGAAAATGGGAATATTAGCTTCATATTCAAGAATAAGAAGGTAAATGCTAACAAAATATATTAATTGTAACATCCTGTAACAGTTTTAAATTTACCTGAATTTCATTTTTAGATAATATTTTGATATCTTGATATACAGTAGTCACATAAAATGGTAATCTACAAGAACATTTAATTTATCAGAACAGCATAAAATTAACATGGATATACAAAGTTAGAAAATATTTTAGTTGCATATATTAGTTTTATGGTTCAGTCGTCATCGCTGTATTCAGACACAGACGATTGATGCTCCTCCGATTGAAAAGCTCTATGATATTGAGAGGTACAATGTCATCATAGAACCACATATCAGCCTTTGGTACGCAGTTACGGCCTAAATTCATAACATATTAAAATTTCTTCTTTTTCAATAGTCGTTTCCATGTGTATAGCTTTTCGTCGCTTAATGTTAGTAGCTCCGAAATCCTCCTGTCCATGATACTAAAATCTTGAAATACTGGAAATGATACGCTTTCATTGCATTGTAGTACTGTTATAGTTTCTTGTTGTTCGTAACACATTTTTCTGTATTTCGATATCGTAAACTTAGTATGTTTTCTTGAAGGATTTTTAACAAAGAACTTTTTGAAGTGTTCGTAGAAGTTGTAAAACATATCTTGCGTGGTTTGAACTACATGAAACTTCTTTCTAGATTCTTAATAATATTGACATAATCCCGAGGAAGATAAATTTTATCATATATATTTTTTTTGGATTTCATTGTGCCCAAAGCTGCGGTCGCAGAGCAGAAATCTATGCCCCGGTTCAGGGTTCCTGTGCTGTATCATTCGTAATCTTTTACTTTCAACTAGAGTGTAGAAAAACTGATTGAGGACATAGTTTTTATTCTGCGAGTAGCAAAATGTACAAATCAGTGGTATTTGATGCCAAGTCTGTGTTAATAAAATGCAGTGAGATACTTGCTACCTCATTTCGTCCTTTGCGTCCTAACGTTTCGCCATAAACATAAAAAAAGCATTGCCTTATACTCCGAACATGAATACCAAAATTGTATATCCATAGATGAATTTTATAGAACACGTCCCCACTCGATGATACTGGTAACGGCAAGTTCTGTTGAAAATATAAAGATATAACTTCAATATTGGGATCACGTTTTGATAATGTTGTCTTATCTTTTATATCAGCATAAAATGTATCTGCTTTTGTTACATGCAGATTTTTATCGAGTTATAGTGTTCGTAGTTCTTCGTCAGACTCAGCAGCATTGATTGTCTACTCCAACTTATCACACTTTTAACAGGTGTCGGATTTCGGGTTTCCAAAGAATATCTTATAATTTTCAGTGAACAATTTTCTAAAGTACTCGTATTTTACCACTGGATTGCATGGTTTGTTTTGAAGATGCAGTTGATACTGCTCTGGTTCATGTTTCTCAATATATAGTTAATAAATATATATTTTTGCAATATTTAATTGTGAGGAAAGATAATAATGGTACATATTATCCTTCCTGCTATAATGTGACTTATATTTTGGAAAACTCAAAATGTGTTGGCGAATCCTTTCTTCACTATGTTCAGGCAGTTTGTTTGGTCTATAATTGTGTTTGCCTCTTTTATCTTCCGGAGGAGTTCCCTGTCAAAAGTGTATATGTTGCTGCAAGCCATCAAGCCGGCTCTTGGTAATTGCATATAAAGCTAAAATTCTGTCTTGCAAACTTTCAGAGTCGTGCCTTCATGACGAAGCTACAATTTATTGTTATACTTAATTAAACAGAGCAAGAAGCAAAAGTAATAAATTATTTACCTGATAAATATACGAAAAATATTTGCCATCTTTTCCCCTGAACGAGGCCATTTTCGTTCTACAGGTTTACTGTGAAGAAGGCCATATAAATGAGCATCCTGAATGTCTTTTGTTGATATGGCATAAAAACCTCTGAAAATTTTAGCACAGCCTATCGCACCAATTTTATCAAAGCACTGCATTTTAAAGTTGCAGCTATCTACAAGAACGTTCCCTTGTGTTAATTTTCCAGCCGTATTTATATAACTTTCACCCCTGGTTCGCTTTTGCTTGCGAATGTTTCTTTTCCAGGATGACTTATGTATGCTTTTAACCTGGTTGGGCTAGTTTTGTTGAACCATCAGAAGTGCCAGCTTCTTCCAAATGTACAGAATGCTCTGAATCTTCATTAGTCCCAAACTCAGCAAAACCTTCCTCGGACAAATCATCTTCTTGAGTTTCAGTATTGAGGTTATGTTTATAATTTTCTGATAAAAACTCATCTCCTCTAGACTGAAATACATTTTCTTCTAGATGACATAGTGGGAACCGTAATTTTTATTTAATAAAGTTAGACACACACAACTTGTAAAAGCACAGTAATAATGTTTACAGAATAAACGTACTGCCAAACTTTTGTAAACCAACTTTTGAGTACAAAAACAGGTTAAGTACAGGATTTGGCTTGTTATTGCACAGTATGAAAAAGTAGGCCATCTATTAATAACTGCTGTAATGCGTAGTGCATAACTTAGAGACCCGGTTCTTGGATGGGATGATAGAGCATTTGAAACTGTACAACAATAAACCCCCAACAAATTTTTGTCCAAAAGTGAACTTGGCTGGTTCTTGCATTGGACCCTTCAAATGTTTTCCGCAAGATCATTTAAGTTTTTGCAGTGCTCTGAGTTAACGAGTTTAATTTTATTAGAACAGACTATTAAAGGGCAAACGCAAGAATAAATCGATTTATTTTATTAAGGAAATTATAATTGGCGGTCATTTCAGAATTGGAGTCTTTTAATTTTATATTAATTTACCGAGATTCTCCTTCCTCTCACTATTCTTTAATCGACAGATCTCGTACAACTCGACCTCTTTGCATTTCTCGCAATACTTTCTAATATTTAATAATAAAACATAATAACAATAAGCTTAATAATTATATAAACATATCGTTTCCTTATTGCAATGTTTTATTCTAAAAAGATGTGTCCTCGCCTTGGTACAAGAATGTAATTATATTATTTGTAAATAGATAACTAAGTAGGACAAGTATCGGAATATATAAAAAAAATATATATTTATTTGTAAAGAAAATATCTTAAACTGCTTCTTTACGTAGTTTCCTAAGCATTTGTCGTAACGTGTGACGAGTTTTTATATCCCAGATCTTCTTTCTTTTCAAAATACACAGGTATATTTAATATTTACGAATACATAAGGAAATTCACTTATTTATGTATTTAATTAATTAAATTTAATTACTTAATACAGATGTATGCACTCACAACTTGTGTTTTTAATTTATATTAGTATAAATTTGAGACGTTTATGTCCCTGTTTACGTTTTTCCTTATCCCTCCTTGTAAGTAGATTTTAAGTTTATACATTTATATTAATTTAATATGAAATAAATTTGTTAAAAACGTTCCAGACCTTTTTTTTCTTTCTGTCTGAAATACTAATAATGTTATTTATTTTTTCAAATAAAATATACTTAACAGTTAAAAAACTCAACGACAATTGATATTGTAGATTTTACATTATTATATTTAAGGTGAAGAATTAAAGATAATTTCTTTTATAAGCACAGAAAATATTTAGAAAATAAATTCTCATTGTTTTCGTCCTAATGACATAATAACAACATATATATTAATTTTTGATACTAGAGCAATAGTTACATATTATCATTACTAAAAATTCATTTCTAAAAACTGAAATTTGTGGTTTTTAGTTTTACCTACGTATGCAGAATTTGCGTCGCCTGCATCTGAATTTGTTAGCATTCTGAATTGATTAGACCCCTTATTTTCAGGCCATCCTGCCCGAGCACACTATTCCACACTTGGGAGACCCTTCTACAGGAAGTAGAGATTGATTCTCAGGCGCTAGGGGATATTGCCTCCATCATGGGCAGGCAGGTGTCGAGACCTTTACTTGAGAAGTCCTTCTATAGAAAAATACAATCTAGAAAAGTATTCACGCACAGAGAGAGCTACGAAGCGATCATCGGTAAAACCGAAGAAAAATTAGTTAAAGTGAGTATGAATAATTTATAGTCGGCCTCTAATAAGAAAGTAAATTGAGGTACTTTATACAAATTATATTATATTTAGTGGCATTATGTTTTTAAATTATTATAAATAATAAGAATTTACATTAACTCTTAAAATAATATTATATTTCAGTCAGGTGTAAAATATTCTGTTTGCTATGACAAAATTTTAATTTTAATCAAATGTAAGTTTTTTTCCTGCTGGCAGTTGCTTTTTCTACGTGCTGCATTTTGATTAACTTGGAATTGAAAACACGGAACTTTGTTTTCAATTCCAAGTTAAATGCAATTTAAATGTAATTGATATTTAGTTTACCTTTTATGTTACAGTTTTATTGTATTAAAGCTATAATAAAGAACTTTAAATTCTACCTGAAAAATAGATCTATAGTAGATATTTATCAATTAACGAAAATAATTATTAGTTGGTCCGCATTTAATGAATTAACATTAGCGTTAAATGGTACATCATCAGCGCTAATTAACATTCGCCCTTTAACGCACCAACACACAAAATTGAAAATGCGCCATGAAATTCCGAAATTTAATTAAAATCTGGCGCAGCTTCCATTCCAACAAAGCTAATAATTAAGTTCCCGAGTTAATGGGTTTCCATTCACCTGAAAGAAATTCGACTATGTACCTCAAGGACGTGTTGATGTAATTGAGAAAATTGCCGAGGACTTCGTCTCGAAATCATGCATACTGGAGATTAAGCATTTCTGTTAAACTTATAATTAAGTACATGGTTTCTTATAACTTCCATTTCATTTCCATTAGGGTATTAAACCTAATTCTCAAATACTAGTAATCTAGTCTCAAGGTTGAAATATAATATCTGTTACATTAAAATCATTTCGGTCACATTTTTGCTAAGATATTTAAAAATATTATAATCAATTACAATAATATTTATAGTCAAATTATAATCCTAATTAATTTACTCCATATGCATTACATTTCTTGAAAGTCTACTTAACCTTGATCAATCGTTATTAACATGTTTATATCTTCTGCCATCTTACTAACTTCTCTGTCAGCTATACCTTTTTATAAGTCTGACATAACTACTATTTAATATAACTCTATCTTTATTTTTTCTGCATTTTTCTAATCATTTTCATTTCTTATGGTTATAATATCTCTATTATTTGTAACAATTACGATTTAAGTTTTTTCTCAAATCCTCAAATACTCTTTTTGTTATTGTACGCACAGTAATTTAATAATTATTTTATATTTGTTTCAGTGTCGACAAGAATACAAAAACGCATATTTACTATACTTGTCGAATCCAACCACGGATACTTTAAGTGAATACTTCAATGCACATAATGCATACGTTCAACAGTTGCATGCTACCAACGGGATGCTAGAAGAGTATCATAAGGAAACCCTGCCTCAATTGTTACAGGTATGTAAATATGTTAATATTTTTTCTATTAATCTAATTTAGTGTGTATCTTTTGCCAATTTTGAAGCTATGGAATTACTAATATAATTGTTCATGACTAATTTTTAAATTTGTATAGTTCTGAAATGCACTTTTTGTTATATTTCAACTAAGTTACATTTATAAGACAGCCGTCTTATGAAAACTAGGGTCGTGTTTTTTATTGGAAGAGGAAATTCCTTTAGGGAAGGATAATGTCAGACTTTTACCGACTAAAACCTCTCCTCAGAAACTGCTACTCCTTGAAACGTAGCATCGCCGACGAAATTTGGGAGCTTCAAGTAACTGATTACCAATTAACACATTACGAGACTTCTCTAATTTGAAAGAAAGGAATCTCCTCTATTTAATTAATACAATCCTGAAATGTAACAAACTTAAGATTTATTGCTTTTATACGAAGATGCTCTTTTCGCCCCATCGGCAGATTCTTTTGCTAGCGCTACGTAAATATTTCTAGAATATGAGATTAAGTATGACATATTTCTTTTATATAAATCATACGTTATTACTAACTGAACGAACAAGTAGACAACTTCCATAAATTTATTGTAAAATGCTATTGACATTATCATATTTTTATTTAATTATTTTTGTATGTTACCAACTTTTTATCTGTGACAATTGGACACAGACAAAACTTGTAGGAATAAAACACTTTTGTTAAGAATTTTCACAGTGTTCGATATTAGGAGAACAATACAAATTATTAACGAAAAAGTTGTATTTCCTACATATTATGGAATTTCACCAAGTAACAGCTTCATAAATCTAATATAGACAAAACTTTTGCGTGTCATTTCATCGAGTCACTAATATAACGTATGTACTGCCATGAAATTTAAAATACCGACGATTCCTCAATTCCTTTCAAAACATAAGTAATTTCTTTCGATTTGGTATGCGTGTTTTCACGTGGTAGATGTAAAGAACCTACGAAAGCACAACAAAGTGTTTTGTTTACGTATTGTATACCATAATACTGTTTCTTTATGGAATGCTAAAATAGTATACATATCCAAAAAATTGCATACATTTTAATCCTGTTTATTAATTTTAAAACTAAGCATTGAATAAGTTTAACCATTCCTTCAATTCCATATTCAATTCATTATCTATCAATAGGATACTTTCAGTCCTCGATTATTGAAATATGCATTTCAATCATGAGACTAAATCTTTTATATAACATATTTTATTTAAAAAATTAATATTTCTTAAATTTAATTAACAAACATAATTATATTTAAACTTACTTTGATAGTTGTGCTGTTTATAACACGGAACGTAATTTTGTATAATTCAATATCTGTCGTGGTATTAGTCAGAGAAGTAGTTGTTTCAATAAGTAATTTGCTTTCTACTCTAAATAAAACCAATTGTTAATGATTTACGAAAAGTTTTCGTATTTTTAAATTATTAGCATATTGTACTTACATCTCATTATTTTTATTTCAAAGAGATTCAGTTGAATCTCACTACTCGTGCATCTTAAGCGTAAAATTGTAGGTCTTAAATACAACCAACAAGATACAAGATAATTATGACTTCTAAAGTGTCACTTTTTGGTATAATTTAGTACATGGCCTTAAAATATCTAAACTTTTATTTTCACATAAAATTTTTAAAAAAATGCGAGGCAATACCTTTAGAAATACATCCAATTGTAAGGAGGGATCGGTTGCAAGAAGTAGGGGAATCTTAAACTGTTTTCTAGTCGGGAATAAGCTTACGTAAATCAAATTTTATATCTTTTGTTTCTCACCCAAACAATTTTGATTTATCCCATAGATTTATATAAGATTTTTATTGTTAGTTTTATTATCGCTTTTTGGCGAGATTTCGTAATGTAGTAGTATTTTTTTGCACAGAAGAATTGTTGTCTATATTAAGTTATTCTTCAGTAGTAGTAGTAAAAGTTGATTTTTGACTACATTTTTTTATTTTTTTATTGGGGATATGCTGGCCACAAACGACCAGAAGTGCCTCCCAGGAAACGGGACGCCAGTGGCATGCACGACTGGTGCCTCTTCTCCTCTGTTGTCTACTTTATTAACTATATATCTACAGGACTTAAACGACATATTTGAGTGCATTACCATATACACATTACAAACTACATTTACATCTACATTAATATTTACATTGCATTTGCATGCAATCCTCTCCAGCCTCCGCCTTTCTAGATAGGACTGTTCTGGCAAATGTCACTACCGCCACCCAGTTTTTCTCGCTCTCCAGCATGAACGGGACTTGTGTCGCTATCTTAGGGATGTGCTCTGGTGAGGACCTCCCTAACCGCCTGTCACATAATGTATACCTCAAGGGTATCGTCCAAGTCGTCGCTCACCTCTTAGCAGTGCTGGTACTGCTCTGTAACCGCCTTTCTAATCCTCATGAGGTAGGTTTGGAAGCATCCATACACCGTGAGGATCTGCGCCAGAGAGTAGTCCATCTGGCTGTGTTTGTGGTCCACCCACCGCTGACGTCAGGAATCATCCGGCGCGTCACTGCTCCTTTGCTTCCCTCGCTCCACCTCCGCTGCCACATTGCTAACTGTTGTTCCTACCCTTCCGTTCTAGGCCTCCCCTTCTCCGCCCCGTCTCTATATTACTCCATATCCACTCCCTAACGTTAACCGTAATGTTCAATACCGACGACGACAGCACTTCAGTGGCCTCTGTCGACACCGTCCTGTATCTCTGGAACACCTGCAGCAATCCTGGCCTGAGTGTTCTCTGCATGCGCTCCAGCTTCCTCTTAGAATTCACACAGCTCACCCACGGCAGTGCTGCGTAAAGCAGCCTGACCAAAGCTACCACGAACAAGAGACGTCTGTTAATCACGTGGTCCCCCGCAATTTAACATTAGCCTGGAGACCGATCTCACAGCCCTAGCAGCTGCAGCAGTCGCCTCCAGGACTTGTCTGCTCTGGTTAGGGTTTGCTTCTATCACCACTACCAGGTACATCATGCCAGGTTGGATAACCATTTCCTGTCCCAGCACGGTTAATCCCCTTCAGTGAAAATTGGCCTTCCTCCTCCACTAGCAGTTCTCTCGCATCTAGATAGCTGCCTGGGATCTTGGTTAATTACCCCGGGGACCCTTTCTTCACCAGCGCTTCCATAATCATCGCTGCTTGCCTCCGTCTCCTTACTCTTCTCACAGCGTCCACCGTGGATCTGCCCTTTCGAAGTCCGTATTGCTAGTCAGACAGGCCGCCGATGGCCTTTAGTTTGTCTCTAATTCTCTCTGCCAGAAGTCTCTCTAACAACTTCGCTTCTCCATCCAGCAATGACCTGGTTTACCTGACTTTGACAAGAGAACCAGCTTGGCTCTCTTGTATATGCCCTCAGGCATTTATTGAAGCACTCCGCAAATCGGCCCGGTTCCTCTCTTACAACTATCCTAAGGAAAAAGCCCGGCCACAATGCGCTTCATCCCTCCAGTGATTCGTGAGCTGGCCTCCGGCCGAGTTTCTCTTAACCTCTTGGCCACTACTACACCTACTCTGTAAGGCCTACCTCATACGTCTGGGTTCACTTCCTTATAGAGTTCCCTCTATCTCTCCTCTTCACTGCGCTCCATCTCATTTGGCAGTTTCTGCTTTGCCGCAGCGCTGGCCACTTCCACTTTCTCCATCTAGACAGGTCCCTCCTCGCCGCATTGGCTAACTACCAGTATACCGCCCTAGCGCCTATCTTTTTCATCCTCGGGATTGCTCGATAGCAAGCAGTCCACAGTTGCCCGGAGACGATTGCGCAAGAATCTTCCGCCTTGTTGGGGAGACTAAAATGTTGTGTCGTCTCCTGTCGCAGTCGATCGCCATTCATTTTGCGGATATCCCACATCGCGATCTGGCTCTGTTATTTATTCTTTTTAACTATGAATTCTGTACCTCCAATATAATGAACCTGTGGTTACTATGGCTTTTTACGCAGACCATAACCTTCCAGTTATTAATCCTCCCCAACATTACCTCGTTCGCCAGGGTCAGGTCGATAATGGAGGACGACTGCCCCCTCATAAATGTAGCCTCGCTGCCTGTGTTGGCCACCTCTAGCTACAGAGAGTTGAAGGTCCCTTCTAAGGCTTCCCCTCTGCGGTCAGCCCTGGTTTCTCCTCAGAGGTAGGCCTTTTCGGCCTCTTGCGGAGCATGCCCTACTTTCCAGGAAGTGGTCTGCATCCATTCCGGCCTCTTTGCAGATTATGCAGAGGGGCGCACCCTTGTACCCCTTCTCCATATGACCTCCTTCCCCGTACCTCCTGCATATCACCTGCCTATCCATCCCTGAACAATCTCCTGCAGGTTGTCGGTCGATCCGGCCTCTCCTGAATCCTGCATCTCATCAGACCTATTCTCTTTCGTGGTTTCGGTGAGAGCAATCCTCAGGTCCCACCCGTAGATCCTGATCCATTTCATTTTTCCATTCCCCTCTTCTTCTAGACATTTCACAACCGCCTCCCTGACTTCCTCCTTATTCGTCTCTTCGCCCAGGCCTTTTATCTCAACTAGCCCCTTGGTCTCCTCAGTGATTTTTACCCTATCGCCCCGGCAATGCTTTTTACCAGTTAAACGTGGTTTGCCCTACGAGCTCCCTCTACCACCATGTTATTGAGCACCTTACTATATGAAATGCTTTTCGTTTCAACCAATCAATCTTCACCAGCTTCCCCCGCCTTTGTGCTCCCTTTCCTCCTCTTCACCTTCCTTCACCATACCCGACGCCGGGCCGGCTTCTTTCTCCGCCATATCCTGACCTGGTTGCTGTTTCTTTCTTCTTCTCTCGACTACTTGGTCCTTCTGAGTTTTGTTGTATTTATGTTTTGTGTAAATGAACTTGTTACTTTAAAGGATCGCTCCGTTTAATCTTTATTTTCTTACATATCTTTTTAGTTCATTTGAGCCTCAATTTTACTTCCTTTTCAGAATATGTACTATTAAAGATACAATTTTAACTCATAACCAGGAAATATCTCTGCAGCTATTGATTCAATAACAGGGATGATTTATGACCCACTCCAACTCAATATCAGTCACTATGCGTTCACTGGTAAAATAGTGCGTTATTAATAAAAGGTAATAAATGGACCACATAATAGACAATAGAGATTAGATAGATTTTTTTGTGTAAATGATTATTAAAACTTACATGTACATCGTTGCGGATAATTCATGAGTTCTTATTAAAAACACTTATTCACAATACGCTACTTAAATATTAGGATGAATTTAGGGTAGGATGATATTATATTTATTTATATCATCTAATTATATATCCTTTCTTTGACAAAAAGGGTGTATTAAAAGTAACGTTTAGCATTTTTTATTTTAAATATTAGGCGCAAAAAAGTTAATTAATAGGTTTGAACCTATATTGATTATTGGACACAGCTTAACCAATGAAGTTTTAACGTTGAATTGTTCTAGCCTGATTTAAAATTATTTTGAAATTTAATTTCTAATGGTTTTAATGAATCCATATTTTATTTTGCGATCCGACGACGAAATAAAAAAAGCGCTATAAATTGTTCAAGTTGGGTATTCCTCACAGTCTTCAGACCTGCCCCCCAGCAACAACTTTCTTTTCCGTAACTAAAGCAGTGGCTTACTGTAAAAGATTTTACTCCAATGAGGAGGTCAAGTTGGAAACAAATATCTATTTTGAGGGACTTGACTGGCATCGAAATATAAGCTACACTACTTTAAATATCAATTATGTTGAAGTATACTACGATTTATTAAAAAAAAACATGTTTTATTGTCAATTCAAAAAATTTTCAGGTGCTCAGTCACCCTAAATAGGTAGCAAAGAGTAAGAATATATCGGTTCTCAAGAAAGACCGAAATACGGCGCTGCAGAATACTCTTTACTTTTGTTTCTAAAACACTGAACTAACTGACGAAATGATAATAGAAAGATAAGAGATTTTCCTGCTGGAAACTAACTTTTAATCTGACCAATATAGCATTTGCAATATTAAGAAAATAATAAAATACTTTACTTGCGTTATCGCAACCCCAGACTCTTATTTACATTTTAAGACGGGTTATCTGATAAATTACTTATGTCATAAATTAGTTTCGATGCAAATATTTGAATTAAAAATAATAGGCTTTGTGTGTGAAATTAAGAATACACGAATGAGACAGCCAAGCATGACCGAAAATACCAACATCTGGCACCCAGACCGTAAGTGGTCAAAACGCGATAGCTGAGAAGAGCAGTTCAGTATCAAAGAAGGTTTGACCTAATGTTTAATAAGTGTTATTTTCAAATTAAAATAAAAAGTATGATTACTTACGTTTTCTAAATTAAAAAATATTAAACGCAATCTTTTACCTTCTAAAATATAGCTACTTTACTATGTATTTAAAAATATTATTTTAAAGATGCATTAGCTTGACGTTATCTAATTTAATACAGAAATTGAGAATATAAGCATATTTGTTAGATTCTCTTTATTTCTAAAATAACTTCCTAATATAAAGGTTATAAGAAAAATATAGAATATTACAACGATAAACTTTAATAATAACAATCAATATGTCACCTCTGTCATATTTACAGTCCCTAACTTTATAATTAAATTAAGTATAAAGATGTGCTAAAAGTACAATATTTGTCAGCACGCTGAAGAGTGGAATTCATTTGCATTAAATATTCTTTCATTCAAACTCATATAGATGCTTATTTCTCTCTTGATTTTTAGATCCGTTTTTTAACGGGCCACAACTCAATTTTATATTAATTTATAATACATATTAATAGATACGAAAACATTTGGTATTAACATTAACATATTACAATTGTAGAAATACAAATAACACTATATTAATTATATAAACAGTAAGATCAATAAAAAAGCAATAATACATTTATTTCAAAATAACACAGAATTACAAAGTTTTAAATGAGTTTGTATTCGTCGTATACAAACAAATGCCGCTACAGTATTGGTTTCCGGATCGCTGCATACGTATTAAGGGAGCATTGTAGCGGTGATTTTAACGAGAAATGGATAAGAAAAGCATTTCATTTTGACGTGTAGAGCGTGCGGTGATGTGAAAATTTTTTCTGGTAGTTGAGAGCAATCTATAACGTTATTTATTATTTTAAACAAAAATATTGAATCGGTTAATGTCCTTCTGTTTTCTAAGGTCCTTATTTTCAATAATGTCTCAATTTCACTATAAGATCTTTCGCTCCAACCCATTTTATGCGCAATGTAGCATAAGAACAAATATTTCTATTTTATTTACGTAGAATGGAGACCAAATATTTGAATATTATTCGATCTGAGTATACACAAGCGATTAATACCAAGTTTTTATAGCTGTGATATTTTAAAAATTTGAAGTATTTCTTTTTACAAACCTTAATGTTTGTCGAGTTTTTAAAGTTGTTACAGCTATATATTTTACCTAGTTTTTTTACATAAAGGAAATTGGCTTGTAAGTTTTGTAGAATCGCATGATTTTACATTTATTAACATTTAATTCAATCGCATTGTGGTTAGACCATTCCCAGAAATTATTTAAATCCCTCTGCATCCCATCCACGTGTTCTTAACATGGAACTTTTTTAAATATTTTAGTGTCATCTGTAAAACTGTCACTCTGAGTGTTTTATACAATTTGTTAAATCATTTATGAATAGTTTAAAAAGCAGTGGGCCTAAATGGGAACCTTGTGAAAGCCCAGAAGTAACTGCAATGCAATGCGAGATAAAATTTCTAATTTTAACATTTTGAGTCCTACGTTTATTATAACTTTCTATCCAACAAGCAACTTACCAAGTATACCTGACTAATGTAGTTTGATTAAAAGAATATCATGGTTTATGCAAAGTCAGTATACGCGCCATCTACCTGGCTATTTACAGCTAAAGCACTCGATATACGTTCACTACACACGGTTAGGTTTGTAATAGTGGACCTACCAGAATGAAATCCAATTTTTTAGGTGAAATTAAATGATATAATCTGGCTGATAACACAGGCCTACATTTTTTCATTAAAAAGTGTTTCAAGTTTAATAGCTGTCCTATAGTAAATAGGGTGTGCTGATCACGAATTTGTGCTTAGTTGTTTTTTCTAGTTTTTTCAGGTTTTTAGGAAAAGTGTGTTTTAAATGTTTCATAGAAACTGCCAAAAGTATTGAGAAAATATTTATTGAAACTATGTTTAATAGAAAATTACACTGCAAAATTGAGTTGTTAAAAAGCAATGCAGTATAATCTGCGTTAGGCAATAATTGTTTTTTTAAACAAAAATTCCTTAGTAACGTCTCTCCATCTCCTTTATGTCTTGATCGAACCTCTCTCCCTGTTTCTCGCTGAGAGCTCCAAGATTTTCGAGAAAAGAGTCAATGTGGAAATTCAGAAAATGAAATTTGATGCTCATATTGCATCCCAGTTTTTTTTATAATTTTCGACCATGTTGGCTGCAATTTCTTTGTAGTTTGGAGACTTGTTGTTTCCAAAAAAACCGTCTATGACTTCTACGAAAGAACTCCATGCTTCAGATTCATCCTGGGTCATTATATTCTGGAACAATCTGTCCAATTTTAAGGTTTGAATTTCAGGGCCTACAAACATTACTTCTTTAAATTTACCTTCAGAAAGTACAGGAAATTTGTCACACAGATATTTAAAGCAATAACCTTATATATTTAAAGCTTTGACAAACTGCTTCATCAATCCTAACTTTATGTGAAGGGGAGGCAACTAATGTATCACGCAACACATTTTTTTGTCTCGGTACAAGTCCATCTCTCAATGGTTATTCTTTCTTAGCGTAATGTAAATTTCGTGCTCGACTGTCCCACTCGCACAAAAAACATGGGTTCTTTGTGAATCCAGACTGCTGACCCAAAAGCATGGATATTAATTTGAGGTGTCCACAGAGTTGCCAACAATAGTCGCTATACTTTATTGTATTTAGCAACAGTTCAAGGTTTTCATACGTTTTTTTTTGAGATGCACGGAGTGAGCAACAGGCACCGAGGCATAAGTATTACCATTGTGAAACAAGACACCCTTCAGACTTCTCTTAGAAGAATCTATAAATAACCTCCATGATGTGGAATCGAAATTGTCGGCTCCCAGTTTCATGACTACTTCAGGAATATTATTACAATATACCATTGAACCCTCTTTAGAGAAATATTTCGCGAACTCTTTTTCACAATTCTTGTATGATGTCGGCGTTCACTTGGTGGTGCTTTTTGATAAAAAGTTTAAATAAAACACTTTATAACTTTGTTTTACCACTATATATATATATATATATATATATATTTTTTTTTGTATAACTGTGACTAGTTTCGATCATAAGCTGATCATTATCAAACATAAAGTTTTTCACAATGCCTCTAGCATGAAAATGTGGTTCCTGGAGCCAACAGATTTTAGTCTTTCAGTCGTGATCCTAAGATTTGTGCAGCGTACTTCGATAGGCTCAAGTCTCTCACTAAGTCATTTAGTTCAGATTGGAAAAACTGGTGAGGTTATCAGGATTGAATTCGTCTTAATCGGTTTTTTCGTTCGAACTTTTATCTGATGATTGCTGTTGGATGGTGTGAACGAAAGGTGGAGGAATGGGAATTCCTGGTCCATGAGGTACAGGTCATTTAGCAGACGGTAAATCAGGATACTGAATGGTATGTTTATTTTTCGAATTCAAACAATTGACATCGCAGGAGCAAAAGTAACAGTCGACTCCATAGTTTTTTTGTTCCCTCCATACCATACGAATGTTAAAGAGCAAAGAGCTAGGTGTACCTTTTGGCCATTTTCTCAGTAGCTGGACACTCTGAAAGCACACTTTGTGTGGAGCCCAAGATTTGTCCTGATCACCAAGCTTTACTTTATGAAACAAAAATAATATTATACTAAAATATTTTCTATCGATGTATCGAGTATTTTAAAGAAATAATTTTAATGCAATTTAGGAAATATCATAAAGTTACTTCTTTGCTCTAGTACAAAATATCTCACACAGTTTTTTTTTAATTTTGTGAAAAATGTTGACGTGATGGGCTCAAGCCAAATTCACAATTAGAATCGACGTACCCGTATTAGCTAAGGACACTTATCAAATTCAAAACACCAAAAATCATGTCGATGAATTATAATTGATCTGTTATTAAGCCTTTTAGTAGCCACTATCACTAATTTTGAGTAAATTTCTGAAAGGTTTATCAACAATCTGCAGGAAACAATATATTTATCCGCAGCAAAGGAACGGAGAAAATATACATCCACAACGATAAGTTCTAAATGCTTCCCAATGGCAACACAAATACATTCAATGCCGTCATATATATTAATTTCTTGACTGTACAATTCGGCAGAAACCCTAATTAGTACCCCTCCTCTCCATTTAAAAGAACTACTTAAGCTATTCATGTCTTTTCTGTATAAATTATAATTCGATATGCACAATTCTGAAGTTTTAATATCTGATTTCGGCCATGTTTCCATTAGGCATATAACGCCATAATCAATAGATACCAATGAATTTCGGAAATCATTAATCTTAGTTCGCAAACCCTCTAGCATTTTGATAATAAAAGCTGTATATTTTCTTTATGTAAGTTGTATCATAGTAAATTGCTACAAGTAATAATTGTAGCAAATTTTCTGTTTCCCAATATTTACAAATTTAATATATGATGGATATGAGATATAATAATTTTTTTACAGTTTAAACATCTTTTTATTTCGATCTAAGCATGATTGATCCTGTATGTGGATTTTATCCTAGTCACAATTTTTTGCAATATGTCCTAATCCAAAAAAATATAACAACGCAGATTATTTCATGATTCATATACTGAGCACGAATCCCAGCTAATGAAAACTTTTCATTTTTTTTTCATTATTATCGAGAAGGTTAATGGATCAACTTCAACTTTATATTGAACGAATGATTTCTAGGAATTTGCCTATGTACAATTTTAAAAACTAAATTTTCATTACTGTCTCCCAATTTATTTTGTGTTATTATAAGATTTATTAATCCATTCTGACCATAGTCTTTATAAACAGCATTTATTTTCATTATTTTAATTTTTGGATTTTATTTCTTCAATATTTCTACATAAATGATTGTTGTTCATTTTTGTTTTGATTACCTTTTGTACTGTAACAACCTCCGATTGATTTTGACAATTAATCATAACACCGCATTTTCGTGTGCTTCTAGTAATATTTGCATTTACACCCAGAACTCTTGGATTGAAGTTAAAATAAATAAATATAAATAATAATAAATAAATAAACTCTATTGACGGCAATCACCTTTACATTTTAAAAAACTACAAAATAATACTTATGCGTACATTATATAACCTAAATAATAAATTATAAATTACCCAAATTATACTTAAAACTACGGAATGATGAATTAAATAAGTCAAAGCATGGATTATTCGTTTCCAAGGCTTAATAAATGCTCCAATGAATTATTGGTGTCGTGGTGGAGTTAGTTCTATAAGTGTCTACATAGAAGAGAGGTGTTGATCGAGTTTTTCTGTTCGGCACATGAAGTGAAACTTCTTGTAGTAGACGATCCATTTATTAAGCGATGTAAGAGGAGTAAATCAGCTTTAGTTCTTCTGAGAGGGAGATAGGTTATACCAATACTGTTCATTATTGAGGTATAATGCCCAGGTAAATGTTGGGTACCCATTTTAAATTCGACATATCAAAGAAATTTATTTTGAACTTGTTCAAGACGATTATCATTGTAACTGGGTCTACTAACGAACAGTTTAATGTTTTCAAGCAATTAACATTGAGATTTTTGCCCAAATGCCAAACATAACCCCAGGTTTGAAGGGCCTTCCTAGCTATGTAAAGGATGCGATTATTAAAAGAAAACTTACAATAAAAATAACTCTCAGGTCTTTAAATGATTCCACCCTGAATAAATTAGTCGAGTCTATTAAGTAAGTGTAATTTATTATAACTTTACATCTTGAGGTAGACATCGAATGACATTTGGAGACATTAAGATATAAGCGATTACACGTTTAGATTTGAAACTTTCTCTTAAATATTAATACAATCGTTGTAGGTGCGAACAATTTTAAATAATTTCCTATCATCCGCATAAAGATTAAAATCACAGTGCTTAATAATATTCCTTATGTCATTGATAAATAAAATAAAGACTCCCATACTCTTTATGTGACAATGTGACCCCTGAGGTACCCCTGAGGTAACATTTATAGGTTTAGATAAGTAGTTATTTATGCGGACAATTTGAGTACGATTTATAAGAAACGAGAAAACCCAATCAACTGTATTACTGCAAAATCCGCAAAACTTCAATTTATTTAGCAAGCCATGGTCAAATCTATCGAATGCTTTACTCAAGTCGATGTAAATTGTATTAATCTTCAATAGTTTATCTAGAGCATTTGATACGAAATTTTTATATTCAAACAGTTACTGTAGATCGTCCATTAACAAAACCATGTTGATTATTTAAAATTAATTGACATGAAAGCCATGCTAGTTGTTTAGATATCAGTTCATCTAAAATCTTTGGAATAACTAATTGTATTGCTATTCCTCTGTAGTTGTCATTAAGTCTCTAGGGCCTGACTTGTGTATAGGCATTACATAACTTGTCTTCCATATAGTTTTGGAAGTTAGAAATTTTGTGAATAACTAATGTATAGGGTTACAGACTAAATAAATACAGTTTTGTAAAAAAATAGCTGGAAATTTAATCAGGGCCGTGGCTACGGGATGTTTTTATATACAGATAAATTGCAATCCAGCATCGGATTAGAGGCAAGCCCGGTAAATAAATTGGCAGATTGGTTGATCTAACATAAACCGTGGAGTAAAAATTAGAAAATAGATTGGCTATATCAGTACCATTATTAGCTTTTAACTCACCGAAATATATTGTACTAGATATCCATTACCTTTTTTAATATCATAATTTTGGATTCGATTGTAAAGAGTTTTCTACTTTGGAGAGGTAAGTTTGGTAGCATGATCTGCTTAACTTCTTACATTCGTCCCGGATATGCGAAAATATGTAATAATCATCTAAAGAACCACTTTGTTTGAATTTAGTGTGAATCAAATGAATTAATTCTTTGGTCATCCATTTAGGATAGGTGTTGTTGTAGTGATAAATATATTTAGAGGGTACAAACCGATTAATTGCATCATAAATAATATAAGGTGTTCACTACCTTTTATCGATATCTGAATTGGATGAAATAAAATCCCAATTTACAGTTAAAACATGTGTTTAATACATTATAATCCGCAAGATGAAAGAAAAATCTTTTCTCAGTGGTTTTAATTTTATCTTCAATATCAATTGAAAGGTCAATATTATAGGTATTGTAATGAGTATTTCTTGGACATCTTTAGCTAGAGATAAATGTATATTTCGGGCAGTAGTGTAACATAGATCTATAGATCTGTACCGCGTGAGTTAGGAATACAATTTATTTGCGAGGCATTTAGAAAACTATAAAAATTCATCAAAGTGAAAGCAGAAAAACCTATAGTGAATATAATCAGATGCTGTACCATTCCATTTGAATTGAGGTAAGTTCTGGTCACCACAGATATTGATGTTGACGAGTTCCTCAAGACTGCTGCAATGACGTTGATACTTTTTAATTGAAGAACCCGGTTTTATGTAAATCCCACCAATAATGTACGAGAGATTTTTAAGTTTTAACAATATAAATAGCTGTTCTATTGAATTGTTACCAGAGAGATATGAAGAATTAAACTGCTTTTTAACGGCAATAAAAATCCCCCCTCCCCTAACATTATCATGAACAGTGCGGTTAGATCTATAAATATTGTAATTGGGTTGCTGCAGTTGACTATCAAGGATATTTTCAAATAATCATGTTTCTACTATAACTATAATATCATAATTACTAATATTAACGACAAGGGAGAATTCACTAATTTTAGTTCTAATGCCCCGCAATTCTGGTAATATATGTTTAGTTTTTTGAGATATTTGTAAGTTTACGTGTCTCATTGGTCAAGTAGGGAAGACCATTTATATGAGCAAGTCTTAGATTTGATTCTACATTCGATCTCCTTTCTTCTTTTTCTAATTTATTATGATATTCAATTTGTTTTTAGTTTTATCTGGATGGAAAATGGTACACACATAACTCATTAAAGAAGAATTAGTTTCAGTTTAGTTTTAATGGTCTTGGCTTTTAATTGATAGTTCCCTTTTTTCCCAATCTAATAATTTTAATTGGTTATTTTTCTGAGCTCCAAGATTTCATTAAAAAAGTTGGTACCATGTTGAACTTTGTCGTTTAGTACATGAGGCGGCGATTCCTTGAAATCAAATAAAATAATATTTGATAGTAGATTACGCCTTTCTTCCAACTCGGATATAATATTTTCGCATGACTAGTCCGTGAGTGATTTTAATTGAGATAATTCAGGTTCATAAATTTATTTTCTATCTGAGTAGTATGGGAATCAATTTTATCGAAACGTTTATTTCTTTTAAAAAGAAATTAAATTATCTAATTTCCTCTTTAAAAGAACTAAATTGTTCAATAATTAAGATATATAATTAATCAATTGTTAATTTTATATTTGAGGTAATGGGATTGCATTTTGGACAAATCCATTTAGATTTAGATGATATAATGTTAACAATCTCATCATCTTTTAACCCGCTACATTTGCTGTGAATATGTTTACCACACTTGCCACTACATTTAATATATGATTTATTTGGTGTAATTCTACGATTGCATATACCACAGTTGTTAACCATTGTTTTAGGAGAAGCGAACAAATTTAATAATGTAGTTCACTTCGTGTTTTCGCACCATCTTGTTGATTTTTAGGCTCAACAACAACAGAATGTTGAGTTTGTTTTAGTTTAACGGCTGTATTATACCCTCCTTTCCGATTGTCACGTACCAGTAAAACAACTTTTAAATTTAGATCAACAATTACGGCTTTAATTCAAAGATTTTACCTTCGTATGTTTTATTTAAGTTTAGACATTTCTGCCTTAAAATAAGAAACCAAATAATTAATTTGAGATGTAAATTAAAACTTTTCAAACTGACATTGACACATTTTTCATAACTATTAATCTAATTTTAGTTTTATATTACAGTAGAAGAAATTTTAGTTAAAGAGCCTATTTTCAAATAATATCGGATCAACTTGTTATTGAGAAAATCAACAACAGTAAAAATTAAAACAATATAAAATAGTGTTTCTTTATTTAAGAAATCTTGCGATACTAATATTTAAAGAAATATGTATATGGCTATTATTTATGTTATTAAGGTTATTTTATCAATATGTACGTGCTCTATTGAATAGAAAAAATTTTAATGAAATCACCATGTTCGATTACAATTTTTAATTCTACTAAATAATATAAAAAAGTAAAGTAAATAATTGATTTAGCACTTTTTTGTGGTCAAATAAAGGTTTTATAGTTGTAAATTACCAATTAATAAATTGCATATACAAGTTGAAATGGATAAACCATATATTCCAAGGATCAAAGGATGCTAATGTAACACAACTAATTAATATCCAAAAGTTTACGGTTAAGCCAGAATTCATATTTCCAATATCTACAAACAGACCTTAGAGCAGAGATGCACAGACTTATTAAGACTAGGGGCCACTCGGGCAAATCATGAACTGATGGCGGGCCGCCAGAAGTGTAGGTAATTAAAGACAATAAATAATTGATAATAATGTATTAAAATTAAAAAGGAATTTATTAATTTGAAGCGTGGCACTGCATAGTGCTTACAATCTTTTTTATATTTGGCTCAAATTTACTTGTAGCAACACGTAAAACTGCTTCCAAACTTTCATTTGCAAGGCGGTTTCTATTTTTGGTTTTATTATTATTAAGTATTGAAAAAGTTTGTTCACATATATAGGTAGAACCAAATAAGCTGGCACATTTCAGAGCGTTTATGCGCAACTCTTTGTACATATTTTTATCAATGCAGCGGTAAAAGTTCAGCAAGTCTCCTTCGTTGAATTTGTTGCGTAAATCTTCGTCGTTTTGAATGTCGATAATTTCTAACTGCATTGACTCTGGCGCATTTTCAACTGAAATCGTGAAAGGATTGCTGAATATGTCCAACAGAGGTTTCACTTTTTTAAACTCCGAAAATCTGTCTTGAAAAGATTGAATCAAAATATCTAGCTTTTCTACATAACTGAAATTAATCGCAGTTTTGTTGAATTTTTCAGCCATTTTCTTATAATTCGGAAAATGATTGTAATTTCCAGAATTCAATTGCGATCTGAAAAGTGTCAGCTTGCATTGAAAGGATGATACATGAGCGTAGAGCTGGGATATCAGTTGATTTTTGCCTTGAAGCCGTGTGTTCAAGACATTCAAATGATTTGTAATGTCAACTAAAAAAGCCAAATCACACAACCAATCAGGATTTTTAAGTTCCGGGACATCCCTTTGCTTTACCGCCAGAAATATTAAAATTTCTTCAATTAAATTTAGAATTCGTTCCAGTGTCAATCCACGACTTAGCCACCTTACTTCTGTATAATACAGTAAATCTCCATATTCGCTTTCGATGTCATCAAGGAATTGTTTGAATTGCCTATGATTGAGTCCTCGTGATTTTATGAAATTTACAGTCGAAACTACCACTTTCATGACATTTTGAAATTCAATTTGTTTAGCACAGAGGGCTTCTTGGTGTATAATGCAGTGAAACTGCATGAGATCTTCAGCCTTTATGTTTTTTTCTTGCAGATGCTTTTTCAGCAAAGTAACTAGCCCGGAATTGACACCAATCATCGAAGGAGCACCGTCAGTCGCAACTCCCGATAATTTTGATAAGTCCAAATCAGTTTTTGAACGCTCATCCAAAAGTACATTGAGTATATCAACTCCTTTGGTTTGACCTTTCAATGAACACATTCCTAATAACTCTTCTACGACTTCAAAATCTTGAGTAACACCTCGTATGAATATTAGAAGTTGAGCTGTGGAACTAATATCAGTGGATTCCTCGAGTGCTAATGAAAAAAATTCAATGATCTTAGTTTTTTCAGTTAATTGTTCCGCAATATTACCTGACAAAGACAATTCGTCTTTGGATGGTCATACGATTCAGTTGAATTTTCTCAAACTTTTTTGCTGCTTCTGGACACATTTTCTTAGCGGCAATTTCTATGCATTCTTTTACAAAATCCCCATCAT
This sequence comes from Ontholestes murinus, assembly GCA_963969525.1. Taxonomy (NCBI): domain Eukaryota; kingdom Metazoa; phylum Arthropoda; class Insecta; order Coleoptera; family Staphylinidae; genus Ontholestes; species Ontholestes murinus. The sequence continues at coordinate 30,292,339 of OZ018389.1, forward strand.
TGAAGGGGCGACTTCGCTTTGCTATCATTCGAGAAATTTCATAACTAACTTCTGTAGCTGTTTCTGAATCTTCAATGGGTTTTCTAAACATAGCTTGCTGACCCGTAAGCTCCCGTTTTAAAGACAACATTTTTTGCTTTCTTAATTCGCCTGTAAACTTGGTAAAAGAAGGATGCTGCGTTTCATAGTGCCTTTTTACATTATATTCCTTTGCAATTGCAACAGAATTCTTGCAAATTAAACAAACGACTTTGTTATGCGACCATACAAAAAAGTATTTCTCAGTCCAAATTTCTTGAAATTGCCGATTTTCATCTTTAACCTTACGTTTTTTACTAGGTCCTGGCTTGTCCATGTTGCGTTCTAATCCTGGCTAGGATTAACACAGCACCTAAAAACAATTACAGTACCTACTTAAATTACCCATCCTTTTTAAATTATCAAAAATAATTGATTAAATAGGTAGGGAAACACTTATTAATAATAGAGTTTTACTTACGATTTCACAACACAATTATACACGGCACTTGACGGTTAACACTGCAACAGGAAATCTACGTTGAATGTGGATCAAAATATATGACACCGGCTAGTGGAGTACAACTATTGCCTTCCAAAACCTCTATTAAACTCACAGAACACTTATACACCTAGCGGCGATTAAACGTGGCTTTTATACCGCGCGTATAGAGTCGAAAACTGTCTGGAGAAATCTCGAAACCGACTCTGGAAGCTTCGAGTCGTGTACTATCTACGCGAGCGATCGTCATCGCGCCGCCGGCCGCCGTGCTTCTTCAAGCAAACGAATTTAACCGAGATCAGCACGAACATTACCGACCGCTGTTACCGACGACGCACGTACGGCGCACCGTAATAGCGCGCGCGCGAGATTCAAATTACTTTTCGAACATATTTTTTTTTTGGTTTTATTCTGGAATAGACTTCAATATTTTTAGAATGTACGAGAGTATTATTTTTGCTGTCGGCGGGCCACCGGTATTCGACCGGCGGGCCGCATGCGGCCCGCGGGCCGCGGTCTGTGCATCCATGCCTTAGAGGCTATATTTTAATTATCTCCCAAATTTAAAAGTCGAGTTCGGTCGGCATTGATGGCCGAAGAGTAAATGTCAGGATTCCGCGCTAAACATTAATTTTCTAAACACATTTAGAGGTTCAGGAAAAGTAATGAGGTCGTAACCACTTAAAAAAGTATTCTTTTTTCTTACCCTAGTTATGGTAGATCCATCCACTTTACTTCTAAAAGTATTTTTGTCTGAAATAAGAATCAACAAAAATACAATAATATGCGGGTAGAACTTGAGTATCTATGAAACTATTTCTCATTATTCCTCTTCAATTCCTTTGTCTTAATGAAGTTGAACAATTCCCAGCGGATACGTTCCCTAAACGTGATAATACAGTCTTTAAATGATGACTTAGATCTGCACAACTTTGTAGAAACAATTGTAACTAATCCTGTGGACTCTGCATTAAAATCGGTTTCTCGACCGAATGAACCATTATTGACATAATAATAAAATTATTGTTATAACTAGTAAATGTTATAAATATAAAAGGCATTATGGCTACTAATAAACTTCTAATATTTCTTATAGTAAATAAATTTAAATATGTTAAATGGAAATTAAGCCTTCTAATACATATTAAATAAATCGATGATTTATCCATTTAATTTAAACACTTTTAGTTCAAATAATTAAAGCCTGCACACACATACGAAGCTTTTCTTAACACTAAATTACCTATTGTGGTATACGATTTCTAAAAGTATTCAATTAAACTTAATATATGTTAATTCTCATTTGATTAATTTGTACGCCGTCACATAAATAATTGAGAGAAGTAATAAATTTGTTTATATTTATTTAGATAAACACATGTTTCGGTCTTATTATTATAAAAGTTCAAACTAATTTGAACATGAAAATGTCAAGTGACGATTCTTAGGATACACGGTGTATCACGGTGTATGGAAGTATATACCTGAATCAATGTCATCGAAAACTATCAGTTGATATTTTCATGTTCACGATCAAAACACATGCAGTTTTTTAAATTAAAAAAAAAACGTAACATTGCATTTCTTTTGCCAATTCGAAAATTTGATCCCATCAAGAGAGAGAATAAAATTCTTAACCCAATTTAACATTTGTAAAATTCTATATCAAACAATTACATTATTATTATTATAGAATCAAATTTTGTTTGTATATTTTATTATGATTGTAAAAATATTATTCAATAAATCTAATAATATAACCAAAATGGATTTTTAAAGATTTAAAAACTATTCCACCGTCCTAAATTCTAAAAAAAATTTTTTTTCGATTCCAGGGCTATTTTTCTAAATTCAGTATCAAACAATTAAACTTTGTTTTTAAATTTTATACCTGAATTTTATATTATATACAGGATATTATATGGATTTAGTAAATATTTTTTTTAAATATATAAAACATTACAAACGATAAATATTTTAAATAATTTTTATTTATACCATTCATATTTAGGGTTTACTGATGATTTCAAATATACACCATTTTATAGTGGTGAGTTTGTGAAAATTATTTTTGATGTCGATTACTATTTCTGTTAAAACACTTTTGAAACTTTAAGGTCGGCGTAATTTTTGTATTAAAAACCGACATAACATGGATTGATATCGGTCAGATTAATTCGCTCCACAAAGTGACAGTGCGATTGATTTCGAAGCATCCAACCTGATTCGATTTATAGCCCCAATTTAGCATTATGTGGCGCCAATCAAACGCCAATCTTGCTCCGTACTGCCCTATTCATATATAGAGAGACAGGGGGATTTGCATCCCCGAGCTTATAACAATGGACCCATCCGAACCTGTTCGAAGTCTGCCTCTCAATTGAAAAACACACATATTCACCCATTATTGTACACACATGGAGCACGTACAGTTGGGGAGAAAAAAAAAACGTGAAATTGCTTTGGGAGACATTTCTGCTTAATTCCCAAATGCGGTTGAAAAATGTATGAATGAATGTATGAGTTGTCAACGCAGAGATATTTCCAAAATCCATATTACTCAATAAGGGCAGTAACGTGCAGTATAGTTTGAAAAAGGTCACTTCACCCGAACTAATATTTCATATAACTATTATATCATATTTGCTTTAGATATATTATGCCTTTAATTACTTTCCCTATATACCTTTTTCCCGGTCCCCTTATTATTTCTTAATATGAAAAAATTACAAAACCATTCAAACAAAAGTTAAAGAGAATTAAAAATTAAGTTTTTTTAAAAACATTTAAAAGTTTTTAACTTGCGAGAAAAAAATTTAAAATTAAAAATTTTGACATTTTTTGCGTTTTGCTAATAAACTATAGAAGTTACATAAGAATTATATAACAAACAATTGTAAAGAATAAAAACCTGAACAATTTCGAGAATAATATAGGGAAAGTACTATTATGGCCATATCACCATTTTAGACTGTTGAAATGGTGACAAATTTATATTATCTTATATGCAAATATTGGATATTTGCTTTTGGGATTCGTGAAGAGTATAATCAATATAAATAACTTTGTTGTATCGTTTCTTCACATTCTATTTCTAATGTCTAGATATATATTTCGAGTGTTAGGCAATCATTATCAAAAAAATTGCAAATACCAACAAACGGATAATGTTTATTAGTAATACGCTATTAACCAATAAGAGTGTTTATTTTAAATAACATTTAAATCCTAACAAATTATGTTGTTCATGCATGTACTTGCAAAAAAATCTGACTACATTGATTCTTGTATATTTCATGGAACTTGCACGTTCTATGTTTTGCATACAGCTGTGTATTTGCAGATTGAAGACAGGACCGAATTTAATACTATTTACTTTATTTACACAGATCCGTTTCCAACCTTTGTTTATTTGTATTTACCCATCCGTGTTCTACTACCCTAAGTTTGTTTTTCTTAAGTCTCCACCTTAACCCAATGGCGTAAAAATTTGTGATATCATAATTTTCCCCCAACACAAATGCCTCCTATGTTTAGTTTATGTAAACAAACCATTACACCACCAACTATGCAATTCACCATTAAATGTAATTGCCAAGTGGTTTAATTCCAAATGTATCCAATTAACTGAATCGGAATTAAAATTTTACCAGAAAGAAGAGAAATTTGAAAAATAATCGTGGTTCTGTGTTGCACGTGCAAAATCTGATGTCAATGTCGAAGCAATTTTTAAACAGCACTTTACTGAATTTAAACATGAAATACAAATTTGTTTGGCATCGTTTACTATAAAATTTGATGCGCTGAGTGGGAGGTTGAATAATTTAGAAAAAGGAAAATAAATATTTGAAAACATTTATCAATAAATCTTAAGATCTAAATTTGAATATGTAGAATTTGGGTGTTCAGCCTCAAGATGTAAATGCATTAATACAGGAACAGCTAAAACAACAAAATAACAAAGGAACTTCTGTGTGTTATCGTCCGGTGCTAATTCTTAATAACGTCGCAAAGCTGTATAAATCAATTCAATATTATACAATCATATTCAACTATATTTAACAACACGGCAGCATGGTTTTGTAAAAAGAAGGTCTACTATATAATTTGATAAATCGTACAGTATATATATCACATCACATTGGTGATCGTAAAAAAGTCGAAGTGATACATACCGACTTATTCGATACTATAGATCAGGAAATTACTTTGAAAAAATTGCATCCTTTTGGGACTAACCCTGATGTTATTCAGTCAATGCGGTGTTATCTAAATAAAATATATCAGTATATTGACTATAATGGCTATAGATCATTCTGTTATTATCCAACAGTGTAGTACCTCAAGGATCAAACCTCGGCCCCCTTTTATCCTTGACATTTATTAATGACATAGTGGATGATTTCTTCCCAGGTAGATAGATGTTGTATGGGTGGCACCAGCGCCTATTCCACCGCGACCTTTCCAGGTCTGTTGTGGATCCCTGTTTATCTCAGATGACCAGCTCTAGCTTTGCCTCTTTGATTAGTCCTATTAGCCCTGCCAGAGGGGCTTGGGTATAAGTCTCGGCGCTTGGGTTTGTAGTGCCTAGCTTTAGATATCTAATCCTTGCTAGACCCTCGCAGTGGCATAGGATGTGGAACGAGTCCTCTTCTTCCTCTAGGCAGAATCTGCATGATATTTCTTCCACCAGGCCTATTTTGCTCATATGTTTGTTGAGCTTGCAGTGTCCTGTTATCAGGCCTACTATTGTTTTGACCATTTTCCTGTCTTGGTTCAGGAGTTCGGTCGTGAATTTTGGCGATTGTTTCTTAAGGAATGTTTCGCCTGTCTCTGTTCTGGTGAGTTCGTCCACCAGGTATGGGCCTGTGTCTCCACCCATTTTTTTATGGATCGTTTGACTGCGGTTTTGGAGATTCCGCAAGAGGGTTCCGGGCCAATTATTGCTTTTGACGAGCCTTGTTTGGCCAATTCGTCTGCTATGTCATTCCCCGGATGTCCTCCGTGTCCTGGGACCCATGTGATTGTTACTTTCTTGTGACAGCCAAGTTGGTTAAGACCGCGTATACAGTCCCACACTAGCTTAGATTCGACCTATCTGGAGCTTAGTGCTCTTAGTAGCACCTGGCTGTCGGAGAATATAGCAATTGACCTACTTTTGGTGTCTTGTTTTGCTATTTCTCTTGTGCAGTGGTGAAGAGCTATCGCCTCTGCTTGGAACACCGTGGTGTCCTTGGTGAGACTGACAGAAATCTTTGTCTCGGGTTTTGTGCCGTATATACCTGCTCCTACCCCTTTGTCGGTCTTTGAGCCGTCCGTAAACCAGCATGATTCTGCTTTGGTAGGTTGGTCTTCGACCCAGTCCTCTCTTTGTGGGATTAGAACCTTGTATTTCTTTTCGAAATTGTATTTTTTCACCATGGCATCGCTAGGCATTGCTGTAATCGCGTTAGCCTTCAGCTCGTCTTCTAGCCATTGGTGCGTTTTTCCGTGTGATCGGATTATGGGCGCATGTCCTTGCATCAGTTTGTATGATACGGACCTGGCTTCTCCTTGAATGAAGATGTGTAGTGGCGGTATGTTCAAGATGGCTTCTAGGGCTGCTGTTGCGGTGGTGCTTAGGGCTCCTGTTGTACTGAGACATGCTAGTCTTTGTGTACTGCTCAGGAGTCCTATCGCCCCCTTTTGCTTTGTCCTAGTCCACCACACCACTGCTCCATTGGCTATCATGGGTCTTATCACCCTGGTATAGAGCCATAGAGTCAATTTAGGGTTTAGTCCCCAATTTTTCCCGCACATTCTGCGACACCTGCCCAATTATTTTGTTGCTTTTTTGGTGGCTTTTGTAATGTGTGGTCTCCACGTCATTTTGGCGTCAAAGGTTACTCCCAGGTACTTTGCCTCCCCTACGAAGGGAATTTCCGTACCCCCGAGCTTCAGTGGCTTTAGGCCTTGCAATGCTCGTCTTTTTGTGAATACGACAATTTGTGTTTTTTGTGGATGGGCCCTTTGTGCTCGCTCCGAGACAACTCCCGCGAACCGGCCCCTGATCACAATACCTAAGTCATCCGCGTACCCTAGGCAGTTGATGTCCTCTTTGGACAGTTTTCCTAAAAGGTCATCTACTAGTGTAGCCCATAACAGTGGAGATAGCACGCCTCCTTGTGGACAGCCCCCTGCCTTAGCCTTAATGGTATGGACCCCCAAAGTGGATATGATTGTCATATTCTCTAGGCTCGCCTTGATCCATTGGCAAAGGCTTGACGGGACTCCTTTCCTTTCTTGTGCCTCCATGAGAGAGTTTGTTGTGACGTTGTTAAACGCCCCTTCTATATCCAAAAATGTGGCCATGGCTATATCTTTGTCTTCCATTGACTTTGTGATGAGCCTGTTTAGGTCGTCCAGCGCCGAGTCCGTTGACTTACCCGGCTGATATGCATATTGCCTGTTGTTGAGGGGATCTTTTAACAGTATCTCGTCCCGTATGTACCTATCAATCAGTCTTTCGATTGTTTTTAGTAAGAATGAAGATAGGCTGATAGGTCTGTATGACTTTGGCGTTAGGTCAGCTATTCAGCCTACCTTCGGCAGGTAGATTACATTTACGCTTTGCCATGATTTTGGTATATATCCCCTTGCCAGGCAGGCTTTGAAGATTTTTGACAGGTGCGGCACCAATTCCTCTATGCCCATTTGTAACAGAATGGGATAAACCCCATCCGGTCCCGCGGAATTGTAAGGTTGGAACCTGCTGATGGCCCATTTAATTTTAGTGGGTCTTGTGACCTCAGTGGCTAATCTCCAGTCCTTTCGGTCGGGCCTTTTAGGTCTTTGGCTGGGATTGTCTGGCTTGTTGTGTTCTGCCAGAATTGTTGAGGCTGGAAAGTGGACTTTTAATAGTTTCTTGAGACTTTCCTCTATTGTTTCTGTGTAGGTTCCTTCCGGTTTCTTGAGGAAGCCTACCTCTTTGGCAGCACTGCCGTCCTTAGCCAGGACTTTGTAAATTTTAGAGCATGCCGGAGTGTCGTTAATCTCATCGCAGAACTTCCTCCACGAGTCCCTTTTGGCATTTCGGATTTCTTTGTTATATTGAGTGAGCTTTCCTCTGTAGGTGTCCCAGTCCTGGTTGTTTTTGGCCCTATTGAATAGCCTTCGAACCTCGATCCTCATCTTTTCGAGTTTTTGGTTCCACCAGACTGTTCCGCAGCCCCTCTGCTGCGCTGTTTTTTCCGGGCAGTTTTCCAAATAAGCCGTCCTGATGGCGTCATTGATTTGTTCCACTGCCAGCTCCAGCCCATCAATCTCTCTTGTCGATGTTGTACCTCCCTTGAGAGCTTCTCTGAGGGACTCTTTATATACTACCCAGTTCGTCTCTCTTGGGTTTCTGTACTTGTTCGTCATGAGAGATGTGACTAGATCGAAGCGGATTTGCCTGTGGTCAGAGCACGATGTGTCCTTCTGTCACATGCCAATTCGTTATACTATCACTCACTTTCCTGGTACAAATCCTTAGGTCTAGTACTTCTTTACGGTTTTTCGTGATGAACGTGGGCTTATTGCCTATATTGGTCACTATAAGTCCCTCTGCGGAGATAAAGTTAAGTAAAGACTCACCTCGTTTGTTGATGTCCGAGCTACCCCAGAGCGTGTGATGCGCATTGGCGTCGCACCCTATTATGAGTTGGTATGCCTTCTCCGCGCAGTATGCAACTATGTCACTTAGTATACGCGGAGGGCATTCTCTCTCATCTCCTGGGAAGTAGGCTGAGCAGATGACCCAGCTCCTCTCTCCTTCCACCGTCCTGGCCGACATGATGCCTGTAACAGAATCTTCAGTGCATAATTGCGGTATTAGTGTACATTTGACTCTATCACTGTGAATTATGCATGCCCTTGGTCTTTCGGCGTTTGGGCTGTATATTACCTGAGAGTGTTGTGGCGCTAGGCTTGCTATTTTCCCTCGGAGTAACCAAGGTTCTTGCAGGAGGGGTAGATCTATGCCTTCTTTGTTGTACCTCCTACACAGCGTTGCCGATGCGGCTTTTACGTGTTGAAGGTTCACCTGCAGGTTTTTTATTCCTCTTCCGCTATTGAAGAGGAGGGACATCTTCAGGCTCTTCCTCCGAGGTCTTGTCCTCCTCCATTGAAACCGCGTCCCCCTTGGCCGATGGCCTTAAGAGGGGACTGATCCCGCTGGCGGAGGGTTGGCCTTCTTTGGGAGAGTCTTGCCCTGGTTCCACGTTCTCCCCGGCCTCGCTGGTGCCTTGGGTCTCCGCTTGTTTCTCAAGGGTAGTGGGCTCCGGACTCTGCCTTGGTTTACTCCCTTCCGTTGTCCCACTATTCTCCTTGATACGCAGCCGAAGCCTCCCGTATCCGAAGAATGGGTAGTGGTCCAATTTAGATAACTCCTCTTTGGACTCTTTATCAATAGAGAATGTCCATATCACACCTTTAGCCTCCGGGGTTTTTCCCCATACAGTATATTCACGAAAATGTAATTCTTTTAGATGCAGATTTACCAATTCTAGCCTTTATTTTAATTCGCCTATTAACACTATGATGCAACTATACAACTGCTTTGATATGAATGTTGATTTATTTAACAATAGTCTCTCTAAAGTTAAGTCTATCCTAAAAACTCTCCCATGATTATATTTATTACTAGAGAGCGGATTTCTAGCATTATGCTTATCCATAATATTTATAGCATCGAAAAAATTTTTAAATATCTATACGAACCTTGAAGAATGTGATTATTTAGCGCTAAGTTTTTTTGTACTTTTTTTGCTTATTTTGACTTTTTGTGCTTATTTTGACTTTTTATGCTTATTTTCATGCTTTTTCTACATTCTGATGCTTATTTAGAGCATTTTCTTAAACATTTAATAAAAATTTCACGCTGATATTAAATTAATGTGGTAATATAGAGAATTTTCGTAAAAATCTGTATCCCATCATTTATAAATTATATTTGTATTACATATTTTCTTCGTGTGTTTTGACAACATTGTTTAAAATCTTCACAATATGATACAATAATTATAATGAATTTTATTATTAATAAATATTAGTATAAATTACCAATTTACAATGGATTCGTTTATAAATAAGTAGATATAATAGACCGTCTCATTATTAAGATAATACAGACGAACGCTTCATACGAATCACACCTATGATATTCCGGATGTAAACGTCGTTAAACTAGACCCAAACAGGGGCCCCAGTAAGTATTAAGTGTAAACAAATTTAAGTGATAGCTAATAATCAGGTGTTTTACAACCGTATCAATTTTCTACTCTCAGCAAAAATACGGATGGGACGACTGGCGCATATTTATCGTTTTCGTTAATTTTCATATTCAAACTCGCATTTATAAACCGTATAATTGAATTGACATTTCAAAAACTTTGCTTATTTATCAAAAATTACTATATGCGTGAATCGTATTAACCTGGGGTATCTCAGATAAATTATATTATATTATTCACATATATATTTAACCGATAATGCAAAAGGTGAAAATCACAATACAAGAATTAATTAGAGACTATACAGAATTAACAAGTGAAAATAATACATTATTTTGTAAGGCAAGTTTAAAAATAGTAAGCTTTATTTTATTTTCCAACTGCATCCTAACTAGTCAAGACTTGTATGTAAAACATGTTATAACAAAACTATATCAAGAACGTTTGAACAAGTTCAAAACTGAACTAAAAAAGCAGCACAATTTCATAATCTTTAGCATCATCTTCAACAAACGATGGACAATTTAAATTAAATTCACATTTGTGCAAAATACTTTTACATTCGAATATCCCTTTTAGAGAATTACAAAATAATGCATTTAAATCTTTCTTGGGAAATTATTGTAAAATGCGCCTTCCTGAGAAAAAATTATGTAGCTCTTGTGTACTATGAAACCATACAAAAAATTAAAGATATTATTAACAATAATTATATGTGATTTGGTGTGGATGAAAACACAGACGCTTGTTTAATTTAATAATAGGAGTTTAACATGAAGACATCCGACCAATAGTATTTTGATATATACAAAAGAATTGAAGAAAACTGATAATAACATTATAGCAACATTCATAAATGATGGACTGACAAGCTTATTTTTGCCGTAGACAATACCAAGTTACAAAATTTTACTAATAATGCATTTTGTGCACTGTACAAGTTTAGCACATGGATAGAAACGAATTTCTGAAACTATAAGAATGAAATTTCCATTTGTAGATTTAATTAAATATGGAAAAATAATTCCTATATTCTTCTGTGAGTGCAATTATTCAAGGAGTCATTACCTGATATCTCACTGCCCCATAAACCAGTACTAACAAAATGGGAAACTTGTCTATATGCTACGATGTACTATGTGAACAATTTTAAAGAATTTAATAAGGTTATATACAATTTTCCCGAAACGACAAGCAAATCAGTTAATGACTGTCAAACAGTTCTTAAGAAACAAGAGCATCCTTCAAACGATTTAGTTACATAAAATCGCGTTTATATTTTGTGAGCAACACAATCAAATCTTTTTAAAAGCAGATTCAATTTAAAAAATGCGTCCAGGTATTTTGACCAAGAAATCAAAATAATATCGAAAGAAGCATTCGGTGAAAACGAAGGATTTTTAATATTAAATAAATTAAACTTGATTTTGAATGGCAATTTTCAAATGGATCCAGCTATAATTTAAAATATAGAGAAGCTTTTCCACTTTCAAAAATTTATTGAGCGTCATAAGTAATAATTTTTACAATTAAACCCCTAGAATATTTTTTGTGGTAAAACAAAGTTAAAGTGTTTTAATTACTCTAGAATAACATTTAATGATCTACTGTTTTCATGAATAGATTTTAGTTATTTCGAAATGTATACAAAATTACAATTTAATTTTTAAATACTTACATAATATTATATATTGCGTAAAGAAAGTATGTTTATTTTAGTTTTAAGCAGAATTTCTATGTAAAATATGTTGATAAACGTTTAACATATTAAGAAAATATAGTTTTCTTTAGTGCTTTTTTTGTATTTTTATGCTTTTTTCCTGTTTTTATGATTTTTTTAATGCTTATTTCTCTAAATTTTGTGCCTTTTTAAGTGCTTTTTTCACATTTTTAAGCTTTTTTATCCGTTCTCTACTAATTATATTACCAATACAAATTAACATCATTAATCTCTAATTACGCTACCGAATTAATTAGAATTTAGAGAAATAAATTAATCTGCATCAATTAGATTTGATTAATAAACCAATTATCAATTGAATTCTCGTCGGCGTATTCATTATTTCTACACTCAATCTCGAAATTAATTGAGCGTAGAAGAAATGTATCTGTAATCGTTGGATGTAAATTTCGTTCATTAAAATTGTACAGAAATCTATAAATTTGCGGCCTATTAATGGTTCACTGGACGTATTTTCAATTAGTTTGCAGATAATATTTTGTACCATAATGCGTTTATTACGTCTGGCATGAGCCAATATTGATTTAGTTGACGTTGGTATGATAAGCCGAGTGATGTTGAATGAAGTGTTATTGGACGTTATCGCAATAACTTAATCCATAATCGATAGAATATTATCAACTATGCTAAAAGACATATTAAATAAATGCACAAAATAATATTTAGTGGAAAATCCACATTGTTGATTTGTATTCATTTATGACACATTTAAAATAGGAATAGCGTGTATTGCTAATATATTTATTTAAAAATCATAATATACATATTTACCAAATTAAATTCACCTTATATGAGATATTAATAATTAGAAATTATAGGAATATTAAAAGTATAATAAAAATAGCGTTAATGAACTAAATAAAAAAGAATTTTCCTGTCAACAACAGCGTACCGCAATTGAAGACAGCAAAGCGGAGATTTAACTCTCTAGATAAAACGGTTAAAACGGAATTTTAATATAAAGTAACATAAAAAAGTTATATTATAGAAATTCATATAACAAGTAGTCCTCAAATTATATAATATAATAAAATGATATTTTAACATTAAATGAAACAAACCATTTTGGCAAGGTTATGAGATGCGACAATGAATAAAGATAATTTATCTACGATCGTACAGAAAGTAGACGCTTTTTGCATCATTTTTCATTGTAAAAGTGGCTTTTTAAAGCACTAGTGGTTTTTTACGTTTTTATTGCACAGTAATATCAAACTGTTTTTATTGCACAGAATTGTCAAATTTGACAGATGAATAGAATAAAATATATAATACAAACCAAATGGCAGATTTAAGAACTCTGAAGATTTCATTAAATGCAAGTCGAAGTGATTACAATAAAGCGAACATTTTTTCCATAAATAATAATGGCGGCCGATATTTGTGCAACTTGTTTACTGGTTGCTAAGTAACGCTATCATTAGTGCACTGCGGGTAAAATATGTTTTCATTAATTGAATTATTAAAATGACATTAAAATATTACTCATAAGAATATATTTTTGAAGTCGTTTACGATCGAAGATAAAATTTTGTAAGGCACACGTGTAAAAAGTTTCTTTATTGCACTCCTGGCTTTAAAAAAACTCGCTCGTTTCTCGCTCGTGTTTTTAAACGCCAGTTAGTGCAATAAATCATCACTTTTTACACTTGTACCTTAAATAACTAAAATTGAATTGTTTAAGTAAATAACAATTTTTTTAATTAATTTTAATTAGTTAAAAGATATTATGTACAAAAATATTTTAAAATATTATCAATTTTTTCAAACATTCGATTGGTATGTTGTTCAAACAACTATATGTTTAGAATAAGAATACTTTTAGCTATAAATCCATTTTATATTATCGTTAAAAATATATGAAATTACTAGAATAAGTAATAAAATTATAAATTTAGTAATATTCATTATTTAGCTTAAATGAATCATAAGATTTGTTACATTTACAGAAAAAAACGCGAAACCTATAGGTGACAAGTATAATTAAGTTCAGAAGTTCTCCGTGGGTCCATAAATCAAATCTGCCCTGAGTTATTTGAAAATCCACGCGGTCAGTTCGGCTTCAGGTATATATCTCAAAGTTTGACCTACATTACTTAACCCTTCTATCAATACACCACCTTAGCCGGCCGCAAAGTTCGATTTTCTTTTAAATTGAATAACTCGCATCCCTCGGAGCGACGTAAAGCGCTTTACGTCGGCCCCACAGTTTCACCTTACTTGATTGACATTTTATAACTTTTTAAAATAAAATTTTACGCGGACCTCGTCAAATTCAATAAAACAACTTTAATTAAATTTACAGGATAGATCTTTCTAATGGAATATTTAATTTTATGAAGAAGTGTAATTGGATTTTTCAAGTGGCTTTATATTTTTATCGGTTTTTACCTGAGTTAAAAAGCTGTGTTTAAGCATATATACTATAGTATCATTTAGTGTTTGATCTTTTGATAAGCATTTAGCATATGTAAAACGTTTACGCATTAATAAGTTTGACTTATTAGCAACCCATCTAATTCCATAACATATATAACATAACCTAAATTAATTCATATGTAAAATATTATTTCTGTTTGAATACGTAAAGAGTAGACTAATAATTACTAGTCGTTAATAATATCCTTTTCTTCACTGTTTTATTGATAATACACTTTATGTTCGAAATCTATAATAAAAACAGTGAAGAAAATGATATTGTAACTATCAGTAATTATTATGTAAAATATTAATTATTTTCTAGGTATTAGACTAAGGGATTGTAAATTGACTAAAGGATTGATTGACATTTAATTTAGAATTTTTGTATTTATATAAGAATCGTATGCAAAGATCAAATTCTTTTAATAACAATTGTTACAGGCGTCTATTTCTTGCATCGGCTCCTTTATAAGTGCAGATGATCATTATTTTAGTTTTTTTCTGAAAATATCCCCATTTCGAAGTTACTAACCACTTGTGAACTGATAGTGTAAATCTATTGCTGCATAACTATACCTATTAATATAATCCATAGGTCGGGTAATCTTCGCAGTGAGAATATTGAAGTTACTAGTAAGCTTTACAGTATAGATGTACTTTTTTAATCGTTTTAAATAATTAGTGTCATCTATTTAAGGAAAATTCAGATCGCATTTATAAACCCCACCACCTTTTGAAATCACCTTCAGCCAACTTACGTCAGAACAAACAGCGGACGAAAGACATAATTGAACCGACACCCTAGTTTCTAGTTAATTGGCACTTCCTATTAAAAAGAAAACTGTGTCTACAGAGTAAGCACCCAGTTCACCCTTACCGTGAACGAGCCTTCGATCGGTCAGGTCCAATCTAATTACTTGCTGAATTGGTAAGAGAACGGTTTATTGGACCGGCGGGGGATTTGTCGATTCTGTTCAAATTACGATAATCGGAAAGAATTTATGTTAAAAATGATGTCTACGAAGCCATCCCTCTTAATTGTTACGCGACGGCTTTTTCTCCTCCGTAAATGGTAATCTACTTTCAACGTTGCAGATAAATCTGCCTTGAAATTGTCTTGTTAAGTAAATGGGTCGCATCCAGAAAGTCTTATTAAGGAAATTGTAGATGCGTTTAATATTTCACGAGAAATAGAGGAGATTTTAATATTTAACATTTGTTTAATTAACAAAAGTGACTTTAAATTTAAAATTATTTATACATGATACAACAATCAGTTGAAGCCGTTGCTTTGTAATGCATTTAATAACGAAGTAGGTTAAAAATAAAGACTTTTCTAGTTTCACGAATTTTCACTTTTGATTAAAGTTAGTCACAATAAAAGTTAAAATTCGTCATACTGGCAAAGTGTTTATTTTTCAACCTAGTTCGTATTATTTATATAATTTAATTTATAATACCTATATTATTGAACTTAGAAACACTTTCAGATACATATATTTCCCCGAATAAGAAACTTACCTATAGTTTTCTTATTAGGAGTGGCTGCTATTATATCTGAATTCTGTTATTAAAAAAAAACAAAACTTGTTCGGAAATTATAAGCCTTTACTGTGTTTTAAAATTATTTTCCAGTGCAAATTTATTTTTAGCTCCACCAATAAATATTTTAAAAAAATAAAGAATTTATAATTTCATATGAGGATACCACAAGATTTCTAGTAACTTTTTATTTAGGTGAACGATGTTGGGGTATTTGCGAATGTTTGCTTCTCCTGAAATACAATCTTAAACTCTAAACAAACAACTTAAGTAAATAGAGTAAGGCATTTAAATTACACAATGTTATCTGCTCATTACTAATATAAATTTGTTGATAGCATTGGTCTTTCAGAAGAAAAAACGATGTATCTAGAAATTTTGCTAATCATAAAATATATATTAAAAATTAAATTTTACTAGAATACAGTGGGGATACAAGTAAATATCAAATAATAAACTAGTTGAAACCAGCCTGTCCTTCGATTGCAATTTTCGGTGTACAGTTTCTTAGTCTTTGATCACAGGCAGCATTAGGTGATTCAGGTATATGCTGGCCATTGGTAATAATAATGATAATAAAGTTTATTGCGTGTTATAACAGAAAAGTATACACTAATTAGTACATAGTAAATGCAATGGTATGGTATAGTATTGAGCAGTTGCGCAAAAAATAACTATAAATATTTCCAAATATTGTTATTGCATGGACTGAATGAAATAATATAAATAAATGACGTATTGGTAAAATTGTAAATATAAAAATAATTCTTGGATCTTAACGGCGTTCACTTGGTGGTACATTTCAATATTAAGAATAAAGAAAACACTTTTACTTTGTTATACCACTTTAAGTTTTATTTTCAGTGACTAGTTTCGACTACACGGTAATCATTATCAAACTAAGTACTTAAATTACGAATAACAACTGTTTATGTACCTATTACAACGCTTCGAACAGTGGGGTGTACATTAGGTCAACCTGGTCGTTAATGAGGGAAATCCGGGATTAATTTTCGCTTTGTAGATTTCAAGGGCTTGAGGGATTGAGGCAGGGGTGCCCGCTAAGCCCATTGTTATTCAATGTGTACATGAGTGAGATGGAAGAGGTGATGAGGAAAGGGCAGGAGGGGGGAGTAGTGATGGGTAAGAGCAAAGTATGGATGCTGGCGTATGCGGACGACATGGTGTTGATAGCGAAAGAGTATGAGGGAATGAGAGCGATGTTGAAAAGGGCAGAGAGGTTCATGGATAGGAGAGGAATGAGTGTGAATGTGGAGAAAACGAAATGGGTGAGGTTCAGGAATAAAGGGAGGGAGGGAAAGGTGAAAGAGTTGGAATAGAAGGGGGGGATTATTGAGAGGGTGAAAAGTTTTAAGTATTTAGGGTTTTGGTTTAAAGGGACGGGAGGATATGAGGAGCAGGTGAGATGGGTGCAGGGTAAGGCGAGGAAGGCTTGGGGAATGGCATGGGGGAAGTGGGGGAAGTGGATGAGGAATAATGTGAGGGTGGCGTGTAAGATATGGGATGCGTGTGTGAGATCGGTACTGATGTATGGAGTGGAAGTATGGGGGACGAGAGGGTATGAGTGTATAGAGAGGGAGCAGATGTGGTTCCTGAAGCGCATGTTGGGGGTGGAAAGGTCCACGCCCAGTTACATAGTGCTGCAGGAGACGAATAGAGAGAGGTTAGAATGCGAGGCAATGGTGAGGGTGGTGAGGTATGAGAGGAGATTGTGGGAATTGGGGGAAGAGAGATTGGTGAAGGATATATGGTTGTCAAGCGTGGGTGGGGTTGAGGGTAGATGGAGGGGTGAGAGGAGGAAAATGTATGAGAGGGTAGGTTTGTCAGAGGCGAAAGTAATGGAAGGGCTAGGGAATGGGATGAAGGTGGACGAGTGGGTGAGGGAGAAAGGGAAGGAGGTGGAAGGGCACGAAAGACAAGGGTGTATAGAGAGAAGCGAGTATAATGATATGTATGGGAGGTGGCAGGTGTATGGAAGGGTACCGAAGTATTTGATAGAGAGGGGATGGAGTAGGGAAGATAGGGTGATTGTGGCAAGGGCAAGGTGTGGATCGGAAGAGAGAGGAAGGAAGATATGGATGGGGGAAGAGTATGGAAGGTGTGTATTGTGTGAGCATGGGAAGGATACGTGGAGGCACTTGGCGGAGGAATGCGTGGGGGTGAAAGAGGAATGGATGGGGGCGAAAGGGAGTAGAAGGGTGATGGAGTGGATGAGAGAGGATGGGGCGGGGGTAAGGACTTTGGAGAAGTTGGGGAGGGAGAGAGACATGAGAAGAGGAGGTAGAAGGGGGGGGATGGGTAGGGGTAGATAGGTAAATAATATGTAGGAAAGATGATGTTATGTATAATGGATATAATGGATATGCCAATAAAGGTCTGTGCATACACGATACACATATACATATTCATACATTATTCTGCTGCAAAAAGCAAAACAAAAAATATGCCATAATTCCTTGAAATGTATTTCAATTTCGTCCAATGAATAAAAAGTTTGCTCAATTAGGAAGTTATTACTTTAATTTTAAAGTTTATTACAGGTAAATTTTTCTGGTAATTTATTAGAAAAATTAATTGCATAATATTGAGTACTCGCCTCTGTCCTATTTAGTCTTAATTGGTTCAAATTAATAGTTTTAGATAACAAACACATTCTAAAATATACATTGACTGTAAGTATTCTTAAATTTCTGAAGGCTTCTTTACAATCACTTTGGTAACCAATGTGTGCTATTATTCTCGCCTTTGTGAGCGAAGACAGACTCTATTTCGACAGGTTGAATGGCCCCATATCAATATGCCATAATGAATATGTGTTTCCACGAGTGCAAAATACGCATTTTTTGCTACACCACCATTACAATGATGCGAAACACTGCGTAGGCAAAATACTTTTTTTTGAGCATAGAGATTCGGTGTGGAGTTCGAAATTTAACTATCTACATGAACGCCCAAGAAACATACTTTCTGACAGTGTTCATTCGTTCTTTTGACAGAGAATTGTATTTGTTTTGTTTTTGAGTAAATTAGAACAAGTCTATTTTGCTCACATCACTCAGGTACTTTTTCAACTTGTACCCTGTATATTTCCTTCACGTTTACCGATTGGGGAATACTATTTATAACTGAAGTATCATATACATAAATAATTACAGTAGACTCATCAATTAATTAATTTGAAATTGCCTAATATTATAATTTCGTTTCATCAAGAGTGCACTGAAGAAAGTATATACCGTATTAAAAATGCGAGTGAGGAGAAACTAGCTGCATTGTACAAAAAAAAAATGTTAAAGAAGAGGAAATGTTCCAATCACATCTTGTTTAATACGCTGTGTTTAAAGTACAAACTTACCCCGCCCTACATGAATATCAGATGCAGCAACAAATCTATAGAAGCAACAAGAATCATAGAAAAAGCAAAAATGACGTGGCTCGAGCTAGAAAACAGGAAATGGTACACAAGAAGATTCCACTTGGGAGAACACCAAAAGGTTATACACATGTAATTGACCAAACGCGTGGACAATATATCATTGAATATGTGTCTTGCTGAAGCCAATGAAATCGTTAATAACAAAACACACGAGCATTACATCAACCATCTCCAAAAAATAAATAACCTAAAACAAAGGCAAACATCAGACGTACACCAAGGAGCAAGAGCGGAAAAAACTTCATATTCGGCACATAGTTTCTACCCACAAGTTAAGAACTTATCTAAGACCGACTTAAACAACATTGAAATGGAACTCCTGAATAAGGGACTGAAATATTCTCAAACCCCACGGAATCCAAAAGAAAACCTGGAAACTTTAACGCTTGAAACTGAACTAACACTCAGCCGGATAAATATAAAATCAGATCTGGATAAAATACAATTCATCAACATTATCAGGAAAGGAGTTGAAAAATCTGCTAAAGATTCTAATAATACCCATCGAGAAGCAAACGTCATAAGAGGAATAAAAACGAAATGCAAGAATAACAACTTAATTATTTGCAAAGCAAGGGTAATACTATTACTATTCTGGATAAGGAAACATATATTGAAAAAGTGAACACATTTATCGATGAAAATAACTTCCACAACATCAAAAAAGACCACCCTACTGCGAAGTTCCAGAAGCAGTTTGTTGAATCAATAAAACAGCAAATTCCATAATCCCAGATAATGAAATCTATAAATATAGAATCACGAATCCGAGGACACCCACACTATACGGCCTGCCCAAAGTACACAAACCAAACATCCCGATAAGACCAATCGTCTCCTACATCAATGCTCCCTCATATAAAGTTTGTTCCCTGGTCAACAAAATACTTCCAGAAATAATTCCCTGCACATCCAAATACGGAATAAAAAACTCCATCGATTTCGTGAAGAAAACCAAAAACTTAGCCATCAACAACAACGCATGTTTGGTCTCCTTTGATGATAGGAGCCTCTTCACGTCAATTCCAGTTCCTGAGCTCAAGGAAATTTTGCATAAAAAGTGCAAAAAACAATTATCGAATTACAACACGTCAGAAATTACCAGTTTGATAAATGCTTCCCTCAACCAAAATTACTTCCGTTTTAACGACACCTTCTACATCCAGCATGAAGGACTGCCCTTGGGATCACCTATTTCACCACTCTTCGCGGAAATATTCATGAGTGATTTCGAAGACCAAGTATTTAAGAACAACACATCAACAAGAAACATACAATTCTGGTGCAGATATGTTGATGATATTTTCTGCATATGGAATGGCACAGATAGACAGATGGATACTTTTTTAACAACTCTAAATTCAATTAATAGAAAAATCTAATACAACATAGAAAAACAAGTCGACGGTATACTCAACTTTTCAGACCTGAGTATTTCAATAGAAAGCAATAAACTAAAATATACCATATATCGAAAACCAACTGCCACAGACACGCTCATCCCATCAACATCACTACAATCTGAACAAATCAAATCCTCCGCATTAAATTCATATATTCATCGTCTGATCAAAAGAAGAAGATTTTAGTCTAGAACTGCATACAATTTACCAAATTGCCACCAAAAACGGATACAAGAAAAACAAGGTAGACAGGATCCTGAAACGGAAAAGAAGAAAAGTAGTTCAGAAACTCTTGTTCAATGGAGTAGGAGCCAAAGAGGATAGCAAGTTCGCAGCCATTCCATACATCCCATACGTGAGCCAGAAGATTGCAAAAGAATCAAACACAATATCCTAGTAATAGAAGTCAACAGAAAAAATTTGAAAAAAAACACTTAGTTAACAAGAAAATAGAGACAATAGACCCACTCGAAAAATCCGGCATTTATCAAGTACAATGAGAAAATTGTGACGGAAAATATATAGTACAGACAGGAAGAAATTTCAAGATCAGGTACAATGAACACAAGAAGGCAATAGAAAAACAAACCACGGGAACAGGATTATCCGAGTATTACGTCACAACAGGACATCAATTAGCCGACACCAAACTAATTCGCTTTGCAGAAAAAAACCGAAAATTCAATCTACTTGAACATCTGGAGATTAAGAGAGCAATTAGGAATGGTGATAATCTCCTAAACAACCAGAACGAACTATTAACAAGTTCGAATCTCTTAATCTCTGGACGTTCCAACAATTAACACCATAATATATACATACATTGTAACATCTTCTTTTTAATTAGTTATTTTGTAATTCCTTTGAGAATGGTCATCATTGACCGAAACACGTATCAGGAAACTGAATATTACAATATGAAACTAAACAAGTGTTTTAATTTGAAATTACCTAATATTATAATTTCGTTTCATCAAGAGTGCAGTGAAGAAAGTATATACCAGATTGGCCTATATTTTTTTATCATTTATGTCCCCCTTTTTGTAAACTGGGATTACTTTGGCTATTTTTAAAGCATCAGAAATTACCCAGACTTCCAAACAATCGTTAATAACTTTTGTAATTAGATGTACTAAATGGTGTTGTACACATTTTAATATGTCAACTGTAAGATCGTAAATATCTGACCCTTTTTTAGGTTTCAATTTATTTATAATTACCCTAATTTTGATTTCTGAAACTTTTTTAAGACTGAATGGAAGCAAAGGCATTTTTTAATCCAAGATATATTTACTATCATTTACATAAGGAAACGTAGCATTATTCACAAAAAAATATTTAGTTCATTACATGTTAAAATGCAGTTATTATTTTGTTCTTTGGGAGGTATATGTTTATTTAAGATATTCCTTCTGATTTCTTATTACTGTTTAAGATATCTATCTTTTGCAAGTTTATTTTATAATTTAATTTGTTTATTTTGGATTGCCAATTTATATTCCGCATTGTACTTAGTGATAGCATTTTTTTTGTTTCATTCCTGGATGGATTTTGTAATCCTCTCTTAACAATCGTAATAATTCCTGCATATTATATAGTTAATTTATATTTGCAACACTGCTTTTCCATTTTCTCTGTTTGATTGGAAATGACTTATTTGCTGCACTTTCCAGCACTGTTAATAGATGATTCCATTTATAGTTTAAATTAGTTTTATCATTGAGAAACATACAATCTATGAGCTGAATAATATTAGAACTTAGCTTTACCTTCAGGGTTTATAAGTTTGAACATAAGTGGGTTGGGCTACTTGCTACAGCATCTTTAATTTGATTTCTTCGTGATCAGATATCTAAAGTTTTGCAAGGGTTACCGAAAATTCTTTTTTTTCCATATTTGTAAATATATTATCTAGACAGTTATTTCTTGTTGAAAATTTACGACCTTAACAAGATTAAAAGTATTCATAACATCTATTAGATCAACAGCTTTGGGCTCATCTGGATTAAAGTGAACATTAAAATCACCACCAATGATAACAGTTTTATGATAATATTTAATTTCAGTTAGCAAAGTTGAAACTGTATCCAAAAATATATCAAAATCTCCTGACGAGGAACGATATACACAGATTAAGTATGTTTTATAATTTACAATGTAAATACAAGACAATTGAGAGTGTTTTTCACTTCTATTTATTAGAGAAAAGTTTGTGAATTCAACTTTTACATCAGTTGATTCAAGAATTACTGTTCTTCCATGAGAGCTCGTATGACGTGAAAAGTAAGCCTTTGAGCATAGATTCATCTTGAGAACTGCGCACATGTACGGGCACCGCTAGGAAACTAAAATGTTTATCAATAAGAAAGTTTTCTAATTCACTTATTTTATTCTTAATGGACCGTGCATTTTAAAATAAGAAGGAGACTGCAGATGTTTCAATATTTTGAGTGTAGCATTTACTATTTAAATTGTTTTCTTTTGCGCTCATTCCATTCGAAAATTTGTATCTTCTTAACATATTTCCAGCAGGTCAGGTTTCTTCTTTCATCAGTATGTCCAGATGTACGAAATTTGCACGATTGCATGCAAAAGGATTAATTCAGTTGCTTAAAGTACAATAAAGTATTTTCTTTTGCATACAGTTGCGCATGTTTTGGGATAACAGAATAGTGGGGATCCATCACGTTCAAATCAAATCAAATCGGCTAATTTGTGTACATACTCTAATCCATAATTAGTCAATGTAATGTTGGTATGGTTCACTTTTAAATATATTACCCTGGTTTATGCTAAATCATTGTTAACTAATCTAAAATTAATTCTAAATCTTATACGTCTCTATTATAATCATACAGGTATATAAGGTTGGATCTGAGAACTTTAAATAGAGCAATCTTGCTTTATCCACTAACAACTTTGAAAGGAAAAACTCCACCAGTATGATATTCTTAAACATCGCCTTTCCGACTAGTCGTAGTAAGAGTCGGTTTAATTTTCGACTAGCAAGTGTACTTGATAATTCACGTAGAGCGACAGAACCCACAATTCGGATAGAAAACGATTTTAAGCGTTAGCTTTAAAATCCCGCCGCTATCATTTCTAGATTCTTCAAAGCCGGTGTTGTTGAAAAACTGTATGCAAAGTTTGTTTCCTAAGATCCAATATATTCCTCCGTAAAAGCCTATCTAAAACATCTTTCATAAAGTTTAGATTATAACTTTTTCGTTAAATAATTCGTTTTAAAATCAAGCCTCATTGTACCCAAAACTGTTATAGCAGAACTGTATAAGTGCCAACAGTCACTGGTTAAATTCAATCAGAAATGGCAATTCCTGAAGCGTAACTAAAGACTTTAATCAATTGTTGATAACAGAGGTAGATGCACCTTATCATTATCATCAACCACTAAACCATTAAACGGCCTTAGTGCTTTAGAAATATATTCTTCCTGGTTAAATTTTTTTTATTTGGTTCAAAAATCTGTCTTATAAAAGATTTAGCATATGCAACTTCTTCACAGTATCTATGGACCTTCCATACATGTACCTTCAAATACCTTAGTAGAAGTTAATCGAAATAAATAAGGTCATTTTAACATGCCTGTTCAAAAATATTAAATATGCCAATGATATTTTTAGATTCAGAATTAGTGAGGGTTTTCGTATAAAAGTAAACTTATCACAAAGAAACAAATGTGAATCTAACAATTCCATCAGAAGTTCTAGGAGCTGGTGGTTGACTGCAGTAACACCTTCACGAAGCTCTTAATTTAATACTAAAACTTTATTAAGAAGATACATTTCATCGGAAGCCTAAACGCTAATATAAATTTCTTAAACAAATATTTATAAACCAATAACAAATTATGACACAGTAGTGTAAGAGATTTGTGCAACGAGCCATCATTACATTCTGAGAAGTATATCTATATTTTCTTCACCATATCCGCTTTGTTAAAAAGTAAAAGGTAGTCGTATAGAGAGATACAGTCTACTGAAACTTCTATTTCTTCATCATCACTATCATCAAATATGCGAAAGTCTCGACTCAGAACAAATAAGACGAATATTTTATATACATTGAATTGTAGTTTTAAGGACAAAACACAATACAGCAAATTATTCGATTGCCTCGGTGTATTCTCGTGCAAAAAATCGATGAGTTAATTCCACGGGAAACTCCTCGAGGGCCTCCAGTAAGTATAAAAACGATCTTGATAGATAAAATAACTGTAGAATATAAGAAATAAGTTGTAAACTGCTGCAATATATTATATTTTATGTACTCGAATGTATTAAAAAGGCCTATCAATTAGGCTGATCACACACTCCTCGTCATCTACTGAAGTAACCAAATATGCTCTTTATTATTTATAATATCCTTTTGAGAGTAGATAGGAGATGCCATTCGAATTATATATAAACAAATCGAAAACATTGAAGATGTCAAGTAAAGACTGTAAGAGAGGCAAATTTCAAGCAATTTCTTCATTAATCAACTGTTACTACGTGGAAATTCATGGTAAACACTAAACGAAAAAATGAATTAGTTTTGTTTTAGTTTACTGTGTAATAACTTTTTTGTTTTAATTTTTTTTAACAAAAGAAAGTGAGAAAATTTCTCTTATGAATAAAGTTGTAGAATATTTAGGCGCAGAATTAAAAATGACATCTTAAGTGAATCGCAATTTTTTGTAAAGTAATGTCTAGATCAATCCCCTTTTCGTATTAATTAATAATAAACCTCGAACGTTAATAATTTAAACCCATTTCACTTTCTATACTATTAAATTACTTTTGTCGTCGCGCTATTTAAATAATTTAGTCCATAATTATTTATTCACCTACTGAGATGAGGGTAGGTGTGAAATATAGATTCGCGCATTTAATATTGTTCCAAAAATAGAATCACAGTGCGGCCAAATGCTTGTAATAAAGTGATTCCTTAATTACACGTTTAATTAAATTGAAAATTATACAAATGAACGCAATCAAGCAAGTAATTACCCACTAAATCAAGAATGAACAAGAAGTTTTCCAATGCATTAAATTAGTTCTAAGATAGGAACTGTTCTTAAAGACAAATTTCTAACACTTTAGAAGATGGTGGTGAAAAATTTTAATAAAATATACATATGTTTCCTAATTTTAGTATAAGCAAGGCTATAAAATTTCATAATTGATGCTCAAGGCCATGACGTTGTGACGCATTGAAATCTTATAGATTAATAAAATATACATGGTTGTTATCAAACACGATTTCTTATTTGTTTGTGACGCATTAAAAAGGCGTGTGTTATAACAAGTATATTTTATTAATGTATTTATATATTTTCAAAAATTAAATTAAATATTTCTTTACTTCATATAAGTTTTCTTACTTTTAGTAACATGATAGTACATTAATATCACATGGACTATTTTCTAATTTACGTTTTAACGCATATTAAACTTCAGGGTTGTATAGATTAACATTAAATTTTATCGAATGGTAATTACAAAAAGTAATTTAGCTTTTAATTTAAATATCTATTAATTTGTTTACATTTTATTTTAAGGAGTTGGAAGAAATCTACATAGACCTGTGTTCAACATTGGCTGAGGCAGTTTTGCAAGGTGCTGAAGTTGTTTCTGCAAAGGTGAGTATCAATATTTCCTTATTATAACTATCAAAATAAATCTTATAAAATAATTTTTGTTAATTTTTTGTATGTACACAAATGCATTCGTTTTAACTTACATATCCTTATATATTATAAAACAACCTAGATGTATTTATTTAAGCTTGTTAATCGAAGAGAGCTTTTAGACGGCATTCCTTTACAATCTGCGTTTTTATTTCAATTCCAAGCGCTGCAATTGTACAGTGCATTTACGACATGTAGTCGTAGATTCTGGCATTCGTGCTTAAAAATGTTTCAGGAAATTTAATTTATTTTACGTGAATTTCCTCGGTAGACATATGCCGGTCGATTTGATGGTACAAATGAGATAAAATGTGTGCAGGTAAAAAAGTAAATTAATGTTACCTAGTCTAGCTTATAATTATAAAAATATTGTTTAGATGTCTTAAGAATATTTAACGATAACTTGGTAATTTAAATAATTATTGGTTTTATTAAGTGTTAAAAAGTGTGCTTTTAGCAGCTCGGGAGTTTAATGTGAAATAATAAGAGCAGAAGAAAACTTTTTGCACAGACGTTACAGAAAAAAAGTATCCCAAAGTTTTACCATCAATAACACATATGTAAGATAAAAGGGAACTATATATGATAATTGTATATATTAATACTTGTAGACTTTTGGCAAATATAAATATCTAGTCTAGGAACAATTTTAATAAAATTATTATTTGCATTATCTCTTATATTGGTAAATAATTGGTTGATTTTACTAATATTGTATAGTATCTAGTGAAGTTGAAGAATTAGTGAAAGTACTCGGTAAAAATATATAACATTATTTCTTAACTAAAGTATTTAGTATTTTAGTTAAAGTTTTAATTTTTAATTTTATAATTTATTTTCCCATACTAATTAAAGCTCCAGCACAATGTCGTTTAAATCTTCTCCTCATTCCGCTAGAATTATTGTAGAGGATCTTATAAAGTATAATTGCGTAGTATTACAAGAATTTCAACATGCACATCCACAATCCATTGCCCATCAGATTTAAAAAATACTTCTCCAATCAGGTTTAAGGACAATTATTGAATATTTAAATACTAAAGAAGGTACGAGAGAGAATCAAATATAAACCTGATTTTAGTTAAAAAAAGTATGTGTGTATTATTTAAAAAATGTTTTATTTTTCTATATACCATAATCTCCGCTTTTACGTACAAATTTTTCCCAGTGAAGCGGAAGTTTCTTGAAGGCATGTCTTCACCCAATTGCTCACAATCGATTCCACATCTTGGTCACAGTGAAAACGCCGTATTCATTCATTCATCTTTGAGTGAACCAAACATTTGAAGGTCGCACGTGGACAAGTTGGGGTTATAGGGCAGGTCTTCCAATATTTCCCAATGAATTTTCTCTTATTTTTTTCGGGTCAAAGAAGTTTGGTTTCATCAAGGAGCTTGTAATACTATTCAACATTGACTCTACTTCGCGTATGAAGGAAATCAACAAGCAGTGTGCCTATTATATTCTTTAAAAAAGTTGCAAGAGCTTTACTCGCAGGCCCGTCTGTCTGCGAGTAAAGCTCTTGCAACTTGTTTTTGGTTTATCGAGGTGGAGTTGCTCAAGGTTGATTGATTGATGAGGCACTTAGGTGTTGAAAATCCATATTTAATATTGAAATAACGCAATTGTTTGATTTTCAAATATTGGTTTATTAAACACTATATATGTTTCGCCACACTGTGGCTTCTTCAGGTGAAGTAAAATTTACAAATAAAATATACATTGTTTCTTATATATTATTTCAGGTTGGCGGGGGTGAAAATATTTTTAGTAGAGGGGAATTTGATAATTCCGTTTGTTCGTTCAGTAGATGGCGGGTGTGTAGATATCGATTAATTTCTAAATTTTCTAATAGGTTTAGTTTTTGTCCTTTTCTTTCTTTATGTAGAATCTTGAAGTCTGGGTTGAATGTGAGGTTTTCTGCTAGGAGATGGTTTGCGTACGTAAATTTTCGAGCAATTCATACATTTTAGTAAATAGACTCCACTTTGCCTGTTTTTGACTACTTTATCTTTGTTGTTTTTGATTATATTTGATAAACTATTACGGGTTTTGTGTGCTATGTTGAAGTTAAGGTTTTTACGATTGCTTGCTATTCTTTCGCTTAAAGGGCCATTGAATGTTATTGTAGAGAAATTATTTTTTGGTTCTGATTGAAAAGGGAATATAAGATTACTGATGATATTAGTTTGTTTTTGATTTATTAGTTTGTTAATTATTGTTTTGTTTTGTTTTAACTGCTATGTAATATATTGTATTTAATTCTGTTTTATAATTTTCGGTCGACATTGGTATCGATAAAAGTCGATGTATCATCGATCGGTATGCTGGTAATTTATGCTGAGTTGGGTGAAACGATTTATTATTTATTGTACTATCTGTGTGTGTAGGTTTGTGATAAATTGCAAAGTCGTGTTTGTTTTGTACGTTTGTAATAGTCAAATCTAAAAACTTTCGGTTTCAATTGTGAATTTAATTTTATTGTGTTTTTGGTTTAAATTGTTTAAAAAAGTATTTAATTGCCTATCTGTGCCTGTAAATGCTATTAAGATATCATCGACATATCTCCACCAATATGTGCAGTTTTTAAAAAGTGGTAATTTTGATATTTTGTTTTCAAGGTGGTCCATGAATATTTCGGCTATTAGGGGGCTTAGTGGGTTTCCCATTGCCAATCCTTCTGTTTGCATATAAATCTTATTATTAAATTCTAGGTAGTTTTGTCGTAAACAAATGTCTAAGAGGGTTAAAATTTCGTCTATTATTACTGGATTAGTGTTATTGTCTCTGAGCTTATTTATAATTAATTCGCGTACTTCCCCCGCAGGTACGTTTGTGAAAAGATTTATTACGTCAAAAGAGATGAATTTTGCATTATTGTGTAGTTGAATATTTTTAATGTTATTAACTAGATGAAGACTGTTTTTATTGAGTATTTAGGTTTAAAATTTAAGTATTTTATTAAAAGTTTATTCAGTTTTTTTTGAGTTAGCAAGGGGCGTTTATGTAGGAGACTACTGGCCTTATTTGATTATTATCTTTGTGAAGTTTAATTAATCCGTATAGTTTTAGTGGTTGTGGGTTCATATTGATTAATGAGTATTTTTCTTTATTTGAGAACAAATAATTACTTTTGTCAAGTTCTTTATGTACTGATGTTTGGTATGTTTTCGTTGGGTTGATATTTAAAAGTTTAAATGAATTTGTTATCATATATTCCTTGACTTTATTAATGTATTCAATTTTATTTATAGCTATTATTGTATTGCCTTTAACGGCTTTAGTAAAGACTATTTTATTTAGGTTTGATTTAGTTTTAATTGATTTTGCTATTGATATTTCATTGGTATTATAATTTTTAATTTTTGTGTCTTTGGTTATTTTTGAAAATTTATATTTTTCAGGCAGATTATTGTTTATTTTTGTTAATGCTAATTCTGTTTCTACTGCTGTTAATTCAATTTCTGTGGAACTAGTTTTGGATTTGATATTATGTTTAAACCCTTTTTCTAATAAATCTGTTTCTTGTTTGTTAAATTGAGTAGTGGTTAAGTTTATAAATTTATCAAAGAATTTAAATTCACACTTTATTGATTCTTGTGGTTGTAAGCAACTTTTCTTTTTATTTATTAATCGTTTTAGTTTATTGTTTTTAATTAATTGGCTTTTTAATGTTATTTTGTGAACTTTTTGTCTGATATAAAATTGTAATAAGTCAAATTCAACACAGTGAAGTCTAAATGCTAATTCTGTATGACGTACCTTAAGATAGGCCGATAGCGTGTCTCGTCTTGCGTAGAGGGACAGAGGACAATTGCGTTTTCTCAATATTAAGTATGGATTTTCAACACCTAAGTGCCTCATCAATCAATCAATTGAAATTATCCAGTGATGGAAAATTGGCAACTTCGTATTTTAAATTACAAATAAAATACACATACTGCGAACAATCCCTATGGTTTCTACATCAGTAGCTGTAGAATTTGGAAATAAAAAGTGGATTAAGGAAGAAATCTCATCCCTCTCTATTAATCGATATCTATACACCGGCCATCTACTGAACGAACAAACGGAATTATCAAATTCCCCTCTACTAAAAATATCTTCACCCCCGCCAACCTGAAATAATATATAAGAAACAATGTATATTTTATTTGTATATTTACTTCACCTGAAGAAGCCACAGTGTGGCTAAACATATGTAGTGTTTGAAAATCAAACAATTGCGTTATCTCACTATTATTATATTGCTAAAGGTGACTTAAAAAATTATCACCCCTGGCTTGATATCGCGTCAAAGGCTTTCCACAAGTAGTAAGACATTTCGTTTTGTGATCTTTCGTCAGTAGGCGAGAAACCCACCTTGCCGCTAATGTTCGGTAACCCAATTCATTGGAAATGATTGGATTGAGCATTCCCGTACGATATTCCTACCTCTGCAGCAATATCCTATAATGTAGGTTGCCACTTAGTTTCAATCAGCTCACGGATAGCACGAATGTTCTCCTATGTAATGCTTTTTAGCGATCGGTGTGCATGACTCACATTTTCTACCTTTGTGCAACCACTTAAAATGTTTTATGCCATTCGTAGATGAAAGCACATTATCAGCGAACTGTGCAGTCAATCGACGAAAAATTTTGGAAGGCTATGCCTTCGACTTTTTTGCTATCTTAACCAGCGAAGTATTTACTGGCGTGTTCAATTTTGGCAGGAACCAAGAAAAGATATTAGTTAACACTTTGTTGACTCGGCAGTATTACACAAAATCTATGT
This sequence comes from Ontholestes murinus, assembly GCA_963969525.1. NCBI lineage: Eukaryota > Metazoa > Arthropoda > Insecta > Coleoptera > Staphylinidae > Ontholestes > Ontholestes murinus. The sequence continues at coordinate 30,323,139 of OZ018389.1, forward strand.
CATGTCATCGGCTCTTATTTTGTTAAATATTTTATATTGGCTGCAGTTAAGAGGCTAACCCTGGCATCTTAAGCCGGGAATTAGGAATAACAATGGAATGTGGATAATATATAGAATATTTTGGTGTTCAATGGATTGATTATTGTGGGTGGAAGGCGATTGCTAAAGCATTAGGGGAGCCTCGTATGGTGGACTTCGCCTGAAAGATCCTCGTCGTAGCTTAGCAGACATAAGGAGAAGTCGAGCAGGCAATCACAACTGACCGAGATGGTGAGGAGAGTGGCGCTCGGTACGCTATAGGCGTACTCCACTTACCATACCTCGATTTAGGTACTATTACCTTATTCAATCGTATAAATAAAGTAAGCGAGTACCACGAGCATAGACGTCAGAGGGTAAAAGCTCGAAACCTAGGTTAACAAATGAAGCAAGGTGGCCAATAACTCAATTTAATATTCTGTATTTGATGTATTTTTACTAAAAGCAAAATCCAAAGCAACAAAATTCAACGCCTAATAAAACAAAAACAGCAAAAATTAATAAGACCAGAACCAGAACAAATTCAACGTAATCAATTTAATATATTCTATAACGGACAAAATTCTCATGTACTAATTTGAACCAGGCTATTTACAACATAGATCCATCGGCCCTAATCAATTACACGAATAACAACTAAATTCATAAACACAACAACTTGACAACAAATAAAACTAACACAAAGTATCACGGTGTAACGTGGCGTACGTCGAATCGTTGCTAGCGCTACTGGATTATACGTAATTAAGAATACTAATTCGCCGCAAAAAAACGAAGTTCCCTTTCACGCATTTGCAATGAAGGAATAAAGTGAATTAATGCAATAAATTGATCGTGGAGTAGTTAATTAATTTGATAATATTTTACGCACTACTCGTAATAATTGACTGCAATGAATTAATAAATTATATATTAATCTAACTTGTTATTCCGGATCTGCTACCTCTCCTCTTCGTTCTCTTCTCTTCTTGATAACGATGTCAACTGCTACTGTAGATATCCCTCTCCGTAACAGATGATATCTCCCCAGCTTTACACATCCCCAGTTTACTCAAACCGTAACAGGAAAACAAGCTGCTCGCAAGAATAATCTATTGACATGCGGTTACTCAAGAACCAAGAAAATATTTTTGGCAAGAGCTTCCTGACGAATGTAAATTTTCGCCGTCGAGAAAAAGAGTCAGGTAGAAAACCTGTATAAAATACTAATTTGTACAAACTAAACTAAATTTTTCTTTAGTTTAGTTTGTACAAATTAGTATTTTATAATAATTAGAAAAAACACGAAAAACATTTCGTAAAATCTACAACAAATGAGTCTTATTAAGACTACAAGAAACAAATCACTTTTAAAACAACTACTTCTCTAGCTAATACTTCGACAGACATTGAATGATACAAAAGTAATTTGCGTGTTACAAAATAGCAAGGCTATCAAAGCAACACTAGTTTGAACGTATTTCTTTCTGTAAAAAAGCAAAAGCAATTAAATAATTAAATACTCAATTTTATAACCATCTGCAGACACGTGTTTCGAACTTTCGCTCTCTTCGGTACAGCTTTATTATAAAATTGATTTTAAATACAAATAAAAACATTTACTAAAATAAATATAATCAAATATAATGAAATATAAATAACTTACTCAGGTGTCACGTGACACGTGTCTGCAGATGGTTATAAAATTGAGTATTTAATTATTTAATTGCTTTTGCTAATTTATTTTTAATTATATCAACCTAAATTCATTTCTTATTCCAAATTTACCATAGTACAGTCACTCATAAACTATTTAACGTACATTCAATCATTTTTAGTTCATTTTACAGAAAGAAATACGTTCAAACTAGTGTTGCTTTGATAGCCTTGCTATTTTGTAACACGCAAATTACTTTTGTATCATTCAATGTCTGTCGAAGTATTAGCTAGAGAAGTAGTTGTTTCAAAAGTGATTTGTTTCTTGTAGTCTTAATAAGACTCATTTGTTGTAGATTTTACGAAATATTTTTCGTGTTTTTTCTAATTATTAGTGAATTTTCTACAACGTAAGGACTTATATATTTTATTATAGTATTTTATACATTACCTCTCCTAGCTCCAACGTGATATCGCCGAACAAAAATGTGGTGCACAGTAGGAAGGCTAGGAATCCACGACGCTAAATTACGCTGTTCTCCAAACCAACTAATAAACTCGCTACTAGTAATTACTTTATTATGTACTTAATACTTAAATCAGTGAATTAACTCTAAACCTTAATATCTCATCACCCTCAGGAGCAAATGTTCCTCCATCTCTTCTTAACACTCATCTGAAGTTGCAACACTGCCCGAATTTTAAAATAAGATTCTTAATCTATGAAACGACAATATCTAACGAGAATGAATATACAACTAGTTACACACCATGAATTACTAATTCTGACCAATATTATGACACGCGACGGATTGTGTTGTGTTTAATATATTTTTCGCATTCTTCATCACAGTTGGCAACCTAACATTTTGAAACCTGTCGGTGTTGTTTTATCCTCCGACTTCACCAACAATAACAGTCCCCAGGTAAGCAACACAATTCCACCCGACACAGTTAGTATTTAATTATTCATTTGTTTTTCCTGTCATTAATTTAACTAGATTTACTCGACTCGCTTGATCACGGTCAAAATATAAACTCACCTCGGAACGCTCGAATCTTGAAGCAAACCCCACATCTCTGTTCTATTGATAAATAGTGGTATTGTTAGGCTCAACGGGAAAAGGATTGATCACTAATATCACCCCAATGATATAATTTTGGGCTTCGGCGATTTCACGTCCAAATCCTGATGCGCCGGTGAAGAACGATTAAACAAATATTCCAGTTATACCTCCATGGAATAACCCATAAACTCTCCAAGATGATGCGAAATATTATTTAGATTATGCTTATGTTAATAAAGAACTTGTTTTTAGTGAAATACTGAAAATAACCATTCTCCTTGTTCCCCATTTCATTTTGTCCACCATCTGCAATCAAAGTTACTCATCACCTCGATTGTCTGCATATATTACCGTAAATTTCCCACCAAAACCAAATAAATTACAATAGTTCTCTACCATCATCATGGAATTTAACGACAATACACAAGTCCATTCTTGAATTGTTGCAGTCAGGCAGCTTAAGTTTTGATCGGCAAGCACTACTTGGCGGAGTGGTGAGGAGAGTAGCAATGCTGTCTTAACGCTACAGTGCTCGAGTTGCTTTCCTACCTACTCTAAACACAATTTGTTTTTTGATCTGGTGGAGATCGGCTAGGTCGTGGAGGCCCACACTTAGGAGGCACCTAACATTTTCTTATTATGCTTCTATCCAAGCTTGTGATTTTTGGATCTGTTCGTTGCGGTGGCGATCCGTAGACTATGGTATTCAAGTGGTAGTGGTAGTAGTGTTTGGCTATCGACCACGTGTTCGCCTCTGTCACTCTAAAGGACCATTAATTGTATCTCAATTGTGAATGGTACCGGTCACCCATCCAACTACTGACCCGAACCAACGTTGCTCCACGTCAGTTCGGGACCGTAACCGAATGCGCCACCACCGGCGTGTAATATGGTATTAAATTATTGCACGAATAAATGTTCTATAGGTGTATGCAGCCGCTGTTTCGAGAAATTAGGGCACCGTTGAGGTTGAGGCGGCGTCGAACTTGTTAGATAATTTTCTTCAACGCTGGCGTATTTGGCAGGCGGTGGATGAGAAGAGCTCCAGGGCGGATTCGTTTTCCTTAGGCGGTGGTGGCTGGGAAGGGAACTATTTCTTTGGCGTCATTGCTGTTGTTGCAGTCTGTTCACTATTTGGACTGTCGCCGAAAATCTGCAACATAAATGTTAAAGAATGTGGGGGATAGGACAAAACCCTGTGGCAGAAAGAGGTCGTGAATAGAGCTGGTGATTGTTGCTTCAATTTTGGCCGAGAAATTCAGTTTTGCAGCATGAAACGCAGACCGTTGTTTATTGTTATGTTTATTTGTTTTAATCCTGTGCTAATAAAAAAGCGTAACACATACAAAAAATACATAAAAAATATTACTTACATAATTTAAACTGTACGAGAATTGGGTATTTAGTTCATCCTAGATGATCTTCCACTCGTACTTCTGCTGACGTCCATACAGAAAAGCACCAGAAACTAATAGTTCGGTGTATTTTAGCCTTAAATCCAGGCAGTTTTGTCTCTAATGTGAGAATTATATGTCAATTTGATGACGTTCTATTTATTTGTTGTGTAATATGATATCCAATGCTCTCTGCAAATTCAAAAAAATGCTATAGGACACTTGCTTTTTCTCAACGGCTAAACTGGTTGTCTGCAGCAATTGAATGACCGTGTTCAAGGTGAATTTTTCTGGCCAGAAGCTGGAATGAGATTGACGTTGCAGTAGTCATTCATCTTTAGAACGCTTTTGCTATACAATTAAAGAGCCAGTACGGACGGTAGAAGTTGATGTCATCGGTGGGTTTGCCGAGCTTGGGAATCATGATGCTTTTTGTCGTTTTTTTCCGCTGTGGGAAATAGATTCTACGCTTTTTAACGTGTCTATAACTTTGCCGGCGAAGATTGAATCATCATCATCGGCGGTGATTGGAATGGGTGCTTTGATGTCCGTGGTGAAAGTCGACACAGGAAACAATTTATTGATTTTTCTAATGTGAGTTTTGTCAAATAGAGGCAGAGGATTGCACATTCTTTCTAATTAGGACTCGCACTCCACGATGCCTCCGAATGTTCTCTAACGAGAAGCTTGAATTTGGCGTTAAAGCGTCTTGATCACTATTCAGACAGTTCGCTTCCATTATCGAAACAACCTCCTTTTTTCATGGATGAGGTTTACGAAGTTTGGAGGCAGAATAAGGCGATTAATGCATACACAACGGATCGGAGCAGCTATGGCTACTGACGATATTATTTCGAGCAAACTGGTGGCGGCGTCTTAGATGTCTTGAATGGAGTTAAAGACTGATGGTGGCAAGTATATGCAGATATTCGTTCCAAAGAACTGGCACCTGCTAGAATTCAGGTGGCAGTCACCTCGCCTTACCTAGAACACAAAAAGTGATTGCAGGCATGTGATGGTGGCCCCAGAGCTATGTTATTTGTAAAATACCTTTAAAGGAAGATCTTTCCCATAGCATACATTGACGAGTCGCTGGGAATGCGTTGTAACAGTGAAGTTGTTGATAATGCGAGAGCCAGGGTTATTGCATTGACAGCACCCAAGATAATAGCTTGTGGCTCGCTAGCGATGCTGTGTAGCAATGGACCTGGAAATTGACCTAGTGGATGAATATATAAAGAATATGTATGAGTAAGCGGTTTGTCAATTTTGCTGTTTTCTTATATGTAGGATGTTTAATGTTTAATTATCTACGTATTTTGATGCTAAGATAAAGTTCTACAATAATATAAGTTATAATAAGTTTACAATTTACCAATGGTTCTTGACTTCATTTATGAATTTTTGTATATTGGATGAGTCGCTCACTCTCATACCCTTTAATTAATTATGTACATATCTCAAAATAAATTATTTTTATGAAAATATTTCCACAAATAAATAAATTATAATTTTGTTTGTACAAATGGAAAACAAATATTTGTAGACTATTTTTGTCTTAGGCAAGATCGCCTATATCAAATTAGTTAGAGTTTTTAGCAGCTATGCGTTAATTTAAAGCATATTTGGATAAATATTTAAATATTTTGCATTTTACAATAACGAATTACATATCTTACACGATTTCTTTGCAAAAAAATAAATCTAAATCAAATAATGCGATAATTTAGAAATAATGGCCTAAGCATTTCGTTCGTGCCAGGTCACCTCATTTCAAAATGTTGTGGGAGGCCTCACTAAAATTTCAATTAATAAAAAATACTATATATCATTTGCTTACAGTAATCTACATCTAGATAATAATTATAACGAAGTAGATGCCTTCAAAATAAATAATATTACATCTAGATAAATTGAACAACGCAAATTAAAGCGATACTTAATTCTCATCTCATACTTTTACTGCAAATTTACTTGATCCTAACTTAAATATATGTCTCTTTTAACCCCTGACTACGACAGCGCATTGGCAACGCTACCCAAAAAAAAAAAAAAACGCTAGAAGTGTCAAATAACTGATTAACACAATTAATACATTTATGATTCAGTCAAATATTATAAGTAAAGATTTATGGAGAAGAACAACATAGAAGCCATTTTAAAAGATGACAATCTAAACCACTCAATGCACCACATCCAAAATTATACGCGAATGAAATCTTAGTAGTGAAATAGTGAAAATATCTAATAATTTTTACATATACCTGAAACATATTATTCTTGTGTGACGATACAGACAATTGCAATAGTGAAATTTATATAAGGCTATAATCTATTAAAAATTTTTCAGGAAATTATTTAGCTATCTGCTCATGCTATTTATTGCTGTTTAAACATATGCACTTATAACTGCATTGAGAAAACTAACGTCAATAATTTAATTGACAGTAAGACAAAGCTTTATTAATATTTTAATGAATAAAAAAGAATTTATGCAAGTGTAAATCTAAATAATCTAACATAACGTTCATTGTTCCTATAGTTGTTAACACTCCAAGACTAGCGATTTCTGACCGAATCGATACTTCATAATAACTTTATTTTATTACATATGCTGTTTTAAAAATTAGAGTGACGGAAGGACCACGTGACCGATAGACAAAGAACTACTACTATTATCCGTTTTAAAAGTAATTTTAAAATGCTACTCAATAAAAATTGTTTCTTTTTCAACAAAACTATTTTTAACGCGTAAAATTGAACTTCCCAGATGTTTTCTAGATTAAATTCTGAATATATTTCGGTGATTAAATTAAATTAGATTAAATATAAATAGGGTCTATGACCCAACAGAATAATGTATTATACATACTTGATACATTCATTTGTTGATTTATATGTTTGTCGCAAAACTTTCCAAAAGTTTGGAAATTTAATTAAAATATTTACACGGAATATTAAATAACGGATTAGCCGATTCTATTTTTTCGGTAAATTTAAATAATTTTTATCAAACGGCAATTGTAAATTGAAATTAAACCTGTTATGTTATGTTACCAACCTCGAAACAATTTAAATTAATTGAATAAAGACTAACTATTGGTTTAATTAAAATCATTGTATATAACGTTTTAATGTTAATTTAATTATAATTCAATGCTAAAGCGATCGCCTTTTATAATTGGCATCGTTGGTTAAAATGAATTATGGTTTGTTTTAACATTAATATCTGTTGTACTTAAAAGACCCCTGGCAAACAATAGATTAGATCGATGTGGCTTCTTATATTTGCAATATTATCTAAAGCATTTATTTATTGAATTATTTGAATTTTTATGTATTATTGAGTATTTAAAAGCATTTTAAAAAGAATTAATATTAAGTATGATTTTATTATTGTATATTATGATGATTTTTTAAGCATTCTAATGTCAAAATAGCACACTCAAATTAATTCAAATTTCAGAAATATTTAAAGATGTGTATTTAATATACTGAGTATGTCATATATTTAGATTAGGAAGTTAATACATTTTAATACAGATTTGAATACATTTTACTACTTTATGAGACAACAAGATTTATAATTGTAAACGAAGCCCTTGATTAAAATTATGTAAATGTAAACAATTTTAAATTAATGAAATAATACTACATAATAGCTCAAACAATTATTTAGTATATAACGCATTGCATAAAATCAATAACCAGTGCACAGTAATTCCAATTTGAACAAAATATAATCCGTTGTAAAAATAAATAAATAATTTACGAATAGAATTGAAACCCCAATTGGACCAGCTGTCATATTTCATGTGAGATTATAACTGGAATCACGAGTTAAATTAAAATAAAATAAAATCTCTTCACCCACCAAAACGAGGATTATATATGACTGTAATTTTTAGGCGAGTTTAAGCTCGATGTGATAACCCTGTCAAATAATTGAAATTTTCCAGTTTATATGCTGATATTATATATAATTACCTCGACTAGGTAATATTTCCATTAAATTCGTCAACCTTACTTTTAAACCGTTAATTTAATTTGTTTCTAGTCAGGGTTTAAGAATATATATCACAAGAAACATTTATTTAGAAACAAGCTGATTTATATAATTAGTAAGGTGCACACCTTGTGATATTATTCAAAATTATTGTTAAATTATTTTAATAATTTTATTCTTCCTGTATATATTGATTTATTTTTCCAGTTCGATTTGATTATTTTATTTGTAGGCAGAAAAGTACATTTTCCTATAAAATAATTATTTTTGACTTGTGTAAATAATATATTGTATATCAACGGTTGGGATATGGTAAGCAATGGAATTAAATAGACAAATTATCAAACGGTGTATGTCTAATTAAAAGTACAATTATTCGCTAATTCTGGTTAGAACGTTGCAGTAGTCCCGAGCGTTTACAGTTCCCCTATTATTAAAACAGTTAATTGCGCAGTTTGTGAAGACTACTTTTTTTTAAATGAAAACAAAGGATTCGCTTTAAATATCACTGAATTTCCAGCAACTCGTATTATTTTCACATGCCCTTTGTTTATAATCAATAGAACGTAGAATAACAATTTGAACTATATTAACCAGTTTACGTACAATATAGAGTCAACGTATTTATATATTTATGTATGCATATTATATATATATATATATATATATATATATATATATATATATATATGATAAATATATATATGATAAAGTTTTAAACTAGAGTCCAGTAATGATATATAATTAATAAGAGGCATTACTAAAAAGCCAGGGAAGTAATTTGATTTATATTTATTATAACTAAAAAGTTTATCATGAAAATTCCAGAACATTTTAAGCCATTAGAGGTCTGCGAAGAGCTTTACGACTTAATCACACCCTTTTAAATCACCACATAGACCCTGAAATCACGCATGTATGCAACGCCACTTTATACTCGCAAGAAGTTGTTTATGGTTAACTTGTTTTCAGATTTATGACAATATATAATTTGGAGAAATAATATACACGCATTCTCCGGGGATTGCACACAATATTATCATAAAGAACACTTTCCTACCTTATATATTAAATATATATATATATATATATATATATATATATATATATTTTGTATTTTAGACGCTAATAATTAAATAAAATTATTTCACTTAATTTTATGTTGTGTGACTATGGTTGCGATAATTAAATACGTTACTGACAAATTTACTTGAAGCATACAATGCGACTGTCTTGAATCCAAAAATTAAGTGACTCTGGTCTGCTAGTATCACTTAATTTATTGTTAAGGTTTAAACATTAAAGGTGGTCATATTTTTGTTGATCGAAATTTGTTATACTCTTCTATTAAAGTTTGTCATTTAATCATTCACGTCACAAATTGGCCCTAGTATAAAGTAACGAAAATTGTTCGGTTCTAATTGCATTTAGCTTAAGAGGTCTCTTTAGATGTTTTTCCAAAACTTCATAATGTACAAAGTTACATCAATGCCGAAAGTTCAAATTTTGGCACGAAATATTAATAGTGAAGCGTAATCCAACGGATTTTTTCGCCGATTCGTAAACGTGGACGAAACATGGATCCACCACTAGACACCAGAAACCAAGCAGCAGTCGAAACAGTGGATTTCTCATCAACTTTTTGCAGAAGGGAAGAACTATCACGGGACAATACTACAGCGATTTATTGGATCAATTCAACGGCATACTGAAAGAGAAACGGCCTCATTTGCAGCGGAAAAAAGTGCTCTTCCAACACGACAACGCGCTGGCCCATTCATCCCGAATTGCCAATGCTAAATTGGTTGAATTGGGCTACGACCAGACCTGGCCCCGTGCGACTTCTTTTTGTTCACAAACATGAAGACTTGGCTCGGAGGCAAGCCCTTTACGTCAAATGAGGAAGTCATCGACGCCACTAAAGCTTATTTTGTAGAGTTCCCGAAATCATATATTTCTGAAGGCTTAAAAAAGTTGGAGCATCGCTGGGAAAAGTATATCGCCCTGCAAGGGTACTATGTTGAAAAATAAAAAAAACCTGTTTAATTACTGCGTTTTCTTGCCCATTCCGAAAACTTTTCAATCTACCCTCGTACATTAATATAAGTTTATAAAACGCATCCCGAAATAAAAAAAAGCATCTAAATGCTAAACAAAATAAGTATCCAATGCTTAATCGTTTGAACCGTAGGGGAAGGGAAATAAGGATTTTAATATATTTTATCAAGCATTTAAAGTTAAAGTCATTACACGAATCAATTAATAGAATAAGTTTACATAAACGGCATCAAACACATATGCTGCTATTCAAATAAGTATTACTAATGTAGCAACTCTAAAATTAAATAATAAACAAAAGTAGAAGATACTATTACAAATTTCCATTTTAAATGAAAACTTAAGGCATAGTCAAAATTTATTACAGAAAATCCTTAAACAATAAAGAAAATATACACATGTGTAAAAAACACATCCTGTATATTCATTAATATCCCAGAATATGTCAAAGGCAATGTCCCATCAGAGTATACGTAATCATTTTTTATAAACGTTTCCAATAAAATTACCCGGGGCAAACGCACCGCGGGGAAATTTTCTTTTTATTTGCAAATTTTATAGGCGGTGTAACAGTTATATGCCACGAGTTAATATAAAATTTATATAGATATACAAGAATTGTCCCCACCGAGAGAATTACTTTTTTATTATTAGGTTACCCACTAAAAGTTCGATTATTAAACGAGGGTGATGTTGGAAAATGGCTCAAGTTTTAGCAAGCTTGCAGCCTAACGATAATGAGGCTATTTCTCCCCGCAGGTCATAATTGTACTTTTTCAACATAATGAAGAAGATAGATTGTGCCCGATCGGCGTATCTCAGAGAGCATTAGCGAGATGTTAGGGTGATACCTTACCGTAACGGATATTGATCGATAACACGATACGTACATATAGTAGATATACACTTTTTAATCCATACACAAAATCTTATATTATTACATATAATATTTTGCATTTGAAAATTCAATAGTTTAAATTAATTATTAATTGTGTTATACAATTTCAAATATGTAGTGAAGTTCATTTATTTCAATTCCATGTTAAAAAATATGTTAATTTAAATTACTTATAGATTTTACTACGTAAATTTTAACAAAATATATCATTTGTTAAATATTTATATTTAATATTTATCTAACATGAAAAGCTGTTACTGCTTGTAATAATAATCATCATCATTTATTACGGAATTCTCTAATTATACTTAGTAAATACAAAAATATAAATATATGGTATGTACAAAATGTAGAAACAAATTAAATTATATCAAAAAACTTATTTTAAATTTATCAAGTCGAACTTTTGTGCACTCATTATAAGAGGACCATTTTGGCGAAGCATATTCTAAAGAACAAAATAACATATTGTGACAGAATGGAGAAAATTCTCTAGCAAATCTACTAATAAAACCAATCGTAATCTTACGCGCCAGATTACAGATTTTCTCAATATGCAAGTTGAAAGTAATTTTGGCGTCAAACAAGACACCCAAATCAGAAACGTAATTAACATTTTTAAAGGAATGTTATCAATTGTATATGTGAAATTTAAAGGAGTATTACTCCTGGTAAATGAAATTGAAACACATTTTTTTTAAATTTAAAAATAAATAATTTCTTGACAATATTTCTGTACTTCTTGCAGATCATAATTTAATTTATTACAGTGAGTAACATTATTGATTACATGAAACAATTTTAAATCAACGGCAAAAAGTTACTTCACCAAAATCGTTAATAAATAATAGAAATAGAATGGGACCACATTGAGTACCCTGCGGTACCCCAGATATGGCAATAATAGCTTTAGAGATATACTCATTAATTTTAACCAATTATATACGGCCCTTAAGAAAACTAGATATCCAATTGGCAACTTGAATACCAAAGCCAAGTGCCTCGATTTTGGAAATAAGTACTGAATGATTTATTCTATCGAAGGCTTTTGCATAATTAGTATAAACTGTATAAACTTGGCTTCCGCTTTCTAGGGCATGAACGAAGAGTTCTGTTTTCGAGAATCCACTTTACGTTTTGTAATGAACGGATGATTATTATGGTATTTAATCATTAGATCGGTTTCACCTTTAACGTTTCTCGAATTAAATTCTTCATAAATTGCTGATATTTCATTGCGCTGCATATTTTTTAAATTACTTTTAAATTGAAGATCAAGATATCGTTGTTAATTCTATACTTTTTAATATTTGTAATGGAGCAATATTATTAGGAAAAATTAATTAAAGGGTTCGATTTTTATTTATAGTTTGCTTTCCTATGCTAATTACTTTAATAGGGTTATAGAAATAACACAATTTACGATTGGTTTATTTCACTGTTTATTTGTTTAATCTGACTAGTTTCGACAATTACGTCATTATCAAAGAATAAAATTCTGTTGTCGAAACTATTCAGATTAAATAAATAAACAGTGAAACAAACCAAGCGTAAATTGTGTTATTTCTATATTACAAAATGTTTCACCACGTGCTACATGAGAAACTAATTTAAGAAAAATTAATAGGGTTACTTATGTTTTCAAATCCTTAAAAATACTTATAACTGCTTTTAGGTCGTTCTCTATCCTGATTTGGAAGATGATTCTTTCAAGTTGTGTAAAATTGGATTATTTTTCTTCTCTCTCTTTCATTGATTTTTTCAATAATAGATCCACCAGCAGAGGTAATTTTCCAATTCACTTATTTTAACTAAACATTGGTCCAAATTGACATTAATTTTATTTATTTCGTTATGATTATAATTAACTTAAAACTATTGAAATGGATATCTTTAGAAATTTGTGAACTACTTGTTTAATTAATTAATGCATTAGTTGTATTCGAGAAATTAATATTAAATTTACATTTTGGGCAATTCCATCGTGCTCCGTTGGTTTTCTTTCTTTCATCATCATAAAATTTTATTTCGAAAGGTTGTACACATTCAGCCTGCTACAATTACCGGTGCATTTAATTGCTATGGATAAATGTGAAGGACTTACATTTCATTGGAATTTTGACAGTGCATACCCATTCTTGTTTATATAATAAATCTCTCATATGTATTTGAAAAATATGTATGATTATATAAACCACAGACTTTTGATAACAAACAAGGGGCGGTAGACCACGGAAAGGATTATTTGAACTGATTAATTTATGATGTTTAATCATTGCTGTCTCTACACTACTCTATAATGGATAATATTGCAAAGAAAACACAAGTCTGAATACCTCATTACGTGTTCTTTTGTAAAATTCAAAGCAATTAAACAAAAACTCAATAATCTATATCTGAAAGGAATTTACCTCATTAACATCAAAACACAATTCAGGAGATTATTGTTCGAAAGAGCAGAATGTATAACATAATTATTTATGGATTAGTTGAAGCTAGCTCCAAATCTAGCCATGAATAGGTTGAGAAGGATATTACTAGTATCAAATCAGAATTGTCTAAACCTAAACAATCCGAAACGTACTAATTGAGACAAAATAGTACTTTCAATGCTGGTAATATTTCGAGAGATCAAACACGGCAGCAGACTGAACACTATCTAATACCAATGAGGAGTTGTTGCATAATAAAGCTGCCGGTGAAGAGCAAATTGGAATTAAATATAGACACTTTGGAAAACTAGCTGTTTCCGGAAGTAATTCTAAAAATATTTATATATACAGGGTGGGCCCCGAATAACTACCATTAAAAGTTTACGGGGTTCCTGCAAGAGGAAAAATCTGAAAAAATTCAACATTGTACGGTTGATTGCGATTTCCTCATGGAAAATATTTTCGACTTTCTATCATTTCCAGTTGTAATTCTAAAAATATACTTAAAAACTACTGGCTCTAGATATAGTGATGTATAACACTTTTTTGTAGCAAATCGTCTTGCGAATCACCCTATAAGATAAAATATTGGTCACTCCATTTGAAAAAATTGAAATATGATGTTTTAAGTGGGCGCTGAAATATTGATATTTTTGAAATACCAACTGTCAAAATTGACACATGTCAATCTTTTTCCGTTGTAGAGGACTCAATTAAGTACAAAAAAAAGATGCCGCACGTGTGTTTATCTTGTACCTATTAGAAGTTATAGGCATTTTTCTAAACGCCTATTTGAGGTCAATATTTGACAAATAAATATTTAAATCAAAAACTGTAAAAGTTAAGTTGACATAAACCCATATGGAGAGGTAGGTAATCGAACAAGGAACTTAAAATAAAATAATATACAGTATGTTCCATTTAAAATAACAAAGTTGGTAGCCATTTTCGGTACAACCGGAAGTGATAGAAAGTCAAAAATATTTTCTATGAGGAGATCGCAATCAACCGTACAATTTTGAATTTTTTCAGATTTTTCCTCTTGCAGGAACCCCGTAAACTTTTAATGGTCGTTATTCGTGGCCCACCCTATATATTATCAAAATATAAGAACTATTAGGACTAAAACACACTCGTTTTATACCGACACGTGTAATTCTGAATTAGATATATATCAACTTAATTGAAAACTGGTTAAATGACTCTGCTTGTGTTTGATTCAGAAATATTTAATTGTTTTTATAGAGTTGTGCGAAATAATCGAAAGTCTTTTGTAACTCAATGATTAGTGGTGGTAGATTTATGATGGCACATTTAAGTAGCATTCCATGTGAACGTATTAATACTACACATATTGAACTATTAGTACTATTAATTGATTTTATTTTATGCAAATGTAACTTTAACTTTGTATGCATGTATTTTACTCATTTGTTAAATATGCTTCACCAGATATTTCATATGAAATGCTTGATGTATTCTTTGAGTCGATTGAAATTCTTATTTTTGGTAAACCTACTATAATTTGCGGAATTTGATATCCCCAGTTTCGGCATAGATGATTGTAGCAACTCTCGCAGCCCTAAAGGTATGACTGTTAATAATTTGATGAATATATTCGTCAATTTAACAGCATTAAAACTCCTTTATATGATGATCTTATCAATATTGATTGTTCATTCTTAGGGTCTTGTAGTTTATTTAATATTACTGTGGTTTAAAGTAATGAATATATTAGTAATTAAATGGAATGTAAATTAAAATAAGTAGTGACACATTTAATTTTGTACATATACAGGGTTATTCACGCTATACGGCACGGAATATTGTGGCCAAAATACTTAACTTTCAAAAAGTTTTACTTTGGGGATATATGGGGGTCTATTAGGGCTACTTTTTAAAATTATTCTCATAATATACAGGGTGTCCCAAAAACCCTAAAAGTATCAAAGTTGTGTTTATTTTAATGAAACAACCTGTATTTAATTGCATTTTTGGATCCTTTGATAAAAATAAGCGTATGTTTTAATCAGGTTTTTATTACATAAACCTTAAGGTTATTGAAATAATTTGAATTTTGTAAAAATTTAACCTAATTTTCATGTTTCAAATACTTAGAAAATAATTAAGTTATGCATACCAAATTTACACTGAAATGTAACAATAGATCATATTTTATTTTCCAAGTATAATAAACTTTACATCTTATGCCGGGTGTAAAAAAATTGGAATTAAACCAATGAGAACTTTATATGGCTATAACTTAATTTATTTAAATGGAACGCTATATTTATTAATTTATCAGCAAATGCACATTTTAATTACCTATCGAATGGTATTTATATCTTAAGTGTTAAGTCTTTCTCTCTTTTTACAAAAAACGCCAAAATATTGTTTATTGCACCGTTTTAGTACTTTTTAAGTAAAAATTTTAATGTACCTAGTTTTCTATGGTATTTAAAAACATCAGATAATTAATTTAGTCTGTCACTTTAGTTTAAAAAGCCTGTCTTTTGTTATAGTTGTCTTATTTCGAATGTTTGTGTTAGATCATTAGTAATCGTTATTGTTTGAACATTGCTGTTGTATTTTTTGGTAAAAAATGAAGATTTACTCAAAAGAAGGGGGTATTGGCATTATTTTTATGCTTCAAGAATGTCATCAAAATTGTTTTTTGGCTTGTCGTGTTTTTACTTAAAGGTTTCCCGAAAGAAATCACCCTAAGCCAGCCGTTTTTGACAGACTATTAAACCAGTTTAAAGAAATTGGAAGTGTCAGTTATAAAAACCCCAGTATACGAAAATCTGTGTAAATTTTCATTTTTTTACTATGAAATACAACAACGATGTTCAAACAATAACGATTACTAACGATCTAACACAAAAACGCAAAATAACACAAGTATAACAATAGACAGGCTTTTTAAACTAAAGTAACAGACTAAAAAAAAATCTGACGTTTTCAAATACGATAGAAAACTAGATACATTAAAATTTTTACTTAAAAAGTACTAAAACGGTGCAATAAACAATATGTTGGCGTTTTCTGTAAAAACGAGAAGACTTAAGACTTAAGATATAAATAAAATAAGATAGGTAATTAAAAATTGCATTTACTGACAAATTAAAAAATATGGCGTTCCATTTAAATAATTGAAGTTATAGCCATTTAAAGTTCTCATTTGTTTAATTCCAATTTTTTTACACCCGGCATAAGATGTCAAGTTTATTATACTTGGAAAATAAAATATGCTCGAACGGGTACAGAGACATTTTCTGAAACGTACCCTGACAGATCATGATATTACAACTTATGTCACTGTGTGGTGAAACAATTTTAACAGAGTCTTTACATAATAACGCAAAACTCTTTAAACATCCGTGTGAATTAATTTAAGTGCATAGCGGTTTTTCGCCAAGTAACAGCCTCATCCATCCAATACCCTGTATTGATCTTTCGTAGGGCAATACATATTATTATTATTGCTATCCATGCGTAACATAAAAAAAGAAAACTAAACATAAATAAAGAGTCCTCGAGTCAATATATATTTCCGGAGAACAACATGCCAACAAATGATCAATATAGGCTTACATTTAAGGTATATTTTACTTTCCAACATATAATATACAGGGTTGTCTTGAAATTCACTATTAAATAAACAGTTTTGCTATGTTGATATGAAGGTCGCTTATTAAAATGTTTAATCTTCATGTAACTCAAAACAAAATATCTTACTAATAGGAGTATAAATTGTTAGGAATGATTAAGTTTATTATTACAATAAAGAAAATAATTAACGGTTTATTCCATTACCATTTTTATGTTACTGTGGCTAATTTCGATTATTAGTTTAAATATGATTACCGTGTATCATATTGAAACTAATAATTGTTTTATAGACTTCTAAGGCTTCCAGGAAATCCATCCTCCCTTTATCAGTGAAATGAATTATTGAAAGTATATCTGTGCCGTAAATGTTTTGATTCTTGCTAATTATTTGGAAAATTTTAATGTTTTAGTTTAGAAGCTCTAGTATTTTTTTGACACGGAGTAAAAAACTTTCGGCATTACTTAGTTTTCTATATTATGCTTAATTATAATTAATCAATATTCCTACCTTAAAGATATAATCGATTGTTTATATCTTATATGAGAGGAAATGTTGAAAGCATCTAATTGAGTTAATGTTATGTTACTCATTACCAAATTCGATGAAGAAATATTGTTATCGTTTCATTGAAAACAGCTAAGAACACACTTAATTAAAAAACAACTAAAGGTCATTGTTCAATTAATAGGTTCAAACTGATATTTAAATAGTAAATTATTTTCACATTTATTCAATTGTGATTTTACTTGTTTATTATCATTTCTATAGCGTTTCTTGTAGGTTACGATATTTTTGAACCTTTCTCATTACACATTTTCTAAAAAAGAAAATTCAGTTTGTTTACACTAGTGTCTGAGGGATCGATTTTATTGTTATTTCTTGCTGGGCGCTTCTTCCTTGTCGATTTAGGTTAACTTTGTGTTTCTTTTGAATTATTTATGCTTTGTTCTAAATTTTGTCATATATTTTTGTAAGCATTTTTGATAAAGATTGATATCACTTCTCCAGAGAATATTTAGCCTTTAAATGTATAAAAATAAAATTGACGAATATATTTCTTTTTCTAAGATATGCAAGGCGCCTATTTTAAATTGTATGCTTATTATCTTAAAATTGTACATTTGTACATCATTTTGCATGAATAGTCACTATTTACGTCTTGTTGCGAATACATTTAGGGAAAATATTGTTATATACACACTAATATTTACACTATAATGCTACACCGTATAGACGGCTGGTGAAATGGCGTCCAATGACAAAGAAACAGAAAGAATTCGGGAGCTATAGAACTATCCAGTTCCAGTATATAACCGACTATTGTTTCATAATTCAATAATCCAGAAATACACGTCGTAAGGAGTAAGGAATTGATACCTTGAACACTGACATTCAATAACAAGGTCTCCAAAAATTGGCCAACACGCCAAAACTGGCCAAAATCGTCTGATGAGTATTATTACCAGGTCGAGTAGAAGACATGAAGAGTGGTGAACTCCGCCTTTAAGATCTATAATATAAATTTGAAAGAGATTCAGTGTATTTATGTATGTATTTTATGTAAATTTAACAAGTCTTGTAAAGTAGAAACTGGTTAAAAATGAGCATATAATTTTGTTTCATACAGGGAACAAAGTATCTACTCTAAACTAATAATGGTTTCAAATTATTGAACTCAATTTTCTTTTCGAAGCTATTTGTATGCATTAGATATTTTTTGGGATAAAAGTCATACACTCATACCAATATTGTATTATGCTATGAATCTTTTATTTTATACTGTGAAGCTCTTGATACACAAATTACTACCACTGTTAAAGAAGTAAATTTAGAATTTCCAAAAACATGTCAATTTAATACGTATCAGATGACTGGTTAGTAATATGTGTGTTATTGCTTTAAAAGTAGTCAACCAGTTTACATAAAGTAAACAAAAGAGCACTTGAAGGTCATAAATTGAACAAGCTATTGAGGTATATATAGAAGTTTGGAGCATGTATCAAGAAGCGCAAAAATGTTTATGGATAATAATCTTGATCCATTGGTACCATTAAGAAACCTGATAGATGTTAACGCTATTTTTTAATTGTTTAAGTTCAAGAGAAAACCAATGAATATTACTTTTTCGTGAATTTCGTATTTGTTTCTGGTATTGTGCAAATCGGGATGTAGTCACAATAATATTGTTTTAGATATCACTCAAAATATTTTAATATCCCTTATATTATTTTCAAAAACACAAAGTAATGTATCTACTGCCAATATCATTAAAACTATATCATTAAAACGCCTTTTTGTGAACCCGTAGGGTTTTACATTTGCATATTTACATTTTATTAATTTGGTTTAAAATATTTCTATAATAATTTTCCCTATCTGTTCTACATATTTTCTAAAGAGTGATTATGATAATATGATTATAATAGGTAATTCGATCATGGGTTAACTTAGCTCATCGTTGATCACGTTATTGATCTTATTATTTGTTTATCCTCACTGTTTTAGTGTAAAATCTTTAAGTTTTGTAAAGGGTTGATAGTTAAAAAGTGTCATTTGGGGGTTAAAAGAGTAGGTGGCCAATATTTTCTTCTATTACACTCTGCAAGTTAAGAATCCCTTGATAATTCTGCATTGCATTTCATAACTTCTTTGATGTTTAAATAAACCGAAGCGTTTTGTTGCTTCATAAGTACTACGAGCAATTTTTTCGTCTTTCTCTGTTCCGAAATAGTGTTGCTATTAAATTTTCTTGTTTTTTTTCTTAGATTTTGAGCATGATCCATTCAAGAGACATTATTGGTTCCAAATTGTAACGCTCATAAAATAGAGAGAATAAGTCATTCGTTTCGTTTTGTTTTTCTAAGCATTCGTATTCACTTGCACAAACATTTCTGTAATATAAATAGATGCTAAAATATCATTGCATGACTGCTTTCAGTCTGTTCGTAACTACGGTTGGGTGGTCTGAACGTACCCCATCATAAATAATGGTTGTTCGTCTGCCATTAGATAAACAGCAATTTTCTTACACATTTCATTCATCACAAATATTTCTACGATTTGCCAATGAGTAAGACGAATATTAAAGTAAAATATTTCTAATAATTTTATCGAATATATTCTTATTTAAAAAAATAATTGATTATTTTAATTATATATATATTATATATATTCAACATAATAATACAGTTTTATTTAATTTCAGGCTATTGAGCAATGTAAAAGATACGATGGTCTATCCGCCCAAATAAAGAATTTAAACGGCGCCACGGACATAATCCACTTAGCTAGAGCACTTCCGGTACCGCAGGGTCGACCTCCGATTCTTCGAAAAATCTTCGTCCCCCCTCAACCGCCGGCACCGCCTCACGAGCCCGACGGAGAAGATGGACCAGCACATCACCACCACCACCACATCCAGAATGTAATTATCAATTCATGCCGTCAATTCAATTTACGTAACCCGTTTCCAATTCGCAGGAGAATATACCGCCGCCGCTCAAAGACGAGTTGGTGATAGATCGCTTGTCGGCGCTCCAGGTGAAACCTTCGCACGACGCGCTGAAGAAGGAGGCGGGCGACTTGGAGGCGCAAATTAGGCAGATACACGACTCGCTAGAAACGCTGGTGAAGTTGCAGCACCGGTCTGTGGAGGCGTCGCTCTTCAACAAGGCGAACGAGATTCAAGAGGATATCTCCATGAAGAGGTTCGACCTGAGGGTCGCTCAGATTCATTTGAGTGCCATTAATTCACAGGTGAGTGCACCTACTTTTATCTGAACCTATTTCCATATTATTTGCGATAATAATAATACGTTTTTATGTAAATATATTTTATCAACAATACCTATATTTGTAAAATAATTTTAACTACATGGGTTTAGTATTTTTATTATTTACAGTAATATAAATTTAATATCCATTGTGATTTAGTCGCTATTTATTTATAGAGATTTTATTTCTAAACCTAAGAAATATAATATTTAAATAAAAGTATTTTATAAATTAATTACTTACTAAAAATTAAAAAAATACTATTAAATAAATGCAGACAGTTGTACCCTAAATGAAACTATATTTTGTTGCAGTTGAAATTTAGTTAGAGAATAATTTAATATACTAGGTCAGGTGGCACCTGTTTTGTTCAATTATCAAAGTTTATACTTTGATAATGATCTGCGAAGTCCGAAACACATGTCAGGTAACTGAAAATAAAAATATTATGGAACAAAACAAGTGTCACTCTTCACCTAATATTAATATCTGTTTCCATCAAGAGTGTAGTGCAATATGCATCAACTTTATAATTTATCGTCATTAACAGATATTTGTACAGCAAAAGTATGAAGACTATTTTCGCACTTTATTTTACAAATTAGTAAATGTACTATTCTAATGGCATAAAAGCGTTAATTTACGATTTACAAAAGACAATTAAACGTCGGATTGGAGAGGTAATTTTAAATCCAGGCTCAGACAGGTTTAGAAAGTTACGTATAGTTTGTAATAAGCTATTATAATTTGCACAATTAAATAAACGGCCTTTAATAATATATGTAACTTGTTAAAAAACAACAGTTTCTTGTTAATATATTTTTAAATTATATATATTTTCCCTTTTCCTAAGAGCTCAAAAATCAAAACTGATCAGATATAATGTCCCAAGGGCAATGATAATCCGCGATAATTTTGTCTACCCGAAAGTGTGTTGCTTAGTAATTACTTAAAGCAACACACTTGAGGGAACTAGTCAAAATTATCGTGTATTTATCATTGCCCGAGGGGCATTCGGTAAGATAAGTTCTTGAATAACTTACAAAATATTAAAAGTTATTTATTATATATACAATTTTGGAAGAACAATTATTAAGCGTGTAAGTTGGTACCTCTGGCGTATCGCTCCGTCTGTTGTCATAATTTGGCGGTTATGTTTTAATTTCCTAACCTCACAAAAATGCTCGAACGGCCTCCGTAAGTATTCACTTTTAACCGTGTTTTCTATTAACTAGTTGGTTCATCACATTCTATACCGAAGCGTGATTCGGACGGACCTGATTATTGACAGATCGATTGTATTTTTTAACTCAAGGGCAACTGCGAATATGGTATAAATGTCAACTTGACAGCCGGGAGATTATCGATAATTTCCCTAGGGAGCTTTTCAGTTCTCGGTGACATTGCCGCCTTAAGTTTGAATAGCATGCAGCGTTTGTCAAAAATGAACGAATCTGATTGGTTGCTCATTAATGAAAGAACTTATCAGATATAATGTCCCAAGGGCAATGATAATCCGCGATAATTTTGACTACCCGAAAGTGTGTTGCTTAGTAATTGCCCGACGCCGTTAGGCGGAGGGCAATTACTTAAAGCAACACACTTGAGGGAACTAGTCAAAATTATCGTGTATTTATCATTGCCCGAGGGGCATTCGGTAAGATAAGTTCTTGAATAACTTACAAAATATTAAAAGTTATTTATTATATATACAATTTTGAAAGAACAATGATTAAGCGTGTAAGTTGGTACCTCTGGCGTATCGCTCCGTCTTTTGTCATAATTTGGCGGTTATGTTTTAATTCGTATTTCCTAACCTCACAAAAATGCTCGAACGGTCTCCGTAAGTATTCACTTTTAACCGTGTTTTCTAGTGTCGTTTTTTTCTATTAACTAGTTGGTTCATCACATTCTATACCGAAGCGTGATTCGGACGGACCTGATTATTGACAGATCGATTGTATTTTTTAACTCAAGGGCAACTGCGAATATGGTATAAATGTCAACTTGACAGCCGGGAGATTATCGGTAATTTCCCTAGGGAGCTTTTCAGTTCTCGGTGACATTGCCGCCTTAAGTTTGAATAGCATGCAGCGTTTGTCAAAAATGAACGAATCTGATTGGTTGCTCATTAATGAAAGAACTTATCAATTAAATATTTGAATCATAAAAATGGTAAAGAGTAAATATATGATAATGATCGATAAAAAACGCTTAACGCCAAAACAAATTGAATAGCCGTTTAAATACTATGACATGACATTAATTATATATTTTTTCAAAATTAACTTCATTGACAAATGACAGTCAACTAAAAATTTTTAAATGGCTGCGTATACATTTCTTACTTTTTTATACTAGACATTTTTCTGAAGCCAATGATGCCTAATATCTTGATTTTAATTTGATATTTATGTCAGAAAAAAAAATTAAATCTTATTAATATGATATTGTCGTATAAATTTAGTGTGCCTTGAAAACAAATTAGGAACAAACAAACATCATTTGTTGTAAAACACATACTAATAACAATGGTTGACATTACTTTATGTTATGGCGTTGGGCGTTTTTTATCGAGCACCCGGTATATGTTTAGTTTGAACACTTAACTAACGCAATTACTATATTTTAATCACTAAAAATTATGTAATATATATACATATATCACAAAAAGACACGACTTAAGTTTCGACGGTTTAATGTCATTATCAAGTGTAAACCGTCGAAACTTAAGTCGTGTGTTTTTTTTAATATATGTATATATATTACATAATTTTTTAGTGGTTAAAACATAATAAGTGCGTTAGTTAAGTGTTTATCATGAATTACCACGTAGTAACGGTCACCACAATCCTTATGTTTAGTTTGAGGTTTTCGCGGGTGTGGTATGTGGTGTGGTTTTCGGGTATTCGTCCGCGTGGTTTGTATTTTGGGAATACGACGTTTCGATGGTCTCGCTGCCATCATCTTCTGGTATATTCGCAAAGAATGACTGATTTGCTGCTCCGATCGTTGCTGTATTTATGTAAGTTCTGTTGATCCTCTTCTCCCTGTCAGTTTTGTTTGGCTCCTTGTTATTGGACGTCTTTTTTGTTTGAACTTTGTGGAATTTTGTCATGGGTGGTTCGGTTTGTTTTAAAATGTATTTCCACGTATTTGGCAGACGTTGTGAATCATCTCGTTTATTCATTGCGTGGGGTCTAGTTTCAATTTCTATGGCTTCGCGTCTTATTCTGTTATGAAAATGTTCTATTCTAGCCAGTGTTTTTACATTTTCAAAGTCTATTTTATGGTGGGTTTCTGGTGTATGTTGTGCAAGAAAAGAAGTTATTTGCTTTTGGGAAATAGCATTTTTATGTTTGTCTATTCTGGCTTTTATTCTCCTATTTGTTTGGCATATATATGTCCGTTCGCATTCCTTACATGGAATTTTGTAAACATCCTGGTTTTCTAAATCTATCCTATCTTTGTATTTGTTTGTAAGATGGCTAATTTTTATAGATGTCGTGAAGGCAATTGATATATTATGCCGTTTTAGGATTCTACTTATCTTATTTGTTGTTCCCCGAATGTACGGAAGTGGTGTTCTTGCCAGGGGTTGTTCTTCTGATTCGAATCTTTGTTTTGGTGTGTTGTTTGCAATTTTGAGAATGTATTCTTGTTTAAAATCATTTTGTTTTAGTGCTACTTTTGTTTTGTTTATTTCGCTGTCGCGATGGTCTTCATATGCCTAATTACGTGAGCGGACTAGGAGGGTTTTTATGACTGACTATAGCAGGGCCAGATGGTGGTACGAACTCGCGTTTAAATATCGGTTGGTGTTCGTGGATTTTCTATATACCGTGTGGCTCATGTTTCCGTCAGGTTTCTTTATAATTAAGACGTCTAGAAAGAAAATTTGCTGTTGTTCTATTTCCATTGTGAATTTGATGTTTGGGTGAATGCTCTTTAGGTGTTCTAGGAACTTCTTGAGTTTTTCTTTTCCATGAGGCCAAATCACAAAAGTGTCATCCACGTATCGTAGCCATAATGATGGTTTGTATTCGGCGCATTGTAGTGCGGATTTTTCAAAATTTTCCATGAATATGTTCGCTATTAGAGGTAATGCTTGTTATGCTACATTCTTGATGGAACCAGGATATATAAGTTTGGTGAAGAAAAACGCTTTTCTTCGCCAACCTTATGTTCGCTATTATTGGCGATAGAGGTGATCCCATCGGTGCTCCTTCTTTTTGTTTATGCCTGGCCCCTTCGTATGTAAAATATGTATTTGATACGCAATGTTTGATTAAATTTATTATGTGGTTTGGCGGTGAGTGTTTTGATTTGATTCGATTGTTTCGTCAACGGGGATTTTCGTGAACAGTGAAACTACGTCAAAACTTAGTGATTGGTTTTTGATTAGGGTCTGGAAATGTTGTGAATTTTTTACGTATGAAGATGCAGTCTTAGCTAGGGGTTGAAGATAATTGACTATAATAATTGAGCTCACGATGGGTCTTAATGGAATACCTTCTTTATAGATTTTTGGGAGTCTATATAATTTAGAACATCTCTATTTAGAATCACCGTCGCATTTTCTTTGTCAGCAGGTAGAATTGTAATCTTGTCATTACCGCGAAGAGATTTTATTTTAATGCGAGGTATTCTTCTCGTGGGATGTTCTTTTGCAGTGGCTTCGATTTTCTTAGATATTGTTAAATATCCTTGCGGGTTAGCTCGGCCTCGTCAGCTTTTAATCCTCTTATTACAGATTCGACGTTACAAATAATTTATTTTGTTGGAATGCGTGCTAAACTATATAAATTACGACGGAAAATACATTCCTCAAACGGGAAGACACTTTAAAAAAGGGCCACACAAAACACAAATAATTCAATAATTAATGGAATAACAAGTACTGGATTAGGATACCATTGCACAAACACAGATCATCACATAGGGGAGATCAAACCAAGGCAGCAGCATGACAATATCAATACCTAGAACTACCTTGCCTTACCTGTATATAAATATTGAAACATTTCCTAAAATCAAACTGGCTTTAACTTTGATAATGATTGTAACGCATCGAAACACGTATCAGAAAACTGGCAATGAAATTATCGAACAAATTATTGTTTTAGTTTACCCAATATGGAAATATGGTTCCATCAAAAAAGTGTTGATATAAATATCTAAATTTTATAACTTTCAATCCATAAATCCATTGCTATATTATAATATCCAAGATCACACATGAACTTTTTTCTAAAGTTTCTTTCAATCAAAATCTATTATTATCGGTATTCAATTTACCATCGCTAAACTAATAATCCTGGACTACGTGAGATATCTAAAATTTTCATCTATCTTATTGTAGCATGATATTGACAATAGTTACCTTAATTTAGTTTCTTCTAAAGGAAATTTGTTCTATTTTAAATTTATTTTAGAATATTATTTCTGTATTGTATAAACCATGCCAGATTTAAAAAATACAACTTGTCTGTAAGATTGTTTTCTACATGTTATTTTGGAATATAATATAATTAGTGTCTTTGCAATTAAGTTAAATTGCTCGGATGATCTAGATACCCGCAGCTGTGAGAGAATAATTTTCGACCAATGTCAATTGAACATATCTCTTGCTGTATTAGGAACAATAATTTACCTAACAATAAGGGATTATAAATACCAGAGGTTGCTATTTGAATAAAACTGATAACATATTACCTGATGATGAAATTTACGATGCAAATAAAATTGAGTAAAACGCATTTAAGAGCAAATAAGATTTTAGTTTGCCTTTAAATTCCCTAAAAGAAAGATTTGTAGTTTGTCCAGTTAATTTATTAAAACATTTATTCCATTTCCGAATTTTGGAAGTTCGAAATGGTAAAGATCTTTTTTCTTTAGTTTCCTATGACCGTGGTGGCTATGTGTTTTGAAGTAATCTTGATGCTTTTTGATATAGCAGAAACATCGATCATAAGTGTAACCAATACCACAGATCTCCTTAGGTGTAATGTAATTCTACTAATTAAAGCCGAGAGACTAAATTCCGAATACAATATAAGCTTCTCGAAATAATTTCACAGATAATATTACTATGAGAGTTAAATGATAGAGCACCATCTATATGAATCTCCAGAAAACAGATGGATGTATTGTCACTAATCCTTCTTCTTTTAAAAATTTCTGCTTTGTATTAGAGTCATTAAAACGCAGTTTATTAGAGTTTCACCAAGCCGTTGCAACTTCTAACGATGGGGTATGTTCCTGTAAGGACTCATTAGAGTCATAATGATTATTCAATATTAAAGATCGTTGTGTTATCAGCAAATAATATTACATTGGTATTTTCAAAATAGTTAGGTAGATCATTTTTATAAATTAGGAATAAAATCAGCCCTAATATTTATTTAGAATTCCTTCATTAGATACTCAATCGAAGGCTTTGGTAAAGTCTAGAAATTATCAATGAGTTTTCAATACTCTCGTGTACTATTTCGGTAAGATCAATGATGGCATCCATCGCTGATTGACCCGAACGAAAACCAAACTAATTCTAAGAAAACATGTTAAATAAATAACATATTCAACCATTTGGTTGTTTTTTAGGATAATTTCGACAATTTTTGAAGAATATGGTAGTAATAAAATAGGTCGATAATTATCTATGCCATTTATCACCTTTAGAAAATACAGGAACTAACTAAACAAATTTGAGAACATCAGGAAATTGTTTAGTGTAAGTAAAAAAAAAAAAAATCTTTTACAAATCTATATACATATATACATCAAATAAATCATTATACTGTAATTCTCTTCCTCACATCTCAGTCTCCCTTTCTTCGGATTTCTTTTTCCCAACCCACTCTTATCACAATCTCTACGCCCGCCCCATCCTCTCTCATTCATTCCCCTATCCTTTTTATTCCCCCTATCCATTCATCACGCAACTCCTTGCACTCTTGCCCTAGATGGCTCCATGTGTCCCTTCCATTCTCGCACAATGCACACCTACCATACCGTTCCCCCATCCATACCTTCCTTCCTCTTTCGTCCGATCCACATCTAGCTCTTGCCAGAGTCACTTTCTTGGACCTTGTCCACTCTGCCTTAAAAAGATACTCTGGCACCCTTCCATACACTTGCCATCTTCTATACATTGGGTTGTACCCACTCCTTACAATACTCTCTTGCCGTTCTTGCGCTTCCACAGCCATCCATTTTTCTCTCATCCAAGCAGATACATTCACTCCCTGCTCCAGCCAATCGTTCACTACAGTTTCCGCCATTCCCGCTCTTTCATACATTTTTTTTCTTTCCAATCTCCATTTACACTCTCCTACCCCCACACAAGTTTTCCATACCTCTTTCACGAATCTCTCACTATTCCACGTACTCACATTCATCTCATACCTAGACACTCTTTCCATTGCCTCTACGTGCATACTATACCGATTTGATTCCTGAAGCAGAATATACCTAGGAGTTGATCTCTCCACTCCTAGAAGCTGCTTCAGGAACGTCGTCTGCTCTCTCTCGATGCAATCATACTCTTTCATTCCCCACGTTTCCACACCATACATCAATATTGGTTTCACGCACGCATCCCACAGTTTACACGTCATCAGGAAGTTTCCCTCTACCAGCTTTCCCCACTTCTCTTTTGCGATGCACCATGCCTTCCTTGCTTTCTGTTGCAAGTATTTGACGTGCTCCCTGTATCCCCCACCACTCGTAAACACAAACCCCAGATATTTAAATTCTTTTACTCTCTCAATCACTTCTCCTTTCCATTTCAATTCCTCCACACTCCCTTCTCTTCCTCTATTCCTAAACTTCATCCATTTTGTTTTCTTTACATTCACGCATAGACCCCTTTTATCCATATACCTCTCAACTCTTCCTAACATATCTTTCATCTCTCCCAAGTCTCTCGCCAGTAGCACTATATCATCCGCGTACGCCAACATCCATACTTTCATTCTCCCAATCACTGCTCCGCCCGCCTGCCCTTTTCTCAGCACCTCCTCAAGCTCACTCATATATATATTAAATATCAAAGGGCTGAGCGGGCATCCTTGTCTTACCCCCTTCCACATCCTAACCTTGTCTGACATATTCTCCCCCACTTTCGCTCTCATCCATGTCTCTCCATACACCCTTCTCACCCATTCCACCGTCACCGTACTCACACCTCTCCTCTTCAGACATTCCATCAATTTCTCCCTAGGCACAGAATCATACGCCGCTTTCAAGTCTACAAATACCGCGTATACACTCTTTTTTTGCTCTAACATCCTCTCAACCACCCTTGCAAGCGTAAAGATTTGATCTCGCGTTCCCCTGCTCTTTCTAAATCCGCCTTGCGTTTCCGGCAATATTTCTTTTTCCTCCACCTCTTCTTCTAGCCGGTTCTTTACCACCGTCATGGCAATCTTGTACCCGGTACACATGATTGAAATTCCTCTGTAGTTTCCAATCTCTTTTTTGTTGCCCCCCTTGTGTAAGTAATCCCAGTTGAAAATTTTTCCTTCGTCCCTCCATTATTGAAAGACAAGCGCCTTATTTTAATTCCTGTAGGCCAAAAATCTTCGGTCATTAAGATATTTAAACATTGGAACTCATCACCTAGTTTAAATGATTTATTCATGTCTTTTGTTGTTAATTGTTCCAAAACTTTTATTTCAAAGTCGGGATTATTTTCACGCAAATAAGTTTTGATTATTTCTGTCGCGGCACAGTTGCCAATATAAAACCATGCAGTTTTGTTCGGAGCACAAAGTGAATTGGTGGTTGATTTTGTACCCGCAACTATTGGTTGCTTATTTATGTTATTTATCTTATTATGATGACTTCCCACTTTTACAACATCGCTCATAAGAATATTTGGTGTTATTAGGCAGATTCTTATGGTCGCAAGAGTTAGTCGATTTATTCATAGGTAAGTCACTAGTTTTCGCCGCTCTTGTTTTGTTTATTTTAGATTCCGATACATTCTTTACAGCAATCCTTTTTTGAGCCTCAAGTTCACGAACAGAGGTGTCGTCTCTGGGTTTTAGTTAGTCACAGAAATCTGTGCAAACTCCTCGCTAGATTTATAATAGAACTAACTTAGTTATTTACATTTTGATTTTCCATATTTTGGATTTTAAACTTGAAAATATCAGTATTTAGAACGACCATGATTAAAAGATTTAATTTAGCTATTGGATAAATATTGAAATAAATTAAATAATATTCCAAACTAATCTTGAAACCAAAGGTAGTAAAATACTATTATCACGTTGATCGATCTCTTCTACATACTAAAAAGTTGTACATTTCAAATACTTGAAAAGACAAGATAAATGTTGCCAGTTTGGATTGCAAATAAATAAAAGCCTTGATGATCTATGTTCTTAAGATCATCAAGGCCCCAATAACACGTTCACAAAAAAATAAATACCACTGATTAATCCTCCAAGTCATGAAAGTTGCGTATGATGCCCTAATATGTAATATATCGATTAAATTGAGAATACAATACGTAGAAAATAATATAGCAGTACTATAGCTTAATAGAAAATACACAGGATAAAGAAACACAATGATTTTTTCGCAATATATCAACTATTATATAATAAAAGTAGTTCATCATCAATTTTGTAACTGCATTAGAATATTATTAACAGCATAATTTTCTTATTATTACGATAAAAACTAATTGAATCTAAAAAATATGAAGAATTGCCAAATAATATGTTGCAATTAATGAAACGATTTATAAATATTATGGTGGTGAATTTTAATTCAAACGAGGCATACAAATAATTAAAACCTTATTATTATAGACAACCTTAATTTTATAAATATAAAATAGGTCGCTCAATTTAAAAACTTTTATTTGAATCAATAAGATTCATCAAAAGTTGAGCTGTGCCATCAGCGTTTTCCCACAATTTACAAAGAAATCAGCAGCTTCTTCCAATTGTTTACGCAAGAAAAACTCCCCATAAGGCAAATATTTGTACGAGGACGAAGAAAAAGTTGTCGCAATTTAATTACCGTCCCATAACGACGACGATCATAAAGTAATACCCAGCGGCAGAAAGTTTTCCAGTGGTTTTTTAACGTTGAAAGCCGCAAAGTATGTCAAATATAACGAAGCTGCGACTAAGAATTATATTCGTTCGCTAAAATACAATTCATGTTGTTATTAAATTTATGAAAATAGTATTAGTGCTCATGAAAGTACGAATATTAAGAACCGAAATAATGTATATAAATTATAATAATATAAATAATTTATTTTACTAAAAATATTCTTTATAACAAATATAATTTTCATATTATTAATTGTCCAATCCCAATTGATCCAATAAAATTAAATATATATTTTTAACTTAAATGTGCTTGCTTATATTTAAATAATATTAAATAACACATCTTCATTTTAGTAATTATTGAGATATTTAATAAGGATTTGCATCTAAAAATACATGTTAATGTTTGTTTACAAATTTTTCATAACACCAAAAAGATAATATTGCAATAAAGACAATACTACTATAAAATTAATAATATATATAAATATGTATTATTTATATTTATCTGTGGAGATATCGTTTTTTAAACGCGTCTCGAAATTCGAACATCGGCAATGGATCAATTTTATTTGGAATTGATTCATTCTCGCAGCGGCCTTGCAACAGAAAGGAAGCGCGTAATTTATGACATAGCTGCACGGATGAGCTGTGATACAGCAAAACACGTGTCTTCAGATAGTCATTGCATAACACTTTTCGAGAAGCGGTTAAAAAAAATGATAACACCACAAAATTGTTACATCGTGCTGAATAACAGTTCAGACATGTAACGACAGTTAACAGTTATATCATTCAATACCCGGCGGTGCTGTAGTACGGGGAGTAGTTGTTTTAACTGTTAACTGTAGTTTACACATTTATTGTAAAATACAGTGCAGAAACGTTCATGGACATCATATTTGTCTTTTTCTTAATTTTCATTATTAACTGCACTACAAATTTTAATATTTAATTTGCACAATTAATTTAATTTAGTCAAATAAAAATAATTAAAAAATATCGCCTATATTTACTTTATTTATTAAAGTACCTATAATTTGAAAGAAGGTAATTAACTATTAATTTTCTGTCTAACAAGTTAATTTACGTTGATTTAATTCCATTTATTTACATCGAAGTTTTACCCTAATTGAAGAGCGTTCCTAAATCTGTTTAATACAGATGATAATTTCTATGTTAATGTCATCTTTATCACTTTAGAAATTAGCATTTCCATGATGTGAAGATGAATCTTGAATATGTATGAGGATTTAAAATTCGGAAACAGGAAACAGAGAGAGCCGCCAGGGGCAGCTGAATAAATCCAAATAAAATGAAAACTTACTCAGGCAAAGCGAATGGCGGACAAAATGACCTTATACTAAATTTTATATAATAAAATATGAAAAAGGCCGTATCTAGATTATCTCTAATTTCTTTTAGACGATATAATAAATTGGATATATTACGGTTTATTAAATGTCCATTACATCATGCTAACAGCGCTGATAAATTTAGTTTATATTTTTATATATAAAAAAATGAACTAAGTAATGTTATTATTTAAATAACCATTGTTATATTATAATAAAATAAACATTTAAAAAATGTTCTAATTTAAGAAATGTTAATGCAATATATGAACATATTGTGTAGATATTAAAGTATTAACAAAATACCGTTAATTATATACCTAGCACCTGCAAGGTTAGCCATTTCTAGTAATATTTATAAGAAAAATTAAATTCGATTAAAAAGTAAACAAAAACGTTAAGTTTTTCTTTACTTTTGTCTAGATTGTGGCAACCAACTTTTACATGTTTTCAAAGCATTATAGATTATGTAATAAATAAGTATAGACAAAAATCAAAAGATAATTCCCATCGAGAATAATTGATATCAGGTTTAGCATATAGATTATTTTATTAAAATATATACAGAGGATGTATTAATATTTTTTGTTACTTTTTTATGTACCGAGTAAAAGGCATCCAATGTTTTTATCGAGCAAAAGTCTTCCACGCATGTTAAACATTTTACGTCTCAGTGAACTGCAAATAATCTAAAATATAGCTACATATATTGTATAGTAATAGATATTTTTAAATTAGCATCTCTTCTTAGGTCCAAAGATTATTGTAATTATTAAAAATATAGTACTATTTTAAAAATATATTGAATAAAACTTGTTTGTAATCAAAACGTTAAAGTGTCACAATAAACAATAAATTTGTTTAAAATATAACCTAGATCAAATATTTAAGATGTACTTCTCATTTTTGGATGTCAATTGAATACGATGGAGATAATTTCTATTGTGTGAATAATAAGCTTTTTGAATATTCTTCATATTTTCCTTTGTGTTTATACGAGGATTGCTATTTATAAATTGAGAATATAAAGAATAAACAAATGATTTTTATAAAAACTGTTAACGGTGGAGGCTTCTACTTCGTTATACATAATTCTTCACAAATAAAAAACTTTTTAACTTTGTTTGTATAACACGGACTTTATTTAGTGACTATAGTTTCGACAATTTTAGCTTGTCATTATCAAACTAGAAGTGATAATGACAAGCTAAAATTGTCGAAACTATAGTCACTAAATAAAGTCCGTGTTATACAAACAAAGTTAAAAAGTTTTTTATTTGTAAATGATTTTTATAAAAGCACTTTGTTCAGGCAGATGATGGTAGCTCTGAAACATGGGCGATGAAAATCGTTGTCCACGCAGTTTATCTTAATTACTGGGAACAAGAAATAGTCATTGAGTGCCAAGTCGAGGCTGTAAGGCGGATGAACCATCAATTAGAACTTATGTGTATCTGAATACTTGTTTGTTGCGTGTAATGTGTGTTAGTTCGCATTGTCGAATTCGCCAATTCGTCGCTTTAGGATGGTTTCTCTCAATTTACCAAAAACTTCGGGCAATCAAACGTATACGACGCTGAATCAACGGTCTCTTGCTTTTCGAGAGCCACAGTTGCTATTACCATTAGCTTCTTAAGGCTTCGAGAACGAACAAATTTGGTTCGCTTGGCTTCACATTAAAACACCAAAACTGTCGATTGGCCTATTTTTCTGGCTCATTGGCATAATTTCACGACTCATCAAATGTGACGGCACCAATTGACAAGAGCATTTTTTGAGCATCTGTCAACAAATGTGGAATCCAACTCGAACACAACTTCCTAACACCCAAATGTTCATGCAAAATCTTATGTATGCTGGTCATACTAATAATTAAACGTCTCTAGATTTCGTGATATGTCACACGACGATCTTCTTCGATTAGTTTTCGTACAACATCGATATTTTCCGGCAGAACGACCGATTTTGGACAACCTTCTTTAACTTCGTCCGTGAGCGAACTACAACCAGGTTTAAATTCAGTGTACCATCGATATAAAGTGGCTGCAGATGGTGCTTTATCGCCAAAAGTTTAATCCAGTTGATTGATGCCCCATTCCTGAGTTAGACCACGTCGAAATTTTTGCGAGGTAATTCCATCGTTTGGCTGAGATTAAACTTTCAACTTACTGTAAACAACACAAATGTCACTTTACTATAACAATGTCACAATTCACCTGGAAATGCCAGTGTTTCAGTTCTTAACACATAAATAGTAACCCTCGTATAGTTTTTATACAATAAATTTTTGGCCCGAACACTAAAAAACTCTAGTAGCACTGGATCCAAAAATTAAACTGGCTGTGCAATTAGATTTATTTATATATATTTATCAAGGAAAATTTAATCACGAAGGAGTCTTTAAAGACATGTTAATGCTAAAATAAAAATAAAATATGTACAAATAATTTTGACTACATGCAGAAGTTCGGAGTTCACTCTTACGGATGACCTTCCACTCGAACCCTCTCATCCTCTTCCTCACTATTCCGTCGTAGGCGGTCCAGTTTAGAAAACTTATATTAAAGGTTACTAAAACCTTAATTTTGCTTATTTTGCGAAATGCATTAATTGTATCAACTTGTCATTGACGTTTATTGAAGTTATTTAGTATTATCCAAAATTAGCTAATCAATATTATTCAGAAATCAGTAAAAATTCTTCTATCGATTCATAAACAGTCACAACTACTTAATACGCATGATATGTTCAAATACATATTGTCAAACATATGTTTATTTATTCAAATTTAGACTTTTACCAGTTGATAGACGTTAAGAGACTGTAAGTTGCATTTCTCTTAACTACTTAATATATTTTTAAGTCAAGACATGTCTAATTCCTCATTATATGGAAGTTAAGCAATAATCGTCTCTAATAACCATTAATAGATGGTGTTTACAAAGTTCTACACACGTCATGATTAATTTGTTTCACTTATTTGACATATAAGACAGCAAATAGTAAGTATTAGTTACAAATAAAAAGAGTATAATTAACAATTGCATATGAAATATAATTTAATATAAAAGTACTTTGCAATTTTAATATATCATGCATTATAGCAGATGATCCCATAAGATTATGCCATATTGAATACGTGACTGGATAAATACGTAATACGCATGAATCAACATTTTTGGTTGGACTGATCTAGCTAAATTTTTTAACAGGTACACATTTCTTACCAGATTTTGTGCTAATTGAATTCCATGTGCTTCCCATGTTAGATGTGAATCTACAGTAACACCTAGAAATTTAGCTGAAATATTTTGATTTGATAGACTGGATTTTAATGAGAATGTAAGTTCTGCCGTCTTTTCTTTGTTTAATTTTAGTTTATTACATTTGGACCAAGTATTTATTTGTTCCATTGCTGATAGTATTTGTATTTTGATATCCGTACTATCACCTTTTATAAAGATTGCTGAAGCGTCAGCATATAAAATTGTTGACATATTTGGACTTTGTATTGGCAGATCATTAATGTAGATAAGAAAGTGTAAGGTACCTAAAATTGACCCTTGAGTTACCCCGTGTATAATTTTTAGTTACTCAGACGTACTATTTTTTA
This sequence comes from Ontholestes murinus, assembly GCA_963969525.1. Classification (NCBI taxonomy): domain Eukaryota; kingdom Metazoa; phylum Arthropoda; class Insecta; order Coleoptera; family Staphylinidae; genus Ontholestes; species Ontholestes murinus. The sequence goes on from OZ018389.1 coordinate 30,359,099, forward strand.
TAACAAATTTTTCACTCCTGTTTGTCATGTAAGACATTAATAATTTACAACTTTCTAGGCTAAAATTGTAAAAATACATTAATACAAGAATTGAGTGAGTAACGCAATCAAAGGTCTGACTTAAGTCCAGCAGGAGACTAGTCACAATTTCACCATTTTCAAAAGAGTCAATTATGAAATTGATAAATTTACTAATTGCTGTTGTTGTCGATTTGTCTATAATATTTGGTTTGATTCCAAGAAGAATGCTATTTGTTCCACAATACAGTATACTAATTGGACGATAATTATCTTTATCATTTTTATCTCCCTTCTTATGTACTGGAACACACTTGGATAGTTTCAGGCAATCCAGGAAAATTTTTCTTATTACCATAGTGATTTATTTATAAGATAGGTGAGAGGACTTATTATTTTTATCAATGGCCAATTAATTAAGTCGATGTTAAGGTTGTATATGTTTTTACTGTTTTATTTCAAGTGTTACGTATTTGACACAAGAAACTTCCTTAAAATGAAAAGATTCAGACGTTTCTTTTTCCAGAGGTCAACATATTTTGTATCGGGTTTTGCTTACATTTTGGTATTGAAACTATTACCGCTTCTGCTATTGTTGAAAAGTACGTATTGAAATCATTTGCATTTATATCAATGACCTCGTTTATATTAGAATACTGTGCTGTTTTTATAACTTTCCAGATCGCTTTTGCATAATTGGAAACTGACTGTATATACTGTTCATTAGGATTTCGTTGTTCATTTTTAATGTGTTGCTTATATTCATTTTTAAACTGACAGTATTGTTTTCTTGCATGTTCGTTTCCTACTTTGATTTTTATCTCTTAAAGCAACTCAGGGGTAACTTTGTACAACCCATAGCAGGCGAAAATATTGCATAGTTGGATTGCTTCTCTGTTTACAGTGTTAAAATGTACACACATAAAGAATGTACGAATACATATTTATACGTTCTAACATTTTTTCTATAATGCAGAGAAAGTCGGAGTAATTACTACTTGAAGATCTGCAAAGCTTCCTTTGGCGGAAGCCAGTGTTCGCTATTACCTCAATATTTTTGTCGATGGTATATGCTTCCAATTATTTTAATTTATTTCTTAGACATTGTATATTAATGTAAAAGGGTAAGGGTATTTCTTCCTTAGAATTCACTACGGGTCCATTAATATCCTCCTTATCCGCAGACGTAGTGGCTGCTTGGGACACATTTTGAATAAAAAACGTCTCAATTCTACACCCTATGGCCATACAGTAGGGTTTTCTATTTAGCTGAGCTGACCATATGGAACTACCACTTGAAAAGATGTATATACTTTTGGATAATTTTTAGATATTCGGTTGCCCCCTAGTTGGTGTGACAGTAACCAACTTCTTGACTATTATCGATGTTAACGACCGGCTTATCACTTAATTTGGATATTGAGTTGCCTACAGATGTCCCACAGTTGGCATTCGAGTACCCATTTTCTTGATTGGTATCGATATTGACGTCTGATTTATTACGGATGATTTAAATTCAACAATTAATTTTCCAGTATAATAACCTTTTTAGCGAGATCTTGATTTTATCAATTTCGGTTGTATGTACTTCATCTCGCGAATCTTTACGGGCTGGTATGTTTTCCATGGGCCCATCATACACTTTTGAGGTTTCCCGGTACAGCAATGTATTTCTCCTTTTTTTTAGTAATGTACATTCCACATATTTTTACCACACAATTGGGGTGATATTTATTATCGCATACAATAGACTGAACACCTCGCACAAGTAATATTTTCTTCGGCTGATACTGATTTCGCTATTGACCTGCACCATTATAAAATGTACATAGGCTCCCTAAAAGTCTTTGCGTCCAAAGCTCTTAAGGGACCTAGTCAAAGTTTTTCTTTATCCAGGGGAATAAAATAAGTCGCTGAAAGCAAGTCTGGAGCTGTAGAAGGCTGTTGGCAGTATTTATATGTAGAACTTAGCTAAAACTCGTCGTGGTGAATACTCCAATCGTTTTTGATCTAAATCCATCGTGTTGCATTCGATCTTTTAAATAGTGGAGCAGCGCAGTAAAAATTGATCCGTAAAACTTCGGCTCACAGAATTAAACTCTTTGTGGATTGGTCCTTTGCATCTATAGAAAAATCAAGAACTATATTGTTCATGCAGGAATTGCTCATATTAGTTTTTTGGGCTTTACATATGACGATGTGTCTCTACGCACTTTGACGTTTCATTTCAGGATCGTGCTCGTACACCCGTGTCACCAGTAACAACTTTATTTAAAAGAAGGATCGTTTTGCAAACGCTAAAGAATTTCTTCGCAATAAAAATAACTTTAATACGACGGTCTGTGTTTAACAGTTCACGCACTTTTACCATATTTTCCTCAGTTCGGCTTGTGGAAAGTCTCGCAGCTCGGTTATCTTCTTCAATGTCCTCACGGCCATTTTAGAACCTCTTATAACACACAAAAACCATTGCACGTGACATGGCTTCTTTTGGTAGGCCTCCTGCTTTATACGAAATTATTTAAATGATTTTTGGCATTTTTAAATATAAAGTTTTTTCAAACTGCAAGTAAAATGAAAAAGTCTCACTTTCGTTCAATAAAAATGTATTTACATTTAACCCAAACCACTATTAGAATTAATGTCGTTTATTATTTTGGGATTTTTTAATTTCTACAGCACCTGTGTTAAATCTGAATAGAGGCATTTATTTATAATAAATAGTTTTAAATATTCATTGAGAGAGAAAGGGATCGAGAGAACAGTATATTTTGGCAAACATAAACATAATTTTGAAAAAGATACATATGGGTGTAAAAATAGGTTAGTTTAGGTTATAGTCTTTCTTCCCCGCTTTGACCATAAATTGTGTGAAAAATAGATAAAATTGTGATCTATCTTAACTGCTAGATTAGAGCTATTGCATTTTTGTAGTGTTATTGAAGGGTGTTTATATGGAACATTAATTTTGTAAGAATTCGTACAGCTGACCTTCTGGTAATGAAGAGGAGGAGTGTGGAAGAACCAATTTTATTAAAGGGGATCACACTATGATGGGTAAGAGGCAGACAAATCGAGTTATTACGGCTGAACGAAAGTGTCGAGTTCTAGACCTAATCTTGATTTTTATATATCGTGCGTGGAGTGTAGAAGAAAATTTTGAATCAAAAAAAGATGATGTTGCTAATATTGACATAATGGGAGTGTTGTTTAATTTTATAAGCAATATGAAGTTTGAATTTGAGAAGATTTACTTTCATATGCCATTTTTAGCATCAGTATGGGATCGTATTAAATGATGATTGGAGGAATAGTAGGGTTGGTTAGAAAACCGAGGCGTGGCTAAAAATAGTAGTGTAATTGGAAAAGATCTTGAGGGATTGGGATTATATAGGTCATGAAATAAGATGTTATATAAATAGGGTAAAGGGGGAAAGGCTTTTGGTACACCTTCTTGAATAGGACGCAGATTAGAAAAGGTTTATTTAACTCTAACCTGTGAGGTTCTGTTGGTGAGAAAGTTGTTAATAAGAATGATTAGATGGAACCTATATAGAATTCCAACAGGACAAACCGAGACAAATTCTTTTTGCATTTCAGAAAAAAGAATGGTTATTTTATAGCATTAATTTTTTGTATATTAAAAGTAAATATGAATATAGAAAGAATAATAACTATAATAATTGAAACAAAGAGACATTAAAAGAAGATTTTTCGGTTCGAAGCAGATGATTCAAAGGCGAAACAATGTAGGGTTTTCTTTTAAATCGAAAAAAAAATCAGACCAAACTTAAAAGATTCATAATATTTTTATAAAACATATATTAACTATTCAGAGTAGCTAAATATTTATTTAGGTTTATTGTGCGAGAATGCAAAGTATATGAATCATTAAAATTAAAAATACAATTTAAAATCAGGCCATAAAGCCTGGACGATGTATTTGTTTCCTCAGAAATTTAATAAATCTAAAGTATTTTAACAATTATTTTAAGTTCATATTTAAGTATTACTTCCGTAGTTTTCTAAAAGGCATCAACTTTTTTTGTATAAAAATATATATTTATATATCGTTTTTTCTATTGTCTATGAAGTTTATATAATTATTATTATAAACTTTTTTTAACTGCGAATAATAATTAATAATTTATTAATTAGTTGGGATAAATAACATTTAGTGATATTACTTTCAGTTTCTATATTAAGATATTCTCATACACTATTTTGTTTCATATTTTATGACAAAGTAAATCTGGATATTACTTATGTAAGTTTTCCTTGTATGCTCCAAAGGAAGGCCTAATTCCGAAGAATCCCTACTGCCTTTGCTGTCATTTTATTCTCTTTGTCATTTACGTTGCTTTATCCGTCTTGTCAGTATAGGTACAAGGAAATGCAATTTCATAATCCTGCTCTGTTCGTAAGCATCTAACGTCAGGTCTTTAGTGGCTTTATGAAAAAATGCGAATTTACTTTAATTACAAAAAGCTGTGTTATTAATACTGCTTTGTAGAATCGCACGTGAAAATAATCAATAAATTGTTATTAAACAAAACTATTTTATTCTGTAAATATGTACCGTTGTTAAATTTTTTTATTGAATGTTCAATTTTATATACATTAGAAACATCAAACAAATTAGTTTTTGAGAGATAAAGAATCCCACAAAATAATTTCAAATTAGCATTAAGATTACTTTAGATTTAAAAATATTAACTATTGAAAATCGTAGAGTAATTATCGTAATATTATTTTCATTATCATATTATATAACATATTAATACACGAGAGTCTCTTGTAATTATTTTTGTATTTTTAAGTAGTATTCAATAAATTTGAAGCGTAAAGTAATAAAGCGAGCAAGAACTGAATATTGTTTCTTTGCTTAGATTTTTAATGATACCGCTGTAAATAATTTCCACCATAAGTTATTCTTTTAATCAAATTTGGATACATAGTAAAAGTAAGAGAAGCACATGCCGCAATTATAATTTGAGTATATTTAAGATATAACATAAAAAAACTGTCTCCACAACTAAACAAAATAAATTAGTGAGATTGTCGTCAGATAAAGTCTGAAAAATTACAAGATAATTGGTGATATAATTTTAAATAATAACAATTGTTATTATATGTGAATTTTTAGACGTTTTAAATTTAAAAATAATTTATGTAATAATCACGTTGGCATCTAAAACTAAGGTTTAAACTGTATTGATATATCAATCTTGTAAACACTCACTTGATTAATTCCATTTAATAGACTCTACATCTCCCATAATAAGGAATAAGATGAGCATGTTTTTTTTTGTTTTATCAAACTAATTAATTCATTAGTAAACCATTTGGGAAATCTGCCTCTAAATAACCTCTTCTTTGGACGTATTGTTCGATTCCATAATAAAGTACGTTATAAAAACAATTAACGGTGTCATTTAAATTTTCACAGGACTCGAACAAACCTATCCAATCTATGTTAGCGAGAAAATCATTAATTGCATATTAATTTGCATTTTTAAAATCATTAAAATATGTATTGTCATAGATAAATTTAGAGGACCCACAAAGTAAATTAATATCGTATCCAATATGATGTATACTATCATCAAAAATGCCATCAACAGCATGCTCAATATTATTATTATCACTTGAACTAACTAAATATAACCATCCAATATTTAGTTAGTTCAAGTGATAATAATAATATTGAGCATGCTGTTGATGGCATTTTGATGATAGTATACATCATATTGGATACGATATTAAATCAGTCTCTCCTTCATCAATCCGCTTCTTTGGTGTCTCACGAAGTTCTTGTATATAACTAATTTGGTATGGTGTCTGATCTGCATTCATGTGGATGTTATTTGTGAGATTTTTTCGACACTGTAAAATCTTTGCAGCTGAATTTTTGTTGTCAAAACAACTTTCAATGGGCGAGGTTTACTAGTTTTCTTTCCAATGCGAATTGTCTTCAATGCTGCAATATTAGTTGCATCCCCTGAAGAAGGAACTCTATTTCTTTTAGATCATTAGATTTACGTAATTCTGTGACCGAATGATTTGATTCAGGAACTTGATAAAACATGAAATTATTTGAGCGCAATTGTTTGTCTTGAATTTCCATAATAATATCTTCTTTATCATTCTTTTGTTGCTTCATCAAATGGATCTCATTACTAAGATCCTCATTGACTTTTTCAAGGTTTGCCATTTGCTGATTTAATTTTTTAACTTCGGTGTTAATAAAATTTTAAACATCTGAGCTAATTTGTTGCACTTGGCGTGAAAGCATTTTATCAACTGCTTTTTTCGATGTCATTGATATCAAACGGTTCATCTGGTAGTTGTCTTTTAGAACAGCTCGCACAATTCCATTCATCTCCGTTGCGTTTCCCCGCCTCCTGCATGTAGAATTATTTACGTGAATTGTCTATATCAGTATAGTCAAGGTGATACCAACCCTTACAAGACGTACATTTAAGCGCATCCCCTCTAGGGGATTTTAACAATATTTAACTAGAATTTATCATCTAAGCTATTTTCTTTTTGAAAATTGTTCAGTAATTTTGTTTTTCTTATATCTTAGAAATTGTCTTCCTAACGCGAAGATTTATTCTAGTTTTCTCTAATTATCGAGACATTTTTTAAAAACTATAGAAATCACAATAATTTTTAAAGGTAATTTTGTGCTTCATCAAAATTTTATTTATTTTCCAAAATGCAGAATTTTTTGGACTTTATTCTAATGTTCTAGAATAGAATATTCTAACAATTTTTCTTATTTTTAATAGTAGTAGTAGTGTTTGGCTATCGACCACGTGGTCCTTGAGCTTGTTACTTAATCAGAATCAACCCCGTCACTCTAAAGCACCATTGACTGTATCCCAATGCTGAATGGTACCAGTTACCTATCCAACTGTGTAATTTTTTTTAAATATTTTCCAGTAATATCTTTTTCTCCTTTGATAACTTTCCGCCATTTTATCCTATCTGGTCGAATATTTCTGTAGTTCTCAAGATTTTTTTTTATTGTACATTTTTGTTATTTGTCTTCTTCCGGATTTATAAAAATTTTCAGCGAATAGTGAACCTTTCTACATATGTCTTATAGAGTAATGTAAAGTAATGTCTTCCGAGCTACGGCGATTTTCTTCTTCAAGGATTCAAGAATTTTGTAGTAATTTTATATGCAGTGTGCAATTAATGTGTGTAAAATAACCTAAAATCTATCAGGTTTGGTGAATCTTTTGTCGTACCAGAATTTGCCTAAACTGTTGAGTAATATTTCTTATTAGAAATTATCTTCCTAATTGCTATTGTTTTAATTTCTAGAAGTTACTATAATTTATATTCATGTGTTAATTGTATCACTTGTCAGTAGTATTTTTGTTATTGTATTTTAATTAAATAATAAACATCTTTATTTACAGAAAAAAAAAGAAAATAATTTACATATAATTAACAAAATGACAATGGAATTATATAATAATTTATTTTTCCTGTCAAACGGCTATCGACCCGCGGTCTTTCAGCCTGGAGTTATCTGTCTTACAAACGTCATGATTGCTAATGTCTAACGGAATTAACTGTCGGTTGTTCTTCAAACGTCGTGATCACTAATGTCATTATGAAATGCGGAAATGTACTGATGAATGGTGATTTCTGGATATTTGTATCGGGGTGTTATTAAAGGATTGCGAGGGATACACATGTGGTTAAGGATGTCAATGGTATTAGGGTTAGTGGCGAATTTTTGAGCAAGGAATGTAAGGCGTTGTTCAATGGGAGTTAGGTTGGTTAATTGGTACAGGAGGGTGTTGGATGGGTTATGTAAGGGGTTAAGGTATTTTAATTATTAATTTAAGTTTTAATACTAATTTTACTCTGGTCTTTTGGCTGTTAGGAAAACAATATATAAATAAACAAATATGCAAATTAAATATTGAAAATTGTAGTGCAGTATTAATAATGATAAATTTTTAATTTTTTTTGTAATTTGCGAAGATTTTCTTCAGGTTATCTAAATTGTTTTAGCGAAATGCAATTTATCTTCCAAGGCACAGACTTTTCTTTTCAAAAAATGTTAAAATCCCTTTTATAAATATTAAAAATAACTTAAATTTTAAATATATTTACATACTGAAACCAATTGATGTTTATAATTTATTTTTTAAATTTTACGATTTTATAGTTCGTTGCCTATGAAAACCTTCAATTTTAGAATGTGGGTAGTTCAATATTTCTCTTATAGGCTACATATATATTTTATTTACATTTACATTGAAACGTATCCTACAATATATTTTAAATTGCAATACCACACAATAACTTTTGATATAAAATCCAGAAATAAATTTAAAACACATTTCGTATCTATCATATTTAGACATGCCGCTGCTGTCAAATTATATTTATAATATTTTCCTTTAGAGTGCTTTTATATTTATACACGATCCCTAGCGAATAATGGAATTGCGGCGGGATAAAGTTTCGTCCATTATTTATTTGTTGTCGTTTGAAGTACCTGCCGGCAGTATCCTATTACTACGTTGAGTAGTAAAAAGAATTCCCAATTTAAATATTTAATTAGGTACATGTCTACATTAAACATCATTTATAAAGAAAGTATGTTTTATTTTTTAATCTAACTGTATTCAATGATATACGTTTACTATATGTTTTAACCTGAAATTATTAAAATTAACATTTACTAGTATCCTTTCTTCATATGTTATTTCTATACTTAGGTGTATATTTCGAGTGCTACGCTCTCATTATAAATAACAACTCTTCACGAAACCCACAAAACAAACATCGAGTAACTAGTAATTTAAATTTTATAGAATTACAATTTCCTGCATATGCAGGTAAAATTTCTGTATAGTGTTTTAATTAACTTTAAGCGTAAAAAGCATCCTGAAAGTGGATACCACTATATTGCCTTACATCCGCCTGAAATTGAAACTAAGGAGTTGCTAAGCAACAACATGTACGATAATATTGCTTTCGCATAAAAAACCCTTTAAATATTAAATCGATACAGGAAGGAATTAACGAGGACGGTGTACACGCCTTTAAGAATTAACAGCAAATAGCTAACATTTTAATATTTCTGCAATTTAGAATATTTCCTATATTGAGGTTTTGTAAAATACACATATATACATTGTTTTCTTTGTTATGTGATATACGACTTAATAATAATAATACTTTACTGAGAGGATAAATATATTAGACAAGTTGTAGTAAATATGGATATTATTGCATTAATTGTTGTCTAATTTTAATGAACTACCACATAATAACGGTCGCTACTATTATCTTCACATAACAGCAATTATATAATTATTAGTTATATAATTCAGTATTCAACTTGTGACATAGGTAATTGTTTAACTGACAAGATAATGATAAAAAATTCAGCTTACAACTACACTGAGGGTACAAGTTTTGAGGAAAGTGTTCCCTTTAAACTTAAAATCTAAAATTTAAAAGAGATCCTGATATAAAACGTGATTATCATTAAAAATCAATATCATGTAATAATATGTTTATAAATAAAACACTTTGTAACTTTGTTTGTATAACACTATTTATTTTCTGTTTACTATAGTTTCGGCATCTCAACGTGCCATTATCAAAACATACCTGTATGTTTTGATAATGGCACGTTGAGATGCCGAAACTATAGTAAACAGAAAATAAATAGTGTTATACAAACAAAGTTACAAAGTGTTTTATTTATACTCAAACATGTATAACGAAGTAGAAGCCGCAAAAATTAATAATAATATGTTTATGTTTATGTTTATTTATTTAAATTCTGTGCCAACAAAAAAGCCTAACACATACAAAAAATATATAAATAATATTAATTACATAATTTAGACCACACGAGAATTAGGCATTGAGTTCATCCTAGATGATCTTCCACTCGTACCTGGAGATATTCTTCTGCTGGCGCCCATGCAGGAACCCACCAGAAACTAATAACCTAATTTAATTTATTAAATGAACTCAATCGAACAAAAAATCCCATTTATGAAGTTACACCAATAATTTTGCTGACGTAGAGATTAGCATTTAAAGAAACTAGGCAGAGAGTACATTTTTAAAATGATCATATCCAGACGAGGCCAATCCCAGGATAGTGATAATATTAAAATAACTCCAAAAATTACGTTGAAAAATAAAGAGTCTAATAGTTACTATTAGTCACTCAGACCCCCATACACATATTAATCAGAAAGAAAGTCCTAATAACTGGACAATCGTTGATAGGAAAAATAAAAATAAAGGTATAACTGGAATTAGTAAGGTTCCCTATAAAAGCAGTTTCCAAGAAAGGTTTTACATTTACATCATTACTGCACCCCGACACGAAGGATATAGATATTTTGAATTTCCTGAAACCCAAACTTCCAAGGTGGTAGTTAAAGCAATTCAAAATTTAATTCATAATGTTTTACCAAGAGATAAGTGAGAAAGTTATTCAAGAAATATTGTCAATGAATATTTTTATTATTTTTTCCCTTGAAGCTTCATTATTAATAACATTAATAACTCAACTAACATCAAATAATTCAGAGATGAACTAAGGATCCTGAGGCAAATCTTAAAATCAATGAGCTATGCTTAAGCAACCCAGAAGAGAATTGAAAAAAATGAAAAAGGTAATACGCACTAATTATAGAAAAGCATTGTCAACATCTAAAATTGAAGCTAATGATAATTTTATAATTTTTTCGGTAAATTCTCCTAAAGAAATGTTGAAATAAAATCTTAGGGAAGCCTTTACCAGCTATCAGCGAGTGAATTCAATGCATATATTCTATAATATAGCAAATGAAATCCGCAATAATGTATCAGCAAGTGATATAGCCAGTCATAATATTAAATATGTTGTATCTTATTTTACTTTTAAGACAATTTCCAAGAATACAGTGGAAAACACAGTCAATGATTTTGCCGGCAAAAAAGCAAGGATATATGTTATGGTCTCTCGACGTACCTAATAATAATAATAATATTTATTAATAACCAAAGGTACATTCGTCAATTAAAAGGAAACATGAAAATAAAATACACAATTCATTAATTAACTAAAGTAATCCATATACTCAATTATTGAGTAGAACGCCTTAGATGCTAACAAACATTTAACATTAGTTTTACAACTTACAACTGACATTTCCTTATAGCTGGTGGGTAGAGCTTTATATAGTTTTATAGCATGAAACCTAGTACTACTTTGTGTGCGGTTTAGTCGGTTGTATAGAGGTCTGATTTGATTGGCATTTCGAGTTTTATAATTATTTACATCATAATTAACTTGATATGAATCTCTATTACTATGAATGTAGATAAGGCATTCCATTATTTAGATACATGGTAGTGTTAGAGCATTCATTTTAATAAAATATTGTCTACAGTCTTCAGTATAACTCAAATTATTAATAATTCTGACAGCTTTTCTTTGTGCAGAGAATACGTATATGGCTCCAGAGGAATGACCCCATAAGATAATTCTATAGCGAATGTAGGATTCAAATAGTGATGTATATGCTGATTTTAGTGCATCGAATAAAATTACTCTTGAAAGTTGCCTAAGAAGAAATAAATACTTGTGCATTTTATTCACTAGTTCATCAGTGTGTGTTTTCCAAGTAATTTTATTATCTAAGTAAAAGCCTAAGAATTTAACTTTATTAATAAAATCATCATCCCTATTATTCAAAGTAAATAAGATACTGACAGTTTTATTATCGTTTAAAAGTAGTTGGTTTGCTATGAACCATTTTTTTTGCTAGAACATTAAGATATAAATGAGAAAGAGGGTCGGGTCTAGCTTAGAACCTTGCGGTACCCCTCTGTTAATAATGTATTCATTTGGCATTTTGTTCTGTAATTTAATGATCTGAGATCTGTTTGATAAATATGTCGTTATCAGCTTACAGCTCATGTGATTAAAATCATAGAAATATAGCTTTTGGAGAAGAATTTCGTGACTCATACTGTCAAAATCTTTCTCTAAATCAAGAAATGTAGCTTGAAAAAATCCTCTGTCATGAAATGCAGTAAGGCATTGATCAATGAAAGATAAGGCGGCAGTTATTGTAGGTTTTCTGTGTCTAAAACCGTGTTGACTTTGAGATATTATGTTTTTCTTTTTAATATAATCCAATATTTGACAATTTAACAAATCTTCAAATATTTTAGATATAATAGGTTATAATTAGTTATTGACGTCAGTGCGTGGCCCTTTTTTATATACTGGTATAATAATTGATTTTTTAGGCAAAAAGGATATATACCTTCTTTAATTACTAAATTGATTAGATTAGTTAAAATATCTAATATGGGTTCTTTCACAGCTTTTATTATCTCAGCAGTACACTCATATGCATCCCTACATTGGCTATTTTTTAGTTTCTTAATGGAATCTCTTACCTGGACACTAGATACAGTTGCAAATTTAAAATATGAGGTATTTAACGTGTTTAGACATCCATTTAACATTAGATCGCTAACATTCATTGCATTATGTTGAGTAGTAGTGTTGTTAAGGTTTAAAGGTATTCTCGAGAAATGATTAGTAAAATCATCTATCGTCGGCATAATATCAGAGCAAGTTTCTGATTTATTTGCACGATAAGAATTTATTATTTGCCACATTGCCTTCGGGTTATTATTTGATAAGCTGAGTCTACTATTATTTAACTTGCGTACTTCATTATCAATTTCTTTATTGTAACGTTCTTTAATTTCATCTCTAAGTGCTTTGTTTTGTGAACTTTTATTGTGTTGGTACGCTTTATCTGCTAATTCTAAAGTATTCTTAAGAGTTAATAGATATTTACTATATTTAATTGGATGATGCACATTAGACCGATAAGTTTTCAACGGGAAAGCAGTAATAATCGAACTGTGTAAGATGTTCAAAATCATATTAAATTTATCCTCTAAGGATAGTAAACTATTATTAATAAATGACCAGTCGGTACTTGACAGGAGGTGATATAGATAAAATTTACCTTCAGGTGTTATAGGCCTACAAATATTTATTGTTGACTTCTTCCTGCTAGTAGGTATTTGTAACTGAACATCCAAACCCACATGATCAGCGAACCTGTATATCTAGGAGCTACGCTTAATGTATTAATGTTACTGAAAATGTTGTCAATTTTATTAATATATCTAGTATTAAAATTAACATATGCATTTAGGCCGAAGCTTTTAAAGAAATTACATACATCTATAGTGTCTCTCGATTGATTATTATTAAAATTTATATTAAAATCCCCCCCTACGATAATTAGGTTTTTCATTAGATCAAATGATGACAGTAAGTCATTGAAACTAGTTAAAAACATATCTACGCTCCCACTAGGAGGTCGGTACACATTAACAACAATTAAATTAGGATCTGTCAGTTGTATACATGATAATTCCAATACTTCTTCTATAGAGCAATGGTTCGGGATATATTTCGCATTTATCTTTATCTACATCAGTGAGCCAGTGTTCCGTTAAACACAGCGCCGTGATTGGAGTTTCACTTGTACTTATTTGTGTTTGTAGTGCGCGCATTTTAGTTCTGACTGATTGAATGTTTAGAAACAGAAAGTGGTGGTTAAATTTGTCACACACCTTGTAATTTATATATTTTGCTTATTTTTCTGAAGGTGGTATAAAAAAGGATTTATATATACCCCTTCCGGCCACGTATTAGGATTTTTAACAATGAATGAGTCTGATTTTAACACACTTAATTTAAAAGATGAATATTCTTGGGGTCTATTGGAGGCCATTTTAGTGCACAGCGCGTCATTTATTTTAAGAGAAGATAAGTAACTCATTAGTGACTCAATAGATTCTTCAGGATCCAAACCGCTAATGTAAAAATGAGTGCGAATTTTTTCCATTGCATTGCCCATTATTGGAGTCCTGTTCCATTTACGTCTTCTTTCAACCAACTTGAAATCATCTACATGTTCCTCAGCTGTAGACGCAGTACTGACGTCTGATTTGTTCCTCTCCTGAGTACTAATAGACTGTAATATATTTGCTGATTTCCCCGAGCACGAAGATGCAATTTCATTATACGCAACTTTATTAGCACATAGAACACTATCTGATTTCTTCTCACGGCTCTTTGTTTCCGTATTATTTACAGATTTCTCATTTTCCTCTGCAGATGTGGTTTGTGTCCGGGCTAAATTTGATTTGTTTACATCGCTTTTTTTCTTATCAATACTTGAGGAGGTTAGAGTTTTAATTATATTATCCCTTTCGATTATTGTATTATTTAAATCAATCAGTTCCTGCACTTCGCTCCGCATTCCCAGCACCAATTGAAGGCAGATCCTTTGAACACCCTGCTTCTCACAGCGATGGCACGCCATAACGCCGAATTTATCTTCATTTTTGATACACTTTGAATGGTATTCAGTAGCACAGATTACACACGTGTATAGATCACCTTTTGATGCAATCGGTAAATGGCACCCAGAGCACTCTACATTTTCTATTATTTCGGCAATAGTTCTATTTAAATCACTTTCGGATAACGAACGTTGTTCACGGTTCGCCATGTTGAAAAATTACAGATTTAATAGATGTATCGATTATACACCTAAGGTGACTAATAAATGACACATTAATATCACTCACTTTTCCGGATGCACTAAATCTTGCGAAAGTAATACCAGTTCATAAGATCGGCGATATTAATGTTCTTAATAACTTCAAACCTATTTCAAAGATAATACAGAAGATTGTGTTTGATCAGGTCACTTTTATTTAAAACTACTGCATGAATGAATCGACTTTGCCTATAAAATACGCTTTGAAGAGGGTAAATTTTTAATAGCTACTTTTCTTGATCTGAGTAAGGCATTAGATTATGTCTCTCACAATATACTTAGTAAATTATATCTTTGTAATTTTAAGCCTACTGCATATACACTTTTCTTTTCCTATCCATCCAATAGATATCAAACAGCTTATCATAAAGGTCCATTGTCCGAACAGCTACCAAATCAACACAGAGCATAGCAAGTGTCTACGCTAGGTTCTCTATTACAAAAGCTATATAATTCTGTCTCAATGAGATATTTCTTCAATTTAGTTTTAAATTTTAAATTCCTTAGGTATTATATTAAAATATATAATTGCACTATGTTTGGGTGATTGTTCAGTCAACGTTAATCTGTGTTGAGGTATATTATAGTCCCCTATATGCCTTGTTTTATATAGATGCTCTTTAATAAATACTTCAAATTAGGTTTTATTTTTAAAATTAAAAATTAACAACTCGTAGATGTATAAACTACGGTTTATTATATTTGAAATTAAAAGTTATTTATAATAATTTTGAAAAGTAACAAAATATTGTTTGCTGCTAGACTGCCCCCGTATCCCATATCTTAATTGGGATTTTAAATTAGTATGGTATAAAAGTAATACATGTTTTGTTTCCAAAGTAATTTTTTATCAATTGCGAGCAATGTTCGCTCCAACGTAATTGGTATTCAATTAAAATTCCAAGTAATTTTAGCTAACACGCTGAGTTTGTTAGTAGTTCCAACCTGTATTCTAGTTAAAATTTTGAAATGCTATTAAACCTCCGTTCTTGCTTTGAGTTCCTAAGTATTTATACCTATCGCTGATACAATTATATCGTCATCATATTTTACAAATACAGCCTCCCTTGGTGACATACAATTTGGTAAATCCTTAACATATATATAAAATGCTCTCCTGTTCCCTATTTGTCAGTTGAATTTCTGATTCGATATTTTGGATTTTGATCCTACTAAATATCTTTACTTACAGAAAAAATAAAGATAAAATATAATACTTCTAATAAATTAAATAAATTCTAATAATTCTTTCAGCCTGTAATTATCAGTCATACAAACGGCATGATTGCTAATATCTTGTTGGGTTAACTGTCTGTTGTTCTGCAAACATCATGATCGTTAATGTCGTTGAGAAGTGAGGTAATGAATTGATATATGGTGATTTCGGGGTGTTTATATGGATGTGTTGTAAGGGGATTACGGGGGAAACACATAGGTTTGAGGATCTCTAGGTTATGTGCGTTGGTATCACATTTTCGGGCGAGGAATGTAAGGCGTTCATCAATGGGAATTAGATTAGTTAATTGGTATAGGAGAGTATTAGATGGATTGTATATAAGACTGAGTGGGTGTCTTTTATTAGTGTATAAGAGGCTGATCGTTCTGATACATGGATATTTTTAAGGACAGAAGGATAAGGCTTATGAAAAGCGGCATATTCAAGAATAGGTCGGTAGATAATTTTGTAAATATTAACAGCTGTTGTTGTTATGCCCTGAATTTTGTAAGTGAGGCTTCTGAAATACCGTGCTCTCTTCTTATTTGCAAGAATGAGATGGTAAAATGGAATGGTTATTTTAAATGGTGAATTATGTGAACGATGAAAAGGTATTAGAAGTTAAGATATATTGGGGTTGATTGTTATTCTCCATTTTGCGAACCATAATTGTATGGTATCGATCAGCTCTTGTAGGGTGGTGAGTATCTTGTGCAGGGTGGGGGCATGTACTACTAAGGCTTGAATCTATTTCTACGGTTTTTTGAAAATTATTTTATAAGGCTGCGACATTTTCCACGTACACCATAAGTATTTAGTAGAATCGCATGATTCTGTGTCAAATACCTTGGAGAGATCAAGGAATACTTCAATAGGTAATTTTCTCCTCTCCAAGGCATCAGTCACTGATCGCCAAAATTCAAATAGTGCCGTGTAAGTAGATTTTTTCTCTCGAAAGCCGCGTTGAACTTTTAATAGTTTGATTTTTGCGAGTTACGTGAAGATAAATTTGATTAAATTAATAAGCACTAAAAAACCTTTCTTCATAAATTTTATTTAAATTCACAGATATATATTTAATACTAGTATTAAAACATTGATAATGGTCACTTTGTGTCCGAAATATATATATATATATATATCTGTGAATTTAAATAAAATTTGTGAAGACAGGTTTTTAGTGCTTATTAATTTAATTGAACATAATAGTTTACACTCATTGAAAAAATCAATTATTCTTAATGCAATATTTTTTTCTGCAATGTTTGAAAAAATACTCGAAAAATATCGGTCTATAGTTTGAAAATACTTTGGTATCACCATTCATAAAAATTGGTTTTAATTTACCCAATTTCAAAACATCGGGAAATCTCCCTTGTTCAAACATACCATCTGTTGTTGTTGTGTGTTAGTGTTGGAACAAATTCCTTTATAGCGGATTTTAGTATTTTAATGATAATTTTATCAAATCCTCATGATGATTTATTTTTTGGGCTATTTGAGGAATTGTGATTTTGTGTTTGTTTTGTATAAAATTAGTTTGTTGTAATTGCTGTATAAATTGGGAAGCTGTGTTAGCAAAATATTTATTCATTTCATTAACATTATTAAGTATTAATTCAGCATACTTTTGATTGTTTACCGACTTCCCTAAATATTTGTTTATAACTTTCCAAGTCATTTTTATTTTATTGTCACTCATCGTAATTGAGTTTATTATTTCTGTTAGTTCCGGATTTTGAATGAGGTTAACATATTCTTAATTCTTTACTAAATTACTAAAATTAATCAGCAATCTGCCTTTAAAGGTATTTAAAATAAATGCTAATGAACTAATGCATCATCATTATTAATAGTTAACTATAAATCAATATTAGTACATTTAATATTAAAGATTGCATCCAATACATTTTTAGAATATAGTTATTACTTTCCCTATATAGTATGAATACATAGGGGGAGTATTGGTTTCGTGATTTTTTTTGAATTTTTTTTTGCGAAAATATCCGCTTTGGGGTCCCCTGAATCCAAAACACTAATTTCTGGAAAAAAAATTGTGTCTGGGTGTGTGTCTGTCTGTCGGTGGGCGCTGTATCTCAAAAACGACTGATTTGTTTGAGATGAAACTTCAAACTTAAGGTTTTGTCGTTAAAAATTGGAACTGAAAAGCTTTTGGTGAATATTCAAAAACCGGAAGTGGATGTTAAGTCGATGCCGGTTTTGGTTTTTTTCCGATATTTTTTTTTAATATGCAAAATATAACAAAAGTTAAAGAGAACAAGAAACTGAACAAGTTTCATTAAAACATATTTTTCATAAAATTTTTAACTTTCGAGAAAAACAAATTTGAAAATTTTGACTGTTTTTACCATTTTCTCATAAATTATTAGAGTTATATGAAATTTACATAACAAATAATTGTAGAGAATTAAAAACTGAACAAATTATTAAGAACGACCTTTTTGCGTAAACCTCATAGTTTTCGAGAAAAATATAGAGAAAGTGTTATGATGGCCACATCACCATTTTAGTTTTTCATGAACTAAAAGTGAATTTGTAACCACTAAAAAAATATATACAAAATTTCATTAAGCTTATACTTTAAAGGTATATTATGTAGTAACAATTAATTAACTTAACTGTATAGTTAAGTTGTTGACAATCAACACGTCTCGATATTTGTAAAAATATTGTATGTATATATGAATTTTTGAGATCTTAATGTTGAAATCTGTTAAATCTCTATACGGCGGATTAAACTATAGGCAGGAGAATGAATTTAAGAAACATCCACAATGGAAGAAAACATGTCTTCATGAGTTTTAAGTAAACCATACAATCTGGGACAAGTTTGGTTCATTGGGAACAAATAGTTTGTACCATGTTGCTCAAACAATGTATTACATAAATCTATTTTGGGTTTTAAAAGGTTTTCTAGCTTTGGGATGGGGCTGCCGTTTGTTCAGTATCTTGATTATTAGAAGAACATCTACGGGTTGTCTTAAATCACTTTGAAGTTTTCTTTATAGTCTTTTGTAATTATTAGGTTATTTAACGTTAGCAGTCTGTTTAATTTTCTTATTGAATTTTTAATAATTTAAATTCAGAAAGACCTCCGTATATCCTTTAATCAGGAAGAAAATTTAATAACTAGGCAAAAGTTGATAGGAAAAATTTTAAAAAAACAGTTCCCAAGAAAGTTTTTACATTTGCAACACGACTGAACCCCGTCACGAAGGATAAAGATATTTTGAATTACCCTAAACCCAAATTTCCAGAGATAGCAGTTGAAGCAATTCCATCTAAAAAACCCGAGTACCATTCATCTTGTAAAATAATGGTGGACCTTTAAAATTTTAATTAGGTAATTGATCCTCAACTATGGCCGATGGATTTCTCCAATAACTTAAGTGAGACCGATAAATATGGATATCTTGCGGACCAACGACCTTATTTGGCAACAGAAAGGAAAAGCGGCAAAAACAACACTTATGGGGCTAGTAAAATAAAAATATTCAATTAAAGCATACAACCAATAAAAAATAAAGTTTTAGAATTAGAAGAGCTAATAAATGCTATTAACTATAGTGTATTCTGCCCAAGTAAACAATTACTCCGTAATATTGAAGCGGCCTCATTAATGATAGAACATTTTATTGTAGACAAAGTATTTTTCGCCAATAATGTATAAGCATTCATAAAGATATGTGTCAGGCAAAATGTGTGCTTTATATTTCTATAATTTCAAAATTCATGGACTAAACTGGATTTTAATTTTTAATAATTTAATATATTTTATGTTTACTATAATCACAATCAAGGATATTAATAAGTTTTTTTATAACCGTTATTAAATGCCAAAACTTTAATTATGTTAAGTCAGTTATTCGTATGCCGAATGTGCCACTGAGTGAAACAGATTTTACATGGAAAATTGTGTCATTAAAGCTTCTATTTTATGTGTCGGTAAAGGCAGGTTATCTCTAAAATTAATATCCAAATATATTTTCTCTAACAAATATATTCTTTGAGAAGTCTTAAGCTACTTTCAAACTTATGTGATCGCACTTAATGGGTGGAAATAGAAGTAAAAATTTACAAGGCTCAAGCAGCTATAACATTACATTCATTAACGATTTAATGACATGCGTGTACAAACATACTGTTTATGCTTTTAGCGAATTTTTCATTAGTAATTAAATAAACATGTTGTATCATAAACAAAATAAATCATTTATTAAATCAACGTGCATCGAAATAAATAATACATAACAAACAAATAAGAACAAATTGAAATTATTAAATAGAAAACAAAATTAATGAACTTAAACAAAAATACAAACAAGTTTAATATTACAAACAGCACATATGAACATAGAGAACAAAGTTTCACCAGAAGAGAGAAAATTGATAACTTACTTGTGTCGTGGTTAGAAGTAAAATCACAGAGATTTAGGGGATGCTGAAGAAAGAAAACTAATGGAGACATGAGATTGGTTAAAAGTTTTAAAAGTGAGGAAGAAGTTTGCAATGAAATAAGAATAGTTTGACACAAGAAAGAGTAGGATGGAGTGGGAACATTCCAGAAGAATCAGTCATATTTAAATAATCTAAAATACATTTTATCATTTATTAGTTGCTTTGTTGTTTTATTCAATGTCTGTCGACGTATGTCAGAGAAGTAGTTTTTTCAAATTAATTTGTTTTGTAGTCTTAGTAAGACTCACTGTTATAGATTCACGAAATGTTTTCGTATTTTTAAATTTATTATTTAATTTTCTACAAGGAACTAAAGGATTTTAATACATTTTATAAAACTTTAATTTTAAACAATGATTTTTTTAAATAGCTATTTATGGTATATAAAGGTTTTTGTTTTCGTTATTTTAATAATGTTCGAAAAACAAAAATACAAAGAAAAGCTTGTACTGACTTTTCTA
Source organism: Ontholestes murinus (assembly GCA_963969525.1). Taxonomy (NCBI): domain Eukaryota; kingdom Metazoa; phylum Arthropoda; class Insecta; order Coleoptera; family Staphylinidae; genus Ontholestes; species Ontholestes murinus. The sequence continues at coordinate 30,379,921 of OZ018389.1, forward strand.
GGAACGATGGTAACAGCCATAATTTTAGATATTTCTGTTAACCTGAAAAGAAGATATTTTTAAATATATTAAAATTTCACTTGATATTATGTCACTAATATAGGCACACATGCATAAATATTTTTTACTGTATTGGTGAAATATACACATTATCGACGTATCTATAAATTGTCCCGTAAGGATATTAGGCTGAGATGAGACAATCACATAATGCTTATTAATATAGAAACTTATGAATATCGTAACATTATTTTCAACACTAATGAAAATTTCTGAAATAATTAATTACATAAACGAATGTGATAATTAAATTAATTACAGTATTCATTAGAGGTAATAGACGATCAAAGGTGGGAAATAAGTTGGATGTGGCAAAATTCGTATCAGGGTGATAGATAAAAAAGGTTATTATTGAATGCACAGAAGACAAGTAATGCTAACGTAATTAATCGCTGTAAAAACCCCCCTTGATAATTATCGTTTGATCGAAACTAGTCAGGGAAGTTAAATAAATAAAAATTTTGAAACAAGTAAAACCAAGTGATATCAATTACTAATTTATCTTATCGAGTAATGCTATTTACTATAATTCAAATATAAACATATCGTTGCCATATTTTCCCCCTGTAATAATTATATCATACAGGCCGTCTGAGTTATCCTAATTTTTAAGCTATTATCCTTTTAGTAGTGGCAGCTGCATATTTTGTACCTAATAATTCATGTAATTTCTCTTAAATTATGGCATTATAAATGATAATCTGATATGATACACGACGTAACTAGCACATTATAAACAACTCTTAAAGCGGTGGCAGTTTTATATATAACATAAATGACGTAATACATTTCCTTAAGTATCTTTTATAAATTGGATATTTTTAAATTGTAAATATTGTTTTATATAAATAAGTTTTATATGCTTGATGCCGAGCAAAGTTTACAGATAGATGAGTCTCCCAGAAATCTTAGTTTACTAATAATACTAGATTCGATTTAAAAATATAACATTTTGCATTTTATTTTAAATAATAAAATAAATTTATTGACATAACTCAATTTTGTGAATAGTGTACATACAAGTTAAACAAAAAAGAAAATAATAAACGAATACTTTGTGTGAAAAACATATAACTCAATGGTTAAATATTTCAAGAAAGCAACCTTGCAAAATAAAGAAATATCTGTGTACCCTAAAGATTTATAAAGTAATTTATAGTCCTCTAACTTGATTATGGAAGCGGCCTACTTTCTCGGTCTAGTTCCATAACATATAAAATTGTAAATGAGGCTGAACCCTCTGCACTACAATTCCTCTCTAAGCTAAGTAATGACGATACATTTACTGCTTTTGATAAATAAGTAAACATATCCTAAACAATAAAAGTGTAAGAAATATTGGAAGTTTTTATATGCTCAATGTATGAGAAATGTAACATTAAAATCATACCTTTTATATGAAACTTGTAATAAAGAAAAATCTAATTAAATTATTTTTTTACTTTAATACGATGATACACATTTATGAATATGAATGATATGTTTAGTATATATATTTTTTGCAGGTAAGTTATTACATTTACTTTTCAATATAATTGTATCTCGGTTCAGAGGGGTTTGGCACGTGAGAACTTTTATTCTCCAACAATAGATTGGTTTGAGTTGTTTTAATAAATACTTATATTTACATATGAGGAGGTCGTATAAGTCTCTAATTGGTTGGGTTCAAATGCCAGAAATGTGTGGTTCTTAATTATATTGTTATTGTTTATGTATTATTTGTACATTCCCTTATTTAATAAAATATATATATATATAACTATTTAGACTCTTCCTGTAAACGCATAGTGATTAGACTGTCATCTGCTGTTATTTAATAGAGCACATATTTTTTAGATCTGCTCACTTTATCTAAGACTAGAATTTTCTCACCTCTTCTGTCTTTCATCTCATTTTATATTCGCCAGACATGCCATGTTTCACTATACCAGATTTAATGTTATGTATATCATAATAATGATAGTAATAACTTCCTAAAATTATAGTAATACGTTCCTAAAAGGTGATTTTAGTTCATAAAAACTACTTATTTTTTTAATATTTTAGCAATAAATGTTATAATGTCACAAAATCATACATAAATAATATTATATTATAAAGATACAGATACCAAACATACTAAAAGATAATTGAATTATAAACTGTAAAATACTGATTATAAATTTATTTCACAATAACTCTGTCAAAATTATTGATTCCTAATAACTTAGATATAACTTGAATCTTCTGCAAGTAATCACCACCACCGAGTCTATATAATTAGTGCAGGTGACAATATATTGCTAGACATTAAATAGATAAATGTTATGTATATTTCCAATGACATTAAAACTATGTTAAGCAAATATCTTTTCAAAAGGGTATGTCATAGAAAATTAATTATTCTCCAGCAGTTGAAGGTATCATAAGAAACTATTTAAAAATAAATTAAAATTCTGTATATACAAATGCGTCTTTAATTTGCCATAATATTAAACTTGCGTGCAGTTATTAATAGAATTAATTAAAAAGTTTTATTATTGATTGTAGTCTAGTTATAAATTAATAAAAATATAAAACGTAGGTTCATTATTATTTATATATATTTTTGACCAATAAATAAAATATTTGGAACTGAAAAAAAAACATTAAACATACTAAAAATACAAAAAAATCCCAAGTTATCGACAGGTGTAAATATAAACTGTACTAATTTGATTAAAAAAGGTAAATAACAATTTAATATCCTCAATAGATATCTTATCGTTTGAGTATTTTGCCGATTTTATCCATGGTACCTTTCTTTAGAGCAGAAATGCTTTTTGAGACTTTTTGAGTTTTTAATGCCATTATGTGCTTCATAAAATGTACGAATTTTTGGTGTGTAAAGCCGTTTCTCTTAGATGTTCGAACTCTTCATATGTTCTTTATCAGCCAATCGTCTAGAGCGGGTAATTAATGTTGTGTGGGCCTTTTCCTGTGTAATAACAAAGGAGTAAAAAATCCAATAGGATTCAGTTTCCATTGTGAATTGATTTTGAGGAAGTTGTCTGTCTGATGCTAAATATGCATCCAAAGCGTTTCTATTGTGGAAGCATATGAAAAAAAAATGTCATCAACATATCAGAGCCGTAGTAATAGTTTTAATTTAGCAGTTTCAAGTGCTTTTGTTCAAAGTGCTCCATTTAAAGATTGGCAATTACTGGCGACAGAAGTGATCCCATGGGTGTGCCTTCTATTTATTGATAGCGGTGTACATTATACAGGGTTATTCACGCTATACGGCACGGAATATTGTGGCCAAAATACGTAACTTTCAAAAAGTTTCACTTTGGGGATATATGGGGGTCTATTAGGGTTACTTTTTAAAATTATTTTCATAATATACAGGGTGTCCCAAAAACCCTAAAAGTATCAAAGTTGTGTTTTTTTTTAATGAAACACCCTGTATTTTATTGCATTTTTGGATCCTTCGATAAAAATGAGTGTTTGTTTTAATAAGGTTTTTATTAAATAAACCTTAAGGTTTTTGAAATAATTTGAATTTCGTAAAAATTTAACCTAATTTTCATGTTTCAAATACTTAAAAAATAATTAAGTTATGCATACCAAATTTACACTTAAATGTAACAATAGATCATATTTTATTTTCCAAGTATAATAAACTTTACATCTTATGCCGGGTGTAAAAAAATTGGAATTAAACACATGAGAACTTTATATGGCTATAACTTCATTTATTTAAATGGAACGCTATATTTATTAATTTATCAGCAAATGCACATTTTAATTACCTATCGAATGGTATTTATATATTAAGTGTTAAGTCTTCTCGCTTTTACAGAAAACGCCAAAATATTGTTTATTGCACCGTTTTAGTACTTTTTAAGTAAAAATTTTAATGTATCTAGTTTTCTCTGGTATTTAAAAACGTCAGATAATTAATTTAGTCTGTCACTTTAGTTTAAAAAGCCTGTCTTTTCTTATAGTTGTCTTGTTTTGCATTTTTGTGTTAGATCGTTAGTAATCGTTATTGTTTGAACATCGCTGTTGTATTTTTGGTAAAAAAGGAAGATTTACTTAAAAGAAGGGGGTATTGGCATTATTTTTATGCTTGAAGAATGTCATCAAAATTGTTTATTGGCTTGTCGTGTTTTTACTTAAAGGTTTCCCGAAAGAAATCACCCTAAGCCAGCCATTTTTGAGAGACTATTAAACCAGTTTAAAGAAATTGGAAGTGTCAGTTATAAAAATCCCAGTATAAGAAAATCTGTGTAAATATTCATTTTTTACTATGAAATACAACAACGATGTTCAAACAATAACGATTACTAACGATCTAACACAAAAACGCAAAATAACACAACTATAACAAAAGACAGGCTTTTTAAACTAAAGTAACAGACTAAATTAATTATCTGACGTTTTTAAATACGATAGAAAACTAGATAAAAAAAAAAATTTACTTAAAAATTACTAAAACGGTGCAATAAACAATATTTTGGCGTTTTCTGTAAAAACGAAAAGACTTAACACTTAAGATATAAATACCATAAGACAGGTAATTAAAAAGTGCATTTGCTGCCAAATTAAAAAATATGGTGTTCCATTTAAATAATTGAAGTTATGGCCATTTAAAGTTCTCATTTGTTTAATTTCAATTTTTTTACACCCAGCATAAGATGTTAAGTTTATTATACTTGGAATATAAAATATGATCTATTGTTACATTTCAGTGAAAATTTGGTATGCATAACTTAATTACTTTTTAAGTATTTGAAACATGAAAATTAGGTTAAATTTTTACAAAATTCAAATTATTTCAAAAACCTTAAGTTTTAGGTAATAAAAACCTTATTAAAACACACACTTATTTTGATCAAAGGATCCAAAAATGCAACAAAATACAGGGTGTTTCATTTAAAAAAACACAACTTTGATACTTTTAGGGTTTTTGGGACACCCTGTATATTATGAAAGTAATTTTAAAAAGTAGCCCTAATAGACCCCTATGTATCCCCAAAGTAAAACTTTTTGAAAGTAACGTATTTTGGCCACAATATTCCGTACCGTATAGCGTGAATAACCCTGTATATATATATATAACAAATAGTGACCCAAATGCAATATTGACATTAATGCAATTGTATAACTACATCTAAAATAATATTTTCAACGGTTTACTAACGTTTTTCTATCGAATTCGTGTAATAAAGCTATATA
>OZ018389.1:30385382-30696952 GCA_963969525.1 Ontholestes murinus
CGTTCAATAACAACGAATTTGTACAAGCCACCTTCCTAGATTTACAAAAGGCTTTTGATAATATGAGTAATGAAATATTGTTGCAAAAATTGTATATATATATATATATATATATATATATATATATATATATATATATAACTGCATCTCAAATCGATGCTTGACAAGCTTTCTGATGAATACTTTACTAATAAAGGTATTCCGCAAGGATCGAAGTTAGGACCAGTACTTTTCTTATTATATTTGAACGATATCTGTCGACATGTGAAGTAAACAACATGAAAAATGATAATTATACACGGGCAAAGTATTGGTTTGAAACAAATGAGCTTTTATTAAATGACACTAAAACAGTAAATATGCTATTTAATCTAAAAAATATTAATTAAGGGTTTGCAAACGATACTAAGTTCCTAGGTTTTCACATAGACCAACAACTCACGTGGAAAGTACATACGTATGAACTAGAGAACAATAAATAAAAACTTATTTCTTCCCAGACAACTTTCGAAAGTCGTTTCATTTGATGTTTTAAAGGTAACATACTTCTCGGTCATAGAAGCTCAGACACGATATTGCGTCCTTTTATGGGGGCATTCGTCAGGAGCTAACCAGGTTTTTTCAGCTCAAAGAAAAGCGACCAGAGTTATCTTTAATTTGAGTTACACCGAAGATTGTAGGCAATATTTTATTAAATCAAACATACTTACACTACTTTATTTGTACATATTGGAATACCTCACGTACATCCACGATAATATTGATCACTATGAAAAACATTGTGATGTTAATGTTACCCGAAGTACAAACCAAATTAGACCAATATATAATAGACTGAAACGCTCACAAAACAGCACTCGGCACCATGCTACAAAGTTATACAAGAGTTTACCAATAAGTTATAAACAGTTGTCGGCTAGCAGTTTAAAGAAAAATTTAAAATCCATGTTAGTATGTAAATTTTACTCTGTAAATGAGTTCTTAAACTCATTAATTTAAATTAACCATGTCAGACTTATGAACCAGTGGTTATTAATAAAGATTATTGTTGTTATTATTATATAGTATTATTGTAAATAGCATTGCGCTTAATACATAGCCCTGTTTAACACCTTTATCGTTGAAAACTCTTATGAGTACTCATTGTTTGTTATTATTCCGTTCTTATTCTTCTCGTGTTTATAATTATTTTATTATTTCCATTTATATTCCTCTTTCTTCTAGCTCCTTCCATATGTGTTCCCTTTTTACCCTGTCAAAATCGTTTTTAAGATCTACAAAGCATATATGCATTTCTCTATTCTTCTTGAACATTTTTTCGCTTAGTTGCCTTAGTATGAATATGAGATCTTGTGTGCTTCTGTCTCTTCTAAAACCACATTGACTATCTTCCAATGTCGGTTCTATTTTTGCTCTCTTTCTTCTCTTCAGTATCCTTGACAATATTTTACTGGGTATGCTTGTTAATGTTATCCTTCTGAAATTTTCACATTATCTCTTGCTTCCATTCTTGTGTATTGGTAGGATTATTCCTTTGTTCCAGTCTTTTTGTGTTTTTCTGTTTTCATAATGACATTTAATATTTTTTGTATTTGTATAATTTCTTCTTTTTCCATGTATTTCATCATGTCTATTGTTATTTCATCGTACCCTGGCATTTTTCAGTTTATTAGTTTCTTGATTGCTTCTATAAATTTTTCTTCCTTTATTTCTTCTACATCTATCTTTATATTTGTTTTCTTTGTTCCTTGATATTCAGTTCAATTTTCTTCTTTCTCTTCTTTTGTTAACTCTTGCAAGTATTTTCTCCATCTTTCTATTCTTCTTCGTTTGTTAATATCGTTCCGTCTTTATCGCTTATGTTCATCATATTGTACTATTTCTTTGTTCGTTGAAGAATATTTTCTTGTCCTTAGTTTTAATTCATTTTTTCTTCAATTTTTTTTCTTTATTTTATTGCTTTTTTAATTTTCTCATTCCACCAATTTGTTTTTTATATCTTTGTTTTCTATTTTTGTTGTACCGCAACTTTCTAAGATTATTCTTTTAAACGTTTCCCATTTTTTCTCTATATTCGCATGTTTATCTTCTTCCGACTATTTGTTGTGTATTTTCTTCTGGAATTCCGCTTGTATGTGCTCCTGTTTGAGTCTGTATGCTTTGTTATATTTTATTATTATTATTTTTTACATTTTGTTTGTTCTATTGACGGTTTTTTTCCTTTCCCTTCCGCTTTCCTCATGACTCCTACATCTGTTATTTTTCTCCAGTTATTTCTTATTTCTAAGTAATAATCTATAATTGATTTATCATTTCTGGTGTCATAGGTTTGTGTGTATTTGTGTATTTCTTTATGTTTAAATTTAGTATTTGTTATTACTAGATTGTATTCGAAGCACAGTTGTATAATTCTTTCTCCATTGTTGTTTCTTATGTTTTCTCCTTCGACTCCCTTTATTTCTCATTTTCCTTTGTTTTCGTTTCCTACTCTGCCATTTAGATTTCCTAGCATTATTATGTTTTCGGTTCCTTCCCCTTTTTCTTCCGGTAGGTGTTCAAAGAAGCTATAATTTGTTTCTATTTTGCGTATTCATTTGGTCCGTATTCCACCATCATCGTCCATATTTTATCTTCTATTAGTTTTATGTCTGTAGTCATATTTTTATCATTCAGGTCTAAATTTTTTATCCTTTCCGGTGCTATAATCAATCCTACTCCACCTTTTGCTCTTTCTTTTGTCTCTACTCCTATCCATATCAGCCAGTATCCTTTATGGATTTTCTCCATTCCTTGTCCTTTTCTTTTTATCTCTATTATTTCGATATTTTTTTCAATAATTTATTCTACTATTTCTACTTCTTTTCCTATGTTTCCTCCTATATTTACATGTTTGTATTAGCATTTCTTCTTTTCTATTTTTTTTTTATTTATTTTGACTTTTTTCATTTCCATTTTCTTTTTCTTGTTTTGTTTGGTCCCATTCGTACATTATTCTATCTATTATGATTTTTTAGTAACCCATCTTTAATCTCATCTATTTCATTTTTTTCGCGCCTTGCTATCTTTCTCAGGTTATTTTGTAATGGTCTTTCTTTGTATGTTTGATCATTTTGTTCCCTTAAGTTTTCCTTTTGTTTTCATTATTCTTTGTTTTTCTTTCTACTCTCAGTATGTTTTTTCCTTCCTTGTTTTGACTTTGTGGCTTGTATTAACAACCTTCACTGTCGCATCTAATTTTTGATTTATTATCAAATCCGATTATTATTTTGTTATTTCATCGTTTTTCTCTTAGTTGTTTTTGCATTCTAGTTTTTAACTCTTTTTTTTCCAGCTTATCTTTTTCCTTTTTCCATTCCTCGGCATTCTGTTCCCATTCTTTCTTTGTTTTTGTGAATTCTTCTTGTAGCTTTTCAAAGTTCATTTTTATTTCCTTGTGTTTTATTTTCAATTCCTCTTTCATATCCTGGTGTTTTGTGTTCATTTCCAAAAATTAAAAATCATTTATGAAAACGACAAAACGTAACCGTAAAAAATCTTTCAATAAATTATACACGGATATTTTATCTGATTGTCCAAGTGATTGTAAATCAAATTGTAGTAACGTAGAAAAAGATACTAAACCAGATGATAGGCCTCATATTTGGGCACCAAAACATAAATATAATGGAATCAGATAGTCACGACGAAAAGAAGAGTAGATCGAATATGAATTACAGAATTATTTCAACATTCGTGGTGCATCTATTGAACATTTCAATTTTTTGATTGATTTGGTCGTTGCGTAGACCAATTTGTACCATTCTCAAATGAACAAGTTATATAAAATCTCTACAAAAACAGTACTATGGACGAAAGTTACCACTAATGAAATAAAGAAGTTTCTTGGATTACTGATATTGACAAACTAGAAAATCTCAAATTGGAGAGATTATTGGTCAACGTATCCTTTAGTCAAAGCAACTATGTCAAGAATGCGATTTGAGCTAATTTTAAATGATAATACGCAACATACATCTCCTAAAGACAGACCTTGCAAAATTTGACCTCTTTTGGATTATATCATTCTAAAATTTCAGTTCCTATATATACCTAAACAGGAGCTAGCCCTAGACGAAACAATGGTATCTTACAGAGGACGCATAAGCTTTAGGACGTATAACCCGGTGAAGATAACAAAATATGGAATTTTGGTCAGAGTGATTTATGAAAGTAAAAGTGGGTATATAAGCAACTTTGAGACAAGGTAGAAAGCTGCAAGAAACTATATTTTCTGTGTTGGAGACATATCTTGATCGTTGGCATCATATATACAAAGATATTATAACAGCGTACCTACAGCAAAGCTATTGCTTAGAAGAAGAAAAAACGCTGGTGTATAGGACCACACGCGAAAACAGTGGCTTATCAAAGGTCCTTACAAAAAAGACATTTTTATGAAAGGGATCTGTTGTTCTTATTGCTTGGAAGTATAAAATAATAGTACGGGTGATATCGACTATTCATGATGCTTAGTGAAATCAAGTAGAAAAAATATATATAAACGAAACGATCAAACCTACGTTCATATTGCAGTATAATGAGCATATGAAAAGGTTAGATCATGCAGTTTACGAAAATATTTTCGTGTTTTTTCTATTTATTAATGCAGTTCATTATTTGGCAAACATCAGTATTTTGCGAAAATCGGTCAAGTGGTAAAAAAAAATTCATTTTTTGTGATAAACTACACCTTGTTCCATACATATGAAATATATTGTACTTATCTGTCAGAAAATAAAACAAGATATAAAATATTTCTACTGCAAGTAGCCAAAGAATGGATAATTGTTGAATCCAAAAAATGCAGCATTGCGCATGATACTCGAAGTTCATTATAATAATACACCCTCTCGGGAAAATACCTAAAATACCACGTCTTAGAAAAAATAGTCAATAAATCGTGCAGAGTATGCTCTTTAAATTGAAAACGAAACGAAACTAGATTTATTTATAGAAGCTGTTCTGAATTATTACACGTATGTGATTGTTATGCTAATTAATAATAAGTGGTTGATGTTCAAATTTTTATTTAATTGTAGTGAAAATTGTTTCACCACACTGTGGCTTATTCAGGTGAAGAAAATATTGTTATACTACTTACCATACAAAACTGGAAGACTATAAACTCCGTTTTCCTGTCTTCAACTGCTCTGCACAGTAGTCGGTGGAAACCGGTCTGTAGCTGTAGTTGACAAGAAAACAATAATTTAACTAATTAAATGTATAATTCTTAGCTTTAAATTAACATACAGAAGGTGGCGATATATTCTTAACTTTTTGCTGGGTTCAATATTTACTATGTAGTTATGATTCAAAAGAAAATTAAAAATGTGTAAGTTATTGCAGACTTTAGCAGCTGTATTTATTTAAGTTGTATAAATATTTTTCAACAGAAATGATAATAATTTTAAGAAGTTTCAATTTGTATCGTTTTCACTCATAATAATTTGAAGGTCATTATCAATGTCGAAAAATATATTGTGTTTTAGTGATATGTTTATATATTACATTAAATTTATGTAAATTTACATTAAAAGTATTTTAATTTCGTGCCTGTATCTGAATCACCGAAACAGTTATAATTATTTTATTATATTATTTTCATTTTCATTTAATACATTATATAAATAAGAAGCCAATTAGCTGAGATAATTTTCTTATTTATGCTGGGAGGCTACCGCTCCATTATACATTTTCGATAATCAATTTATTTTTAATTAAATTTTAATTACTTCTTGAAGTACCGACAAAAACCAAACTTGTTATAAATCGATGTTTGCTGAACTTTTTCCTTAGTTTATAAACTCGATAAAAATGCAACGCATCACTTTAGCACAATATAGTGGATGATTAATTATTAGCCTGCATTCCAAGAATTTTTTTTAAATATATATTTTGTATTCTAATTACTTTAGTTTTTACAAAAGTGTATTTGTTTGCTTTACATAAATATATTAATTGAAAAAGTAATATAAAAATTAAATATTTTCTTCTTTTCGTATAGTATTTTATTTGGAAATATAAATATGTTGTTAAATATAAGGATATTATTATAACTGTTAATTAAAATCTTCTGAGTTTATCTTGAATAATTCATTAAATTAGGTTTAGAGTTATTGAATGACTCAACCAATGTTATAGTAATTAGATTTATATATTTTTATAAAGATTTAGGAAGAAGGTTAAACATATTGTTTGGCAATTCCTGATGATAGATGTGTAGTTACTTATAATTGCAACAAATTACAAATAAAACAATAAAACATACTGAAGTAATTTTCGGGGTTGTAGAAAATGTACCGATAATTATTTAATAATTGATAAATAAAATATATTATAAAAATATGTACAGATTTCACTGTAATCAGAAACATGTATAATTATTGGGCATAAATTGTTACTATTATATTGGGAACATTTCACTTCATAAACTTTTTATCATTTGCATTTAATATCATGTTTTATCTCGTCAAAATGCAATTGTTTGATTTTGTTTTTGGAGAATGTTTGCAATTTTGTTTGAGGTTTCACCAAAATAAGTTAATATTGAAAATACTTGTTCGGTTGTATTAGGAAATCTAGGGTACATGTCAGTATTCTGGTATAGTTTTTTAATTGTTTTTTATATTATATTTACTAGAAAACCGTTTGTTTTCCAATGGATATAATCTTATTAAATTCGGTGGGTTGATAACTTGTTGATAGAGGAATTGAAACTGCTCTATGTATGATTGCGTGATAAGCGGATAACACTAGGGAATTCAAATTAAAAGGGATGGAGGAATCAACGCTCGCAGGTTTTCTGTGCATATTTAAATTAATATTGTTGTTATTATGTTATAATGTATGGTCAAAAAAATGAATTTGTTTATTTTATTCACATACGAAGGTAAATTTAATTCTGGGATGTATATTATTAATTATATAGTGGAGTTTAAAAGTAATGCAACACCCCTTAGATGTGGTTTAATCCAGCAAGAAATATGCACGTTTTATTTACCTTAGAATGAAAAAAAAAAGCGATAACATTTTTACTGCTTTATCTCATTTTTTTAAATTTATTGTTATATATTTGTTACTTATATACAAACAAAAAGTTTCGATATGTTAAAGTCTAATATAAATTAGGAAAATCGTACATTTACATAGTTCAGATTTTAGTAATTGCAGTGACGGTAAGTTTTCAAAATACTAAAGCGATTACTATTTAATTCTTTGGTTAATAATAAATTTAAACACACTGTAAAAAACGTTGAAATATTTGTTTGTTTACTTTAAAAAATTATTGATAACACTAACAAACAAAAAAGTTTCGGATCGTAGACTTCCGTTTTCGTTCGCATCCCGGGGCCACCCCCATTTCGGGAATGATGCCGTGCGCATCCACCGAAAGCGCACACGGCGAGGATTATCAATAAAGTTTTGACCTACCCCAGGTTATACGGTCACCCACCAACAGCTCGTTTCGAAATCAGAGTGTACACACGTACATAACAAAACTTGTGATTTACCCAATCTAAATAGTGATATAAAACTGTGATCTGCGATAATACCGTTGTTTGTTGAAGTTATCGTCGTTGTTGTATATCTTAGATCGCTGACGTATATAAATCAGTGTTCGTTCACTAAGTACAAATAAAACGAACACCCCCCACAAGGGGTGAACAATAAACACGCCGAGAGTAATCGTTAGTACAATAATTTAATAATATCGACGCTCGTTAAACGATGGGCTGGGTGAGCTTAAAGATGCATCTGGTAAGTTTACATAACCTTAAAACTTTTCCCGCTTAATATATGTTCAATATAATAGAAATTGTATAGTTTTACTTCTGATCAATACAAGCATTCCTCGAAATAGGTATTATCTGATATTAAGTTTTTTTGTGATTATTAAAATGTCGTTATGTTGTTTGTATGACGTTTCTGTGTAATCATTATATTGGTTCTAACCCTGAAGTTAATTACTTTTTTATTGCTACCATTTTAGTATGCACACATTTATAAATTAACTAATTTAAATAAATTATCATTAGTGATTATAATAAAGTTAAAAAGCTAGTTTTAGATACGTTTTCTATTATAAATTTTATAATTGAATTATATTTTACATCGCTTATATAATACTTCATATGTTTTCCTTTAACTAGAAATGAATGTGTTTAGTTATTAACTACATAAAATAATTAATTAATATCATAAGTTTAATTAAATTTTATTTATTGTCTTTATAAATTTACAATATCTACAAATTATGCCCTTAATCATTTATAAATTAAAATTTAAAACTGGGTCATGATAAAACGATCTTGCAAATTGCGTTATTTTTTAATTTTTTTATACAGTCTGTTATATAGCATTTTATGTATATATATATATATATATATATATATATATATATATATATATATATATATATTATATTCTGTCTGTGGAGTTTTAAGCCAATGTTTTAACTAATCAACCTCATACCAACGAAATAATGATTGTAGCACTTCCTAAATATGTTAAAGTAACCACTGATGCATAATCATTTCCACTTATCATAAAAGCTGCTTTATAAGTTCTTAAATATAATGTTTTCTACATATGCAAACACATAGCATTAAAAATTTTAGAGAACACATAAGCCTTCAAAACAATCACCAGACAAAGGCGAAATCTTTGTTAATATTACGTCCTTTTGTAAAAGATGTGCACACATTTACAAATAACTAGAACACTTTTATATCCCAGTGGTGGCCTAGTGGATAGAGTGTCGCTTACGAGGTAGAGGCTATGATTTCGAATTCAAGCAGGGCGCCGGATTTTTCTAAAGAAGAATTCATCATAGAAAATTGTTTTATACTTAAAATTTAAATCATTTTTTGGTTAAAATAAGTCAACATACATTTCTGAAAGGGTCAACATTTTGCTGAAATAGTAATACCAAAGGGCCACCGCCGCGGCCCAGCTCCATTTCCAATGTAAACTGCTAATAACAGTTTTAATATTTCATGATTCTGACCCGGTTATTCTGACCCTTTTCAAAAATGTTGATGGCGGTACGATTTATATAATTTACAGTTGTATTCCCATACAATGTTTAATATTTTAAAAACGATATTTAACGTTTCTACCTCTAATTGACAATCACTTAATTTAAAGAAAAAATACTTTTATAATTTATATACAATATTAGTAGATCTATAATTAATCGTATAATGTATTGATAAACGTTTTATTTTTTTATTAAATACCGTACCGTAATATTTAAAAAATTCATTTAAGTTTATGAAAATGCAATCAACCTGTTCTAAATTGGTAATATTTAAACAATAATTTAAATTAAAGCTTGGCTTCAATGTCGTTCACTAAAAATGGTTGTTTACTTAAAGTTCTTTCTTATAGTTTGAGGAAATTTTTACAAAATTAAGTAAAGTAAACATAAAAAACGAAATAACTTAGGTAGACAGTCAAAACTCCATTTTATGTTTTTACATGAAATATTACTATAACATTAAGGATTATCTCCATTCAAAATAACGTTAATTTAGACATTTCTCTCAATTTACTTTATTTTTAAAATTAATTCAGTAGGTAGATAAAAAATAAGATATGCACATATGGTAATTTTCTTTGAAACTTCTTTTGTAGAATTTGGCCAATTCGCACATGTAGCGCAAAAATCGATATGCATCTAAGAGAAACATTTTGTTGAGGTTAGAGTCTAACTATCTGAAATCTCTGCAATAATTCTATTCGGGTGCTTCTTATCACTGATTTGGATTATCTTTGATTTAATAATGTTGAAAGGGTTGAAAGGCTGTTCATAGCTTAGAGGGAAGAACCTTAGCCATGTTGAGCGCAGGGGTGATGATTAAATCGAGTCCTTAAAAAAGATAAAAGATTAACCAAAAGTGTATTGCGGTGAGTCGATGACTAGCACTCTTTAATTTATAAAAATACTTTTATCAGTATTAATCGTCAAGTGACACACTTATAACCCATGTTTAAGTCTGAAATTATTTTAAAGTCTTTGGTAACCACCAATAAAAGTTCAAGAAAGACTTTCTAAATAACTTGCCTACGACGCTCACCAAGTTTATTGGAAAAAAAATGTGGATATTTACAATCTTGAGGAGTTTCTACTTTCTAAACATATGGACGAATAGCTGCATTCGTTTATTTAACAATTTTAAATATACTCTCGTGCCACTAGTTTTTGACCATGGTGTTAAAAATATGGTAATTCTCTGAAAGTTTCAGCTGCATAATAAAATCATCGACGTGATTAAGTAATGAATTAAAATTTGACTAATATCAAGCTATAATCTAATAGAAGTAGACAAGGCGGATATCGAAGCTATTGAAAATGAAGTGATACAGCTAAATTTCCTGTTCAGCGACATGTTCATAATAATGAAAGAAAGGCAAACAGGTCAAGGCAGCTTAGAATACAAATCGTGATGGGATCGCTATGTAACAGTATCTATTCCTCACCTTTTTTAAGTCAAGACAAATTAACCCTACAACAGTGGTAATCAATACATTAGCATCACTGCAAAATTTGAACGGTAATATTGTATGAGAAACTTGATGAATTCCATTAATCCAGAATTTACGAATATTCTTAATTATCGAAAATAAGGAAAACGTAGTAGCCATATCAATTCTAGAGATATAAGCACTGGTACAGCACGATGAAAAGGCAGGAGTACACTTCTTAATATTGTATGTTTCTAACTAATACCACCAGATATATGAAAACCAAGAAAACAGCAGCTAGGATTACAAGTATAAATTTATACATTATAGAGTAAAGTCTGATAACGAACAGACTTTTGTTTTTAACTCTTGACTTCTAAGTGAGGGAATTAAGAGTGCATCATCTCGGGTCTCTAGTAATTTGTGGTTTTTTTTAGTGGGAGAAACAGTGATATAAAAATTGATTTTCTACATATATATAATGCTTATATCACTTATTAAGTTTTATTCATTTTCAAGTGATTTAGTTTTATAATAAGTGCGGTTTTATTGCCGACTGTCCATGCTGGAGCATAACATATACATAAAGAATTTAAGCAAAGATGACAAACGATGATATATCGCCCGACGAATATGCACTTTTAAAGTGTTGTGCAACTACAGTGTCTAAAATTTTAATATCTATTCATTGTGACGTAGCCTACCACAAAAGCTGCACAAAGAAGAACGGCCTAAAAACCCTGGATGGTACTCGTTTGATCTGCAACGACTGCTCATCCAGTTTCAAGGTTAATATAAATACGGAAAATGAACACCCAAAACAGCAAGTAAAACTTTTGAATAAACTAATAACATAAATGAAAGACAAAAATAATGTTTTTAATTGAATTAACAAATAGTTCAATTAAAACAGAAACAGTATGTAAATATGTCAAAATCTGGCGAAATCTATCACCCAGTAGGTAAAACTATACCATTGGAAACTGGTAAAATCACAGAGGTTCTGACAACTTTGGCGGAGCGTGTATGTCTGCATATATTAGAATCAACAAACAATGGAAACCGTTGTAAGTCAAGCAGTAAAATAGAAACATAGCGAAACAGTAAAAATAATCAATATCACCCAACTGATTAGAAGAGTGTGGTAAACGAAACCAAGCATAATAAACCGAAGAAATCTGAAAATAAAATTAAAAAACAATCTGATAATCATAACTCATACAAAAGAACTGGAAATATTTCAAGAAATACTAATGCAAGAAATTATAGATCTAGATACACCCAAAATCAATAAGAAGATAGAATGGATCAGTGTGGATAAACGTAAACAAATAATTGATCATAGAATCAAAGGAACGAGTGACAATTCATTCCTCCAAGGAGCACCTAGATATGAAGACCTCCATCTCTACAAGGCAAGAACTAAAACGACAATAAACACAATAAAATAATTCACAGGCATATAAGTCCTTCAAATTGACATTCTCCATAGAACACTTAGAAAAGTTAGGGACCCCTAGCACATGGCCAAAATATATGTGGTACGATTTTTCCATAGGATCAGTGGAAAGAAGCCCAGAACTTTGATACAAAAATCACGGAGAACAGGTTACAAACAAAACAAAGCGAAAACAACAACATCCCCTAAAATAAAGGAAAAAATAAAATAATTTGGTGAATAACTGTTAAGTTGTTTACCTTAACAGTTATTCACCAAAAATGTACAATCAATTTTCAACTTTAGCGATGAACTTAGTGCGGAATAAAAAAAAAAAAACAATAGTTGTGACTTACTGTGCGTAACAGAACACTATAAAATTGAAAATCAGTTAAAATGTATCAATATTCAGAATTTTACCTTGGCGTCAAAATTTTGGAAAAGTAACCAACATCACAGAGTTGGTATATACGCAAAAAAAAGGAGGCGACTTTCAGAAGCTAATCAATATAACTAATCTCAGTAAACCATTTACATATTGTAGATGCGGTAAGCAACAGAATTATCATAGCAATATGCAGACCCCCAAATGGATGTGTACAACATCAACTTGTTAAAAAAGCAATGTAACAAATTACTCATCCAGCTCCATTCAAAATATTACAGCTTAAAAATAGAAAATTCCAACAACTCAAATAAATATGTGTGGAAATTAATTAATGACTTCCAGGGAATCAACACAAAAGGGTCAAAATTCAATGTTGCAGGAACAGCTAATGAAGTTGCATCAAAGTTTAATACGTACTTTGCTAGATCACAAAACTGTAATAACATATTCAACGAACCTGTAACGGAAAATTAATTCCTAACAATAATTCACGACCTACAAAATACTCTTGCATGTGGTAATGACAATTGATACCAAGTAATATCATTAAACATTGTTCAGATGAAATTATAAAACCCTTAACTTATATAATTCTTTACGTTATGGTATTTTCCCAGACAAATTAAAATTGGGGATCATAAAATCTGTTTATAAAAAGGGAAGCCCCTCAGATGTTAAAAACTATAGACCAATTAGCATCCTATCGGTTTTCTCCAAAATATTTGAAAATGCCATGATCAGTAGATTAAATAATTTTCTCAAATCATTTAAGATCATAAACAAAATTCAACATGCCTCTCAGAAAGGCAATTCTGGTAGATGTGAAAAGTCTTAAACAATGCAGTAAAAAGAGAACTAACGATGAGTAAATTCATCAATTTAACTAAAGCGATCTAATAACTGATTCACTTGCATTATTTATAAAAATCAGGAATATGCTCCTTAGGAATAAATTAATCATAAATAAAGAAAAAATAAAGTGATCCTATTTGACAAATATAATTCAAGTGCACCATTCGAAGTAAATATGCTTGATAACTCCCCAATAAAACTATCAGATTCCATACAACTTCTTAGAGATCAAATTGGCTCCATCAAAGAAAAATAATGGAAAATAGATTGAATTCCATCACATACAGTTTAAGAGTAGGTACGAAAATATTTAAATAGTCAAGATCGCGTAACGGCAAACTTCATGCTATACGGCTTTATATTTTGGGGAAACAAAGCAACTGCAAACAAAATATTTATTCTACAGAAAAAGCTGTGCGTATTGCAATGGGCTAAATTATAGACAATCTTGTCGAGGAATTTTTAGAAACAATAACAACTACACATTCTAGGGCATATACATTTTAGATACCATCCCATTCTACCATAAACACATTAAAGGATGTGACAACAAATTAGGAAACTATTCAACGACAACAACTGTATATTCCCACAGCATACTCTAAAAGTTACAGAAAATGAAGTGCACATCAGGGTACATAAAAATAAATTAATCGATTAAAATTAGCGCTAATTTTTTACTGAATCTGGGACCATAATCAATTGAAGAATTTATGTCATGTAGCTTATAAATATATGTAATTAGACTACAAAAAAAACTAATTAAGCAAAAACAAAGGGCAGCCTGGAGGTCTTTTTGTGAGGAGGTTGAAACCACCTCGGCAGCTGCAAGGCTCAAAAAGATCCTCTCCAAGGATCCCTCACGAAAACCAGGTTGCCTAAAACGAGAGGATGGAAGTTACTCTTCTAACCTCTCGGAAGCAGCTGAGATTCTCATCAACACCCATTTCCCAGGATGTATGAACACCTCCGATGAAGGTTGGTCAGAACCCACACCCTCAAACCCCTCCAAGGAGGATTGGGAGGTGGCAGATCACCTCACGGAAGGGACACGTATGAAAGATTAATTCGCGAGACGGCTTTGATTACGAATCCGATCCACGCTAACCAACATGCATACTCTCAGGGGAAATCAACGGAGTCGAATCTGCACACTGTTCTAGACCGAATCGAAAGATCTCTGGACAACAAAATGTCCACCTTGGGCGTCTTCATTGACATAGAAGGTGCTTTTGATAAAACAACCTCCAGAAAAATGGAAACTGCTCTCTCCATGCATGGTGTAAATCCCACAGTTAGTGGATGGATCAAAAGCATGCTGGAGAATAGGGCAGTCACAGTAAATGTAGGAAATACCACTGTCAGAAAGATCGTTGCTAAAGGCTGCCCACAGGGTGGAGTACTCTCACCACTCCTGTGGAACATAGTTGTTGACAGCCTACTGCGGCGACTTAACGACAATGGCTTCCACACCATAGGATATGCAGAAGACATAACCATCCTGCTAACAGGCAGATTTGAGACGGTGTTATGCAGCTTGATGCAGGAAGCCCTCAAAATAATCGAACACTGGTGTAACGACCAGTCTCTGACCATAAACCCGTCAAAGACTGAAATGGTCCTCTTCACAAAGAAAAGGAAACTAGGTAAGCTAAAGCTTCCTAAGCTGCTCAACACCCAGTTGACATTGTCGCCAGAAGTCAAATACCTGGGAGTGATCCTCGACGGCAAGCTGACGTGGGAACCACATCTCAAAATGAAATGTAAAAAAGCATGAGTCTCCCTCTGGCAATGCCGGAGGGCTGTGGGGTAGACAAGGGGGCTATCTCCCAAGATAGAACTTTGGCTGTATACAGCGGTAGTAAGACCAATGCTAATCTATGGAGCACTGGTTTGGTGGCCCAGAGCCAGACAGAAAACCTCAGCAAAGCAGCTTACTCAGTTGCAAAGGATAGCATGCCTCAGCACGACCGGAGCAATGCGAACAACACCCACTGCAGCAATGGAAGCAATGCTCTGCCTTCCACTTCTCGACTTATACGTAGAGGAGATGGCCACGGCGGCAGCACTGCGCCTAAACTCAGTTGGACTCTGGTACAAAGGAGGCAGTCAAAAAGACACCCTTCCTTGGAAGGAAGACAGACAATTTGCCACCCTGCTACCTCTTCAATAGACCCTATAATGTATCGATAAAAAGAGGAACCGGGAGTGAAGAGGGTGGGGAAACCCTCCGAATTTACACCGATGGTTTTAAAACCAAAAGAGGATCCGGGGCGGGAATTTACTCGCAACAAATGGACCTCTCATTAGCTATACCCCTAAAGAAGCACACAACTACTCTGCAAGCAGAGATCGTTGGCATAATCCAAAGGGCGAAAGAAATCCTACACCGAGACATCCGTGATAGGAACATCCAAATCCTTACAGATAGTAGGCAGCAACACTAGCAGTGTGTAGTCACAAGATCACCTTAACACTAGTAAAAGAATGTCACAACACCGTTAAACAATCAGCACAATCAAACAGTATTGAGCTGCGCTGGGTCAAGGGACACAATAATGAAGAAGGCAACAGCAAGGCAGACGAGTTGGCGCGAGCTGGATCGGTTCTTAGTGATACCACGGACGGGCCCCCGATCGCGCCAACACCGAAATGCCTCACTGATATCCTCAAACAGAATACTCTCAAAATGCTAAAACAACGTTGGGACAACACCTCAGGCTGCAGACAGGCCAAGGAAGCAATACGCTCACCTAATCTGAAAACAGCTGAATATTATTTGCGACTATCCCGGGGGAATCTGTGTCTTATCACAGGTATCCTTACGGGTCACTGTCAGCTAAGGAAACACTTGTTTACTATGGGATTGGTGGAAACCCCCATATGTAGAGCATGTGAAGAAGAGGACGAGACAGTGGAACATGTGTTAACCACCTGCCCGGCTCTCGCCCACCTTAGAGAGTCCATGCTAAGGGAGCTCTGGCCGAACATGGCCAACATAAGGGATAACCCTCCAAGCGTTGTGCTGTCCTTTGCTCGCCACCTTGGGTGGCTAAATGAGTGATAGAACAACACAGAGCTGTCCCAGTCAGGGGGGCAAAACGGGCCTAGTGAGGCCTATGTGCTCTGGTCAATGATTTGATCACCCTTGGCAAACTCAATCCAGATCCAGATTAGTTAGATTAAGGTAGCATAAATAAATATTATAACTAATGTTTTAGCATAAGAAAAAATGTAAACTATTGTATATTATTTATTTTTTCTTCATGCCAATGACCCTTTGAAATAATGATATATATAATATAATATCTAAGAGACCGCACCCCTCTCCAAATCGAGAAAAAAGAAATTAATCCTTTGAGATTAATCACTTTTTAAAGCGAATTTTATTGAAATTTGAATAATATTTTTTTTGATTATTGATAACTGAACGTAATGCCAAATGTATTATTAAAATATTTAATAAATTTAAAGCCCGTTTTTATATATATATATATATATATTTTGCAATCGATGAAATTTTGTTTAGTTTCTAATAAAATGAATCACTTTTTAAGGAGAATTTTGTTGAAATTTAATTAATGTTTTTTTATTGTTGGCAACTGAACATAATCTCAAATGTATTTTTAATAAATTTAGCTAATTTAAAATGCGTAACAATTGTTTTTATATGTTTTTTGAGATCGATGAAATCTTGTTTAGCTTTTATTGAAATTAATCAATCATAAAGCAAATTTTGAAATTAAACATTTTTTTTTAATTATTAGTAACTGAGCATAATCGCAAATGTATTTGGAAATGAAGGAAAAGTCGTGTTAAACGATTTTATTTCTTAATAAAATACTGAAATAGTATATAGTTTTAAAAACGTTTTTATTATTGTACGGCAATGTTTTCAAAATATTGGAGTTTTAACAAGTAACAGCCTCATCAATCCAGTATTACGAATTTATTTTATAATAATGTCTTAGCTTGTGATCACGATATTCTTATGTTTAGTGACGCATGGCTCCATAATGGTGTCGATGATTCAGAATTATTTTCAGATTTATTTAATGTATTTCGATGTGATAGAGTAAAGAAGATGGGGGCGAAGTAATGGTAATTTAACAGTAAATGTTGAAAAGTAGTTATTCTTAACACGTTTAATGTTTAATGTACAGTGTATATTCCTCCTGCGGAACCTATAGATACATATAGACATTACTGTATTTAACAAATTAGATCGAATTTTCTCAGAATATAGTACAGTCATTGTATGCGGTGATTGTAATATACCTAATTATAAATTATAAATAATAGTTGCCCAAAAATATTATGGTAATGTCGGAATTAATTAACTGAATGCTTCCCAATACTTTAACTAAACATTATAATAAAATCAATGTTATTAATATAATCCTGTACCTCATATTAACCACAAGTAATATTAACTTCATTCTGAATTGCCTATTACAAAAGTTGATCTTTTTTATCCACCTCTGACTGACATTATCTCTAAATCATATATTAATATGGATGTTAGACGGCAGAGTTTTCAAATATTTGAAAAACTGCACGACTTACTTATGTTCTAAAGTCAGAAAATAAACAGATTATTACTAAACTTGGAATAATAACACATACATAATTTTTATTTAAGCTAGATGTACATTTAGATCACAATTGACGATTATTATTATGATAATTAAATTTCAAGATTATTATTATTTCATAATTATTATAATTTCTGTAATAAATAAATTTGCCAAAATCATTGAACCCTATAATTGTTAGTAAGATTTACTATCGTGTAAAATCACAAGTATCAACAAAAAACATGGCTTTATGTAGAACAGATCCACTGCTACTAATCTGGTAAAGTTCACAGAATTTGCATCTCGTCATCTCGATCAGTGTACGCAGATTTTAACAAAGCCTTTGACTCTATTAAAAAGGCGGTTCTTTTACGTACGTTAAGAGTTTGGGGATTTAGTGATAATATTACTAATAAGATCTTATCTGTCTGAGTGGTGTCAATATGTGGAATATTTGAACAATAAGACAAATAAATTTTGTCTCAACTGTGGTATCCCTCAAGGCTCAAATTAATGCCCCCTGCTTATCATAATGTGATCTCGTAATTGATATTCAGTCGCCAATTCGTTAAAATTTAGAGATGCCTTTGATCTGATGATGTTTTTTTGCATTACAAATTGATTTATTATGAACACAACACTCGAATAAAACCAATTACTTAAAATTAAATATTTCAAAGTGTAAATGTATGTCTATTTTTTGCATGTTAGAATCGATTCGTTTTAAATATACCTTAAACAACACCTTTTTAAATAATGTTGTTAGCATAAGGGATCTTGTTTGACAAATAATTTTTATTCTACACCACAGTCAAATAATCAGAGACTCGATGAAAATGCTTGCTTTTATACGTTGCCTAAGTGAACCGTTTAGATATATTAATGTAATTATATCGTTATACGGATCGTACATTTATGCAAAATTGGAATATTATGCGCTAGAATGGTCGCCTTCATATATATACATATACATTTTAAATCAATAGAGCGAATTCAAAATATTTTTCTTAGATTTCTTTATTTTAAGATCTTAAGATCTATCCATATTATCCGGCTGAGTCTCTTGTATATTCCTATATATTGTCCATGTTTAACTTAAAACACCCAAGATAATATCAACTAAATTCTTATAGCAAATTGTTCATAGTCTTATAGATTATCATTATTCTATATAATCGTTGTCAGACAAATGTATACTTTAATTCTCAACTAAACACGATGATTCGAACATATAATAAAATTCAAAATACAGTTGATATATTTTACACCACCTTACGCCAATGTATCGTGACTATTTTAAATTATTTCTATTTTTCGAATGCATTATTATTAATATTTATTCATATGTGTTATTGATTATTTATATAAAATATCGCTCTTTTGTAATAACTTTAGCTTGCAATTAGATATTTTCTGTTGGAAAATAAATTATTATTATTGTAATACTTTCATAACTAGATATGTGAGTAAGTGGTATGTAACAAGAACATAGTATGCATTAATTCATGAGTTTTTTTTCGAAAATTAAGGCTTTATTGTGAAAAATGGTTATACACTCAATGATCATAGTATTTTCCATCGGAAGCTACAACATTTGCCCATCTTTCTGACAGTTTGTGGATTCCATTGCAAAAGACCGGCTTGGTGATGAAGAATGAATCGAGCCAATTTTTGATACCCTGTTCTGAAGTGAAGCGTTTTTCGGTGAGGGCATTCTGCATTGATCTGAACGAGTAAATCAGGCTATGTCTGGGCTATAAGGCGGGTGAGGTAGAGCTTCCCACCCACTGTTTTTGGCTGTCCGGGTCATTCATCTTCTTCTAAATTGAAATCGCCACTTTTAAACCGTGCAAACCACTTCTGGCACGTTCTTTCAGCAAGAGCCTGGTCACCATAAACCTCTACTTAAATACGATGACTTTCGGTAGCACTTTTCTTCATGTTAAAGTAATGAAGAAGAACTGCCCGCAGAAACACTTTTTCTGGCACAAAGTTCGACATGTTCAAATGAATAGAAAAAAATGTTGTTTACGTTTCAATTAAATTACATTATTGAAAAAGATGCGCAATGGCAGTAGCTTTCAAATGAATATAGTCACGGATGAACACGACGTGAAATAATACTAGTAACGCCCTCCCTTAAAAAAACGCATGAATTAATGCATACTCCGATAAAACAGAGTGTTAAACTTGCAAATTAAAATCAAATAGAATAAATATAAAATCATACAGCGCGACTATATAACAAATATAAAACAAAAGGGGAGGTTAAAATGTTCTGGAGTAATAAACGTTTCGGAAACCTATCTGCTTAAAAAGAACCACACAAAAACCCCATACCAAAATTTGAAAAACTATATGAACTGAAGAAAAACGCAAGAATACGTCCACAGTATTCTAAACCAAACAGGGAAGAACCTGCGGTCTCAGAGAAATATTAAAGATAAAATTACTATAAAATACATTGTTAAAAAAAATAGTCTACTAAAAATATTGTTTATTATAAAACAAATGTTACAAACATATAAAACGAAATTTAAATAGTTATATATTATTTTAGAGTCCGAACAGAACTAATACGCTAGATCATTTAGAAGGTTAATTAAACACTTGGTTTTGCTTCACTTTTTTAATTGAAAGGTTAATTAAACACATGGTTTTCACTACGGGTTAAGTGAGAATTTAATTAATCGTTTTTACATTTTACATTTTCTATTATAGTTAATATATGTTTTTATTAAATATATGATTTAAGATTTCTTTTAAATTTTGGACCTTTTTATAATTATTTTTACTAATGTTTGCATTAACCCCACTATTTCGTCGACTATAATTGAATTGGTTTATGTTGTAGTTATAGTAATGAAACAATAATATAACATAATTATATGTTATGAAATTTAGTACATTGTATGTTATATATATATATTACATATTCATTGTCATAGCAACCACTGTAGCACTAGTGTTACAATATATCTATTGTATTATTGTTGTTATTGTTGTCATTACATTGAATTTAAATGTATACACCAATTATTTATTTATTTTCTAACAAATTAATCAAAATATTAGTGGAAAAAATACAAGCGGAGCTTACTTCTTTGAACGATCTTCTACTAGAAACTATAATCAATACTGGTTCAGACTATCCATTTTTTAAATTTAATTCCAAAATAAATATATTTTATGACAAATCATTTCACTGTCATTTACTCCGTTTTACCTTATAAACAGCTTTGGGTTGGTCAGGTCCAAAACGTTTACACTTGTGTAATTTATCATTCATATACAACATAAATTAAAGCAAAAGAACATAGATCATAAAATAATTTTGTGGCAAAAATATTGCCTGAATTGCAAAAATTTCCTGCTAATACTCATCGTCAGCTATAGGAAGGAATGGGTTGAGTGGAAGAATAGTGTAAACTTTCAAGGCGGAGTTTACACTATTCTTCCACTCAACCCATTCCTTCCTATAGCTGACGATGAGTATTAGCAGGAAATTTTTCTTGTGATTTAAATTTTATAGTTATTGTAAATGTATTTTATTTTAAATTATTTTTAAGTAAGATGTTTAAAGCCAATAAACTAAACTAAACTAAGCCAATTTTGACATATGTAGATCTTGAGTTATTCATAATTGAGTACAGCAATTTACATTTCTTTGGCACTAATCACAATTTAATAATATTAAATCCATAGATCAAAAAATACAGCCATAGTAAAAAGTAAAATAACTTCCAGAACAAAATGCTTTAGAAGATTAAAATACAAGAATAATGGCATCAATACAAAAACAGATATAAAATAGTGATGTGGCCATCATAGTACTTTCCCTACATTTTACTCGAAAACTATGCGGTTTATGCAAAAAGGTTATTCTCAATAATTTATTCAATTTTGAATTCTCTACAATTATTTGTTATATAACTTTCATGTTGCTTCAATAGTTTATTAGTAATTGGCAAAAAATGTCAAAAATTTCAATTTTTATTTTTTTTCTCGAAAGTTAAGAATTTTATGAAAAATATATTTTTACAAAATTTGTTCAGTTTCTCATTATCTTTAACTTTTGTTTGAAAAGTTTTGTAATATTTTTCATATTAAAAAAAATATCGGAAAAAAACAAAAAACGCCTCGAGTAAACACCCACTTCCGGTTTATGAATGTTTACGAAAAGCTTTTCAGTTCCAGTTTTTAACGATAAAACCTTACGTTTAAAGTTTCATCTCAATCGGATCACTCATTTTTGAGATACAGCACCCACGGACAGACAGACAGACAGACAGACAGGCAGACACAAAAATTTTTTTTCCAGAAATTAGTGTAATGGACTCAGGGGACCTCAAAACGGATATTTCCGCAAAAAAAAAATTTCAAAAAAAAATCACGATCACAATACTTCCCCTATATTTCATATAGCGAAAGTAAAAATGTATAAGATGATCTGCCGCCCATTACTTGACTACGGTTGTGGCATCTATCCCAATCTCAGCAATACAATCTCCCGAAATATTGAAGTTAGCGAGCGTACCCTAACAAAACTCCGACATCCTCTTAATACTCTATACAATCCCTCTAGCCAGATCCTCTATGACACTACTTTAATTGTCCCCGTCCATGAACGCATTCGATTCCTATCAGAAAAATTATCCAAAAATTCTTTAAACTTCCATATATTATCCCTATATTGTCATACTAGAAACCTTAGTATAAACACTAAATTTAATAATTCCAATTCAACCATATTCGATTTCATTTCGTCGTTCCATCCTTTTACGCATTAAATACAGATTAACCCACTAACACCTCATTCATTATTCATTATGTCAATGTAAATATGTAAAATTTGTCAATAAATATTTGTATCTATCTATCTAATATTAACTTTTTGGAGTATTTGAGAAAGTATAATAAATAAATAAATTCAAAATTAGAGGCATCTTAAAACACGTTGATTATTTAGTTTTTTTTAATAATGCATATAAAAATGATTCAATCCTTTGAATACATGCACATATCTTTCTATAAATTGCAAATAAATATTAGGTAGAAAACATGAATTAACATTTTATAAATGTGTAAACACAATTTCAATTACCAACTGAAATACTGTATGTACAGGACGAGTAAAACTCTAACTAGATGACGACGTTTTACTCTCGTCGGAATTAGATCCAAGAGTTGAGTTTTAAAGTAAATGGAGATGTGTCCTCGAGGAAAGTAATTTGACTCTATTTGTGCAGAAAAATGAGTTTGGAGAGTTTGCCAGATAGCCCCACAATGGCTTCTTTTTTTTTGCGCCGTCTCCAGGTATAATGTAATTTTTAACTTCTGAACCCACACAAAGAAAACGCAAAGACCGCGCACATCTTTCCTCTTACAGTTTTAATATTTAACTTAATAAGATTAATTAAGTTCTTTGGTATTTATCTTTCAGCACGTAATTATATAATTTCACGTTAAATTATGTCAATATTTAAGATTCTTAATATTATAAGAAAATATGGATTTTATATAAAATAATAATTATAAACATAAAAAGTTAAAAATCAACTGTTGAGGCTTGTTTAATGTTAAATATTTGCATAGTAGCGTAACATAAATTATGGCGGATGCGCCGGGAACGTAAAATCGATTAATAATACAAAAATTATAGGCGACACATTTTCTAAAATTAATTTCTATTTCTTTTAAATACACTTTTGAACTTTAGTTAGTCGGTTAATTAATTTTATCCAGTAAATTCTGCAAAATATGTTTAACATTTATTTAGCATAAGTCGTAACCGTTTTTTTTAAATCTAAATGTATACAGGGTGTCCCTTTAATGTGGGGAAATGGCTGGACCACAGATTCCTGGGGCCAAAATATGACGATTTAACACAATATATCTATATCCAAAAGTTTACGGTTTAACCTGGAATTTGTCTTCAAATTTCCAAATTTTTTTATTTCTTTTGTTTATAATAATTGAACGCTTTATTCAATTTGAACAAAATTTATTATTAATAACAACCATAATATAATACATCATTTCAGTTATTATGGCTATTACTGATCGTTTTTAAGTGGTGGTACTACTGTTTTTCATACTTCCTGTCAATTACTAATGGCCACAATAACTGAAATGATGTATTATATTATGGTAGTTAATAATAATAAATTTCATTCAAATCGAATGAAGCGTTCAATTGTTATAAACAAAAGAAATAAAATTCCGGCTTAACCGTAAACTTTTGGATATAGATATGTTGGTTTAAATCATAATATTTTGGCACCAGGAATCGGTGGTCCAGCCATTCCCCCACATTAACGAGACACCTTGTATAATTATCAAAGCTTGATAACTTACTGAATCACATTTTTATATAACTTAGTTGATATGATTATCTCAATACTAAACACGACTACATTTTTCTCTATAGTAATTATAAGTAATTAAATATATTGTCCTTAATATTTATTTTATTATAAAATTTGATTTGGTACCACAAAAAATATTCATGCTTAATTCTACCTGGTATGTAGTTACATTACGACTGCAAGTAACATAATTAAATAAATTATCGCTCCATTAACCTGCAGGTTAAGTGTATTAGCCGAACAATACATCATCGTTAAATATTAACCCCAATTGATTATTGATCGAGAGCGTAATTTAGTCGCGTAGTTCTTCTCGCTAGTTACATTATATATTCAACGGAACGAATAGATTGTGGTTTCATAGAAAAGTTCGTAATTTGCGTTGTGTAAATATTTGGAGAACACAAATCAATTTTCAGATTAATTAATTAATAATTCATAAAACCAATTTAATGCTGATTCATAATTTGTAAACTTACTGTTATAATTGGTATAAATAATAACTACATTAAATTAATAGGTACATAAAATAAATTAAAAAATAAAACTCAAAGATGAAATTATATTGCTTATTTTATTATAAACGAAAAAATTAACCCGATTATGTATTATATTACTATATCCGGTGATATTATTATGTATATATAATTAATAAATATTTTTATTTATTTCAGAGAGAACTATTTTCAAACAAATTAGACGCGTCGGATTCGGGCCGCGAAAGGAAAATGTCGAACGCCTCTCAGGGCAGCATGAAGACCAAGTGGCTGAAAGCCTTCAAGAGCTTGAAAACTCCTCCGCCAGAAAGCGAAAAGTAAGTACCGATTACACTCGTGCCAACGAATCCGTAGATTCACTTACATTTTTCCAAAAGAAAACGAAGTTCAAGCATTTTGCTTCTTTAATTGGCTTCTTACCATAAATCATCGATGTCAATTTTAATGATATATTTTATTTCGAACAGAGGCGCAGTCTACTTTGCCATAGATTGCGCGCGCAATGTTTACAGTAGTACTTTAGTAGCTGTTTAACAATTATTTACATTTTTTAACATTTTGTTGTTTTATGTGTTTTTTAAATCTAGAAAAAACCAAATGTACCATGCGGTATCTACAATCATACAGATGAGGTAAAATAAGGTGTAATGTGTAGCCTGAACTGCTAGTGCTTGCACACTATACTTTTTGATGGAATACTTCTTCTAGACAGAAGCACTCATTTTCATTATTAATGAGAGATATCGTGAATTTGCGATTTCTCATTACTATCTCACCTATTTAGTATATTAAAAATAACAGCATAATGTAGCTAATATAAACATGATGTTTGAATAAAGTCATAATCTTAAATATTATTGAGTACGTTATAATAAATTATTGGTAAATGTGTTTCATTTTAGGAAAAGTAAATCAATACAATTTATTCCTTTACTACTAAAATATTCAAATGAAAATTATAACATAATTTTAATGATTTATAATAAATAAGATTTGCTTGTAATCTTAATTATTTTAGTTGAGCATAACTATTTAGAAATTATCCTATCAGAATAAAAGAACTAATATAAAGCAAATATTGAATTGTTAAAGATCATACTAAATTATCCTTATTTTCTTATTCTCTAAAACCTCTACTTACCCAAATATTCATAACCTGAACTATCTATCTTAATTTTTTTTTAAATGTAGCATTCTTTACTTTTAGTGAGTCTTACAACTTTTAGTTTTAAAACAAATGGATCTCTATGTATTTTACTGTCTGGTTTTAATTGAATATTTATTTTTATTAGTCAATTTTACAATAGCATTAAATGATATATTTTGAATGCTCAAAAATGATTGTTATCCCAATCAAAAAATTTATGCAAAATAGCCTTTTATAATAATAGAAGTTACAATAAGAATCTTAGCTTCGAAATTTGGGAATTGCCCCTACTTTAACATTCAATGAGTCTTACAATAATGAAAGCCTGTTTGAGCTATTTATTATTAAATATACTTTTATTTTTATCAGAGATTTCATACATTACATCAAACTTCAGCTACAAAAAAAATGTATAAGAAAGATTCTTCCTCTTTAGCGGATTCTACGTTTTTAAAAGTGGCCTGTACTTTAAACCTATTTGCTCGTTAAGAGTTTTAATGTGAAGATTATGTCTTCTTTTTGTAAATTTCTGCAGCTTCAAGGAGATTGAGCTTTATACCTTTGATACAATAGTGTAAAATTTTAACTACTTGGATTTTAAGTAATCGCTATTTAAATTCTAACGAATGACAAGTACCGCTATTATGACTTATTCTAAATGCCCGAAAATGTTCAGAAAATCTAGTTTCGAAGCAGCGACCAATTTGTCATATATACGTACAATTACATTCGTGACATGAAATTTCATAGACATCTAACTTTTTTTTATGGGATGATTTTAGCTTTAGAGTTAAATTTACACTGTTCACTTCTATAGCCTTGATATTATGTTTGTGTAGAGCAGTGTAAATTTGGGCATGGCAAATTAGTAATAATAAAATTGAAGATAGGGACCCATTAGATAAATCAGAACTATACCAAATTAACTTTGGACATAGCAGCGGAATATATATCGGATAAACAGGGCATAATTTTAAAGCGAGATTTAAAGAACATAATAAGTGAATACAAAATCAAACACCAGGCACGGGATTAACAGAGCACTGCATAGAGACGGGACACCAGGAGGTATTAAACCGATCCGCTTTTCGGAAAAAGGGCATCGACTTAACCTGATGGAGGGATTAGAAATTAAAAAATCCATTAAGGAATGAAAGTTTCTGCTCAATAATCATAATAAGTTATTAACCAATAATAGCATCCTAATCACCGGCAACTAATCCGTCTTCAGTATTATTTAATGGACCGCTTCACTTACAATTAGCATTCACTGTATCATCCTTTGATAATGATTGTAATAAACCGAACACGTGTCAGGAAACTGAATATATTAATATGGAAAATAACAAGGGTTTTAATTTAATTGTATCTATTATATTATTCCATCAAGTGTGTAGCAAAGAAAGTGTGAATTTTTCTTGATTTATGAATGTAACGGTATTTTATTATATTGATCTATATTTATTTATTATTTATTATGATTCTTTAGATAACCTGTTAACAAAATACATTAATAGACACATACATAAAAATATACAATAAATTTTGAGCACAGGAATCGCAGGCAGACTTCATTCTTCAGAATGTTCTTCCAATCAAACCCTGATGGAATAACAATTGAATTTGGTTTACCGACTTTTGCGATGGTTAAGGAATTTAGTGAAGTTTTAGATTTGATGGATTTGATTGTATGTACATCTGACTACGAATTATTTGGAACAGCTTTTATTATGTTTGAGATTTGTGCTATAGGTACAAGAGATTCTGCTATCTTTTTTGAAGCAATCTCTACTACTGTCGTTATTTTTTCTAATTTCTTTTTAAAATAGGGACTGTAATTAGAGTTTTTGGATGGTAGGACTTGTTCTATAGCACTAAAATTCGGTTTTGAGAGATTATATTATATACAGGGTCCGGCAGAGAAGTATGACGTTTTTGAAATAATCATAACTCGGGAAATTTAATAGGTAGATGTGGATGTACCATTTCCTATTCACTTCAAATAAAGGGTTAAAAAATATGTCATCTAAGTCGAGTTGAGAAGTTGTTCATGCATCCTTCCAACATGTTGACCGGAATCGCTTGAATTTTGTAACGTGCACATTTCGCTACGTTTGATTTCCGTGAGAAAGTGGTGAAAATTGTATTTAATGATACCGAGAAAAGCGGGAATAAAAATAATATAATATCTGAATGGACATTTAACATAGACCACCCAACTATCATAATTGCAATCAATTAAAATTAACGCTTACAAAATACCATTTAATATATAATTAAACTCCCTTATGCCAACGGTTATCGAGTTTCTTCTTAGTCTTTCATTAGTACTTGTAAAATCAGTTTCACTTGTTTATTGTCGACCGGAGATTATTTATTGTCGATATATCGAAATGACCGGTGTGATGGACATGAGAGGAGGGGGAAATTTTCGTTAATTCGCGGACGAAGAGATTAATGACGATTCTGTGTGGAGCTGTGTGCTCGGAAAGAAAACGAAAAAAATCGTGCTGTGTGCGTTTTCGATTTTTAGCGGAGGAAATCTTGGCGATCCTCGCGCTGTTCTTCTCCTCGGAAATTATTCCAATTGAGGCCGCATTACACCACAAGGTAAATTGAAAATTTTTGTCATTGGAAACCATTTTCCATTTTTTTAGAATTCCGACTAAAGTCAGGCCCGATTTTATTTTCTTTTAGGCCTCTTTCTTAAGGGTACAGTATCCCAAAATTGATTCGGAATTATTTGGCTGTGTGCGAAGAATATTTTCGAGTGAGGGTCCTCTCCTTGTATTTGGATTTCTTCTGCGGGAGAACGGTCCACGTGGGAAGTCGGAGCAGTAGATATTCCGCCCGGATCAGAGAATCACGGGGAAGCAGACAGAAAACTCCTGCTCAGCGGAAAACCGATGAGATAAGTCCCCACATTATATAATAAGATTTTTCTGTTAATTAAGAGTCGCAATTTAAATGAATTTTGATCAAGTTGAGTTGAACGCTTTTATTTAAAATTGAATCAAACTGAAAGTTTGGCGTAGATTTATTATTACTCATAATATATTGTTTCTAGTTAATTTTATTTAAAACCTGAAGGGTAATAGTGTAAAATATCGAGATTAATTTAATTTTTTGTTATCCATTACTAATAGTTATACGCATAATAAATAATATTGTTGATTTTAGGATTATTTTGAATATAGTGCATTCATTTGATTTGTATTTATTAATTGATGTAAAGGGGGTTGACGTCATCCTTGCTACATAAAAAAAAAAACGTTAATTGTGTAAATAGTTTTGAATATGAATTTAATTAATTATTTTAATTTGAATTATTAGTAATAGGAGTTTGCAGGTAAATTGGTGATTGTATTTGTTAATGAATTGTCATTGGTATCAATTTATATTTGGTTGTTGTATCTATATATTTTTTCTTTTTGATGTAATTAATTATTCAGAATTTAATTACCAACTTTTGACATTAAAAAGTTAATTAATAATTCTGATTGCAACTATAGCTGCATTTGTGTCTATCAATATTTTTTTTATACTTAATTATTATTGAGAACTATAATTGTTTTTTTATGATTTAATTATTATTAGTTGTTGTTAAGTATTTGTGTATTTAGTCATAGTGCTCTATTTATTCCGTCTAAAAGATTAGTTTATAATTATATCCATTATTTTAATTAATATATATATATTTTTTCTTGATATGAATTACAATTAAACTTTGTATATTATATTAAAATTCAGTTATTTTTTTAATATATAGTTTAAATCGACAATTGTTTTCTTCTTTTTCAACTAATTTTAAAATTTCCCTATTTTTCTTGATTTTCTTAAGGGTTTTACTACTATTAAAATTTTATAAAATCAAGTGGCGCCCATTTAAAGATTGTTTAATTTTTAATTTTTTTGTTTTTATATTTAACCACGACTGCCTACCGAGCTAGAGCTGCCGTCAGCGGCCATAATTTTTCGAATGATAGCATTGGACAGCTGATCAAGGGTCCGTGGTTTCTTAACAAATACAGGCACCTTTAAATATCCCCACGGATAAAAAATTTTAGGGCGTAAGATCAGGCGATCTTCGGGGTCACTCGGTATCCCCTCGTAGTCGTCCTCTAAATTGTTCTCTCAAAAATACAATAGGCTTCTTTGAGGTGACTCTTCTTCTAATATCAAAAATACCATAGGCTCCTTTAAGGTGACCCTTCTTTTAATATCAACATTACGCGTTGTCAACTGTGGAAGAAAAAAATCATGTAACATGGTGACTTATTTCCATAGCTGCCCTAACTTGAGTCACATTTTCAGGAGTTCTGACATCTCTTTCTCCAATTCGGGGCACTTCAGGCTTTAACGATCCTAGAGGAACCTCCGTACTAGAGTACGGAGGTTCTGCACCCACTTCAAAATGTTGTTTTGCGTAGGAACATGATCGTGCCTTCCAAGATTGAAGTGTCGTAAACAAATACGTGTTACTCGAGAGGCCACGGTTTCATAACGACTAAACCAAACAAAATGGCAATGGCATAATTGCTAATAAGTAGTTTTTATGCTGATCGGGGAAATCCGGAAGATCCGTGGGACCACTGGGATGAACAGTCGAGAGTTATATTGTAATCTCAAAGGTTGTGGGTTGGTGTTACATCGCCTAGGTTAAGTGCAGCAATAAATACTGTGGACAAAAACGTTTCCTTTCTTCTCGTTCTTCGTCGGCTAATTAATGTAAGTAATTTCTTACCATTATTAGCCACAAACGACCCACGCGATATTTGGTGGAGGCGCCGGGAATACAATAATGCTATCACGAAAAATTTCTTTCGCAATATAATTTCTTCGCCTTTTTAAACAAGCCTCGTTTCAAATGGTTGGGATGATAAATACCTGCTTCACTTTTTAGACTCATTCCTCACAAATGAAGCAGGTTTTTGGTACGTAAAAAGCAGGACATAACCAATAAACTTTGATAAGACATGGCTGTATGTGAAAGCTGCTATAATTGCAGAGTTCGGGGGAGACGACCCCATGGATAAAATTAACTTGTCGTAAATAGAGTATAAACAAAGGTTAAACTGTACTACTATGACGTGAGTAATAGAATATTTTTTGATCGGACTACATTCCATCTACTTAGAAAACAATGTAGAGCTACATTCTCCACCAGCATACTAGAAACACATAAGTAGTTTGTATGCTGATCGGAAAAATCTAAGAAGATCCGTGGGACCACCGGGACGAACAGTCAAGAGTTAGATTGTAATCCGAAAGATTGTGGGTCGGTGTTCCAACTCCTAGGTTAAGTGCGGCAATAAATACTTTAGACAAAAACGTTTAGTTTCTTCTCGTTCTTCGCCAGCCATTTAAAGCAAATAATCTTCTATTTCCTAATAACATTAGTCAGCAACGTCACTTTTGCCTTGATCACGAAGTCGCTACGACCCCCACGCGACAATATCATCTCTTAAATTATAACTATAATTGCATTCTATTCAAACTCTAATTTTATATAGCATCCTACGATGTTTGATAGCTTTTAAAGATAAATAAAAATTACCAAAAATTGTAGAGATGATTGAAACAATAACTATAAAATGGATAATTATTCTTAACGTAAATAGTACATATGGACAAAAAAGCAAGTAGTGATTACTAGTATCAATTATAAATACATAATTTCCGTCATGCTGAATAAATCTATTTGAAATTAATTTTTTAAAGTGTAAATTATACTGGATAAGTATTTAAAAAGATAATAGACCAAGTAGAATAATTATTATATTTCATAGTAAATTTAAATCAACTTAGCTTAGAGTTCTAACCATAATACGTGAAATACATATGTAAAATTAAAATCATATATTTTACATATTCCACGTATTATGGTTAGAACTTTAAGTCATTTTAGGTACAGAGGATAATTGAATAATACTGAATTATTATTATATTATTTTATTATTTCCTTAAATACTTGTATTTATTATTTAATGTCTTTTTTCGAATCTAAAATAAATACTACTATTAAAACTCAATAATATTTAAGCGTTAAAATAGTAAGCTTTTTCATTTATAGAATTTATTACTATGCTGTTTATTTCATATACTAAGTCATCTATCATTGATATTATTTTGTGAATGTTATTGTGCTTTTTGTGTTATCTCTTTTATAAAGAGATATTCATCATCGGTATACATCTATTTAGCACTCTTCTAGTACGCAGTGTGCCAAAATGTTCAGATTTACAAGGAAAGGTATGTAGTCGATGTTCTCTATAATGCACGCATTTCGAAATCTGAACATTTGCAATATGATTGATGGGACACGAAAATAGAGTTAGCCGTATACAGTATGTCAAAATGAATTTCTTAATAAAATATATTTTTAATGTATTATAGGTATTAACGCTAGTTTAGATAAGTAATATATAAATAAATTTGGCTACTTTTTACTAATTTCCTAATAATAACTATACAAATTTATAATTATAGGTAAAAAGTATTAATTGCTAATGCAAATAATCTACGGTATTATGATATTATATCAAAATAAATTATTGCTTTAAAATTAATTAACTACAGGCTTATTTTAGAACATATAGCTTATATTTAAGAAATTCAAATCGTTCCGATATTCGCTAATTTCTTAAACTTCAGTTTTCACTATTTTAATCCTAATTAAATTTTATAATTCTTAAATATTCAATAAGTATTCAATATATTTTTATATACTCAAGTAAAAATGTAATTGTAAATTTTATTAAGAAATTTATTACAGTCAACTGTAATTATCACTGACATACAAACTGTTCTTATAACACAAAACTTATAAGTCTCACATACACAAATACACATGTGAATTGCACAGGTGGTATATTTCAAGCTGTTTGGGTCTAGAAAATTGAAATATACCGTTGTGTTGTGTGCTGAATAAATTCGGATGATGATAATGAATGGACTTCCGCAAACACGGAGTGAAATTTTGGTTAACGCTGTCACCACTCATAATATGAATAAAGTGTGAATAATGTGACGCATTCTGGAGGTTCTAAATTTAATGTACTAGAACTGTATTCAATTAATATTAATCCTTTGCACTCAGTTGTAGCAAATATTGCGACATTTAAATTATGACGTTTAAATCGACTGGAGTGCAAATGGTTAATACATATTTTCCTATTTTTAATTAAATAAGTTTAGTATATTAAGCTACACATTTGACTGTTATCAGGAATATAGCTCAACAAAATTTATTAAACGCATTAGAAATCCTATACCTTGTACGACTAAAATCAATTTTATTAAAGTGTTTAATCATAGAGTGGGCATTTATCGATATAAATAAATCGGAATATGTATATGAATACAGGGTTTGCTGAAAACTATTTGACTTTATAGTCAAAGTACAATTATGACACAGAAGACTGAGTTCATAAAAAAATATATATTTTTCCAACTACTATTATATTTGCAAAATAAACGCATTATAATTATATCCTGGCAATAGAATAATAAAACGATCAAATACCTTAATTATTGTTGTTGAGAAAGAACATCCACGGACCAGTTTCGATCTATTTAGGATCTCATCAGCGTAGCGCAGTTAAAGATAAGGAATCGAGATTTACTTAGGAGTATTTAACACTCCGGGTTAACCATCGACTACGATTACCAAATGCTATTAAATAATAATAATTCTTTTAATAAATAATTTATTAAATTATTTATTAAAAGAAACAATTTATGATCAAGTCAGTAACTAACCAACTCTAATTCTAACATATGTCTCTTGTCTATAGGTGCTAAACAAGAGAGATAAGCTAGAATTAAAGTTGGGTATAACTCATTTCGCACTCGTACTTTTTTTCCATTCTAGAAAATTTCAGATTAATACTTCACAATTTTGCCAAATAAAAAATGGTAAAAGAAGTCTAAATGTGTATCTTTCAAATGCTTTTCAAATGTATTTTTTTATAAAATCAATATTTTTTTCTAGATCATTTTTATGATTTACTTTAAAGAACTTTGAAAATTTAAAATTATATATGATTTACAACGATACTATGTTGTGTAGAAGGTATTATTATGATTAATATTTTGTGGTAGCCGTTACGATTAGGGATTTATGATTACTGGAGGTGGGGCGATCGGACGCTTTAATGACTAAAAGATGTATTTTCTCTCAGGAAAAGAATTTATATATAAGATATATGTAAATGAGAGACAACATGGCTTATTACAAATAAATATTGATCTCCTGTAGAAAATCAATTATCTACGTTTTATATATTGAATTATATAATTTTTACGAAGTTGGCTCTTGATTTGTAAATTAAAAGGCATCTATGGAAGATATGAGGCAATTCTGCCTGATTCTTCGAATTATATCCTTAAGAATTGATATGGATATCGAAACAAAACTGAATTAAAAGAGAAATTTATGTCAATCTACAAAAAAATAACTGATTTACGATTGCATTAAAGAAATATATAGATAGATACATTCCTCGTGCTGAGTATATTGTCTTCAAAAATCATTTTCTTTTTTTAATATCTAGAGAGATATTGATTTAAAAATCAGATTAGGTGTCTATAAGAAAATATCAACATAGAGTAAATTCCTTATTTGATAAGGTTTTCAATTATTAGATGTATAAATTTATAATCTTTAAGGTAGTTTTTTTAAATTTATTTATTGCTTCACAAAAGTATTGCAATTTACATATGAACTTATTCTAACTTAATCTAACATATTTTACCCTCCCAGGATTTAGGGACACAGTGGTAAGAAAACAACACGCGATTTTAAAACTTTATTTCTCCCTCACAACAATGACTTCCCTTAATATTATTCCTGTTCCTTTTTGAGCAGCTACCAATAGCTACTCGATTTACTGTTAGCTTCTTGGGTTTTTTAAGAATTTATTAAAATTACCATGCCCCGTCATTCACTGTGTCATTTCCGCGGTTATTGTAACTATAACTTCTTGTCTCTTATATATAGTCCCGAAAAAATTGAATGTAGCCCTTCGTTTAATCGAATTTATCCACGTATCGTTCCACCTAGTTTTTATTTCCTTATGAATTAAATTTTTCGCGTAGGAGAATGGCACCTTACTATATTACATATTGAATATCTTTCGTTATGGCTCCCACGGCTTTCTTCATTTCGTTCCATAGAGTCCCTACATGTCCTTTGGTCCAAACTGTTACGTTCAGACGATAAGGTCGTCAAGCTATTTTTGGATGGATGGAGTCTGATAAACATAAATGCTGCAAGAATTGGAACGAAACCGGTCATTTGCTGGCAAGAAGAACGTCCAGTGAAATCGTTGCATGACAACAGCAGGCACACATTAATTCCAATACAAAAAGACATCATCTTAGCTGGTACGAAGATGTCTTTTGTATTGGAATTAAAGTGTGCCTGGTGTTGTCATGCGATTTTACTGGACGTTTTTCTTGCCAGCAAACGACCGGTTTCGTTCCAATTCTTAACTCGAGAGGACTAATTTACATTGATAGCAAACCGCAGTTTGTTTCAAATACTTGCAGCAACTCATAATAAAGAACGCCATTAATATCCAACCAAATGCATACAAGAACGTTCTTTCCGAAGCAATTGGTTATTTTATGCGAGCGATTGTGATGATTCGTCAAGATTTCCCCATTTTCTCTACCTTTTGGTTATCATAGAATATACGAAACTTATCACTAGTAATGATTTTCTTCAAATAAAACTTCCGATGCTGTTTATTGTGCAGAGAAAAACACGCTTCCGTTCTTTTGTTATTCTTTTTTTGTTGAATTCAGTTAGTTTATACGCAACTCATTATCATTCTCTCAAACAAACTTTTTCTGCGTTTGTGCCAATTTTTCAGCGAGCACCTTCTCCATCGCTGTCAAACTTTCTAGGTCCTCCAACTCATAGTTTGTCAGACGGGAATCACCACTTTTAAACCGTTTAAACAAAATTCCACTCATAGTACGATACAACACCTTTGACGAAAATGATAAAATCCTTGTTTTAATTTATAAAACAGTGTTCATAATCTATCAACCTTGTTTTTTATTTGACTTTAGTATAGGAAGAATATCGATATTATTCCATTCATTTTTCTAACAATAAATTTAACAAAGTAAATAAAAAAAACAGTTTATATAAATGTAAGATAATATGGAATAAGTAATATTATTCTCCTCTTTTGCTGTGCCTGATTATCTTTTTTTCCTTTCATTTGATTGGTTTACAAAGAAAGTAATTTTCCTTTATTTAATTCGCTAATTACACTGTGATTATTAACAAGATTATTATCTCGCACTTGTTAGATCACAATATATATGAGCAAGGGCAATACGAATTTCCAACTTTCTTTTCTTATATAGGATAAATTTTCTCTTATGCCTTGTTTTCCATCCATAGGGAAAGAGGATATGGTCTACTAATTTTAAACCTATATGAACAATTTTGTTAGTAATACTAATATTCAAATAAAAATCTTCCTTGCCGGTTTGTAGAGGTTCTGCAGAGTACTGTACTAAACATAACCACTTTATTCGATTGCTAATGCAGCGCAGATACCATTAATTATATTCTTGAAAAAAATGATAAACAGTGAAATATCTGAAATATTTTGTATTTATTTACTTTTATAATATACAGCCAGCTAATTAAAACTTGTATGGTTCGCAGTACCATTATAAAGATTATCTGATGAAAACGTTCACCGTGCTAATTATAACCTCAAGATTTTCGGTGAAGCATTTTTAATGAGAGTTCAAGAAGTGACATATTTTAGTTAATATTGGACCCCTTATAATGCATAATATTAAGATCAATGAAAATTGCAATATCTAGCTCATATATACTACATTTTTAAGAATATTGGGATGATTATTTAAATATCTTACACCATTTCTAATTTTATTTTCCAAATCGTCTAAATTTCCAAAAGGCCTCTCAGAATAAAGTCCGTTTTTTAACCAGCCCCATAAAAAG
This sequence comes from Ontholestes murinus, assembly GCA_963969525.1. NCBI lineage: Eukaryota > Metazoa > Arthropoda > Insecta > Coleoptera > Staphylinidae > Ontholestes > Ontholestes murinus. Next base: position 30,422,152 of record OZ018389.1, read on the forward strand.
TAATCAAGTGGATTTAGTTTGGGTGAGCGAGCAGGCCATGGAAATATTGAATGTCTTCCAATCTATTTCTCATTAAATTGTTCATTTAAATACGATACGAACACTATGTGCAGGTGCCCCATCCTGCATAAACCGAAGAGAATTTCCTTTAGCGAAAAGTAACATGTCAAATTCATTTTCCAATTCCATATTAAAAAATTCTAAATATTATATCTTTCTGAAATTAGACACTGCCGAAATATGTAAGACCCTATAATATTTCTGTTCAAAACATTTATTTTTCGAAAATATTGATTTTTGCAGATAATTCGGAATGCTGGATTTTATGTTAAGCACCAACGACAGTTTTGTGATGAAACTACACCATTTGTAGTTAATTTAGCTTCATCCGTATACATGATCTTTTTAGGAAATATTCTATCAATTTCTATTTCACCTTGTACCATAAAACAAAATTCAGAACGACTGTCGTAATCATGTTCTTGCAAAGTTTGAACATATCTTTGTTGAAATGCTTTAAACTTATTCGCTGCTAGTACCCTATATAGTGTTGACTTTCCCAATCCTAAACTTCTGGCTCATTTTCTAACAGATATTTGAGAAATTTCAACCACGCGTATCCAAAGATATCCAACGAATTCTCTACATTTCTAACTAGTTTAGTACGTCTTTTATAAAATGCAATTCAAATTTCCGGTCCTTTTAAATTGATTTAAAATTATTGACACTTGCCTGAGCCGTTAAAATGTTCAGCTGCTTCTCTGCAGGTTTTATAGTTATCGTTATATGCAAAAGATATAAAAATTGTTCATTATTTTGCTAATATAGCGTCTAATGTCATTTGTTTTATTTTTTTTGTATGTTTAAGATGAAGCACAAACTTTTATAAAGAATCAAATTTTCTGAGAAATTAATAACAAAAAATGTTTCTCATATGTTGCATACTTACGTGGACACGTTGTATATATCTTTTATGTAAGAGGTATGCCTTAAATATTTATAAAAGTATATACTGACTATATACCAACATAGCCTTTAAATTAACTCTAGATAATAATAGTGGTACCAATCTGGAAAATTAAATATCATTTCTTCAAAATGCCATTTGTGTATAGTCCTAAATGAAAGATGCAGGCTCCTGCTTGATACTGATACAATGCCAGAATTGCATATATACGACATCTTTATTACAGTAACACATATTTACAAAAATAACATATATAAAGTATAATTAGTGTTAGTCTGTCACTGTCTGGGCTATCGACCGTAGGTTTTTCTCTTAGCATAACTATTATTAGGATGTATAATGCATAAGATTTCTTATTAAGATAATTTTGTTTTTATCTTAACTAAAGTAAACACGTTTATACATTTCTATTATAAATCATAAATATACTATATTATATTTATAAATAAGGTGTTATACTTCTCAACTTCAAAGAAGTACTGATGAAACACAGTTATATTATTTTCTTCTTAAGTTTATTTGCTAGGTGTGTTATCAGTTAAGCTATTGATAATATGTGTTGGTACTTGAAATTAACACCTAGCTAATAAATAAACTTGCGAAGAAAGGAATATAACCGGGTTTCATAAGTGATCTAAATCTTCACGAACTCAAAACTACATCAGTTGAAAAAATATATATTATTTGCAATTGTCAACTAATAATTGAACTAATCAGTTAGAAAAGCATTCCTGTCATCTGTACCAAATATAAAAAAAACTTATATATTTATAGAAAGTGATTACAGGTTATTTTATATTGCATCATCTTCACGTAACTCATCAATCGACATTAATTTTGTTATATTATGTTACAAAAAAACATAATGTAATACATGATTATTGCTACACATTCTTGATCAAGATAACCTAACTAAAGCTTAAAAAGAAGAGGTGAGGCAAATACCAGTCTTCCGTCTCCGTACATTAGTTAATTTAATTATTTTGCGTAATTTTTTTAAATACATTAAATACGCTCGTCGTAAAGTACATACAGTGTTTAATTAAAACAATTTGAAATGTTAATTTTACTCTAGCGAAGCGGTGGACTCGTTAAAATGAAAACACTCGGCATCAATATAAATAATTACATTCACGAGTTGATACTTTTTTCGCTTCCAATTATCCGGAACAACGCGCCACGTTTTAAAAGCGGATTACATCAAACGCTAAAGCTCCGTATCCAGACGAGAAAATGCAAATACGCTTTGTCCTCCAGACTATAATAATCAAGTTGTTCACACTTTCGCTATTCCGCGACCTGTTTGCATAATCGCACAGCCCGCAGCTAAGGCGTGCGTTATCATCATTCGAATTGAACAGAAATATGCACTTCCGTGTTTATCATATTGTAACTTGTGTATATTCTCTGTAGGAAGAATGGGTCGGCGGCGGCAACAAAGGAGCTGCTTAAGGGCGACCCGGACGCCCACAACTTCCAAGAGAATACCTACAAAAAAATCACCCCCTGCGACGTCTGTTCTCAAGTGTTGAGAGGTAAGTGTATTTATGTGTTAAAAATTGCTTCTAAACGAACGAGTTATACTTTTCAAAGTTCGAGTAGTCTTCCCTAATTTTGTTGTTTTAGTACTTTGATAAAATAGGGATTAAATAACAGTTCTTAATAAGTTATAGGTTTAAATATTATAAATATGCTTTATAGATTCCATTGCGTTTATTCAATAATTTGAAACAAATGCCGTTTTCTTTTTTTTGGCTTCATGATTTATAGTACCAATAGGTATACAATTTATTTAATACAATATATCCAAATCACCCAATTTCCTGATCCACAATTAGTAAGATTGAGTCCAAATTAGGAGAAACTAGTGATGTTAAAGATATACCAAAATCTAACGTCCACAAATTACCGAGAATAAAACAATTGACATTTTATTACGTATGGAAGAGAAACCTCATAGTACCTCTAGACGAGTTGCCTCAGGAAATGAAGTTAGTCAGACGACCACGCTACGTCTCATGCGGGAAGAAAAATATCGTCCCTACAAAATTCAGCCTGTACAAGAACTCTACGAAGACGACCATGACCGGCGACTGCAATTCTGTAAAACGATGATGAAATCCAAATTTACAGCAGCAAATACATTTTTCCGATGTTGTTACGTTTTATCTAATCGGCACAGTGAACCGTCAAAATTGCAGGTATTGAAGTCAGACTCATTGGATGATCGAAGCACAGACTCAACATCCACAAAAATTAAATGTATGGGCCGCAAAAGTCTCAAACAGAATAATAGGTCCTTTTTTCTTCGAAGAAACTCTCACAAGTGAAACATTTTTGCCGTTTTTGCAAAATGACCTAGTTCCAGACAATGATCCTGACATTCCAGATAACACACTTTAGTTTCATCAAGATGGAGCACCTATGCACTATGTGCCCTCAGTTCGTGAACTTTTGAATTTCTAAACGATATCTTTCCTCAGAGATGCCTTAGCAGACGAGGACCAATATGCACAGAAGCTTAGATACTATAGTAATATGTTGTCGGCATGGAATCAACACAAAGAGCTAGAGGTACAGGACAACGTCGATGACCCACAAAGCGTGCAGATCGGCGTTTGAGACTGTTTTCTTTAAGAGATTGTTTCATCACCACCAGGTCCATTGTAAACCAGTGGTATGAAGAGCATGTAAGACGGATTGGAGTGCGAATAGTTTACCACTGGATTGACACTTTTGGCCTTTTTTCATTCCAGTCGCACTGAATGCTACCTATAACGGTTGAGCATTGACGAAATCGTTTCGAATGATGTAGAGAACGATTGATATAGGACCAGGAATGGAAAGATATAGTGTTTAGTGACGAATATAGATTCTATTTAGGGACGCATGATGGCCGGGCCAGAGTCAGAAGACGACGTGGTGAAAGAAAAAAATACACAATTTTTTGTCAAAAGGCACGGTCATCACACAGTTAGGGTTATGGTATGGAATGCCAATACTTATAGCTCTAGGTCACCTCTAATCTTCATTAGAGGCAACATGTCCGCCCAGCGTTACAACGAAGAAATTCTGGAACCTCTTAGACATTGCCAAATCTAACTTTTCAGCTCACCTACACATTGTAATGAACTTGTTCGAGCACACTGAAATCAATTTTTTGTCCTGGCCACCGAGGTCACCGGATTTATCTCCAGTTGAGCATGTGTGAGATGGGCCGAAGACTCCTTAATTTGCAACATCCCCCTCAAACTCTAGAAGCACTTCGAAATGCGTTAGTAATTGCTTGGAATGAGATACCTCAGGAGGACATCAATCACTTAGACTATAGTTTCGACACAATTTAGCTGGTCATTAACATGTAACGTGGATTATGGAAGGTATTTGGGGTTTGTTAGCACTGATTATAAACACTCTAGACCTTCCATAATCCATTACATGTTACATGGTGTCAAAATGCCGAGAGAAGATGACTCACCAGTTCCGGGGATAAAACCACCTAAAAATCTAGTATAAATACAAGACATGTCGACGATCTGGAAAAAATGGAAGCAGCAATTTCAATGGTACGCTACAGCAACTCAATTAAATAACAAATCACCGGTCATACAAGCAGCAACATTTATGGCAACAATAGGCCCTGAAGTGATCGAAATTTACAATAATTTCAATCTAACGGAAGAAGAAAAAACAGACATAGCGATAATACAAGGGAAATTTGACAGTTATTTTACTCCCAAACAAAACATCTCATATGCAAGATATAATTTCTTTGAATAAGACAAGAAGATGAAAACCTCAATGAATTTTTAAAAATAATAACAACACAATCAAAAATGTGTGACTTTAGCATTTTACAAGAGAGTTTACTTAAAGATAAAATAGTATTTGGAGTAAAGTCTGATCTGGTTAGAGAAAATTGTTGACCGAAGATGTATTAACTTTGGAAAAAGCTATCTCAATATGTAGAGCGAGTGAACTTGCAACAAAACAAGTAAAAGAAATGTATGCAAACAATAGCTCTCAAATAAATATAGTGAAAACAAATAAAAATACAAAATATAAATGCAAACGGTGTGGAACAGAACATACATCAAAACACTGTCCAGCATTTACCGAAAAGTGTCAAAAATGTAACAAGAAATGGCATTTTCCATAATACTGTTGGTACAAAAATAAACAAGTAAATAAATATCAAAACAAAATCAACTCAATTGATAACAATGAGAAAAGTGACACAAAAGAAGAGGTGTTATATGTTAGAAAAATAAACAGTGAAGAGATAAATGCAAAATTAGATACAGGTGCACAAAGCAATGTGATATTAAAAGCAATTGTAGAAAAATTGAATGAATCAATAACAAGGAGACTAACTAGTTTTTCCGATAATAAAATTCCAGTGTTAGAAGAAATTAATCTTCGGTGAAGAGTGAAAAATATAAAAACTGTTATAAATTTCAAAGTAGTAAATAAAAAAATGTTTCAACCATATTAGGTAGAAAAACATGTGAAAACTTGGGACTGATTCGTAGAATTTTAACGGTTCAAGAAAAATACCAAGAACTATTTAAAGCGTTGGGATGTTTGAAAGATTTTGAATATGACATAGAATTCATACCAATCCAAAATTCGAAATAAGACCTGCAAGAAGAATTCCACATTCAATAAAGGATGAAGTGAAAAGAAAACTAGAGGAAATGGTAAAAATGCAAGTAATAACTCCAATTACAGAGCCAGCATTGGGCGAGAGTGGAAGATCACGTGGACGTGAACTTGAGCCTTTCCGTGTGAAGTCGAAATTTTTGTATTTTTGTATACATTTGTAAGTTTTGAAATAGTTATGTATATTCACTTTGGATAAATAAATATCAAATATCAAACCCAGCAGTCTCTCATTTAGTAATCGTAAGAAAAAATAACAAGATACGAATATGTATAGATCCAACAGATCTCAACAAAAATATTAAGCGAAGACATTATCCTTTGAAAACTGTTGGATTGCAAGAGTGGATTTTGGCAAATTAAGGTAAGTGCAAGGACAAAAAGTACTTAGCATTTGCAACACCATGGGGCAGATATGTTTACAAAAGGTTACCATTTGGGTTGAGTGCCGCTCCGGAATTGTTTCAAGAAATAATGAGTAATTTATAAAAAACCTGCCAAAATACTGAATGCTCAATGGATGATATCTTGATACATGCACCAACTTTAGAAAAATTAAATAAAATTACTAACCAAGCATTAAAAATACTAAAAGAAACTGGTTTAAAATTAAACAAAGAAAAGTGTAAATTTGCAGAAACACCAGTAAAATTTCTAGGTCATATATTGTCAGACAAAGGATTGGAAGTAGATGACCAAAAAGTATTAGCCATTAAAAACTTAAAAACCCTTCAAAATAAAACAGAGCTACAACGGTTATTGGGCATGGTAACATATCTGAATAAGTTTATACCAAACATTTCAGAATTAACAGAACCAGTGCGGGTGTTTCTAAAAAAAATACAGAATGGATTTGGAATCAAGAGCAAGATAATGCAGTGAATAAGGTAAAAGAAGTTTTAACAAAACCACCAGTCTTAAAATTTTATGATAGAAATGCAGAAGTTATATTATCAGTAGACGAGAGCTCAACGAATCTGGGAGCAGTACTTATACAGTCTGGACATCCAGTAGCATATGCCACCAAGGCTTTGACAGAAGTACAATATAACTACCCACAGATCGAAAAAGAAGCACTAGCAATAAAATTGTCACAATACGGAAAAATATTAACCATTGAAACCATTCATAAACCGCTAGAAGCGACTTTCAAGAAACCTATTTTTAAAGCCCCTCCAAGGCTACATAGAATATTATTAGATGTATTACAGTACTCACCAAAAATAATATACAAAAAGGGTTCACAGATACCAATAGCAGACACGTTGAGTAGAAACAGTACTACCAAAGGAATAATTAACCCAGCGGAAGAAGAATTGGAAGTACAAGTAATATTCTCCATGTCCCATAAGGCAAGAGAAGAACTCAGCTCTTTAACAAGTGCCGACGAGGAACTCCATAAAATAAAATTCAAGATTGACCACCAAATATTCAACATTACTTCAATTTCAGAAATGAATTATCCGTGTACGATAACTTAATTTTCAAAGGTGAAAAAATCATAGTGTCTAAAAGCCTCATTCCAAAAATGCTGAACTCCATTCATGAAGTTTATCTGGGAATACAAAGTTGTTTAAAAAGGAGCAGAGAACTCTTATACTGGAAAGGACAAACCAACGATATTATTAAATAAAAGACACAAAAGGCAAATTCAAAGTTACCTGCGATACTGAAAAAAATTCCTGAACTACCATGGCAGTATCTTGCAAGTGATATATTCATCTTTCGAGGAAAAACATATTTAATAATATGTGATAGTTATTTCGGGTTTATAAACTTTAAAGCATTAAAAACTCTAACATCAAGTGAATATATTAAACAATTTTAAAACTGGTTTGCTGTTCAAGGAGTTCCAGTAATACTAGAAACAGATAATAGTACACAGTATGTGTCGCGAGAATTCAAAGCATTCGTGATCAAGTGGAACTTTATTCATCAAACCTCAAGCCCATTTCACTCCCAAGGAAATGGTTTAGCAGAGCGTGCAGTAAAATTAGCAAAAACATGCTAAGGAAGTGCAATGCAGACAATACATATATCTACTTAGCATTACTCAATTATAGAAACACTCCAAGAAATCATAAACTAGGACCACCAAATATCAGATTATATTCAAGAACTACAAAAACCACAATGCCAGTGTCTAAAGAAAATCTAAAACCAAAGATAGTAAATGGAGTGACAGAAGAATTAAGAAGACTAAGACAGTCGTCAATAAACGCTATTGTTAAGTAGCACGTTTGTTTCTTAGTTAACGTTATATTGTTTATAATCAGTGCTAACAAACCCTAAAGACCTTCCATAATCCATGTGACATGTTACAATTATCACACTAATTAGTTTGAATTAGTTTGATAAGTTCTTTCATTAATGAGCAACCAATCAGATTCGTTCATTTTTGACAAACGCCGCATGCTATTCAAAATTAAGGCGGCAATGTCACCGAGAACTGAAAAGCTCCCTAGGGAAATTATCGATAATCTCCCGGCTGTCAAGTTGACATTTATACCATATCCGCAGTTGCCCTTGAGTTAAAAAATACAATCGATCTGTCAATGTATAATCAGGTTCGTCCGAATCACGCTTCGGTATAGAATGTGATGAACCAACTAGTTAATAGAAAAAACGACACTAGAAAACACGGTTAAAAGTGAATACTTACGGAGGCCGTTCGAGCACTTTTGTGAGGTTAGGAAATACGAATCAAATCATAACCGCCAAATTATGACAAAAGACGGAGCGATACGCCAGAGGTACCAACTTACACTTTAATATTTTAATAATTTGTAAGTTATTCAAGAACTTATCTTACCGAATGCCCCTCGGGCAATGATAAATACACGATAATTTTGACTAGTTCCCTCAAGTGTGTTGCTTTAAGTAATTGCCCTCCGCCTGACGGCAATTACTAAGCAACACACTTTCGGGTAGTCAAAATTATCGCGGATTATCATTGCCTTTGGGACATTATATCTGATAATGACCAGCTAAATTGTGTCGAAACTATAGTCACTAAAAATAATAAAGTGTGTGATATAAACAAAGTTTATTTTATTTTATTTAAAGGTATAAAATATGTATAACAAAGTGAAACCCTCTACAATCAAATATTTGATACAAATTGATTTGGAATATTTGAAATAGAGATCAATCAATGCTATTGATCACAATATAAATAAATGTAATATATTAGTTTTACTAAAAGTATAAATTATGATTATTCCATCAATAATCTCGCTTTAAAAAAAGTAACTAATTAACTATAGTGAAAGATTTAGGATTAACATTAAAAGTTCGCTTACATTTAATAACCACATTGCAATAACAAATGCTACATTTCTTAAGCGACATGGAAAGCCATTCGAATTCAGCAAGTTATTATCAATTTATAACTCGATTGTACTTTATCATTTTGAGAATTGTTCAATGATCTGTTTTCCTTACTTATTTCAAATCATTTCTTAGAGTGTAATCATTCATTTCCACATATGGATAATTTAAAACTTTTACATTTCTGCAATAAAGGCCAAAGGCTTAATCTTTTGGAGTCATTAGAGATATACCGCCAAAGCAAGAACATTAATTCAAATCTGATTAATGAGCAGACGGATTTAATTTCTTCGCCATTATTTAAGCTCTTATAATGACATGTACCTCTTCTGAAAACACCGCACCTTAATCCGATCGGCATATTTAGTTAATCCATTGTAATAAATCTCAGTCCTAATTAGGTTCATTAAAAATTCATACCTCACCTATAAATTGTTAACACCCTGTATTCTTCTTCATTCAACACTTGATAATGACCTGCAAAGGTCGAAACTATAGTTGTGTCAAAATTGATAATATATTGTAAACTTTGTTTGTGTATATTATACAATAAATAGTGGTATAAAAACTTAAAAATTATTTTCATTTAACCTTTTTTAAAATGAACTACCACATAGTAACGGTCGCTACCATCATTTTCACTGTTTGCAAACTTTATATTGTTTGTGAATGTTTTTCCTCATTTTATAAATGCCTACAAAGGCCATTAATTTTGTGGCTGCAGGTTGATTTCAAAATTAATTACAAAACGCTCGGGTCGTTAGCAAACGCACAAAGGTACGATGTTTACAAAGAGAAACAATTTAGACGTGTTGCACACTGCCCGCATGTAAATTGCATTCAATTAACATTCCTGTTTGTATTGTTTATTTCAAGACAATATAATAGTAAGTCACCCAATTGGTAGTTTCCGTTTTAGTTTGTTTGATGTACTTTTTGTTCACGTGCAGGTAGTTGTATTGTAAAATATTATATATTATTTTTAAAAAGTGATAAATTAAGTGTTTTAATTGCTCATCTACTTTGGAATCGAGATCAATCATAAAGTAACATCTTTAATAATCAATCAAATAATATTTCTCTTCGGTAGGGTATCGTTTCATTGATATCATAGCGATGAAGATTTACTAAAAGTCTTAAATGATTAATATCATCAAATGCCTAAATTAAATCTTTCAATTAAAGGAAACACATGCTTTATTTAATTTTTAAAATATAGAACCTAGTAAAACCTTAAAATATCAGCGGATTCAATCTAATTTATAAAATTAAATAAAGCACTAAAACACTAAACGACTGTTTACAAAATATACAAACATTTTTTATGAAAAAATAACAGAAGAATGTTTATAAACTATACAATTTTTAAATCATAGATACTTGAACTTTATTTCTTAATAATAACCTAATGTTATTAGCTCACTTCAGGAAATACTAATGAAACTTAAAACCACAATGTTTTCGGTTCAATAAATAAAACTTTGTTTACTTAATTTCAGGTCATACTCGCCAAGGGCTGAAATGTAGGATATGCAAGATGAATGTTCACGTGGACTGCCAAGAGAAAGCCTCCAAGTGTACGGCAAAGGCGCGCCTCCTCCGGCGCCAAAAGTCCACCTCAGAAATCGAGACCAGAGTACCAGAAATGACCGTCGAGGAAGAAAGTAAGTTTTCGTTTTGTCAATAACCCAGCGCAACCATCCCACGCTTAATTTTTTCGTTCATTTCGATTTTAATTTTATTATTGTAAACGATAAGTTATAGGAATTGATGCGAGCTTCTCAGGAATGCCTTCTATGAACCGTCAGTTGTCCTCACCCCATCCGACAACTGCCCTTATAGGTACAGGAAACTGTTGGAAAACACTAACCAATAATGTGTTATTTTGCGTGATTATTTTTGATAACAAATATTAAGCTCCAGCTCAATCAATTCAGTAGTTGAGGTGTTACACTGACTTGCAAACCAAAATAACAATCGTTTAGAAAAAGAAAATTATCTTTTAATAAATTAATTATTTAATAATCTTAATCCATATTCATACATATACATATATGTTATATATTATAGATAATATATTTTAATACAATTATCATTAAAATACTTTTTAATTTAAGAAATGATGACAAATGATGATTAAAATAATAATTTTCTTTTTATGTTAATTATTTTTAATCAGTCATTGAGTGATATTGTTTATTATTTTATAAAACATAATGTATTAATGGTAAATATTTTCTAAAAATAAATATAATAAATTATACATTAATTTCACAATATGTCCCAAATTAAACAATATTTGCCATCCAGTGTAACACCTTGTTATGTAGCCGCCTTCATCCACCCATGACATCATGCTTTGCAAATATTACTTTCAAAACATTCAACACTATCGCTAGACGGAAAGAACCACAACAATCCCTCCGATCGTCGATATTTTCACCGAAGGGTGTATTCATTCTACTTCTTTTTTTTTCACGGCGCGTCTCAGAAAGTCCAGAAGTGGATCTGATTTACCAAGTGTTAAAGCAGGCCGGTGAGATATCGAACAGCAAAACGCGTATGGAAGTGCCCGTCGGTATGGATAGGGGATCGACTCCCTCGGGCTCGGGGCAGAACCTGAGCCGCAGAGGGGTCGGTGGCGGTCCCCCTGCTCAGCCCCCGAGGACGCAGGGCGCCAGTCTTTGCGTCATCAATCCCGCCCCATGCTCAACCAGCTCAGGTTTGTCCTCCCTTACAAAAAAATCAACATTACAAAGCGTCTTTATCTTGAGTATCGTATTCCTTGAAAATTATGACGACCGATTTTTATTTGATTTTACAATTTTTACATATATAAGATAAAACATATGTATAGGTATATTATTATTCAGAAAAATTAAAAATGAAATCATTTGTTGTTCTTAGAGTCATTCATTAATCATAAAATTGTCACTGTAATAAAAGGTATATTCTAAATCTAAGCATCCTACAAAAATCGTAAAAATTAAATAGTAAGTAGTTGTATATAATTCTGATGATGTCTATAAGAATAGTTTCTCCATTTAATTTGTTCGTATTTTTATATATTATATTAAAGTGTAACAAAACAACTTTTTTCAACATAATTTGGGTCTGTATTTAAGTTACCTGATATAAAATTGATTTAAGTTTAGATGTCGCTGATTACAAATTTGATAAGCAAAGTGGAAATTACAAATTAGGAGGTACTTCTTTCTTTCTTTCTAGTTGCTACTTAAAACAAAAGGCTTCGACCTCCCAAATTTCTTTCGTGTATTTTTTTACCTTAAACCAGCGGAACAATTATTTATGAACTTTATATACATTTCCATATAACTTATTGGTAATAAAACTTTATTATTAATTTTTCTACGTTAACTAACATGTTTATACAGATATACTTTTACAATACAAAACTAATTTTTAAAAATAAAAAAGTTGAAACAAATCCAAATATTCCAACCATTCTGAGTAAATATATTAAATTATTTGTATTTACTTTGATGACATCTTTAAACAATATTTTTTAAAGAAATTAAAAAACAAAACAAAAAAAACCATGTGCAAATTTACTGGCATCAATGGCCTTGATTTCAACTTTTTTTATATTCCAATCAAGAACATTTAATATATTTATACATTTATATTCAACCTGATGGCTTAATTGGGATCTTAAATTATGTTAAATACCTAAACGTTTTTGAAAGAAATTTTGCTATTACCTTTTTTGAAAAAACTCAATAAAAAATCATAATTTTAACATTTAAAAATAAATTATTCTATATTTTTTTTCAAGGGTTATCTAAGTACATAACATAGACCATTTGCAAAATAAATAATCTTATAGGTATATTTTAACTATTTGTACAAAGGAAATTTCCAAAGAACTTAATGACTTTTGATACAAAATTATTTTTGTGTGAAGGATTTAATATTATTTGGCTATAATAATTATGTTCGTATTCATTAAGACTGTATAAATTCTTCACTTCCTTTCAACAAAGGGAATCAATTATAATAACTGTTTCTGGCTAAATATAGGGTCCGCCAATAAGGGCGCGTGAACTTTAAAATTGAATAAAACGAGTTGTGTGTGAGGTAGAAACGAAATTTATTTTTCATTCGAAAGGGTATTCGACCCCATTAAGTATGGAAGATAACATCGTTCAAAAGACCACCGCGGCTCCGTTTGGTAGCCCGGATCCGGGAGGTCCAATTTTCGATGACTCTGGATTGTAGATTGTAGATTGTATTTATTTTATCCAATGTACTTACATAATAAAATTCCAATATATAACATAACATTTCTTACACAAATTTTGATCGCACATGGAATGGCTTGAGTTCATAATAATATGATCTTCCACTCTTGCCTACTGTTACTTCAATAACACTGTTGCCACATAGGGTTCCATTGGTAGAGGTTGTTCCACCATTATCTTGCCGAGTTAGGCTTATTTTCCTCTGAGAAGAGGACTTCAATTAGATTTGTTATGTCATTTTTGACATTTATTTATTTTTTTTTTTTTTTTTTCATATCGGCCTCAATTTGAGCGATGGCGTTGCGTATGTTGACTTTGAGGTCATCGGTGTTTAGAGGCTTGTTGGTGTAGACCAGCGACTTGAGATAGCCCCAGAGAAAAAAGTCTAAAGGCGTTAAATCGCACGATCTCGGTGGCTAGTTGATATCGCCTCCGCGCGAGATGACCATGTCCGGAAATCGCTCGTGCAGAATGTCCATTGTGGCATGGGCTGTGTGGCACGTGGCGCCGTCCTGCTGGAACCACATGTCGTCCGTGTCCATATCATCCAGTTTAGGCCAAAAGAAGTTGGTTATCATCGACCTGTAGCGCTCCCCATTGACGGTTATGGCCGCCCCAGCTTCGTTCTCGAAAAAGTACGGACCGATGATGCCGCCGGCCCAAAATCCACACCAAACAGTGACTTTCTGGGAATGCATTGCCACTTGGTGGACCTCGTGTGGGTTGTTCTCACTCCAAATGCGGCAATTTTGCTTGTTCACATACCCGTTCATCCAGAAATGAGCCTCGTCGCTGAAGATGATTATACGGCCAAAATGGGGGTCTGCTTCCAACTGCTCCAGAGCCCAGTCAGCGAACGCCAGACGCTGTCTGTGGTCGTTTATCTTGAGCTCCTGGGTCAATTGGATTTTGTACGGGTGCAGACCCAAATCCAGATGCAAAATTCTGCGAGTTGATGTCTCCGAAAGGCCAAGTTCTTGTGCACGACAAAAAATGGACTGCCTCGGGTTCGCACACTCTCACGGACAGCAGCGATATTTTCGTTCGATCGGGCGTTTCGTCGACGTGTCAGTGTTGGCTGGATGTTTACTGAACCAGTCGACTCGAATTTGCCCACCAATCGACGGATAGTCGACTCTACAGGCCGATCATCGCGACCTTAAAATGGGCGAAGTGCGCGAACGTTGCTCGAACTGATGACCCATTTTCGTAAAACAATTTAATAATTTGCACGTGCTGCTCGACACTCAAACTTGCCATGGTGATTTGGGGTTATATACTGAACAAATGACAGCAACTTTGACAGCTCTACCTCGAACAACATGGCCGCACCCTTCCGGCAAACTTCGCGCGTCCCTATTGGCGGACCCTTTACTAAAGTTTGTTAACCAACAAAAAACTTTTTGATTGAATTATTCATATTTATATTATTTACATCATATCGATAAAAGTAATTAGTTAGACTGTTTCTTATCCAGCTATCTAATTAAATAAAGTAATATTTTAATATTATGTGGTTATGATTATTTTAATCATTTACTTAGTCAATAAAAAATGTGATAAATAGACATAATATTAGAGGAAACAAGTATAATTTTTACTTCTTTCTTCCAATTAGATAGCAAATAAGAATATATCAATAATCATGTTATGTTTTATAAAATATAAACAAAAATAATTTTTCGTAAAATTATTCATTAAAATTAAATATTGTAAAATATGTTCAAATAAATCAAAATTTAAAATAGAATCATTTAGATTATATTTGAACAAATAATTAAGTTATCGTCTTCCCTTACATATATAGGTATATGTAGGGTGCACTATTACGCCCTCCAATTATTTGATTGCGAACGAGAAATTTTTACAAGAAATTTTACTAAATAAAACTCATACAAAAAATAAAGTTTAATTACTTCCAAAACTAATAGTTTGAATTAAAAAAATAATAAACGTATGTTTTCTGGCTGAAGAATGGGAAAGAAGACACCCACCCACCCTTTAAAAACACTGTACAAATAGAGTTGAACATTAAAAGCCAATGCATTAGTTTCAAATTATATATTAAAGTAAGGTAGGTGGGTGGACAACATTCCGTTATTACATTATTAACATTCGCAATAGTTCTACATAAATTGTGCTGAAGAAACTGTTTTGATAATTCGTATTATATAAATCAGCCCTTCTTCTGGAATTAGTCATAGTGATCCTTGAAATGTCCTGATACCAAATATCAGGTCATTTTATTGAAGTTTAGAGGTCGCTCAAATCAATAGTATGAAGAAAAACCTGAAAATCGGATAAAAATTAGTGGAATTTCCAAAATCCATTACTAAGTAGCCGTAACGTACTTTCTCATTGAAAAACATCATATAGAAAAGGTTTTGATTATTAAACTCATATTATTGGCGGTATTTGAAACGCAGTGTGCATTTTTAGATGTTAATTTTGGTCAAAATTTTCGTATTTCCGGATAACTTGACGTATAACTTCGGTTGACAGATGACTTCATTGCTGTTTTTGGTCTTAAACACTAAAGAATACATGTAAGATTTAGTGCAACACTATTGCACCACTTACTTGTACCTCACACTTTCTGTAACCCGGAATTTCGTCCAGGTGCTCTAAGCGGCGTTTTCAATATGTTTGCTTTATTCATTAAACACTTATGAAATTAAGTACTAACATTCCAATAACATATCCATATATGTAGTCAAAGTCAGGTTTAAAAAATTGCATTTTTGAGAGGTAGTCCAACTATTTTACATTTTAATGTGCTCTCATAAATCTGTTTCAATATTCTAAGATCAGATTTCTTAGCATTCGGGAATTGCTATTGATGACTAGGTACATATTTATATAGGTAGTGTTTTTGCTCGTAATCAAAGTGTTAAACTTTTTAGCCAATTATACACTTGCTGTAAATATAAACAAGAAATTAAAAGTCATTGTCCTATATTTAAATCTATAGGCATATGCAGAGTGGGTGGCCATTATTACACCCTCCATTTATTTTAATACCAATGTGAATTTTGCACTATAAATTTCACAAAAAAAAAGAAATCTAAAGAGATGGCAATTAAAATTGGATTACTTTTATGACTAAGAGTATTAATTCAAGAAATAATAAAATGTTTTAAAGTCCTTTACGTTGTAGAACATTATCTAAAAATTAGAAAAACACGAAAACATTTCGTATCTGGCTAATACCTCGACAGATATTGAATTATACAAAAGTAATTTACGTGTTAAGAAATAGCAAAGGTACCAGTTTATTTGACAGAAACAACTACATTCAAAAACTAAAAATTATACAAAAAATAACTATTAATTCAACAAGATTCAGGCAGTTCTGGATAACATCCCAAGACAAGACGAGGTGATCTTACTTAGGAGACATTAACGCTCGAATTGGAAACAATATAATACCTGGTGTAAAAATCGATTCAACGAAGAACGCCAGAAATCAGTAATCGATTAGATAATAACAAACAGAAATCTCCACCGAAAAAGAAACCAGTCAGAGTATTAACATATGCAAACGCTGGAACTAACCATAACCTACTAATGGCAAAAATTATCTTCAAAACCCAATATACCAAAAAGCAAAGACCTATCAAAGTAAGCAAACTAAACATGGAATCACTTACAGTTTACAACAAAATTACTCTGACTTATTAGTAAAATAAATAGTAATCGCATCATGGAAAGTAACAACGTTGAAGCTGCCTGGATAAAAATAAGTTCCAACACACTCAACCCAAAGAATATCTAACAAATTCAAAACCATACACAAAACCCCGGTTTACAGAAGAGGTTAATAAACTAGCAGATGAAAAACGAAAAGCATATCTAAAGTATCGATCACAAAGTTTAACACTAAACAAATACAAATCTATAAGAAATGCAGTCAACAACAACATCCAATATGTTAAAAGAGCACTTTGGGAAAAGTTTTCATCAGACACTACTTTTATGGAGGTCAGAAGAAAATCTGGAACATGTTAAGAAACAGGAAAAAACCAATCAATATAAACACAACTAAAATAACACTCTGTGATTGGGAACCTCATTTCTGCCAACTTTACAGTGCTGGCACTAACGCAATAAATCCTGACCTAGAACAGACTGATAATTATACTCAAGAACCGTGATGAGAAACTGAAACAATTGATCATGAAATTAAAAGATCGCAAATCGCCTGGAGTAGATGAAATATCTAACGAGCTGCTGAAGTATGCAGGCTGTGCATACTTTTCAACAAAATCGCCGACTCCAACAAAATACCTGCCGAATGGAATGAAAGTATAACCATACCAATGTTGCAAAATGAAGCAAAAAATCCCCTTCAAACTACCGTCGAATCACGCTACTATGTTCAGTGCTAAAGCTATTCATTAAAATTCTGAAAGAAAAAATAGTTTCCTATGGGCTATGGGAAGAACAACAAGGCTTCAGAAAAAGCAGGTCAACTGTAGATGCCATCTTTAGAGTTGCTGAAAAATCAATAGAGTACAGCAAAACAGCTTATATATGATTCATTGGTCTTACTAAAACTTTTAACCGCTTGAGACTTTGGAATATGAAAAGAGTACACCCAGACATAATTAACATCATGATTAAATTAAACACTGACAACCAGAATCAAATACAGATAGAGAGACTGGAAAGGGATACATATTGGGGCACAATGAAATAAAAATGATATGCTACGCGGACGAGGAGGTGTTGAATTCGGAAGATGAGGAAAATCTGCAGAGAATGTTCTTTCGATTTGAAAACACAGCTGCCAGGTACAATATGGTGATATCGGTGGACAAATCCAAAGTACTTGCTATATCGAGGGAACCGAAAAGATGTAAACTGGCAATATACAACGAACTAGTTGAATAAGTCTTGAGGTTCAAATATCTCGACGTCAACATCACGAGCAGCAGAGACCGCCAAGAAGAAGTTAAGGCTCAGACAACCAAAGCGGTCTTAATATCCAGATAATTGCGAGATGTAGTATGGCGTAACAAACATATCACCATACAAAGTAAAGTCTGCATATATAAGACCTGCGTACGACCTTTTATGACGTATGCTGTGGAAAGAGTTGAAAACTCCACAACAAAAAAAATCATCCGAACAACTGAGATGAGAACATTAAGATCCATAGCGAGATACAATTTGAGTGACCATAAAAGAAACGAAGAGATCCGAGTGCTTTGCGACGTCCCAGATGTTGTAAAATGGTCTAAAATCAGACGGCGGCAATGGAGGGATCATGTTGAGGGGATGGATGACAGCAGATTGCCGAAGTTTGCAAGGGACGATCTCCCAAGATCTAACAGACCTCCTGGACGCCCACCCATACGATGGTATGAAACCTGGAGCTCATCATCTCAGCTGCGACTCTAGCAGATAGAGTACAAGGCAAACGCCTTACAAAAAGAAGAAGAAGATTTGAACGTTTGTTTTCTTCGTGGAAAATGGAATGGCATCTACTTACCCTACATATATACAGTATTACTTCAATCACAGATTAAGAACCCTAAATTAATTAACTTACTGTTAATATTCTTAAAAATGAAAAATCAATCTCCTATATTTAAATATATAGGCATATATAGGATGTATTGATGACAGGAAGTAATAATTTAATTGATATGCTCTTTTTCTTATCTTATTTAAAATATTCTTAACTTAGTATTTGGTATGTAACACTTTTCACAAATGGTCTATGTTACAAGAAAATAAAAATAAATATTTAAATAAAAAGGTTTTAAATAATTAATATTATAATACGCCAATCATGTAATAATAAAATGCATACCATGAATTAACAATATTTATGTAAAAAAGAAGCCATTATTTAAAATCGTTAATACATTTTTTTAAACAAATACTGTATAAATTAATATTCATGAAACTGCGGACTAAAATAGAATAATTTTTTCAATTGAAATTAATTCCTATACATATACACTACTACGTAAAATAATAATCACCCGAAACCACAAAATCAAGCTAAATCTGCCAATCGTTATTAATGAAATTATGTAATGAAACATTCATGAATTTGTCAGCTGAAATAAACAGAATTTTATACATGCCATTTATTCTGTCTATAAACCTCGCGTAAAATCAAATTGAATCGGTCGCTAGGTAGATTATTGAATTGTAATTTTAAAATTTCATTCATTCCATTGCACCAGTATTATTAGTATATAGAATGCTGATTTATCAAAATTGAATTTTCCAATATTGTTTATATTTTATTGAGATGAATACTTAATATAAAAATGAATTTTACTATTTATTCTGTAAAAAAATAGTTAAATTATTATAAAAAACAATAATTTTTGCTATTAAAATTGCACTGAACTGCATATGATTGTATTAAAATTACCAGAATTCGAATATGGATTGGTCCTATTTTGTCTATGTAACTATTTTTATTACTAAATAATTTATTAATAATTTGTTGATAAATCATCGTCACTTTTTTTAATGGCGAAATAACTGTTGCAAGTCTAAGCAATAATATTTTTTTTTAAGTTATAAAAGTGTTTTACATCTACACTTAAAGTGATAATTTTTTACTTATGTGTTTAATTTTAAAGGACCTAAGGACTGTTATAATATTATCAGTTGAATAAATGTTAATTAATTTTTCAAAGTTTTTCCACATGCTCCAGAAAATTATCACTTAAAATTAGGTAATGAGTACTTAAACATTTATTAAAAAGCTATAATCTAGCATGGACTTTCATATAAGTAATAATATCGTATAACATTCAGAAAGAAAAAATTATAAATAAACATTTTGTAATTTATTAATAACTATTCATCAAAATCCATAATGCTTGAGCTCTTTTAAATTATAAACGGTTCGTTTTTTTATTATACTGATTAAATGAAAAATTTAATTAATTCAATAACAAATATATAATTGTCTTTCGCATGCACTGTACAAACAGAGTTACGTGATGTTTTTCAGTACACCATTAAACGAAATTGTATAAATAAATAAAATTACATGCGAAATATAAAAGCCAATTATTTTTCACATATGACAAAAGCCATACAGGCTAATTTAAATAATATTTCAATTTATACTAAAAATTTTAATTTGAATAAGCATTCATCCCAAGTTTCAATAAAGGAAAATTCAATTTTACGCCCCGTGAACATACTCAATGGCGCATACATAATAAAAAAAAAAACGTACTGAAAGCAAGAACACAACAAACGCCATTGAATATGAAACACACTTCGTTCTGTATACATTTACATATTATGAAAATTTTTATAAGCATTTTGAAGGCATGATTTATAATATATTTAGGATCTTGTACTAGCTGATTCCGTTTATCCTCACCGTTCCCAAATCCGTTTCCCTGTTGTATTTTGGGGGAGGCAATGTATAAAAATCGATAACGCAAGTACGTCGGGACGAACTGTTTTGTTTATGTATAGTTATTGAGGTCACTTGTTGTTGAGGTAAGTATGAGAAGAGGAGTTATGTATATCCGTGTATGCCTATGCGTTTAACTCATTTTAACATTTATCATCTGGCTTTGTTTGTAATATTTTAATATTGTTTCTTTTATAGAGTTTTGTAGATGCTATATATACACAAATGGTAATATTATTAATTAATGGTGATAATATTATAAATCAAATACATGATAAAAATATTAGATACTATAAGTAAATGTTGGGGTTGGAGAAAAGCAAATTGACAGAGTAGCATTACACATAAAAGTACTGAAAAGTTTTTATGTGTTCTAAACTTTAATTACTAATATGTTAGGAAAATTTTGTGATAAAATAGCCTCTGTAATTTTAGTTTCTTCGTATATTATAAACTGTTAAATGTTATTGTTATTTATATATTTTTAACTATTTTATTAGGTACATGTTTCAAATTATTTAGACATATGAAAAAATATCACAAGAATAATAAATTAAGCCGAACCTTACATCGCAAAAAAAAATACATCTTCATATATTTTACTGGTTTGCATATTTTATAGGCAGCTCGTCTTGGGACGACAAAACCCTTTTTGTACACACCGCCCTGCATATTACCCTCAAGGCAGTAACTTGAGTGGGGGAGATGGATTTAGTGTTAGATGTACATTTTTTTTTGTTATGGCAAGCAGGTGTCTAGAAACTCGGGTTGAATCCGAATGACTCTATGAATTAAAGATGAAGTAGTTATGTATTCTCGCTTTAATTTCGTAAACTAGACATAAAAGTTGCCTGCCTAAAAAAATCTCGACAATATTTGTGTTAAAAAATACAATATTGCATTTTATGCAAAAAAAAATCAAAAGTTTAGGGACATTATAAATAGTTTAAATATTTTTTTGAATATATAAGAAATAAATTTGCATATTATACTAAGCAATGCCACTGGCATGTTTTACCCGAGCCGAAGGTTTGGTAGAGAATGTATATTAATGTTTATAGGTTAAGCTAAAATTGCAATTCTGTTAATAATTAAGGTAGAAGTTAGCCAACCATTAAATTCTCTCGTGCATATTGATGTTTTATTTAATCATATTAAGTAATTTCAGGGGTAATAATCTTTAATGGTGCTCCCAGGAGACTTATAAAAATAATAATTTCTAATTAATGAACCACCATCCTTATGAATTATTTTTTTCTTATCATTATTCAAATAGAGAACATTTTATTAAAAAAAATAATAAATAATGATTTAACAGTTATGCAATCAATTAAGGCTTCAATTAAATAACGAAACATATACTCGATTTGGAAGGCCGTTACCTTCTATTTGCTAAAATCAGGATTTATACATCGGGACAAAATCTATGCCGACAATAAATTATACTGAATTGTTTGTACATATCGACCTGGTAATAAACAATACATATTTCATTCCATGTTCCAAATGTCTGTTTGTTTAATAAAATGATTTTTAACATTTAAACAAAGATATCATATCATATTCCATCATTTTATTAAAATGGAAGTTAGGTACAATTTTATATTGTATAATAATAACTAATAAAATTACATGTCAGTACGTAAGTAATCATTAAGTAAGATATAACATGATGTATAAAACATTATTAACGCAACCCGTCGTTCGAAAATCAAACGTTTAAATCTTTTATTATTTTATAAACACAAAAAATATTATATTAGCTAATTTACGAAACAAAATTAAATTTAATAAAATTTTATTAATAAACATATTTTCTTTGGGTTTAAACTACTTCATGATCTTTATTTAATACATTACGATTCATTTAATAAATATAATAATTTAATTATAAAACTGGGCTATATGAAATAAATAAAATTACAAAATTCATTTAAAAATTATTATTTGTGTATATATAACTTGTAAAATATATTAACACCAAAACCTCCATAGTGTAGTGGAATGGTGTAGTGGTAATGTAAATAAACGAGTGAAACTTTAACAAGTATAGTTTGTTTGTTGACTGACCTATGATGTGATACTGTACAGATCGTAGAGCTGCACAGGGTCCTAGCGGTTCGGAGAGTTCGATGCGTCGGAGGATATTCGCTGGGATGAAAAGTCTGACTGGGTTCGGTTCCCGGTCGAGGCACGGATCTCCCGGCCATCGTTCCATCTCTCTGCCTGAAAGTACGCGACTTTACATTTCCACACTTGCTACATATTTTAGTTGGCAATTATCAGGAGGATCTTTTGCAACAGATGCGAAGTTTACAAGAACTTTTGAATTTTGAACTAATAGAAACATATAACTCATTGCAGTAGTTAGATGTAGAAAAAAATTAGTCCAAGCTATAGTCTAGAAATATATAAGTTTTTTTAATCATTTTTTTAATATTTCATACTAATAAAACAATTCAAATTATTTGGAATTTTTATCAGACACTGAATTGAATTCAGTTTAAGTATGGTAGAAAATTTAGTTATCCAATTGCTCTAATTAATCTCATCCGTTATGGTATATATAGGATTATTTAAGAATTAAGTTTGACTTTTCATCTTAGGAATCAATATTTATATGTTTCTTTAGATTTACAAGTTTTTGTAAACTTTCGTTATGTACATTCTTTCGACGTATGAAATTGCTTAGTTGCCATGTTATGATTCTAGGACAAATCAATTGCTGATTAATTTATTATACATTTATAAAACTTATAAAACATTTGATTTATACAAGAGGCAAATGCAACTTGTCATTAAAACTCTAAATTATAGAAAATTTAGAAGATTATTATTCTGTTTCGTATAACTTCATCAAAATTATCAACATTAAATTCTACGATGTTACGATTTAAGCTTCATCTGGCATTTAAAAAATTAATATCATAAATAATCCATAACAGAAGGCTGGTTATGGCCTTGATCTTTATCAGATGATGTAATTGACAAAGCATGTAATTAAATTACACTGTAATCGCATTTAATCAACTAAGCATCCCCAATCGGCCTTTGATTGTTAGATGCAGAAAATCTGGCATTTAATACGATCATACAAAAGTCTAATCGATAAGATTAGATTTAGAGATAAGCATAATTCTATTATTCTATTTTCCACTAAATAATATGTTATAAACGTGGTAGTATTTTAACTAAATGATTTCACAAAAAGCTTAATACCATTATTTAAACATTTTAATTTGTATAAGGTATATTAATAAATATACTTTGTTTTTATCACACACAATAAAATAAATTTAAAAAAAACACTAAAAAATTTATTCTACTGTATGATAGAAACAAAACATAGTTATTAATCTACCCTATCTATCATCAGTAATGGTATTAAGCAAAAATCAAATTTTAATTTGTATTTCAAATTATATTAAAATACTTTTTTCTTATGATTTGATACAAATAGCTTCACCCTTCTATTAGCAACACTAATAATTTTGTATCTTTTATATTTACTTTTAAATACCAGGTTATTTTTATTCAATATGTAGTCAGAACCAGGGGTGTCATTGTGGATTCATTATATTTGTTTTCTGATTTTGCACTAGGCTTATATTTTTATAAAATTATATTATCTGTTTTTGATAATTAACTTCATTTCTTAAAACTTTTTACACAAACTATAATAAAGAAATATAATCTAACAGAAAAGCATCACTTAAATATTATCCCACGTGCAGTCTTAATTGGAATAATGCCTCGGCTTGTTGAAACATATATGGTCCAGATGACACCATATTTTTGATAACTTGCAAATATTTGACAAAAAAAATAAAATCCTAAATTTTAAATTTCAGCTAATTCTATCATTACCATCGCATCTATTCTTCTGCTTCCTTCTACTTAATTGCAGTAGATTTCTAACGTTTTCTAACGAATTAGTATGTATTTCCTACATTGTTTCTTCTATTTTTTTTTCGATCTTTTATATAACTTGCTTGTATATTTGTTAAATTATACTATTTAGGTCTTTTGTAAAGTTAAGTTATATTTATTTAGTTTATCATTTTATATTTTTATCACAAATTAATTTTACTTTTTACTTTGTTTTGTATAACGGTTTATTATTTATTTGGTGACCAATGGTTTCGATACATTAACGTACCATTTTCAAACCGTAAGTAAGTTAAACTACAATGGGTGCGGTATTTATATAAAAGAGGAATAAGGTTTTACAATGGCATTAAAGATCTACCTTTAATTCAATGTAATTTGGGCTATTTAAGAAAATTTTTACCTTCGAAATATAGATTGGTCTATCTAAAATAACAACTTTCCCTTATCGGCTTTAGTTATTATCAAAATTTCAAAAAGTACTAAAAATTTCTACATGCAATTCAATCTTTGATCAATTTACAAAAAACCGTCTATTCCCTATGAATCTTAACTCTCACAGATTATATGGTTTACTAAAAATTCACAAAGAAACATTCCTGATCTGTCACGTAGTTTCTTCCGTTAATTCTCCCGCTCATAAAGTAGCATGTCATCTTAATTCCTTATATAAACCGTTAATAGATTTTAGAGACCCAAGATCAATAAAAAAACCTCAAAAGAGCTGACCGATAAACTGACGAACTTCCCAACCCCATCCAACCATAAGCTTGTATCATTTGACGTATCGAACATGTTTGCAAAAATTCCACCTAAAGACTGCTTAGAAATAGTCAAGAAATCATTTGAAAATTGTAATGTAAAGATAACAGTTCAAACAGAATTTATTGATATCCTAGACATTATTCTAGACAACAATTATTTTATCTTTGAAAACAAATATTGTAAACAAATAGAAGGG
Organism: Ontholestes murinus; assembly: GCA_963969525.1. Lineage (NCBI taxonomy): Eukaryota > Metazoa > Arthropoda > Insecta > Coleoptera > Staphylinidae > Ontholestes > Ontholestes murinus. The sequence continues at coordinate 30,447,624 of OZ018389.1, forward strand.
CTAGCAATAGGTTCACCTTTGAGTCCACTGCTAGCTGAAATATTCATGTGCAACATAAATATTCAATTTTAAATTATCAGATAGGTAAAATGCTTATAAAAATGTGGTTTAGATCAGTATATGATATTATAGCTTCCTTTTCAGTTACTAAAAGACAATTAACACAATTTTTAAACTATATCAATTCCCTATACCTTAACATAATGTTCCGAAACCGAAACTAACAACAATATAAAATTCCTACACCTCTAAATAACAAAAACTAACGAAACACTAACATTTGACATATATATATAGAAAACCTACATATACAGACCGATAATTAATAATAGTTCCAATCACCCCTATAAGCACAAACTAGCAGCCTTTAGCTCAATGATCCCTCGCGCATTCAATATTCCTCCTACACAGATTCTAGAAAAAGAAATAGATTTCATAAAAGAATTGCCATTTAAAACCTCCTGAATTGATAAATTAATCAACCAACAAAATATACAGTGGTAAAAAACATAGAAAATAGTGTTTTATTTCATTCTACATTTCAACCAACAAAAAAATAAAACAATCAAAAAATACATATATGCTTAGAAACTCGAAATACAAATTCATATATCTCCCTTGCTTATTTCGGTAATATATTATTCAAAATTAAAAATATCTCACATAAACACAATATAAATGTTGCATTTAATCGATTTGCAAAAATTAAGAATTTTTTGTTTAATTCTAAAACTAAAATACTGACTGCTTACAGATCAGGGATATACAAGTTAACATGAGAATCTTGTAAGAGTGTGTGTATGGGTCAAACTGGTCGTAATTTTAAGACTATTTACAGCAAAACGAATAGATAAGTCGTCTTTCGCCAAACATGTGTTTGAAAATAATCATTTTTTGTACTTTCGGTTATTCACTTTGCCGAAAAGGGACGAAAAATGGATCTCCTAGAATCATTAGAAATTCATAAAGCACGCGATAATCCGGGAACCCCAGTAATTAATGACCAGCTTGACCTAGAATACACTCCCATCTTGAATGCCATTGTAAAACCTTAATACTCTTTTATATAAATACCGCACCATTGTAGTTTAATTTACTTCGGTTTGAAAGTGGTACGTTAATCAAAAATATTGGTCACCAAATAAATAATAAACTCTTATACAAAACAAAGTAAAAAGTGTGTTTAATTTGTAATGTCTGCAAAATATGCATTAGTGTCTGCAATCACCTCCTCGTTTGAATAAATCTATATCCCGCCAGCCATTTCTTCAAATTGGGGAACAAATAGTAGTTCGAGGGAGCCAAGTCTGGAGAATAGGGGGGATGTGAAACGAGTTGGAATCCTATTTCCATTTTTTTGCGACCACAACTGCTGAGGTGTGTGCTGGTGCGTTGTCGTGATAAAAAATGACTTTCTTGTGGGCCAATCGCGGGCGTTTTTCTTGCAGCTCAGTTTTAAAATAGTCCAATAACGATAAATAATATTTACCTGTAATAGTTTTACCCTTTTCCAGATAGTCGATAAGGATTGTTCCTTGCGAATCTCAAAAGACAGTCGCCATAACATTTCCGGTCAAAGGAAAGGTCTTCGACTTTTTTGGTGCAGATTCCCCCTTGGTAGCCCATTTTTTGGATTGTTGTTTGGTCTCGAAGTATAGTAATGTATCCATGTTTCATCCACAGTTTCGAAACAACGCTTAAAGTCCTCTGGATTCTTCTGGAACAGCTGCAAACCATCCTTGCTTCCTTGCTTACTTCACACGATTTGGTTTTTGGTCAAGCGTGAGCAATCGCGGCACCTATCTTGCGGATAGCTTTCTCATGTCCAAATATTTATGCAAAATATTATGTACCCGTTCAGTCGAGATGCCCACAGCACTAGCAATCTCACGCACCTTAACTCTTCTGTCATCCATCACCATATCATGGATTTGATCAATGACTTCTGGAATCGTAACCTCCACAAGCCGTCCAGAACGTTCAGCGCCACTTGTGCCCATATGGCCAGTCCGAAATTTTTTAAACCACTTCTAATCGAAGGTGCAGAGTCACCGTAATGTTTATCAAGCTTCTCTTTAGTTTCCTGATACGTTTTGCCTTTCATAAAGTAATTTTTAATCACCACACGAAATTCTTTTTCGTCCATTTCTTGAAATCACGAATGCCAACACAAAGAAAAGACAATTATGGTCTATTTCCGTTATTTAGCTTTATTTTAATAATAAAATCGGTAACGTAGATGAAATATTAACGAAAGTTACCTTACTGTCCTGCAAAATAGTCACCTTTCATAACTATGCACCGCTGAGATCTGCTATACATATTCTGGAAACTTTTTAAGGGGGCTTCTTTTGGGATGAAGTTCAAAAACCTGAACACGTTTTGTTGGATGTCAGGAATATCGAGAATGGTGATGTTTAATTTGCATCACCCTCTTTTTTGCGGAGAACTGTTTGGCAATATTGGATGTGTGACATTTAAGTTACCCAGAATTAGTATTTCTTTAAAAAGAAATTCTTTTTTTGTTCGATAATCTAATTTTCTTATATGAAAGGTTGTCCAAAGTATCATCAACATTCAATTCTAACCAATCCATAACCTGAAATACACAATTCAACTTGTATGTTATTGTTTTTAAAAGTTTCAACGTAATAAATTGAAGTTTTCTGAATTTACAATAAAATCAGTTTGGTTTAAACACTAATACCTTTCCAAACTATTACAAGTATCCCAAATATATCTACTTTTTTCAATTAAAATAAATCAGCATTAGTATCAAGGTTTTGTACCTGAAGTAGGCTTTTAGGTATATGAATCTTTTAATAGGCTGATTAAAACTTCCATTCCGTAAACTAGTCATAAATTATTTAGTAAGACTGTAATTCTGTAGATGTATGTGTATACAGAAAGAAAAGAAGAAGTCAAAGCGAAAGGTCTTGGTTTAAAGTATTTCTTACTGAGCTAATGTGGCAAATTGTCCACCCCTTCAATATACGTTAAATAAAAGATGAACCAACAAAGCCTACATTTAATTATCTCCCAGAAGATAAATTTGATTGGTTTTATGATAACTGCAGTTTGTACAATTTAATATTTTTTAAATCTTCACTTATGTAAGATATTTTATTTCAATAAAACGTTAGTACAATTAGTTCATCATCATTCTTAATCTGCCTGTTTCGAGGAATCTAGTTTTTTTTTTGAATGCCAATTCAATGGAAAATGAATTTTCAAAACTACAAATAAAACATGGAATTCAATAAGTCCATTAATTTAAACAAACCTAGTAAACAATTGTTTCATCAAGGCCGTAGCTTATTATAGTATTAATTATATCTTGTACTCCTAATAGATATTCTAGACTCCATAGTAGTAATCACAGAGTGTAATTGTTTTATATCAATTATAAGCTGAGGTAACTATAAAATTCTCAACCACATTACTTCAGGCTCCGCTAGAACTCAATTGTCTTGGTTATTAAGGAACTCTTATACATGCAATAGACAAATGGTCACTCAGTACTTCACTATCATACATAAAAGGGCATTTTAATATATTAATAAAGTCGTTAATAATGTTACTAATTTATGTAAGAGTTTTCAGAAAAAGGTTTTAAGAGAGATAAACTTTTTTCCTGTAAATTTTTACACACATTTAGTATTTTTATTGAAGACTTTCTCAATAGGCAAACACACTTTTCTGTGTATGAACTTCTCTTGCTTGCTTTTGCTCTATGAAAGACGTTCTCAATAGATGAACCAAAGAAATTACTTCCTATAGCATAAGCTTCGATTTTAGGTACAAGGCATCACAAATCATATACTGAATACTTGTTACGCTACTTTCTTAATAAAACCATAATTTCACATTACGCAGAGTAAAACACTTTCCAAAAATTTATTATCAGTTTTCTGACACATGTTTTAACTTTAATAATTATCGCAACGGGAGAAAAACTTGTGAGATAACTGATAATAAAATTACAAAACAAAGCAAGTGTAATAACTTGGTAAAATTTCATTATATATGTAGTAAATCGCTATGGTTGAGAATTTACACAGCTTTTAGTGTTGGAACACTGCAACAATTGTTTCGCCACACAATGACTTCATCAGGCAGAAATTGTAGGTTATATAACCACTTGTCGTCTGCGTGATGGTCGTCAACATTGCCAATTATGTAAATTTTCAACCAGGCTGCATAATAAATCATATTTAAATTAATAAACTTAAGATATCAACAAAATTGCTTTACTCGATTTACACTTATTTATATAAATATTATAATTTACTTGGTTAGTAGAATTAAATACTATAAACTATGAGTTCTCTTGTATTATTACATTACAAGAATAGCTTATTAAATTAGAAGAGCTGTACTGAAAACCTTTCCTATTATATTGTACAGTGGTTCCTAATGAATTCAAAATTTATTTTGTCAACCTTTTCTAATAAGAGATAGTTTACTCACAAGGATACCTAAAATAACCTAAATTTTCAAGGTAATTTTAACAAAATAGTTGTTAAAATGATATATATCTTTACTAAAACACATTATTCAATGTGACCGTGGTAGCTGTGAATAATTCTACCTTCATTATTGATTTATCATAAATACTTCAGAAATACGTCAGAGCAAAAGTAAAAAATTACTAACCAATCTTTATAGTAATTGTTTTAGGCTTGGTATTTTCTTGAAATGGATTCCTAAACGTATTCTGAACCATTTTGCGCAGGTTACGAATGAAAGGTTTGACAAATTATCACAGAAATCTGAAAAGGCAAAATTATTTGGATAATTGATAATTAATTAATCAAGTTATTTACTATTAAATTTTATTTTACTTGCGATCGTTTTTTCTTCATTAATAAAACATAACTTTTAAAAATAGGATTCGATATTAATAGCGCTTTCCGATGTACTCGTTGTCGTTAATCCAAAAATATTAGTGCAATGCACAAAATAATTCTCTTCAGTGAAAATATAATGTATGTTTTGTTTTCTAGCGTATAAATTTAAAACTTTAAATTCATTAGTCGTCTTTAATGAAAAAAAACCAATACTTCAGAAAATGATTCGAAAGTTCAAGGTCTCTAATAGAAATTGTTTATGATTTTCTCGGGAAAATTCATTTTTACTTGAGCAGCTAACTCATCCATTCATCAAACTTTCCTTAAGATATAGATGGTGAACATAAAAATGGACCATTTTAGCTCCTTATGGACCTATAAACTGGTATTACTTAAGTACATCGTTGCATTCATAATATATTTTGCATCATACAACTCTTGATCTTGCAGTTGCTTCGCCACGATTTGTAATGCACTAATTTAGACGGCATGGCATGCTATCAAATCAAGTGATCTATAGTATATCATCCAAAGCTTATCGTGAAACTTATCTGGAGGGTATTGAAAATTATACAGTCGCCTACCCATCGCATTCAAAACATGTTAAATGGGCGATAATTAGTGAATGTTAGATTTCTATGTTCTCCACGCATTAGTCTGACCCTCTTACAACCATCGTGAGCCCACAAGCAAAATCAAAACTTCTCATTTGATGCCATTCTCTCAATTTGATGCCATTCTTACACCCAATTCGCTCTTTCGATACTCCATTCTAGTCTATGTAGACGCTGAAATGGTGTAGAAGGAAGACATAAAAATAGATGATATGAACGGAACTCATAAAATCATAGCCGGCGATAAACAGATGACATTGGTCTTACACCTCTCATCCAATCATTTGCAATTGATCGAGTTGTTAAAAGTCTGCCTTATGTGGCAAAAATCTTAAGTGATTTTAATCGCCATCTGTAGTCCTCCGGGGACGTCCAGATCCAGGGCAACGTTGTTGAACCACTTCCTCGGACTATTTGGACCAACATCTTAATACCGTTGTAACATTTCAGTTTACACGACAAGCAATTTCTCTTAGCGGCCTTTTTCATGCCAATAATACGATCACATTCAAAATAATTTAATGGAAAAATGTTGTTGTAGACGTACTTTCTGCATTGTTCTCAAATTCAGAAGAAAATTGTGAACATATGAAAATTTCAAAAAAATCGTTCAACTAATTCTAGATATTGAATTGACGAGGCGGATACATCATGAAACTGCATAACACATTGAAATAAAACAACACATTTGGAAGGGGTTTCACTTTTATTGTTGAACACTGCAACATGTTTCGTATTCATCTGCCTGATGAAGCCTCTGTGTGGCGAAACATGTTGCAGTGTTCAACAATAAATATGAAACCCTCCCAACGGTGTTATTTTATTTCAACAAATTCTAGGGTTTGCAATTTTTATAGAAGACATGACAGTGTTAAAAATAACGTAATTGTTTTAATTTCTTTAGATGTAGATTGAATTAGAAAATAAAAATTAAAACATTAATCATGAATTCTTATTAAAATATGTATTTCATCAATAAACTTAAATTAATAAATATTCTATGATTAAAATTGTAATTAAATTAATAGCTAGCTCTCGGTTCTCGTGTTGGCCCATTGTATTCATAGTAATCTTCAAAATTAATCGTAATTCGGCCTTTAATCTTATGAACCCGTTTAATTACATAACCTCTTTGTAGTATTATTCACTTTAATCTCTATTTATATAATTAATTTAGAAGATATACGTGTATATCTCACCATTCCATATTATTAATATTGTGAAATAAAACGCTGCATTATCAGTGCTTCTTGAATGAATAACTTATAATAATTACTATAAGATATTATATATAAAGTATTTATTAGTTAATATAAAGATAAATTGCATTTGCTCTCTAGATTTAAAATCAAATAACAATTTTATTACAGAATATGTACAATTGATTTTTTTCTTGGAATCATAATATTTTGATGTACCCTAATCTAAACCCCCCGATTAATTGTTGTTGCCGCCCCAATAAGTTGCCTTGGTATGTTTTCGTATCCATCCCACCTATATTATTGGTGTTAGGTGTTGAATGTTTTTGTCGCTAAAAGTTACAACCCTTTAATTAAAACGAAGAGAAAAACACAAACCATCCGTGATTTTCCCTGAACGCTAACAACTTCATGGAGACAAACCGACTTATTTAGGATAACATTTAACTTTACCACGTAGTAGTAGACATAAAACTGGCCAAACAGCTTGTAGTAGTTTTGTTTTGATTTTACTCGATCGCTCTTTTAGTTGCATCTGTTGATATTTTTTTTACTTTGATTGTATTTTTTTTTTTTCATAATTTCTGTGTGTAAACAAATATATATTTTACAGTCACTTATGGATAATAAGAAATAAATTTAATGAACGATTAAAAATATTAACTAGTTTAGTTTTTATAATGTTTCTTAATATATTAAATATATTTATACAGTAAATAATATTTACGTTACATTTCTCTCACTTAATTCTTTTTAATTTGTTCAAGATTTTCAGAAACTGCTAACTTGTACAGTAATTAATATTTGCGTTACATTTATACTCACTTAATTCTCATTAGCACAAATTTATATTTGTGCAAGATTTCCAGAAACTGCTAGCTTGTATAATAATTTGACTACATAATCAATATAGAAAAAATATAAAACGGTCTCAAAATATAAATAAAATGTACCGTTTGTAACATGTAGCAGGCACTCGTAGGGATTTTGTAAGTAAAATCAGATATACAAATTGCTGCACTCCTTGCCAATTAGCAAAAGAGTATAAAAATTTATTTCAACTTTATTTTAATAAAACTAAATCTCAACTTTTTAAATTTATTATAAATAAATAAGCAACCAAATTGGCAATAATATCAACTTTATAGCGGGGTTTACTTATACATATTTTATGAAATTAACAACTCGAATAATTGCAATTACCTTGTTGTTTGACCTACTTATTATGACTCAAAATTTTTGCAGCTAATTTAACTTTTTTGCCAATTTAAGTACACATAACCCCTAAATTAACCAGCGTCAGTCCTAACATTACGCTAATTGTGGTGAAAAGCAATGCAGTGGAAAAAAAATAGCGAAATGAACACGGAAAGAGATAACGGATAAAAGTGCCCTCATTTCGCCACTGCGTTTTTGTTCTTAATATACGGAGAGGCAAAATATACTCAGGATATTTTTCTATAAGGAATTAAAATTAAATGTAAATTAAGAAAGATAAATAAATATATATAAAATTATCATTGATCAAAAGACATATATGTTGTTATGGTATCTTTAAGCATTAAATATTTCTCTAGTTTTTTTGAAATATTGCAGAAATTTGGTTATTATAAATAAGTAGTATTAATAATTTCTATTAAGTTGAATATTTGAATATAAAATATTTCATTCAGTCTTGTAATTTATGTTTTTACGTTTATGCGAATGAGTCTATTATATTAAGACATTATCTCTGCCTCTCTAAACGATTCCTCATTTTTACCATCACTAAATCGAATGCAATCACATTCGCCCACCAAAAAAATAAAACAAATTCCTCATTACTAAAATCTCTTTTTTTTTATTAAATTTTCTTGTTTGGATTTTCTGTAAAAATAATTATTTCTACATAAACACTAATCATTTCAATTCCCATTACTGACTGCTATATAATGTAATAAGTTTTATTAAGAGCATCTTAATCATGAATGTTCAATAAAACAAATTATATACTACAGTTTTCCTACGTCTAATTTTAAGCCTTAGAAGTATACAAATTTTAAAAACTGCTAAAACTTGAATAATACTATCACGCGAGGTGATGAGATAGTAAATTAAAATTAAGATGACATGCAAAAATCGCATTACTTATGACTTTTATATAAATATTCTTCTCAATGGATTTTAACATAGAGATTGTCGAAACCAAGAAGGGCAATATTAGGTGAAGAGTAACACTTGTTTTATTCCATAGTGTTATTATTTATTATCTCAGCTTAAACTTTGATAATGGCCTGCGAGGACCGAAACACGTGTCAGGCAACTGAAAATAAAAACATTATGGACAAGTGTAACACTTCTCCTAATATTAACATCTGTCACGCGACAAGCATCAACTTTATCAAGAAGACCAAATTTAGCTTCCAAAGAATGTCCTTCTTTACTTCCCATCGGATTTTCACATGTAATCACCTAAGCAAATTTGAGAAAGGTTTTCTTCGATAAAACAATAACAATAATAAGCATTGGTACTTTATCATCCTTATTGTACAACAAATAAGACATTTTAAAATAAGAAACTATAAATTACCTAATTTAAACTACTATAAGAAAGGAAATATATTGGTAAAAATCAGAATGCAGCGAAATATATATTAGGTTAAAAATTTACCCCTTTAAAATATGTTCTTCAAATATAAGAGAAATAATTTCTTTAACATGTATTATAATTGTAATTAAGTAATGATTATAAATTACGAAGCAGAAATAAATAGATGAGATTGGGGAAGTAAAATTCATGTTAAAAGAAGCGATGACAGAAATGAAGAATATGTGGATGAAATAAAAAATTAAGCAAGGAAATTAATGGTATTAAGAAAACTAAATAGAAAAAGAATAGAATAACCGGAAAATAAAGTCTGAAACACAATGATAAAGGGCCTAAAAATGTATACAAAAAAAAAAATTATTTAAGATTTATGTACAAAGAAATGAAATATCAAAATGTACGCCATACACAAAAAACAAGGTCACAGAAATAAAAATAATTATACCGAAGATTGCGTCGTGGGAAAAGAAGAAAAATTTATGAAATCTAAAAGCATTTTTAATGAAAGTAAAATTTTAATTGATTACGAATTAATAAAAAAAACAAAATGCAAAGAGAAAAATGAATTTATCAAACGAAAAAAGCTTTTAAAAAGTTAACAGAGTCAAAATGGGATATCAGAAGCTGATAATCAACAAATCAGGAATACAAATTGAACAAAACGCCAATGAATCTCTTCGACAAAAGGAAAATATACCACGAGAACAAAAAAAACTAATAAAGATATACGGCAAAGATGATAAATCAAAAGTTTACCAATACGAACGTAAGCATGGAAAAGAAAACATCGGAAAAGAGAACAAAATGGGTCAAGAAGGATCGAAGGTAATTAATTAAAAATTAGAATATACACATGGAACATGGGAAGTAGAAGGTAGAAGAAATAAGGAAACAAAAATATAAACATTTAGAATAACTAAAACGAAAAGAAAAACAAAAGGAATACAGATATTACATGGAGGTTATTGGTTAATAAGGTCGGGGGTTGGATAAAAGGATGGAGAATAAGGGTAGTGGGATTTATATTCGTCCCAGAAAAAGAAAATGAAAGATTCATAATTTTAATAATGTTGACAATATAAATTAAAATAATAGAAAAAAAAGAGTTGCATATTACTTGTAGCATATCAAGCAAATAAAGAAGCAAAGAAAGAGGATACGAATACATTTTTCGATAACTTACAAACAGTATCGATCAAGGAATAAAAATATAATGATCTTAGGAGACCTAAGTTGGAGGGTAGGTAACCAGGACAGCGGTTTAGATATTTTGGGAAAAGAAGGAGAGGATATTAGAAATAATAATAATTGAATAATGATTTATATAAAAGTGGAGAAATAATAATATCCAGATGTAGAAAATAACTTAATATAACCAAACTAAAAAAAATTACACATATATCCAATTAACATAGAAATGAAAAATTAATTATAGATTACTATCAATTAGCAAAAATATTTGCAACAATGTTAAGTACACAAATGTAAAATATCAGATTAAAATAAGGACCGACCACCAATTTCTAAGAATAGACATGACGTGACAGGTTAGACCAAGGCCAAAAAACAGGAAAAAATATAAGAGGATATAAACTCAAGGAAGCACAAATCCAAAGAAAATACCAAGAATCGCTTCAAATGAAATTTAGCGAAAAGGAAAAGAGATATAGCATAGTGAAATAATAATTATAATAAACGTCTTTATTTGCTCACAAAAGCAGTTAGCGGGGGCGCAGAAGACGTCCTGGTGACGGACTGGCAAGGAAGTAGCACCGGCGGTACTTTCTGGAACCAACACCTACTGGAGGCGGCACAGGGATCCCTGGCGAGGCTCACCATCGATTAACAGCCGCAGGCTTGGATTAAACAGTCTGTACTACTTGCTTGGGCTTCCACGCCACGTCAACGGATGGGCACCGGCTAGCTGTGAAAAAAGTAAAAGAAGAAGAGAAACACGTGTAAATTAAATACGTGGCCAGAGAAGAAGAGAATATATTACAAGACAGAAACAAAAATAAACAATTAATCAAAAGGCAAGAGGTTTGAATCGGCAAAGCAGACCAGGCTGACCACCAATGCTGATGGCAGACGTTCAGGTAAACTGAACGCCGGTAACAAAGAAATTGAGGCTACTCTACCACTTGACCCTTAAAACATTACAATTTATTTAAGTATATAATAATAACAATTTGCAAATACTAATCAAAGTAAATTACTTATTTACACAAGATAACATAAAACTAGTGAGTTTTAAACGTAGTTGCTTTTTGAAAGGGTATACCGCTAGTAACGTTATTGCCCTATCTAGTTTGTTGTGAAAGTTTACTGCAACGTAAATGGGAGACGTTCGAAAAATAACAAAAAAATGCGAATTGAATGGTAGACAGGAAACATAAAGAAGAAAATAGGAGGCCAAAACGTTAAATGGGAAAAAAATAACTACAAGCAAGAGAATAACAGACTCTGGTAAATACAAACATGAAGAAAAAAGCATACCTACAAATTAAAAAAAAAACTACACTAGAATCATGTATAAATTTTGGAAATATAATATATGAAACAAAATCCAAAACTATTTTACAGAACATTAAAGCAACTAAAACCAAACCTTCACAACATAATGAATGAACATTAATGACAAATATGGAAACATAATTACATACAAAGACAAAATCATGAAAGGATGGTTACAATATTTTAAAGATCTGACCGAACAAGAAATAGAAAAGAGCAAAAAAAAGCCATAAATAGAGATCAATTGGAATATTATGTTAACAAGAATTTTATAAAAATACAATAGAGGACAATCGACGTTGATTTAGAAGAGGAAGAAGTACGAAAGACTAGATATTCATAAAAAAGACAAATAAGCTAGAAACTAGGCAATGAACACACATGTTTTTATACATTTTTTAGTACAAAAAAACTATACTAAATACTTGTTGAATTTGGTTCTCGTTTATCACGTGGTGAAACATTTTTAATATTAAGGGTTGTTTATAGAAAGGCACTTGGTTTGTTTCACAAAAAAAAATTGTAAAACAAACCATGTGCCTTTCTATAAACAACCCTTAATATACTAAATCCACTAAAATGAATGTATAGTGTTAATAAATATATAATAAAAATGAACAATGAAGCATCAAAAACGTTTGAAACAAAGGAAGGAGTAAAACATGGAAGCCCATTGCAGTTTACACTATTATTCGACAAAACAATTAATTAAGCAAAGCAAAAGTTGAAAGCAGTCAAAATTGGATACTTTTTTTAGTTATTAGTACTGAAAGAGCTGCTATTTGCAGATCACATGAAAATGATGGCAAAAACAAGTCCTACAACACAAATAGAAAAACAATAGAGAAAGTACAAGAAAGCACTGGAACAACACAATAAACAAAAAACAGGAATAAGTAAAGAAAATTACTCAGGATAGAAAACATTGAGGGAATATTACACAAACTAAACAAAAGGAAGAACAAAAGATATGTACAAAATGTACATAATACCCTATATCGAATAGGTAGAAAGGCAAATGATAAAATAAAATATGTATTGACAAATTCAAAACATTCAATTTAAACATATCCATTAATATCACAAAAAAGCAAATTATTTAAAATACCATGGGTATATTTAGTCAGCTTAAAATATAGATAGGTCTTTTCTTATAAACATGTTACTAAATATTTTATCATCTCTCTAAAAACCTCAAAATAATTCTTAGAACAGAATATTTACTTACGTGCCTTAAAACTGAACTATTAAGTAAAACTAGTACAAGTTAGTTCTCAAGATAATATAAAAAATTTAAAACACAAAGATATCAACATCCATATAAATAAATTCTATAAAATTTAGTTACCAATATTTCTATAATTTATTTTATTCTATTATCTAAGCAAAATAAAACAATGCTCTTAATGATTGCATCATTTAACCTTATTCATTTAATATTCTAATAATATTTTACTTCCTTAACATAATATTTTTTATCCAAATGTGACTGTAACATTAAATTTATTTTACACGCTGTGTTTGGTTTAATTTTTTTGTTTTGTTTTAGTTTAGTAGAGCGTTTAATACGTTTAACACTTTTTACACAGAGAGATGGAGCGAACGAGTAGAACCTAGCAAAAAGTGCATCCGTGAAAAATTTTAGTAGAAAAATTTTTGACCGATGTTCAAGCTGATTAATTCCGCACTCGCGCTCTATTAACCAAAACAATAATAATTCTTAACCAAAACCGGCGGTTAGACAGTGAACATTTTGATCTTCTAGAGAGAAAATCAACAGATGCCTCCGGCACCCGTCCGTTCGGGCAACCGTTAATGTTATGCCCTCCGCAATTCGAAAATGGAGACGAAATGAGCGATTTGACATCGATCCCACCGACACCGCCCTCGCCGTCACCTTCAAAAGGAAAACTCACCGGGTCCATCAAAAAAGGCGCGAAACCCAAAAAATAAAACGAAAATAATAACGTGAAATCCGAAAATTTTGAATTGATTGAAATTTGCTTGTGTGATTCCAAAAAAAAAAAAGTTATAATTTCCTTTCCAATTGTGTTGACAAGATTGTTACTTATATTTTTTCTTATTTTGTGGTTAGTTCGATTTTCGGGGAAACCTGATGATTATCCGTGTGCCTAATTAGATAAGGATTATATAATTATGTAAACCCAAGAACTGTGATATAAATAAAGTAAAAGCAAAAATTCGCATTTCGTGATTTCACTGCAGTAAGTTGTGTTTGCAAAATTTGCTATTGCATAAAAAAAAACAAAACCTCCCCCAGAATAGGATCGGGATCGGATGACTAACAACCCCAAAAAACGCTTACCTTTTTTTATGTGTGTGGTTTCGTTGTGTTTCTAACCCGTGGTGCTTTTTTTATAAATTGTTTCTTAGTTTGTAATGCGACGATGGCGGAATGGATTTTGTGTAATGTATATATTGTGTTTTCATATTAGGATCTGGCATGAGGAATTCATCGAGTGCTGTCAATTTTTATACCCAAAATGGGACACACCATGTTGTCTGTATTATGGGGTGTTCGACTAGAAGTAGTATCCCGTTTTTCTATTTCGAAATAATTGAATATTAATGATTTAATTCTATAAGAACAGTGTACTTTTACAAAATATGGTGGTGAAATACAGATTTATATTTATACCAAAAATATTAATTTAAAAAAAAAAACATTAAAAAACAAATATATTTAGATGATTTAAAAAATGATTTAACATACGATTTTAATTTCTGAAATTAATATATCTTAGCGGAAGAAATTTTTAGATTCCACATATTTTTCATTTTCATCTAATTTTAGAAGAACAACAAACCCATGAAAATATCGATGTAATAAATAAATTGATGTCTGCCCTAAAGTTGCTTTAGCTGGTAAAATATTGCTATTAACTTGGTGAATTTTATTATTTATTTTATTTTGAACTTTCTTCAACTACAATATCTTTGCAAAATTACAAATTACAAAACATAGAATCAATTCAAAACCGACTTCTAAATACAAACACTTTAGGTAATTGTATATTATATTATAAAATATGTTTTAAATTGAAAACATAACAACATAAAGAAATAATATCGTAAAATATCCATTATCCATATGGTCTGTACTTCTCCATCTCTTCAAAGAAGTTCTTTGATTATAAAAAATATAACTTTTTCATTTCCTTTTAGCTTTTATTTTAAATATGTTTTTTTGTAAAGATAAATTCGAAATAGAAAATAAGGGCAGTTATTTGAATGAAATAGTTTAGAGCATTTTAGATGAAATGAAAGTTTAAACTATTGATTGGAATCAATTGTTTAAAAACTGAGGCACGAGCACTAAAAAAAAATTTTCAAATAATGACAAACGTGATATTTTAAAGTAAGTTTCGATAGTGATGTGTGCACCCACCCCCCATCGGTCCACATTGTTGAGCATGCGAATGTTTCCGCTTTTTTTTCGACTTGTTTTGTTTTCGTTGTACCATTTATATTTTTGACTGGGTTTTTCTTTTTATTTTGGAAACATTTTTCCGCACGAATGAAAGACCCAAAATCGAACTAATTAGTCTGTTTGGTACCCGTCTAGCTCCCCACTCGCCCAGGCGTCAGAAATTAAACCTCCGAATGAAAAGTTTGTCTCTGGATTCTCCGGAAAGTACGGAGCACGTGCAAAGGAGGAAGCATCACGGGGCCACGGCTACAAGTGATCCCCATTCAAACCAAAGCTCGTCCTCACGAATACAGTGTATGATTATTTTTGCAAAGTTTTTGAAAATTTCAAATGTCTAACAATTCTACTTAAACAATTTTCTGTATGCGAACGCTTCTTCATTTGTTACTTCTCTATTCCGTAGAGTGTATTGATTGAAATCCTACCTTAAATAATAAAAATATTAATTTATTTGAACGATATTAAAAAAATCCCATAAATATTATATTGGTCTTAAAAATGGATCAAAAATTACAATTTATCTACAAAATAAACTTATTTTTGTAGATTTTTTTAAATCTAAAACTGTTTAAGTAATTTATTTTAGCTTTAGTTTAATTTTTGTGAGATCTTATCTTACCAAATCCAATTTTTCAATAGGTTTGTATTGACTTATTAGTTTGATTTTCAAACAAACTCTAATATACCAAAAGAAAGCCTAGTAAATTACCAGAAAGATATTCCAAAGTTTCTTAGTAATTTTCTAGATTCTTAGTATAATAAAGTTTGTTTGTATTTTTATTTATTTTTATTGAAATTAAATAAAATAAAAATACAATAAAAATGAGAATGAGGAAACATATTTGTCCAATTTTCTTAGTAATTTAGTTTCACACTCTAATATACTAAGAGAGAGTAAATTACTAAGAAAATTGGACAAATATTTTAAATTCTCATTCATATTGTATTTTTATTTATTTTTGTTATTCAAACGAATTGTAAAATCAGTAAAATTAAAATTCCTGAAAAGGATTTACTTCAATCAATACACACATATCTTTCTTGACTATTTGTTGATGGAACCATGCACGCAACTGCATCCGAAAGCACCCGCTTCCCTTTTCTTTTCAATATGTGTCTATGTACTCTTATAAACCGTCACGACATTTCTCTAACAACTTTGCATGATTTCCCACAGCTACGGTTCCCGTACGGCCTTTTCACAACAACTTGGTAGCACGAAGTAACTCCAAAGCTAACTCAAGTATGCAGTTCAATTCTAATAGCACTCTAAATAACTAATCTCTTAACACTACGTCACCAAATTTCTATTCATCATTTTTTCAGATCTGGCTACCATACACTATGTACAACTGGGTGTCGTAGAAAATTTCTTTTCAGAGTTATCTTTGGGCCCAAAAAAGAGTACTTTAGAGTACCACAAACTTTTGTTTCAGATTAATTTTAATTTGAAAAAATTATTCACATTTTATGTTAGTTTATATATTTAATTTTCTGAACCACATATTTCTAGAAAAATGCTAATCAATTTTTCCTAGAAAGCTATGTTTTTTTCTACAGATTATATTAATATTTGACTATATCTAAAATCAAATATATATTATAAATTTGCTGAATTCACAACGAGAGTTTTTCTTGTTTCAATGGTCTTTATATAATAAATTCGACACTCATACAATACCTTTGATAAAAACACTTAGAACCTTTCTTCAATATTTTATTTTGATCCAGATATACATTTCAGACACAAAGTATCCTTTATCAATGGTTGGATACGTATCAAACCATTGATAATGGACACTTTGTGTCTGAAATGTATATCTGGATCAAAATAAAATATTGAAAAATCTGTTGACATTAATATTTTTTTACTTAATACTCCTTTCTTATTGAAATAAAACAACACTGTGGGTTTCACTTCTATTGTTGATTACTGCAACAAGATTCACCATACAGTGGTCTCATCAGGCTGATGAAGTCACTATGTAGTCAAAAATAAAAGTGAAACCCTTCCAACTGTGTTGTTTTATTTCAACTCTTGCTTGTAATAATTAAAATGTAAATATGTAAAATATTCAAACAGAAATATTTTGTGTTTACTCTAAAGACCTTTTCTTCGCCCAAAACAACTTCTGTTAAGAAATGTACACGGACAAAATTTAATTAACTCACATACGGAAACAGACATGTTAAACCATTCTTTTTCTTTAGCTCCATCAAGCCCCGTTCATAATAGGCGGCTGTTGTCGGCTAAAAATATTAGAATGTCATCGGTAGAATTGCCCGATGATAACGAAAAGAGTCCATCATCCGCAAGCACTTCTCCCTGTCCGAGTCCTGTTGGTGCCGGAAAGGTTTGTAGTAGCTACATATATAATTTTCATCGGTGTGTAGTTTTTCTTTGTGGATTCGCACTAAGTTTTTGTAAACAATTTTATCGTTTGTTTATAGAAATCCCATAGACTTCTACCTACTAACCTTTACGTAGTCTTATACAACTTCAAGTCGCGCCATCAAGACGAACTCGATCTTAAGGCTGGTTATAAGGTGACGGTTATCGATACATCAGATCCCGACTGGTGGAAAGGCAAGTGCTTGGGCCGTATTGGATATTTTCCATCAAAGTATTGTTCCAAGCTATCTCCTGGGGAAAAACCACTGCAGGTAAGTTGTATCAAAATTAAAGAAAACTTGATTCTTCAAAAAAATCTAAAATTTAGAGTTCAAAATTCAAAAGTAATGTATTCGAAACATTACTTTTGAATTTTGAACTTTAAATAAATTTAATAAGATTAATTTCGCTTTTATATTTAGAATACAAATACTTAGGCTATAGATATGATTAGGTGTACAAATGAATAATCCAAATTTATTAAAACAGTTAAGAAATTAATTTGAAATTCAATTGATATTCTCATTTTTTTGGCGGTTATATAATATTGATGACAACAGAATTACGAAGAGGGTATAGCAAACACGAACGATGAAGAACAGGAGGAAAGGCAGACCTAGGAAAACAAGGGAATAAGGATTGAAGAAGATAATAGAAGAAAAGGGGATTCCGATAACCGAGGCAAAAAAATCGAGCCATAAACAAAAAGGAATGGGCGAAATTTATACACACACAATAGCAATGTATTTTATGGACTCACCCAACACCTGAAAGGGTAAATGGGTATTTGATATATAGTGATTAAATATAGCAGTTGGTATGCTAAGCCTACCATAACCTTTAAATGTATTCATTTCAGTACAGAAAAATTTCTGCAAGAGCGTGCAAATTGATTTCCTCCTTTCTCGACCAAGGTTGGTTAGACTAACAAGCGGTGATTCCAGTCTAAACGACAAACAACGCCCTGAAAGCCCTATAAAGTACAAGCAGAGGATTCCTTCATAAACGCGCAATGAGCTTAAAGAACTTCTAACGGTAACACAGCAATTGATTTCCAAATGATATGGGAAAGATCCAGAAAGAGGGAAAAGGGTTCCGCGAGTAACTAACAAAACGAGTGGCAGCTTGTCTTTCTTTGCTCAATAAACAGCGTCAAAAATCTTGATTGAGGAAAATTGGTACGGGCAATGAGAATCATCACAATCACAATACGTCGCAAAACCCATCCAACATTAATTAATCCGCTTGAATCAAGAATTATAAGGAAAACAACCGCATAATGGCATAGGAGAACGTCAAGGGAATTTGTTGCATGCCATCTCCAGGACATACATTGCTTCCAATAAAATGACATGTTAAAAAGTCTTTGCTGAGACATATTGCAGTACTTGGGATATTCACTAGACATTCCGCTTTATGCAACACGCCTTGTCCGATATGCACTTCCAATCAATGGATGAGATCCGAAATAGGCTTGACGAATTTATCCGAATATGTCCGAAGACATAACATTTTTTCAAAACGAAATCCATCAGCTGCCTAAAAGATAGCTTAAAGTTTGTAACCTCACACTGCTTACGGCTAGGGATAATTCAGTGGTGCGGGGTTCGTGGGTTCGCACTCATATATAATCTTTTATTCAGCCTTTAACCTGAGCGCCAGCCACCGAAGTGACAAATTTTGGGGAAACGTGTCAATATTAAGGTAGCAACAAAAAAAAATCACGAATATTCAAATTAACACTATATATTAACAATAAGCAATTAACGTAAACGTGCAATGGTACAATTATAAAAAGAATGAATTACGGGTTAAATATGCAATAAGGAAAATGGAATTTGAATTAACAATTTAATCTATAGCCACTAAATTGCGAAAACTAATGAATGAAATAGTATTCTTGGTAACAGGGTTCGAGGTATTGGCTCGTTTGCAAACCGTAGTAATCTCACCAATGCAGTATCCTGTCTCGTGATAGGGTGCTGTGGTTTAGCGGGTGTTAGCATGCCATGCCCGGGGTTAAGCAGTTCAAGCAGGGGGTGCAGTGGTGGTGGTTATGGTACATGCTACTCGTCCCTGACTGGTAGATATTGGCTGACCTTCTACTACGTTAGCTTCCCTACAACTTGGCTGGAGACGGATACTGGAGTCGATTTCAGCGAACCTACGGATTGCAAGCAGCAGCAATCAAATGTTCAATAATGAGGCCCTACGTGGCTATGCAATTACTAACAATAACAAGACTCTGCGCAAGCGCAAGGATTAACGGAAATTAATTAATTAAATTAATACCGATGGTCCTCCTGATCAAAGGTATCAATTTGAAAGTAGGGGTCCTTCGTCCCTACGAGTTAGTTAATAATAATGAATTATGAATTGAATTATTACAATGATTAGTAAATATGAGAAATCAAAGGCTAAGTAATTAATTATGAAATTGGGAATTAATTAATGTAATGATCATGAATATGAAAAAAAAAAGTACGACACATGGCTCTACGGTAAACGACAGTGATGTGACAGAACAAAACCAGGCACGAGAAAAATTAAAAAATTCTACACAGGACTAACCTGCGGTACAGAAACGCGTTTCGTAAGGAAGGTACATTAATTTAAGCACGAACAACGTGGTTCTGCACGCGCGTAAACAACAAAAAAACAGATCACCGACAATTACAAAATTGGCGAAACAGTGGTGTGTGCCTGCATACGTAATTATTTAAATAATCGTTACCTGAAGCGGTAACTCAGTTGATCTATTTCGCATCAATAACTAAAGAACAATCGCAATTCAAATTCATTATTCTAATATCGCTCGGTACTTACCGGATACACACAACCGTCCACGCCGGAGGCTCGACACCAAAAACCATAGGCGTAGCAACGGTACGGCCAAATTACAAACAATTAACGAAAAATATATACTTTGCTATTTAAAAAGTGACCGTTACACACCCGCTTTTCCTCCCCAAAAAAAATATGCATATTTTTTTCGTGAATTTATCACTGTCGGTATAACTTCGACAACTATTAGACATCTTCTACAGCAGGAGTGTGCTTTTTAAGATGTTTGACGTGCCAATTTCCTACATCAACACCATTTAAATCCGAAAGGCGGTACACTAGCAAAGAAACTACCTTCGACACCCTACATAGCACATATTTCGGAGTAAGCTTTGCTGAAAATTTATCAGCCGCCGAGGACAGTACATGATTTTTCTTCCACACTAATTCACCTAACTCATAACGAACAGCTGGTCGCTTACGCAAATTATAAGACCTACATGTTTTTCTCGTAAGCCTTAGATAACGCCTTGCGCACATTCTGGTACAACGCCGGTAGCTTCTCAAGCTCCTTGGCATACCACTCGCGATCTGTTGGTGAAAGTGCATAGGAAGCATCCACTTCCCCATAAAACGAACCTTGAGAGGTATATGTCGACCAAAATTTAAAAATGAGGGGGCGTAACCTGTAACTTCTTGGACCGCAGTTCTTAACGCATAGCCAATTTTCGCGATATTCTCATCCCAAGTTCTATGATCCGCTTCATCAATATATGACCGTATTGCCGTACCTATAACCCTATTAGAACGTTCGGTCGCATTAACTTGTGGATGATACTTGGCATTCGCCCAAATTTTGACTTGATACTCCTTCGCTAAATCCGAAATTACCTTGCCCGTGAATTGGGTACCATTATCGAACATAATAATTTGAGGAACACCAAACATTAAAAATACATCATTTTCTAAATGCGTTCTCACCACATCTGCAGTAGCTTTTCTTACGGGAAATAATAAACAAAATTTCGTGTACCAGTCGTTAACAACAAATAGATATTGATTTCCCCTCTTCGATCTCGGAAATGGACCCATAAAATCAAAGGAAATTATTTGCCAAGGAAACATAGCTTTCCCAAAAAATCCAGGCCTCTTATCCGACGGTATTTTCTGCGAGGCGCAAATATTGCACGATAGAACATAGGCTCTCACATCTCTTCGCATTTGAAGCCAATGATATGCTTCACGAAGCCGGCTCAAGGTTTTGAAAACACCAAAATGTGCCGCAGTCGGAACATCATGACAGGCCGAAATGCACGCACGTCTCTGATTTTTCCGCACGACTAATTTCCATGATGAAAAGTTTGTTGCGATTTTTATATCAGAATTTTGATATAAATTACCTTCGCGAACCTGCCGATCCGGATACCTATCGCGGTCTTTGGTGAACCATCGACAAATACCACTTATCAGCACGTTTAAACTCTTCTAAAATTTGAAGACTGGTTAATTCCACCGGAGCTCGAGAAAGCGCGTCAGGAACGGTATTACTCGCTCCTCGACGTTGTTCTATTGACATTTCGTACTGATGAAGTCTCATCGCCCACGTAGCAAGTCTTCCACCCGGATTTTTCAATCTATCTAACCATAGTAATGACGCGTGGTCGGTAATTACACGGAAATGTGTGCCTTCAACATACGGACGGAACTTTTCGACACCAAACAAAACAGCAAGACATTCCTTCTCCGTAACGGAATAATTCCTTTCCGCACGACTTAAAGTCCTACTCACGAAAGCCACAGGTAACTCTAGGCCTTGGTCGTTCACCTGAGCCAGAACGGCATCCCCACCAACATCTGAGGCATCGCATTAAACTAGAAATTCCTTAGAGAAATCCCGAGAGGCAAGTACCGGGACGGACGATAAGGACACTTTAATTTCGAGAAACGCAGCCTCGGCTTCGTTAGTCCAAGAAATGCGTTGAGATTTCTTCCTACCCTTAATTAAGGACGAAATAGGTTCAACGATTGTCGAGAAATTCGCAATAAAGCGACGATACCACCCACAAATTCCCAGGAATCGCTTTACTTCCGTAGCTGTCTCAGGGCGAAGAAATTCCAAAATTGCCTTAACCTTATCTGGATCAGTACGCAGACCATCTTTGTCCACAATAAACCCCAAATAGCGCAAAGAAGAACGACAAAATTCACACTTACTTAAATTAACAGTTAAATTTGCTGCCTTAAACCTCTCTAAAACTAAACGGAGAACCTCTATATGTTTTTCAAACGTAGGCGTAGCAATAATTACGTCGTCAAGGTAAACGAAACAGTAGGCATTTAAAAGAGGACCAAACACCGTATCCATCAAACGTTGTTGGGTTTTTGGCGCATTGCTTAGCCCAAATGGCATAACAGTAAATTCGAACAAGCCCTTACCAGGAATCGCAAAAGCCGTTTTCTCTCTCGAAGTTGTTTCTAGGGGAATTTGCCAAAATGCAGCCTTAAGATCGATAGATGTTAAATACCTCGCTCAATTCAGTTTATTTAAAATTTCATCTACGAAACAGAATCGTAAGTCTCCATTAGACTTTTTAACAAATAAAACGGGTGATGCCCATGGACTCTTCGATTCCTGAACAATTCCTAAAGATAACATTTGATCTAATTCCACATAAAGTTGGTTCATAATGTAAGGTGAAAACTGATACGACCTTTGTTTAATCGGAACTGCTTGTCCGGTGTCAATAAAATGGCTAATTGCGGATGTACGACCTAACCTAGTACCATCCTTCCACGAAATTTCGGAAAACTCATCGACACACAACTGTAATTGTTTAGCCTGCTTAGCAGATAACTCAGACATGTCCTGAATACGTTCAGAAATTTCCCTATTAGTAGCACAAACTTTCCCGGAACTACAATTTAAAACTGGGTTTGGCACTGAAATTGAAAACTCGACCTGTTTCGATTTGAAATCTAAAATTGCCTCGAATAATCTACAGGAATCAGAACCTAAAATTAAAGGGTGCTTAACGGCAGGTATGGCTAACAAATCCATCACAAGAGTTTTACCATCAATCGATAACGGTAACGACACTAAACCTAAAATATTCAATGGTCGATTATCTGCAGCATTAATGGCAACAGCGGGATATTTCGATAGACGGTACGGCACTGCCTTAAGAACCTCTAGTCCTGATGCTCCTAATACTGAATGTGTGGCACCAGAATCAATCAATGCCGAAATCCTAATGCCGGAGACATACTTCGATATGAGGTTATTTATCATTTGCCTGAAGACTTATAAAATTTTGCAACTACTCTAACCCAATTTTCCCAATCTTCCTTATCAAAAAATGAGGCCTTATCGCAATTAAGAGGAGAATTTCGGCCGTTTAATTTCCTCTTAATTCGTTTCCCGAAAAATTACACTTGTCACACGTTTTAACGGTAACGTTCTTCTTACCGCACCGATAACAAATCGGCCCAGCCACCGGCCTAGTACATTTAGCTCGCACATGTTCGACCTTATCGCAATTCCAACTAACTTTTTCTACCGCCTGAACTTAATTATTCGTTTCTAAAACGGAAAGCTACTGAGAAACTTCTGACGATGGTTCACCATAGCTAAGGTCAGGCTCTAACAAGTAAATGTCTTTTTTAGAGAGAGGTCTGAATCTATTTTGGGTATCTAGAGCGGCTTCTAATGCTCGACAGACTTCAGAAAGTTTTGAAATTCTACTAACATCGGCTAGAGCTAGTGTGGATGAAATTTAGGAAGTAAATTACGGCGGATGACCTTTAACCGGTCGTTTTCCGGAGAAAACACACTCAGACGACTAAATAAATTCTCCATTGCAGCCACGAAAAGTGTTACCCTCTCCGAGACGCCTTGAGTTCTCGAACTTATTTCCTGCCATAACTCCTCATCATAATCTAAAGGTAAAAAATCCCGTTTTAAGGCATCTATTAGACCTTCCCAATCTAGGACAGATTTCTTAATGGACCGATACCAAACCAGAGCAGCACCACGGAATAAGTCTACAGCACTCTGAAATAAATCACACTTGGAAGTACCTCGAGCTTGCCGAAGCTATTCCACTCGTTCTAAAAATGAAGCCAGCGACCCTTGTTTACTGGTGCCATCGAATGTAATACCCCACTTGTAGACTGGTACGCCTCTATTCTGCAAAGGGGCAGCTTCTCGAATAGTGACATCATTCAAAATGTTAGTAGCCTCAGGTAATTCTAGATGGTTAGTATTACATTTACTCTCGACATCATCCTGTAACGATAAAATGTTAACTAATGTTTCCTTGCGGTACTCTGCCACCTGTGGATCATCTAAATTCTCCGGAAATCTGTAAACTCTTCCAAAAACATGATTTAAACGGCTCTCTATTTTCCTAAAGACTGATGAATTCTGATCTCCATCAAAGGATGCCACCAATTCGACAATGGTTTCTAAACTCGATTCTACATTCAGACGCTCAGTCACAAAAGCAAAATTCCTTACTTGGTACTCAATATTCGGGCGGCGAATATCGGCAGACAAACATTTTCCTAAGCATTTGCAACGTTTCGCATCATCGCTAGCATTTAAACCTCTAATACCTAACTCATAAATCACTTCGTGAGCACGTAAACAGTAAGGATATAAATAAATATATATAATAAATATAAATTAAAATAGAACAAACAACCAGAAATTACGAAAATTCGAAATTGTAACAACCCTAATCAGCAATTCCCTTAATTACTAATTAGCAGACAAACAAGAGAGAGAGAGAACATATTTATTCAGCCATAAATTATACATTAGATTACATTTTTTATATATAGATAAATATAATTAATATATTTATGGGCTATGAATGGGCTATCGACCAAGGTCTTTCCGCCCCTTAAATTAGAATTTATATTAATTTACAATTTATATTGATACAAATGAAATGTTGGAATTGTATAGATGATACGTGAAAGTCGTGATTATGAAGAGAATCGGGCATGAGTCATATTATTTTAGGTGTTATTTTCTTCGCTGTCGGTGGTATGTTGCGTCAGAAGTTCTAGGAGGGTCTGATTGGGTGTTTTAACTCTGGGTGTTATATTTGGGTTTCGTTGGATACATAGTGGTTTTATTGACTTTAAATTATTATTTTTCTTACGGAATCGTTTCAATAATGTTCTTTGCCGTTCTAAAATGGGTGTTATATTTGTAGTATTATACAATATTTCATTGTTTATATTATATACAAACAAGAATATCAAGAAATGATTAAATGATCACCCAGTACACCAACTGTGTCGACGAAATACGCGAAATTGCAACAATTATTATCAAAAATATATCGAAAAATCGAGTACTATTTACAAATCAAACGGTAACGGCAATAATAATTACTATCGGTACGCACAACGGTAATCGGTACTAATTAAATGGCCAAAAATGCACGAAAAAACGATAATCTAGTACTAACGGTAAATAAATGCAAAATATTAAATTCACGGTAAAAAAACACATAACGATACTACGCATAGCATTTAAGTATAATGCATTTCGCAATGCAACACAAATAAAAAATTCAAAAACAATATTCTATATTATTCGAGATGTCGAGAACGAGCCAATACATAAATACCTTAATATTGAAAGTTTATAAGGAAGGGAAAATATGGGAATATAATTAATGCTGAATAATTAAATAATAATGATATGAATAAATTGAAATGGCAATTAAAATTTATCTGAGTTATGAAAGGCCCCACACGTTGTGCGCCATTTGTGTAACCTCACACTGTTTACGGCTAGGGTTAATTCAGTGGTGCGGGGTTCGTGGGTTCGCACTCATATATAATCTTTTATTCAGCCTTTAACCTGGGCGCCAGCCACCGAAGTGACAGAATTTGGGGAAACGTGTCAATATTAAGGTAGCAACAAAAAAAATCACGAATATTCAAATTAACACTATATATTAACAATAAGCAATTAACGTAAACGTGCAATGGTACAATTATAAAAAGAATGAATTACGGGTTAAATATGCAATAAGAAAAATGGAATTTGAATAAACAATTTAATCTATAGCCACTAAATTGCAAAAACTAATGAATGAAACAGTATTCTCGGTAACAGGGTTCGTAGGACGGCTGTATTGGCTCGTTTGCAAACCGTAGTAATCTCACCAATTCAGTATCCTGTCTCGTGATAGGGTGCTGTGGTTTAGCGGGTGTTAGCATGCCATGCCTGGGGTTAAGCAGTTCAAGCAAGGGGTGCAGTGGTGGTGGTTATGGTACGTGCTAATCGTCCCTGACTGGTAGATATTGGCTGACCTTCTACTACGTTAGCTTCCCTACAACTTGGCTGGAGACGGATACTGGAGTCGATTTCAGCGAACCTACGGATTCCAAGCAGCAGCAATTATATGTTCAATAATGAGGCCCTACGTGGCTATGCAATTACTAACAATAACAAGACTCTACGCAAGCGCAAGGATTAACGGGAATTAATTAATTAAATTGATACCGATGGTCCTCCTGATCAAAGGTATCAATTTGAAAGTAGGGCTCCTTCGTCCCTACGAGTTAGTTAATAATAATGAATTATGAATTGAATTAATACAATGATTAGTAAATATGAGAAATCAAAAGGCTAAAGAACAATCGCAATTCAAATTCATTATTCTAATATCGCTCGGTACTTACCGGACACACACAACCGTCCACGCCGGAGGCTCGACACCAAGAGGCCGAAAATTTCGCCCGTTCTTCGCGCTGCGTCTCCGCATCTCGAATTTCGGCCCGCAAAAATAAACGATGGCCTAGCAACGGTACGGCCAAATTACAAACAATTAACGAAAAATATATACTTTGCTATTTAAAAAATCACCGTTACAAGTTATATAAAAAAAATGCACTTTCTTTTAAAAATAAACATTGAATATAGATGAAAAATTGAATAATTATTCATTTGTACGCATAATAATTTTGATAATAAAAATCTAATATTTTAAATTACGAAACAGTTAAATTATTTAAAAGTGTAATAGTAGTTTTTATGAGCATTAACGTTTAAAGTAGTTGTTAATATTTATATTTTAATTTTTTCTCATTCAAAATAATTTTCATTTTTAGGTTTTTTTAATATATTAAACTTCTAGTAACTGCTAAAAGAGAGAGATTTTATAGTAATTTCAAATAGTTCCATCTATATCTAGCCATACCAAACGAGTTAATTATAAGGGAAGTTATTTCGCTAAACCAATATTGTTTAATAATTTATGTTCGTGTCTAAATATACCATTATTTATAAAAATATATATATGAAGTTTGTTACGAAACACACCTGAGAGCTTTTAGTTAATTATAATATACATCCATGAAATACGTGCTCAAATTTATTGTTTAATAAGGACCATTTCATCTCAGTTTTATCATAAAAGCTTACTTGACTTTAACACTCTCTGTAGCAGTTACTCAGAGTTTCCGGCTTCATATTTTTCTAGGTCAGTTGTTAAATTACTTTTTTTGTTTCGTGAGGTTATACTTATCACATTTCTCCGCATTTTTATTTTAAGATTTAACATCGCACTTTATTAGCTATTACTAATGTTGATATTCTTCGTGCTATATTGTATTTTTATACATATTTAATATGTTTATTTCAGGTTACTCATAACTTACAAGTATCTGATGGCGATAACGGCCTAATGCTATTAAGGGACCAAATAGTAATCCAAATAGGCGAAGAGTTAGATGGCATGGTAATGATCCGTTCCGGAGACAACCGCCAAGGCGTTTGCCCGGTAAAGTTCCTTCAAGAGGTGTGACATCACTCTGAAGCGGCATGTCAAGTAAACCACGTATGTCCCTGCATAAAACAACCAGATAAATCAACGTTGGATAAAATCTACTACCCCACTCCCAACACCCTGATCACGCATAAGAACAATAACGCCACGAAGAAAGCAGAGATCAAAAAGAACATCAACAACGGTAATTTTCTTCAGTATTACTACAACAACATCAACAGTAATTTATATAAGAACAATACCTATCTGGCAAAGCAAAATAATCTCAACAATATCAACAACATCTTTATCAACCATTTGAATAACGATTTAAAGAACTTCAATTTGAAAGCTCCATTTTCATCAAGCAAGCGCCCACTGTCAATCAGACTCACCACTCCGAAGCACGTCGCTAATTTCTTCAGCAAAGCATTCCGCTCCGATTCCCAAAAAAGACCCCTGCTCCTAAATACTTCCTACAACAACCTTGCTTCTGAAGAAACGGGCCCAAACTTCAAAATCATTCCCGGCAAAGACGGCCTGCGTATATCCTCCATTTACACCATTAGTGAAAACGTGGAAAAGTTCACATTCAAGAATACGTTCTACCGTAACAAGAATCTGTATATTTCCTCCAACAGTAGACCACTGTTTGTACGTAAATAAAATATTTGTACCACCATAGCTTGGAATGAACCTATTTTTGTAAATGTTAGCGTTTGTAACCTGAGTAATACTTGTGATGCAAGTACAACAAACAAATATATATATTCGTATGAAAATTAAAAAGCACGTCCCCACTAAATTCTGTATTTTAGCACCAATTACATTTTTTTAAATGAATTATAGATTAATAATAGTTAATAATATTTAAGGAATAAGAACGTTTAGTTTAGCCTCTAGAGTAACTTAGTGTAAGGAATTGGGTTTTTTAATTTTTTATAGTTATAATTCCAAATGTTCGGTATTAAATCGTTGATTTAGACAATTGCGATATATTCTAAAATATGAATAACAAATAATTTCGAGAATCTCTACCTGAAATAGAATAATAACGTTAATATTATGCATTTAAAGTTAATTATTTTATTTAATATTTAATAATATATGTGATGAATTATTTATTGAGAAACTATTTCGTTTACTTTTTCATGTATTAATTATATATTGGAGTAGTTAATGTAGAAATTATAATTAAATTTTCAGATAAGATTGAAGTCGGCGATTGTTTTAATTTAGACATTAAATAATTCATGACGTACGTTATTTATTAATTTTAATCTTTTATACCAATATAAATTTATATAAAAGCGTGCTTTAGTTACAGGGTAACAATTTAATAGCCATAACAGGCCTTGATTATAGTTTCAATTTCAAGTGATCAGAAAAGAATCGAATAACAAAAAAGGATATTTGAAACTTTAGCTGTGAAAAGTAATTCCGAGGGGAACACTAAGAGGCATTTAAGTACAGTCACGTTAAAAGTCGGCGACGGACAAACATTCCGAATAAAAGCGGCTTAACACAGATCTGTTAGAGTTGTGTAGATTTTATTTATGAATACAAGATAAATATATAAATGTTTGCAGAAATATAAATAATTATGTTATGGAATTGATTGGATCAAGCGTAAAAAAATATATTTAATTAATGTTATCCCGTTAGAGTATATATGTGTAATAATGATATAATTAATGTGCAAAAAGAATGATAACGAACACTAAGCTCCAAAGACTGTTTCGGAATTGTATATTTACCAAAATTTCGAACGATTGTTGCACACGACCAAATGAATTTACAAATTAGGTTGTATTTTACAGTTTTAGGAGGTAATTAGGCGATTTTTGTGATTGTTTCACTGGTTTGCAATTTTTGGAAATTTATAAACGAACCGTCGAGTATTGCATTTGTGTAAACGATTGAAAAAAAATGCACTTTAAGCACATATATTCTGTCTTGAATGTGGATTATATCTGTTACTATGAAATTATGTTAACAATTACTAATATATGAATCATAAATGATTAAAGTTTTTTTTATTAAAACCTACCCTTTGCATGATTTCCAAGTAGGTACTCCGTAACTATTTAGATTAAGTATTTACTTCAATAATAATAATGTTCAGATCTTTTCAATGTATATTATTATCACTTGACTTTATTTTAAGCGTTTGGAAAATGTTATAACATTAACATTAATAAAGGTTAATAAAACCAGAACAGCAAAAGGAATTATAAATGAAAACAATTTTTAACTTTGTTTAAAAAAGTGTTATTATACAAAGCTAAAAAAGTGTTTTTATTTATATTCGACATAAATAATTAAGTAGAAGCCTCAAGAATCAACAAAAGTAACAGGAATTTATAGTCATTAAATTTAAGAGAGTTAACGTTTTCTTATTTAAATATAAAGTTAGTTTTGAAAAAAAATATATACCTGACTGCCGACATTTCTCATAAGAATGTAGATTGAAAGAAATAAAATTCTGTTCAAGACAAAAGGATGTACATATTATCACGCAATTTTGTTTGCTTTTTTACGTTTTTATTTTTCAAGTTTAGCCCTCCTCTCACTTATGCAGGACGCTGCGGACCCTAGTGTTAAGCACCTAATTAAACCAACCTAGATTCTAAAACAAAGCATGTTTTCTCGGTTAAAAAGCTACAAAGGAATCCGACTTATGCAGAGGTAAGTTACATACTATGCATTCCCATATGCACTAGAGCAATAAATTATATGGTATAAGGGAAAAAATTAGGACTAGTGTGAACAATTTAAGAGCGTATGATTTTGATTATTTAATTGATTTCCAATAAACGTAAATTCTTGATTCCTTCTTCCTATGTTAGAAGATTAATTATTTAATAAAGCCATAAACATTTTGCGATTAATTGGTTAATTAAAAGTATGAAAATCTGATATTGAATGAACGAGACTTTAGACGTATTATTGCTATGATTCGAATTGTGTGCGAATTTCATGAGCAGAAACGTGAGATAAGAAAATAAACTATGTTAAAATTATAAAACCAATTTACACTGTAATCTACTACATAAAAGATTGCATTTGAAAGTGTATCTCTCATACACACTACCCAATTTTTGCATCAAACTATTTAAAAAAATCTTTATTAATTATTAATTTTAATAATATTTGCAATTAGTTAGTTACATAAATTTTATGAAGCATATATAGTTTATTCTTATTACAAAATTTTTATTTGTTTACAGAACGAAAATATTTAACAGTTTGTGCTATCAAATGTTATTTACTTATTACTTACACCAAGTGAAATTTGAGAGAGAACCACAGTTTGGTTCTCAGATTTTGAGAAATTATCAACAATAACCCTTTGCCTCTTAGATCTAATAAAAACCCATAAACCCAATTATCTTAAGGATAATAACGTCATATTAGGAGTATTGAAAGAGATTTGGCAATATAAACAAATAAACTATTAAAAATACACTGCTCCAAAATGTTCT
Source organism: Ontholestes murinus (assembly GCA_963969525.1). Taxonomy (NCBI): domain Eukaryota; kingdom Metazoa; phylum Arthropoda; class Insecta; order Coleoptera; family Staphylinidae; genus Ontholestes; species Ontholestes murinus. The sequence continues at coordinate 30,479,290 of OZ018389.1, forward strand.
TAATCAACAATAACTCCAATTAATTTAAAACGTGTATCCTTTAACATTGATAGCATTGTTCTAAAATACCTACTTAGGAATTTCTATAAATTATTTAAAGTCTAAGAAACTTAGGACCCGATTCATTTCATCAAATCAAATCTATACACGTGTTTAATTTTCAAACAGCATGGTCATTATCATGTTCGACTTACGATTCTTCGATATCATCCATCACGTTTCTCCTAAGAGTCCACACTGCATATATTACTATTTCCAATGCCTAATATGCGATTCATATATACTAACATTTACCCAATCCATAGGAAATTCCATATTATATCTTATTATTACCTATCAAAAAATCCGTTGAAACAAAAAACTTAAAACTTCTCAAATATAATTGGAAATCGATCAAAATTCCATTATTCCTCCTCATTATTCATATATTCTAATTACGAATAAATAAGAATATATGAATAATGAGGAGGATCATTTGCTTCCCCCAACTATATCATTCGGTAAAGTTAATTATTCCTTCAAAGAATGCCTTGAATTTATTCTATCTTCACTTTGTTTTAAACTGCATGTTTTCCTTGTATACATTCATCCAAATTATACAGTACAGACGACACGATTTTTAATTTTACTCTATGTTGTCACGGAAATAATGTGGGGAATGCCTAAAATAAATTTAAAAGAATACATTATCAACAATACGTTTTTACCATATTTTTAATGATTTTTGAATCAATCTCTCCATTTTTTTCATGTATAATATGTATAGTGAAGAGTTGACTCGCATTAATGGAATTTGGCACCGACTTGAATATGTCATCAACTGCCACATTAATATTTTGTACTTTATGGAGTACAAATAAATTAATAATTTGTTGGAATCGCCAAATTAAAATGTTTTCTTGTAAACACATCCTTAAAAAGTTTCCCCATCGATGTCTTTTCCGATATAAGAATACCTGAAAGTAATATATATTTTTGCTCATTGATTGTTGAGGCACTTATTTTTTTGAAAATCCATTATCACTTAATATAATAATAGTAGTAAACTATTTATGATTTTAAACTTTTTATTTTAACTCACTACAATGTAGTGAAGAAGAAGTTACAGTGTAGCGAAACAATTTTAGTGAGAATAAAAAGTTGAAAATCATAAATAGTTTACTATTATTATTATACAGTAGACGCCGCTTATTAGAATCACGGATAATGTTATCAATCGGATATTGTTATCACTTTTGCGAAGAACGGGCCGAACGTGTAATACTACATACAAACATTTTCGTTTATAGTAATCATGATTTCGGTTTATGTTATCATTTTTACTTTCCCTATATACGAAGTATATATAGGGGAAGTATTGTGATCGTGTTTTTTTTGAAAATTTTTTTTTGCGGAAATATCCGTTTGAGGTCCCCCGAGTCCATTAAACTAATTTCTGGAAAAAAAAATTGTGTCTGTGTGTGTCCGTCTGTCCGTGGGTGCTGTATCTCAAAAACGACTGATCCGATTGAGATGAAACTTTAAACTTAAGGTTTTATCGTTAAAAACTGGAACTGAAAAGCTTTTGGTAAACATTCATAAACCGGAAGTGGGTGTTTACTCGAGGCGTTTTTTGTTTTTTTCCGATATTTTTTTTTAATATGAAAAATATTACAAAACTTTTCAAACAAAAGTTAAAGAAAATGAGAAACTGAACAAATTTTGTTAAAATATATTTTTCATAAAATTCTTAACTTTCGAGAAAAAAAATAAAAATTGAAATTTTTGACATTTTTTGCCAATTGCTAATAAACTATTGAAGCAACATGAAAGTTATATAACAAATAATTGTAGAGAATTCAAAATGTTACGTTATTATATTTTGTAACGTTATATATTTTTATTTAAAATAAAGTTTTGTTTTTCGGCTATTATTATCAATCGGTTATTGTTATCAAAAACCCCGAGTCCCGTTGTGATCACATTAAGCGGCGTGCACTGTATTAAGTGTTATATTTTTGCAACAAAAATTAAAAACTTACTCTGGCTCTTGCATTATATCACATGCATGATGTCGGATTTTCAGGTGTTTCTCTTCTCATCTTTCTATACATCATCTGGGTTTCTGTAGGAAATATAACTTCCTCCTATAAGAAAAAAATAGACACATATTTTAGTTCTCGAATAACCTGATAGAATGAAACAAATTTCCCTGTATGGTCGAAGGCTCTATTGATTTATTACAAATAGACGTTCTAAATTTAATTGATTGGACTTTCTTGAAACTTGTTGCATGGTTATGTACATGTAGTTCACTTACTTAATATTTATCGCACTTTTGCACTTTCCGGACACTGGCGATTTCGTCAAAGCAAAAAAGTAGTTCCGTTAGAGCTGTATCGCTTTAGATAGTCCGAAGTGGTTTTGGTAAAATCCCCTTCACGATCGTGAATATACCAAGAGTCGTCTTGAAATATAGATATACGTACATATTATAAATATAAAAAGTTTTAGATACATTTTGAACAATCTCCATGTTGATTGGCAAATGTTTTCTATAATTAATGGGAAAAACCATATTATAAATAAGTAATAACTGAAAAACATACCCGACCGTCGATTGATGAATGTAAATACCGAAGCATTTATTATAAGTATTAAGAATGTAATTTATATTCATGTGTATTTATTTTTCTTTATCTTGAATAATGTTGTCACTTATCTATTGGCAAAACAATATGAAATAATTTATTTCATGTAAATTATTTTACAATAATACACATTATCTGAATAAAGAATATTGTCTTGTAAAATAACGGATACATCAATATTATTAATTGGTCTAACTGCAACTTCTATTGCTGCATAGCTTTGATAGTTAAATTTGATTATTTCCTAATAAAAAATGTCTAAAATTAAATAAAACAGTATTTTTTGTGAAAATTTCAAACAAAAGTGATTTTTTATGAACATTTCAAACAGAAGTGAGTTTTTTCTTAGAACTGTTAAACCCTTGTAATTTTAATAAAAGTCTCATGGCTTAATAATATATTCATAGAACTTTAAATGTACGAATTCGATTAATTACACACTTTAAGACTTATCCTAAATCCATCCGAACTAAAGCACACGCACTTAAACACATTAGTACAAACACGATTTAAAAACAATATAATCCAAAGCTACAGGATTCTAGAAATTTTTTGTTATTGATGTTAACTGTAGTTAACTTTAGAAACAGTAAAACTAATATAATTTTAAATAAAAAATAGAAATTAAATTTGGAAAATTTAATAAAATGAAACGCGTTTGTTTTTCAGTTACACAGATTTATAGTTGAAACACTGCAATAATTGTTTCACCACACAATGGCTTCATCAGGCTGATGAACATTGTCCATTGAATTGCGGCAATGTTTTAATGATAAAACTGTATATCTAAAAAAACAAACGTATTTTATTTTATAAAGGTTTCTTCATTAACTCTTCGATTGAAAAAGAACTAAAACACTTTCTGTTGTAATTTATAATACCTTAAGCAATTGTCTCTACGTCAGGGATCACCTTAATTTTAAAATCGCTAGTATATACATTTACTACTGGAAGAGAACTGATAGCTCCAGCGCACGTTCATCCATCGGTGACCTATTAATAGGTTATAGGTTATAGGTTAAGTAGGGTCTTAGTGAGGTGTGTTAGCCTCTCGTGAACTGCGACCTAACAGATCTATTGTTCTACCCTTAACCAATCACTTCCCAAGCAGTCCCACGTCTACCATGAACCTGGTGACTATCTTGGGGGTGATAATGCTCACTTCTTCGGGGGATAATCGGTCCCTGCCGAAGTGTGAAAGACGCTTGTGAGCAATCGCAACACAAGTGCATAGTATGTGCTCGGTAGTTTCATCTGCCGAATCACACAATCTGCAGTTTCCACTTTCCTCTTTTCCCATTTTCCGCAAATGGTATCGGAGGGCACAATGCCCTGTCATGAGTCCGGTGAAAGTTCTTAGCTCGTTCCTTGTGAGTTCAAGCACCTTGTGGCTGTGATCGAGTTTCAGGAGTCGTTTTGATTGACGTAGACCTGGTACGTTGTTCCAATACTTACGTCTTCTGTCCTCTTCCCATTTTTGCACCACCTCTCTTCTATGCGCCATGGGGAGTCCACAAAACGGCTCTGGTCCAATAGGAGTGGCATTTGCACCTCTTTTTGCGAGTTCATCGGCCACTTCGTTGCCTTTAATATCCCCGTGACCTGGGACCCACATGAGGGTCAACAAGTTGTTCTTCGCCAGTTGCGAAAGGGATCTTCGACATTCCCAGACAGTCCGTGAGCCGTGACTATAGGCTCGAACGGCCTTTACTGCGGCTTGGCTGTCTGAGCAGATGTATATATGCGCGCCATTTAGGTGCCTATCCAAGCATTCTCTGGCGCACATATCAATTGCAATCGTTTCCGCTTGCAAAATCGTGGGCGTCGTGCCCAGAGCCATGAAGCTCCTGTGGTTTTGGTTAGGCCCATAAATGCCTATTCCAGTACCTCTGGTATTCTTGGCACCATCCGTGTACCAGGCTGATATCCCTTGTCCAAACTCCTTGACTCTCATCAAAGCCGTTTTGGGGTCCTCGATCGACACCTTAAACGGTAATTCGAATTCGAGCTTCCTGGCCATAATGTCCGTCGGTTTGGACAGAAGGGCCGGGTCGATTTGCTACAGTATTTCTAAGTGTCCTGTCCAGTCCCCCGGCAGTGTTTTCTTCTTCTGGGGTAGTCGGAGGGCTGCCACAAGTCCCTCTTTTTGTACCACTAGATGGAGCGGTGTGAGACCAATGATTGCCTCCATTCCCGCGGTTGGGGGTCGTTTGCATGGCCCCTGTGATGCTTATACATGCTAAACGTTGAAGCCTACTCAGCTTCTTTTGCGTGTCTAGTTTTTGGGTCTTCGGCCACCACACGAGGGCAGCATAGGTGACAATGGGTATCACCGCCGTTCTATACAGCCAATAACCTATTAATAACTGAACTTATTAATGCTGATAGCTGATGCAAAAAAAAACGTGTCCGGATATAGTGCGCATTCGTTGGCATTCTTTTTGCCCATTGAGAGCAGTAGTGTTGTCGCACTTCTTTAATTGTTCCCTTTCTAACAGACTTAGTTTAAAAGTAATTCGATGAAGTACATTACGCCAATCTAGTCGTTAAGTAGAGGAATTTCCGTATTAGTAGGCTTTAAAAATTTCAATCGCTTATTTATAGTCAATGATGTAACCGTCAAACAGCAAAAGACATTAGATAAAATGAAAACCGCAATCCAACGCTCAAATCACTGAAACAAAAGAACTGTTTTTATTTTAAATCAAAGGTAAAGCCATTGTGATTGTTAGAAACTCAGACTGCACCAAAGAAGTAAATCTGTTATTAGATTCCGGCCCTTATACTGTACTTAAAAGAAATCCTTTAAAAACTTACATAGGAAACGTCAATACTCCAACATCTTTATTCAACAAAAATTCTATCTGGAAATTAAAAGTAAAAATTCCGAAATTTGCTAAGCTCTATTATGCATAAACCTGGAAACAAATACAGGCCCATTGTTACGTACAACATTGCTAAATGGCTTGTACAAAAATTCAATAATTTAACAAATAAAAATGATAATTCCGTCAAGAATTCATTTCATCTACCACAATTATTAAAGGATGTTAAAATATAACCAGCTGAAATGTAAATATCTTTGGTTGTACGTTCTCTTTTTCCGAAAATGACGGCAGACGAAAGCATTAAAATACTCCAGGATATTTTAAAGGACAAAGACATTCCAAAAGACGAAATAGATTCAATTAACTAAAATAGTCATGGATTCGAATGCTTTCGAATTTAATAACAAGTTTAACAAACAAATTTTTGGAACTGGGTAACCCAATATCACCTGTTTTGGCAAATATTTTTCTAAATAAAAGAGCAAAAATCAAAAGAGTCAATAATCAAAAATTAACAACACACTCCTTTTTCTTGATTTATTAGTCCATGGAATTGACAACAGATTAGAATTCAATGTACATAGAAAAACACGCACACCTTCAATTATATTAATTCTGGGTCCAATAGTCCGTTGAAACACAAAATGACAGCGTTTAATTTCATGGTATACAGAGCCATCAATTTACCACTCTCAGATATAAACAGATCAAAAAAATAGTTTATTTTAAATATAGCAAAGTCCCTCAAGTACAATACAAATACAATAACAAAACTAATTAACAACACTCAAATAAACACAAAATAAAACTAACTACTAGTTTAATACCTATTCAAAATTAAAATTTCAGAATCCTCAAACTCAAAATTCAACAAATTATTTAAGAAATATAACCTTTCTCCAGCTCTGTATACCAATACGCAATTAAAAACGATGCTGGGCAACACATTTAATAAATCATGCTATACCGAAAAATGTTCAATACTATATCGATAAAAATGAATTGTGCAATATATCTCGACATGCGATCCATTTATTCAGAGTAGAGGTCTGATTTAACATTTTGTCCAGGTTTCAATCCTTCAAAATAAACGATTCCGCAAACAACCTAATAAACACACAAAGCGCATTTTTAGGATGAAAACTGTACTTTGTGGAAGTCACTGCCTTTAGCGTTTTTAATTATCATAGAGGACCTAGTTTTCATCTTCAATGATCAGATGATTAAAATATGCTTATGTGTGGCTGAAGCAAGAAGTTACATGTAATGAAACATTTAGTTTTGTTTCCTTCAGACAGATTATACGGTAACCAAACACCTGCTCTACTTACTTTCTCAATGTGCTAAAATGGTCGATAAAGGTTGGTCAAGAGTGTCTCGCTCTTAACATGTCATTGTCTAAAATTGTTTGTCTTTAAACAAAATGTTTAGTTTTTAAGAGAAAAGCACGAATTTTCTTTTGTATTTTATTAAAAAGTATATCAGATGAATAAATATTATAGGTAACAATTGTATTAATAATTTTTGACAAACAGTTATTGCAATTCAAAAATTAACTACCAAAATCTATGCATAATATCGATCTTCACGACAAAATTCTGTATTTAGAAAATAGTAAAAATACTCCTCAAAACTGAAAATTGCAATCTTCAAAGAAAAAGAGCGATTAATGTTTTACTTTTTTACTTTTCAATTTGAACATATTGCTAACAGTGCCAATTGTCTCGGTAGGCTATCTAACCATCCCAAAATAATTTTAAAAGATAAAATCGATGCAGTAAATATACTTTAAGCCTTAAAATCTATTATTCTGCAATATATAAAGATAAGGAGATATGACCAATTAGAATAATCCATTTAATTAAAATTAGAGTAAAAATAGCCTCGAGGGTTCATAATGTAGAGAAATATATAACTATTAGATTCATCAATAGGATATTCTAAAAACGAAATTTAAACCTAATGCAGCCAAATAATAATTTTATTTTCAAAATGTCGCGATGTGTAAGGATATTCTTCAAATTAATACACAAATAGTTTTTTGTCACGAATTCGAAAAAAAAGTTCAAATAAAATCTTCATATTTTTTTATGTAGAATCCGAACCTGCAATAAAAAATAAGGGTTCCCATTTAAGATATAAAAGTTGACCCCCTGCCCGCCCCCCTGGAGGGTGGGGGTGAAAAAATTTGTATAGGATCAGATGGCCCTTTCGAAACCGTCAAACTTTTATTTGAAACATTTTTTTGTAAGACGCATATGTGTCGAGATATTTCAGTGGATTTATTAAAATGGGTCACCCGGTATATGTATACAGGGTTATTCACGCTACATGGCACGGAATATTGTGGCCAAAATACGTGACTTTCAAAAAGTTTCACTTTGGGGATATATGGGGGTCTATTAGGGCTACTTTTTAAAATTACTTTCATAATATACAGGGTGTCCCAAAAACCCTAAAAGTATCAAAGTTCTGTTTTTTTAATGAAACACCCTGTATTTTATTGCATTTTTGGATCCTTCGATCAAAATAAGTGTGTGTTTTAATAAGGTTTTTATTACTTAAATCTTAAGGTTTTTGAAATTATTATTATTTTAAAAAATAGGAAAACAATTCGTGTAGCCTTAGTAAGACTCATTGTTGTAGATTCACGAAATGTTTTCGTATTTTTTAAATTTTATTTAATTTTCTATAACGAATTAAATGATTTTAATATATTTTATTATTTGATTATTAGTAAACATCATGGGTGTTAAGATAATGTTCTACCGAAAATAATTTAGTATGCTATAAAATATTTCAGTTTTTTTAAATAAGTAGATAGTATACACATTTTTTTCGAAGCTTTCCACAGAGTTTCTCATAGGGTTTTATTTAATAAATTCATGGGCCTGAGATTTAATTCATCAATCAAAAGTTTTTTTAATTAGTAGGATACAATGCATTAAGATACTTAATGATGAATCTAATATAAATATCAATAAATAGAAAAAACACGAAAATATTTTCGTAAAATCTACAACAAATGAGTCTTATTAAGACTACAAGAACAAATCACTTTTGAAACAACTACTTCTCTAACTAATACTTCGACAGACATTGAATAATACAAAAGTAATTTGTGTGTTACAAAATAGCAAGTCTATCAAAGCAACACTAGTTTGAACGTATTTCTTTCTGTACAGAAATTAGCTTTTGCTAATTTATTTTTAATTACATCAACCTAAATTAATTTCTTGTTCCAAATTTATCATAATATAGTCACTCACAAATTATTTAACGTACATTCAATCATTTAGTTCATTTTACAGAAAGAAATACGTTCAAACTAGTGTTGCTTTGATAGCCTTGCTATTTTGTAACACGCAAATTACTTTTGTATTATTCAATGTCTGTCGAAGTATTAGCTAGAGAAGTAGTTGTTTCAAAAGTGGTTTGTTCTTGTAGTCTTAACAAGACTCATTTGTTGTAGATTTTACGAAATATTTTCGTGTTTTTTCTAATTATTAGTTAATTTTCTACGACGTAAAGGACTTATATATTTTATTAATTTATAATTTACTTGATAATGATAATAAAAAGTCGAACATCGAGTCGTGTTGTGTTATTTAGATTTATATAACTGTGTCTAACGTTATATAACGTGTTTTCAATAATTATTTGTGGTTTTTCAATTTAGTGTAACAATATAAGTCCTTGTGTAGCAGCCTGATTACTTCTATTACTCTAGATTCGATATACCTCTGAAGTAGGGTCGACGTACATTGATACAATTTTTGTTTCTTCTAGTAGCCGTCTATAAAAATAAATCACTACATAAATAATTATTGTTACGTATAATATAATTGTGCTGGGCACGATTAGTACCTACGAATATACTAAGATGTATTTCAATTTAAGTTTCTTTAATTGCATATCACACCTGTATTGTCCATTTTTAATTTGAAAACACTGATTAATAGTGGAATTCTATTGTGTAAGAAGGACATTATAATTCTCGGAAAGTTTTCTTCGATGCCCCAATTGTGCATCGTTTCTAAAATACTAATTCTAATATAATAATGGATTATTAAATCATTCACAAACAGAACATGCTGATGACAAATATCTTCTCTAAGAATCGTATGATTCTCTATTCTAAAGTGTTTTGATTGTGTTATATGTCTTTTATTTTTTAGTTAAAATATTTAATTAAAAAGCCTATAGCTTTATTGCTGACATCAGTTGTAAGAATGAATGGCAAACTAAAAATCTTTGTACTGTAATAACGGTTGGTTCGTTCCATTTTTTTTTACATAAAATGAAGTAGTTTTCTAATTCAGGATCGTTGATATTAATCGTTGAATTCATTTTAAACATTTTATCAAAGGTTTTGCAGTCAGCAGAATCCTTTAAAAATTTCTTGAAATAACATATGTTAAGTTTGAGAAAGCTTTTGATGTGTTTATTAGTCTTAGAAATTTAATAATTTTGCATGATAATTATTTTATTAGGGTTTGGACTGACACTTTCCTGAGTAACTACATGTTTGTATATGCGACTTTTATTATAAAAACGTTTGATTTTGAGTTTTTGATCTAATGACGATAAGGTCATGTTAAAAAAATAGACATTCACACACATGATAGACGAAAATTTAATACTAAAAAGACCAGATATGACATTCTGTAATACTATTTTTTTGTACCAATGTTTCACTTATGTTAAATAACATAATAATTAATGAATATACGTATTTAAACTAAACCTTGGAGACTAATGTGATGTGCATAACCAGAGAAAAAGAAGAAAAATTTATATTTACGTAATAAGGGTAAATCAGATTTATAGTTGACTGAGGAATGTATGTTAAAATAAATGCCAGAGGGTATGAGGGTAAACGAGAACTATGAAAGTAAGAACACACAATTCAATATGTTATAAACAACATTTTATAGAGGTCATAACACATAGGTGCAATAATGTTTAAGAAATCTTTATAGAGATATCCTTCGATTATGATTCTACAAATTATTATGTAATGTAAATATTAAAAGAGATTTTTATATATCTTTTATTTATTAATTTTTGTAATTTTGAGAATATGTTCCTTGAAACTTAAATAACTGTTAATAATAACCACCAAACTTTAAATGTTTCGACTCGCTCATTGGACGTATCATTAAATTATTATAATTATTATGAATTAACATGTACATTTATTACTAAAAAAAAGTTTATAAAATAATATTATTTATTGTTGGACACGAAATTTGATAACTAAAAACTCAAGTTTTGAGTGATTGCGAAAAGAATCCGAACTATACTCCACGATGGATATTAACTAATCTTCTCTCAAGTAGTTCTATGGTTTTGTTGCCAACTTCATACAGTTAGTCGGCCATGTTTTATTGATTGTCGCGCGGCGTCCTAAAAACGTTCACGTTTCATTTTAAATCGACTGCAGTGAATAAAGTTAACATGGAAAACATTCCCCGCACCCACGAAGGTATGTACTAACATTAAAAACATTAGTTGTATAATAATAATCAAATTGCGTTTCAGACATCGAGGCCCAGATCCGGGAAATTCAGGCCAAGAAAAAGGAAGTACCCGAGGAAAAACCAGATAAGGGTGTTGGACTAGGGGAGAGTGGATATTTTGACAGTGAGATTTACGACGGTGGTGGTGGGAAGAGTAAATACGAGGGATATGTTACATCAATTGCTGCTAATGATGAGGTCGACGATGAGGAGGAGGATGTGGGGTTTTCGCAGAAGAGGACAGGATTAGGAGCTCCAGTCGCACTGCTGAATGATGTTGCCCAGGTAATTTTTTGCTTCTATTTATTTACAGTGTTTTTATCAGTCTATACTCAAAAAGTTTGTTATGTGTTGTTGGTCACAAACATGTGTTTTGTTTTTAAATGCACTTAACTAAGTCTATTACTTGAGAGAGACAATGTATTTATACATCATATACTACATGATAAGGCAATTAATGTTAAAATAGCATTATTATAATGTGATACTACTTAATATAAAATATTATAACCTCCCACACTTAATTACTACTATAGTAAACTATTAATTATTATGTAAACAAAGTATTCTACGTACTTTATTCACTTTCTAAATATGATATTATTTAAATTAAATTAACAATAGAGAAGCTTTTATTTCACAAATCTCAATTAAATTGATTAAATTGAAATCCAATAAGTACATTAGTATTTATAATTCACATATAAATCTCATATACCAATAATTTTGTTGATGTATTAATAATTCATATTCCTTGATGTGTAATGTTAATCTGTAAATATTATCTTAATTTATTCTTGTTTTGTTATCAGAGTGCTAGTAGTTTGGCACAGGTTGTATTCATTGCAACTTTTTTTGACCCCTTTTATGCTTTCATTTTAAGTAATCATTAAAACATATTTTTAAACTGTATATCAAATATAGTCAGTTTTTTATGAAAAGAGATTTTAATTCAATAAATTAGTAGTAGTAGTAACTAAAAATAAAAACACAGTTACTCCTTACTTCACTTACTTATTTGTAATGTTAGATGTACATTTTGAGACACATGGTGCTTTTTATCAATAACAAACTGAATTCTTTCAAGTATTGGCGTGGTATATGCAGGGTGGGCCATGAATAATGTCCCTTAAAAGTTTACAGAATTCCTGCAAGAAGAAAAATCTGGAAAAAATCAACATTGCATGGTTGATTGCGATCTTATGGAAAATATTTCGACTTTCTAACAGTTCCGGTTATACCGGAAACGGCTACCGATTTTGTTATTTTAAATGGAACATACTGTATATTATTTTATTTTTGAATTCCTTATTCGATTACCTGCCTCCCCATATGGGTTTAGTTTTTGATTTAAAAATTGTCAAACATTTACCTCAAATAGGTGTTGAAAAACACCTAATCGATTCCTCTACTGCTGAAAAAAATTGACATGTGTCAATTTTGACAATTCGTATTTCAAAGATATTTCAGCGCCCACTTAAAAACACCATATTTCAATTTTTTCAAATGGAATAATCAATATTTTATCTTATAGTGTGATTCACAAGACAATTTGCTACAAGAAAGTATTATACATCCTTCAAAATTTATTTTCTCTCACATTTAAATAATTTCTGTTCTATTCACATGGGCACCGTAGTAGGCTTCTGTCAATAATTATTGAATCGAATTTGGAAAAATTCGTCCAAATAATACTAAAATGAATAATTATTCCAATCAATAAATTATGTATTTATTCGTTATTCATGGCCAGTGCGACAGAATTGTTTGGAGAACTTGCAGAACATTCAATGAAACTTAACCCTTAGTTATAACTTACAAATAAAACGGGAACAAGAAGAATGGAATAAAATAATTTTCAAATAAGTAATTAAATGCAAGAACTGGAAAAAGAAATTGACAGAAAAAAAATTATAACAATTGTTTGAAATGATGACCTTTGAATGTAAGCACTGTCCAGCACGTGTTGCGACACCCTCTGATGTTGCTTGCCTATTATTTTTATATGTCTCCAAAGAAAGAAATTGAGTGGAGATCCAGCAGGCCAGTTTCATGGACCTAACTTTCGAATTCATCTATCCTAGAACATATTTGTTAGTTGCTGTGATATTTCGTGTGTGCAATGAGCTAGGGCTCCATCGAGTTGATACCAAAAACTTATTTTTTTTATTTTAATTCAAGGGCAGCTCATCCAAAAAATTCTCCACAACATTTCTTAAAATTTATAAATATCATAAGGATGGTGGCAACCTTTACTACGTGGTAATTCATGATAAACACTAAACTAACACACATACTATGTTTTTACCACTAAAAATTATGTAATATATATTTACAAAAACACATGACTTAAGTTTTCCATGAGATCACATTCAACCGTTGCAATGTTGATTTTTTTCAGATTTTTCTTCAAGCAGGAACCCCGAAAACTTAATGGACGTTATTTGTAGCCCACCCTGTATACTTAAAGTTGTTATAGGGAAAAACCAGAATAGTTCTAAGAATTTAGTTTGTTATTGATAATGAATAAGTGAAGTAAGGAGTAATAGTGCTCCTATTTGTTGTAATTAATCACTTTATGTAAACTCAAAAACCTTACAGTAGTAGTAGTGAATACTTATAGACCATATTACATTATTCTTTTAATGCTCTGTGTGTAAATGTGCACTAGATTACGGGTTTAACCATAGCACCATTAATTTTATCTCAATGGCAAAGGGTATTCCATCTAATGCAGACCCAAACTAATGATGCAACACTATTTTTATACCCAGTTCCATTGCAACCGAATATGCTCACTATGGGTGCTTTTGAATTAGTATTTATATTGTAAAATTTGGCATTATTTATGGGGTGCTTTGTTGTCATGAATGAAAGTATAAAAAAGGACAGACATGTTTCTTGAACATATAAGTAATGATTTAAAATATATTCTAATTAGGTATGCTATCTATAAAAAAGAGATTAATAGTACTGGTCAATAATGAATACAGATGCATAGGCATTTAATATAATCAATTGCATTTCTATCTAAAAATTAAATAAATAATATCCTATAGTTAATATATATTATATACATCCATCCATAAAAGTTTCTTTAAAAAAACTAACATTTACTTGTTTATGTTTTTAGAGTGACAAAGACTACGACCCATTTGCAGACAGAAGACGGCCGACCATAGCAGATCGAGAAGATGAATACCGTCAGAAGAGGCGTAGGATGATCATCTCCCCAGAACGAGTAGATCCTTTTGCAGATGGTGAGTGTTAGTTTAATGATATTCATATAAGTTATCATCCTTCATATATCATGCACGGGATATCAAATAAAAAAAAAATAATACTAGGACAAGGTAATTTACTTATGCATATATTTGTTTGTACAATGGGGTGTGTGAATGGTTGTCGAAAGGTGTGTGCGAATGTACCGGACAGGGTAGGCAAATAAAATTATTTAGCAGTACAATCAAAACTAATGATATTTTGTTCTTCACGGGGTGTCTTCGTATAGGAAGCCGCGTACAGCTGTCTGCGTGATTATGGAGAATTGGTAAAGACAGGGCAAAATGAAAGACGGAATAATACAGAGAATGAGAGAGTGTGTTTTGTTATGAAAATTATTAATTACCCCAGCCTATTTCTAGGTTCGCTAAAGTTTTCCTGTTATCAAGAAACTATCTACTTTACACATGGGTCCTGTCTGCACGTACGTATCATGATTTGCATCATTTTACTCACTAATTCAGTTCGGTTCAGTAAAAAAGTTTCAGATCACTTTATTCCTCTATCAATGAGTGAGTCAAGTGTGCAAATTGTTTAGAGTAAAAAATTTAAGGAAGAATCCCACAGTCGAGTGTACTTTCATCTCGACTGTGTGGACAGTACAGCAAAATGTTTACTAATTTAGCGCCTCTTGACGCTATTTGTGCTTGCAGGAGGCAAAACACCCGAAGTCAATGCCAGGGGGTACACACAGATCATGAAGGAGCAAATGTTGAAGGGGGAGGAGAATGAGGTATTTTTTCCAATACTTTATCTTATTAGTTTAGTATATTAATACTTATTTTTATTTTAGTTGCGAAAGAAAATTGTTGAGAAGGCCAAGGATGGAACCTTAAAATCAACTAATGGTGAAGCGAAAACTGCTCCAAAGAAGAGAGGCAGGTGGGATCAGACTGTGGAGGATAGTTTTGTGCCAGCTAAGAAGAAGACTTTGACTATAAACAGCAGTAATAGTGGAGCAGCTACTCCTACTTGGGGTGATAGTGATGTAAGTATTTAATACTAATGTGTATTATAATATTTTTCAAATGAATTAGTATTTTAATGATAAAATGTTCATTTAATTACAGAGAACTCCAGCTGACCATAGGTGGGATGAAACACCTGGCCATAAAGGGAGTGAAACACCAGGTGCTACCCCAGGGCAATCAACACGGATGTGGGATGCAACTCCAGGTGCAGCTACACCAGGACGTGAAACTCCAGCACATGACAAAAGTATATCACGAAGAAATAGATGGGATGAGACCCCAAAAACTGAACGTGAAACACCAGGTCACTCCAGTGGTTGGGCAGAAACTCCAAGAACTGATAGAACAGGTGCAGATCTAATTCAAGAAACACCAACTCCTGGAGCTTCTAAAAGAAGGTGTGTTGCATTTATTTCAATTATCTCTTTAAATTAAATTCCATTTAAATTAAATCGTTATTTTTGGCTAATCATTTATTGAGGTTATTTAAATAATTTTTTAAAACTTCTAATTATTACATTATGATTGCAAATTCTGATTTATCTCAAAATTATTATAGGAAAAATGGTCACTTTTTCATTTCTAAATGCTTCTACAAAAAAGTTAGTTTGGTAATGGTTTGTTTACTTCTGCAGCACCATGAGGCCTTGGTTGTATTTCTTCTGCATCCCATTTAACTCTCTTCCCAGATCCCATACAAACAAACAAAATTGATGTAAACAATTGTATACTTGCACAGGTAATGAAAATGAAACGCCACTCTTCCATCTCATTATTTCGCAAAAATGCTGCTATAATGCAAGAAGTAATTACTCCACCAAAGTTTCCTATACCATTAGTCCATGCATTTATGTGTCTGTGATATTTAATCGATAAATCAAGGCTGTTAACTTTTAAACCTTCATAGTAAAATCCTTCGAAGCATAGTATGGCACTTGTAATTGATAATGTAAACATATCCTCACAGTTCCAATACGTAGCTAAAATTAATAATCCTCCAGTTGTTATACTTTGTACTAATGTATTAAATTTCCGAATACATCCGATGGTATATTTTTTTAAGCTTCGCTTTTTTGCAGATGATGCAAAGTAACCAAATAAAAACATTCCTGCATAAGGGTTACATGAGAACAATGTTATAGTTTGTAAATCAAAGCCTATTGTAAAGAAATATTTAGGTATATAAGTTACTAATAAACACATTACAACTGTATGTCCTACTTGACCAACTGCTAATCCCCAAATTGCAATATCTTTACAGATATTTCTGTAGACGTCTACATAGTTTATATCTAATGTTGGCTTTTGCAGTAAATTCAGTTCATCAGTGTAAATATATGGGTTTTCTTCAGGTTTTGAATGTATATAAAATAAACCAAATCCTACATAAATAAAACCAATCAGGGACCAGAAGAAGAATTGAATATCCCACCTATCCATAATTACAATAAATGTACCTGATAATACATAACCTACAGTCATACCAATCCAATTTCCTGAATACATTACCACTGCAAGGATTTTATTTTCATTAATTGAGGTCCAATAATACAGTAAGTTTGCCGCTGCTGGATATAACACTCCTTGGCTCAGGCCCATTAAAAAACGAAATATTGCTACTGTACCCCAATTTGAGTACATTCCACCTATTGCTATTAAAGCTGTCGATATTGAACTTGTCGATATACATATCAAAAGAGGATATTTTGATCCATACTTATCACAAATAATTGGTCCAGGTATGTGACTTATAATGTACCCTACATAAAATGCAGCTAGGATGATGATTTCTACATGTTCTGACCATAATTGCTTGTTTCCAACATTTAATCTCTTTGAACTTTCTGCTTCCCATGTGCATTCCAAGTTTGATCTGTCATGATTCACCATCTCTGTTATTGCAATGTTTAAAGAAACTCTTTGTGAAAATGCTATAATGGTACCAATTAAGGTTGTAAATATGCAGATGTGCTGCCATGGGGCTGTATAACATATTTTCATGTTGAATGACTGTTAACAGAAGCCTACTATTTAGTTATTTACAATTTAAAATGATGATATGTCCATCATATTACATTTTCATGTATTTTTCTCAAGATCATGAGGTTTACACACAAAAGCTATTATTAATAATTTGCTCACTTTTTAACAATTACTTGTTGTATAAATTTCATGTAACCCCATTAGTGCATTTATAATAGGCTAAAAATTTCAAAAATTTTAAAGAAATTTAGGAAAAATATTTCAAATTTACAAAAATATCTGAAAGAACAAAAACACACTTTAAGTAAACATCCATTTCTGGTGTATGAATGATTACCAAAAGCTTTTGAGTTCCAGTTTTGATTGATAAACCCTTAAGTTTAAAGTTTTATCATAAACTAATTTATTTTTGAGATACAGCAGTTACAGACAGACATAGATACAATTTTTTGCTCTCCAAAAAATAGCAGAATTATTCCAGGCACACCTCTAAAACGTATATTTCCGTTTAAAATTTTTTCACGAAAACAATACTTCCCCTATATAGGAGAAGTAAAAAGTGAATAATTATCATTACTTCTTGTTAGATGTTTCACTTACAAATTTTCCCACCAGAAATTACATTCATGTCTTATAAAATATATTGTTATTTTATTTTCCTTAGATCTCGATGGGATGAAACACCATCTGCAACTCCTTCAGTGACAATGACTCCAGGTGCAATGACACCACAAACACCCCATGATACACCGGGCCATGCAACACCCATGTTAACCCCCGGTGGATCGACACCAGTTGGTGTAAAAGTTATGGGAGTGGCAACACCCACACCTGGACACCTTGCTTCAATGACTCCTGAGCAACTGCAAGCCTTCAGATGGGAAAGGGAAATTGATGAACGAAACAGACCATATTCTGATGAGGAGCTAGACGCCATGTTCCCTCCAGGTTATAAAATCCTTCAACCACCAGCTGGTTACATTCCAATAAGAACACCTGCCAGAAAACTGACAGCAACTCCTACACCAATGATTGGGACTCCACAAGGATTTTTTATACAGTCGGAAGATAAAACAGCAAAGTATATTGATAATCAACCTAAAGGCCAAAATCTTCCTTTCATGAAACCTGAAGATGCCCAATACTTTGATAAACTTTTGGTTGATGTTGATGAAGAGGCTCTTAGTCCTGAAGAGCAAAAGGAGAGGAAGATAATGAAACTGTTGTTGAAAATTAAAAATGGCACGCCACCAATGAGAAAAGCCGCTTTGAGACAGATAACAGATAAAGCTCGTGAATTTGGTGCAGGGCCACTATTCAATCAAATTCTACCTCTTCTTATGAGTCCAACTCTTGAAGATCAGGAAAGACACTTGTTAGTAAAAGTTATTGATCGAATCTTGTATAAGTTAGATGATCTTGTTAGACCTTATGTTCATAAAATTTTGGTCGTAATTGAGCCTTTGCTTATTGATGAAGATTACTATGCTCGTGTTGAGGGAAGAGAGATTATTTCCAACTTGGCCAAAGCTGCTGGATTAGCAACAATGATTTCGACTATGAGGCCTGATATTGATAACATTGATGAATATGTACGTAATACTACAGCCAGAGCATTTGCTGTTGTAGCATCTGCTTTGGGAATTCCTTCGTTATTGCCATTCTTGAAAGCTGTTTGCAGATCTAAAAAGTCATGGCAAGCTAGACATACAGGTAAGGTTAAATACATTTACTGATTTATAGTTTATAGTAATGTTTCCATTAAAAATTTATGTTTACAAATGTAATTGCATTTGTAATTTCTTCTTTAGTCATTAAATATATAAACTTATATTTACAGGTATCAAAATTGTTCAACAAATTGCTATTTTGATGGGATGCGCCATCCTGCCACATCTCAAGTCTTTAGTAGAAATTATTGAACATGGACTTGTGGATGAGCAACAAAAAGTAAGGACTATCACAGCCTTGGGAATAGCTGCTTTAGCTGAAGCTGCCACTCCATATGGCATTGAAAGTTTTGATTCAGTTCTAAAACCTCTGTGGAAAGGTATCCGTACCCATCGTGGTAAAGGTTTGGCTGCTTTCTTAAAAGCTATTGGTTATCTAATTCCATTGATGGATGCTGAATATGCCAATTATTATACTCGTGAAGTGATGTTAATTTTGATCAGAGAGTTTCAATCTCCTGATGAAGAAATGAAGAAAATTGTCTTGAAGGTAGTGAAGCAATGTTGTGGTACTGACGGTGTTGAAGCTCAGTACATTAAAGAGGAAATTTTGCCTCAGTTCTTTAAACATTTCTGGAATCACAGGATGGCTTTGGATAGGCGTAATTATAGGCAGCTTGTTGATACAACTGTGGAGATTGCAAATAAGGTCGGTGCGTCAGAGATTATCAATAGGATTGTCGATGATTTGAAAGATGAGAATGAGCAGTATAGAAAAATGGTAATGGAGTCCATTGAAAAAATCATGGGAAATTTAGGAGCAGCCGACATAGATTCACGGCTGGAAGAACAGCTTATTGATGGTATTCTCTATGCTTTCCAGGAGCAAACCACTGAGGATGTGGTTATGCTGAATGGTTTTGGTACCATTGTGAATCAGCTTGGTAAAAGAGTGAAACCATACTTGCCACAAATTTGTGGAACAATTCTCTGGAGATTAAACAATAAATCAGCCAAAGTTAGACAACAAGCTGCAGACTTAATATCGAGAATTGCTGTAGTGATGAAAACTTGTCAAGAGGAAAAACTAATGGGGCATTTGGGAGTGGTGCTTTATGAATATTTGGGTGAAGAATATCCAGAAGTATTGGGATCAATATTAGGAGCATTAAAGGCAATTGTTAATGTTATTGGTATGACTAAAATGACACCACCTATTAAAGATTTACTACCCAGGTTAACTCCTATTTTGAAGAATCGACATGAAAAGGTGCAAGAGAACTGCATAGATTTAGTTGGTAGAATTGCTGACCGAGGACCTGAGTATGTTTCAGCTAGAGAATGGATGAGAATTTGTTTCGAGTTACTAGAACTACTAAAGGCCCATAAAAAGGCTATTCGAAGAGCTACTGTGAACACATTTGGCTACATAGCTAAAGCAATTGGCCCACATGATGTTCTAGCCACATTATTAAATAATCTTAAAGTACAAGAAAGACAGAATCGTGTATGTACAACTGTTGCAATCGCCATTGTTGCTGAAACTTGTTCCCCATTCACTGTTTTACCAGCTTTAATGAACGAGTACAGAGTTCCTGAGTTAAACGTACAGAACGGTGTTCTAAAATCATTATCCTTTTTGTTTGAGTATATTGGAGAAATGGGAAAAGATTATATTTATGCTGTTGCCCCATTACTGGAGGATGCTTTGATGGATAGGGATTTGGTACATAGACAAACGGCATGCGCTGCCATTAAACACATGGCTCTAGGTGTATATGGTTTTGGTTGTGAGGATGCATTAGTGCATTTGTTAAATTATGTGTGGCCGAATATATTTGAGACGTCGCCACATTTGGTTCAAGCTTTTATGGATGCAATTGAAGGGATGAGGGTTGCTTTAGGACCTATTAAAATACTTCAGTATACTTTACAGGTAAGTCATATTTAATGTTTAATTCCATCATTATTAAAATTAGTAGCTCTGATATGGAAAATGTCAGAAAACCAATTCTTAAACTATTGCTAGTTGATTGAATTTGAAAGATGAAAATCCCACCTATTATTATTGACTAGTCTTAACTTAAGAAACTGTGTGTAGGATATTTATAATATCTAGGTTATAAAGATTGTGCAGAAACCAATTTGAAAATGTGAACAGGTTATTAGCCAACAAAAGGACACAATTGGTAAATTAAAATAAATTCTATTCATAATATATATTAGTTATGTTTAATTAAATATCAGTTAATTGCTGAATATTTTAAAATAAACAAACTAATAGAATTGTTGTGGTGACATTCTTATATTTTTTAAATTGTTAATTTGTAGGGTTTGTTTCATCCTGCAAGGAAAGTTCGGGATGTTTATTGGAAGATTTACAATTCTTTGTACATTGGAGGACAGGACGCATTAGTTGCAGGATACCCAAGAATTACAAACGATCCTAAAAATCAGTATATTAGATACGAACTAGACTATGTATTGTAAACGTTAATTTTTTAAACTGTTAATTTAAAGGGACAGAGGCACAGCACTATTTTGATGTATTATATGGATTTCAGTTTGCTTGCACGAAATAAAGATCCTCTCATAAAATTAGTTAATTGATTTTGTTTTTGTAAGAAAAATGTATCATTAGATTGCAAGATTTTAATAAATGTAATAAGAGTGTAAAGTATTAATTTCAATAGAATATATGTTGTATATGATTTAGTGATTTAATGACATTTATTTTTGTTTTTAGAAGACATATTTTTTCAGCCTAGTAAAATTTTTATCTTTAGGGGTCCTGGCTGTATCTGTTTGCTGTAATATGCTGGGTAGAGGCAGGAAACAAGTCATAGTTAAAACGGCAGATTCTTGGTTCACTGCACTTTTGATGAAAAGAAATTATGACAGGATTTTAAATTAGAAGACTTAATATGTCAGGATAATAAGTACAATAATATGAAACATAACACGTGTTCTAATTTAAAATTACCTAATGTCATAGTTAAAAAAAGAAAAAAAAATAGCAGGTAATGAAACCATGTTGTGAAAACAACAATAAATATATTATAACAAATCAATTGTAGTAGTATATATTCAAAAAAAGCCAGAATTTAGAATGTTAAGCTTTATTTATATAATAACATAATTCAATTCAAAATATTAACAACCACCTGGGACTGGTATTTGTGTGGCTCTTTGTGAGCTGTGCATTATAACACTGAATTGAAAAATTCACTATATTTTAACCACAAATATGGATTACCACGTAGTAACGGTCACAACCATTCTCTTTATTATATGTGCATTATAAAATATAGTTTATAATTTAAATAAAATCACCTCATTGACATCACACTCCATTTTTCATTACCGCTTTAACTAAAAATAATAAAATGTAATAACAAAAAGTGTTAGTACTTAAATATTTCAAATGTATCAGAAATTAGCTAAATTATTAATCCATTCGTTAAAAATTAATCTTTATCATTCTATATTTACAGGATTAATATATAGCATTTGTTTATTTTGAAATCGGTGACTTGTCACAGGCGATTTTTCTTAGGTAATGACTTCAGCTTCGTTAGATGTGGATTATTTTTCTTATATTCAAGTTTTATTTGGAATTGACAAAATTTTTATTTTTTGTGAACATCTATTTTGAAAGCAGTAAATAAAGTTGTTTTTTTTTTTAACAGACAAGCATTTTTTTACAGCCTGTTTTCTCCTTTGAATAAATTCAATCAAAAATGGTGGGCGGCATCAACATTTACTTCTAAGAAAAATAAAATTCAACTGATAAGGTAGTTTAGGACATTGTAGATAATTTCCGGCTGTATAATTTGTAGAAATCTGGAAGAGAAATATAAATCATTTCAAAACAAATAAAACAAATGTCAAAATTTATGAACATGATTTATTATTAAGCGAGGAATTGGGATGAAACTACATAATTCTTTACTTAGAACTAAATTATTAAGTTATAACCCAGTACTTAAAAATAAAATTATTAAAAGAAGTTCAATAAATTATTGATATTAATTCTGAAATAGGGAGCAGTAAACATAGTATATTATCATCAATGAAACTACATTTTCACTCAAAGATTATCATTGCTCAAGCAATTATCTATTTTTATTAATTGAATTGTCACATTACTATCTTATCATAATATACAAAACCGTACAGGTTATAATATCTAAATAAATTAAACTTAAACCGTTGATTGAAATATTGTATACAATATTTCAATCAACGCTTAAACTATAAATGTCGACAGCATTGTAATTTTATTTATTGTAAGGTCTAACATACCGCAAGCATATTATTAATGCGTTTTTCCAAACATCGATTTCTTCTGTTTTCTTTTATATTTATCTATATCTACCATTTCAAAATATGGCAACCACAATTTAATTTTTATTCGACAATGCTTTAAAATTGATCTCATTAGTAATAATTTTTATACACTGGTAATTTCATTGCAATCTATTATAGTACAACACAAATACTTTGATTGAAATTAATAATCAAATAATATATTAAATACATATTGATTTATTTATAATATGTTACCAAATTTTGAATGAATTGCAGAAGGGCAAAAAAACTATAAATTACGCAGCCATAGTATTAATAGAGATTATAGCAATTAAACTTGAAAGTTTAAATGAAAACACGTGTGCAGTAAGAATATGAATGCCGTGATAAGTTTCGTATTAACTTAATCCAGACAGTTTATGAATATAACTCTTGGCGAGTCGTCGGGTGCTCCGTGTGGAAAATCTCATTAGGGTCCGGTGGGTGGCACCAGCAGCTCTCATTATATCGTCTGGAGAGAAATTACGAAATGTAAGCACATTTGAATATGAATCGTCTGGAGGATTTCTAAGCCGAATACGCGAATAATACCTGTTGTCTCTGTGTTCTTTCATGACAAAATTATTCCTAAAACTTTGCTACCTTCTTTCAACTTCCAACAAACTGACATGAGAATCGTTCACAAACTTAATTAAAATCCTATCCAATTTCTGAATTTGTTAGAAACAACTGAGAAATTATTCGTTATACAGCGAAATTGAAAAAGTTAATTAATTTCTTGCTTGTGTCAGCAGTTAAAAATTAAGACCAATAATAAAATATCCATACAAATGCCAAATCATCAAGACTTTATTTTATTATTGATTTAATTGTAATCAGGTATCATCTTATTGTGATATATTTAATGACTCTCTCAGTTATGTCATTGCTCAATGTAATCATTCACTTTTAGTTAGTATGTAACCATTTATTATTTTGAGTTTAAGTTATGATAGTATGTAAATTTACTTTCTTCTTTATATATGTTGCCATGTAATTGGGATTTTTTCCTGTAGGGTAATCAATATTTATTTATTTATTTATTTTGACTTATCTTATCATTTCCAAATGTATATCTATAAGAGGAGGTTATTCATTTTAGGACAATACCTAATTAGTATTTGTGGGGATTTACATCTGTACTCTGTGAATTAATATTTATATTTAAGGACTGACTTTATTTAAAGTTTCTGTCTTCGCATTGATAAAATCTTTAATGTATTAAAATAAGCAAGTATACTTAAACACCCTGTATATGAAAACCCTTGCTTTACAAATTGAATAATTGTTTTTTAATATTATTAAATAAATTTACTATTTTTTTTATTATATTTTAATTCCCTTAACAATTATTGTTGTATAAAATTTGTTAATAGATTATAAATATGAAAATATTTGTTTATGTCATCTTAAAAATATTTCGTTTAAATTTTAATAATTGTTTTGTAAAGGCAAAAAAAATATTTCAGCACATGACATGCATACACTACAAATGCTAAATTAAAAGACTAAAACAGAAAATATCATTCTTGAAATATATAAATTGTACGTACTCTATATAAGTATTTCCGCTATATAAATTTACTCAACTAGAAGCATATATATTACATAGTTTTTAGGGTAGCACTTCAAACGTACGGGTCGTTTGATTCTTGAGGTAAAAAGTTCACGTCCGGCGTTTTGAATAAAGGATAAGAGATTCTAGCTTTGTTCATATTTTCTGTGAGAGGTGAAATCATGTATCACCTTTTCAATGTTTAGTAAGTTTGAAACTGTATCTAATATTAAGACAAATTATTATACTCGTGCATTAAAGACCGTTAATAGGCTTAAAGAGAGAGGGAGATAACGATAGGATTGTATTGCTGTTATTTGCATTCACCTTAATTAATGTCTTTCGTCTTATTAATTGCTAGCTATCAACAAAATATTAAGTTGGTCTTTCAAGTAGGTCAAGTAGGAACCCTAGTTTCACCTATATAATATTCGAGTTCAAACACATATGCATAAATACACACCAATGTTTTATTTCTATAGTTATTCATTAATTTACTAATATTTATAATATAATACTAAGACTTGTCAAAATGCATATATTTTATTGAACTGAATCATTTATTAATCAATTATTAATAAAACACTCCGCTGAATGTATTCTGTTATATTTTGCAGTTATGCGTATCTACAATTAATAAAAAGAACTTATTTTGACATGATGTTTTCATTTTAAGGAAAAATACCTTGTCACTTGATGGAATATAATCAGACACCCTCACTTCTATTGTGTATGCTACATTTTAGACAAGGGCGTTTCCAGCCAATTGGCTTAGGGGGGGTAATTTTAAAAAAAGAAAAAACTTAAATATTTTTTTTTTATTCCATAAATACATATAAAAAGGACTAATATAATAATAAAATATAATTCTATTATTTTTAAATAAAAACAAAATAATATCACACCGGAAGTAAATATAAGACATATAAAAACATAATTTAATATTCTGTAAAATTTGAAACAGATTTTTGTAACTAAATTTATCGAAAAAAACGATTTATTTCTTAAATAATGAAATCTACTTTTCTTTGCTTTGTTACTAATATTGTCAATATTAATATTCATATATCTATTAATATAACACATTTAACTCGGTCACTCTTTCTTGAAACATAGTGGCTCGCAGCCACGATTTGAATCTTTTCAGTGCAGATAAACTTATTTCTGCAGAAGCAATGTTAACGGACAGAGTACCTAATATTTGTAAAATTTTTATGTTCAGTAAATGTTAGGGCCAAAATTTCTGTATGCATTCAAAGCATTTTCTGGTAATTGTTTTTTTAGTTTATTTTTCTTTTGCCATTGCCATAAAAAAATAAATAAGTAGTGTTAAAAACTAAAAGGAAGTGGTAAATAAAGAAATAAATGAGTACAAAAAGAGAAAGAGATAATGACAGTCCTGAATATGGATTCCAAGGTTTCCAAATGAGTAATGGAGAATAGAAAAAGTTATAAGAACGGAAACAGCGAAACGAAACGTTACAGCAACAACAGGATACAAAAATAAAACAAATAAAGATGAAAACAAGGACAAAACTCACGGAGAAGGTAAATCTAAATATAGAGAGAAATGGCAAAAAACCTCAGAAAAAATAAAAGAAGAGATCAGAAAACTAAAGAAAGAAATTAGTAATAAAGAAGAGAAGTGGGTAATAGAAAAGCAAGAGATGTTAAAAAGAATCGACAACCTGGAAACAAAGTAGAAAAGTAAGAACAGAAAATGAATAAAAAATAATATCATAATAACAGTCTTAGCAGCAGAGACAAGCTAAGAACAGAAGGAAGTCGAGAATTTCACATAGAGAAAAACAAATAATACGAGTCGAAGTTGAGACATGGGAAACAAAACAACAAATAATGACCTGTGGTAGAAAGATTCGTACAAAAAATAGCGAAATAGTAAGAGAAGAAAAATCAAAAGGAAAAAAAAAGAATATGATACCGAAAGATAATAATTAACAAAGAGCAAATAATAGAAAAGCAAATAAAAACAAGACATCACAGCAAAAAAATGGCAAAAGGAAAAAGTTAAATACAATAAAAATGAGAATATGGAATATAAGAAGTATTAAAGTAAAAGAAAAGGAATTAATATATGAAATGAAGAAAAACGGAAAAAACATAATATACGAAAAATATGGAGACGACAGAACAATGAGCATGGAAATCAAAATGAAAGAAACTTTATGGAATATAATTCCGAAACAAAACGACAAAAATGAAGAAAAAGAGAAATTTTACGAGAGACTGTAAAAATAAATAGACAATAGCAAAGGAATCACAATAGTCATGGGATATCTTAATGGAGGTGTAGAACAGGATAACAAAGCCAAAAATATTAGAAAAAACACGAAAATATTACATAAATCTACAACGAGTCGTATTAAGACTATAAAAGAAATCACTTATTGAAACAACTACTTCTCCGTCTAATATCTCGACAGACATTGAATGATACAAAAGTAATGTGTGTGTTACAAATAGAAAGGCTATCAAATCAACACTAGTTTGAACGTATTTATTTCTGTCAAATAATCTAAAAATGATTGAATGTACGTTAAATAGTTTGTGAGTGACCATGGTATGATATATTTACGAAATGTTTTTGTGTTTTTTCTAATTATTAGTTAATTTTCTATAACGTAAGGATTTTAATACATTTTTATTAAGGCAAAAAAACAGAATAGAAACGAAAATAGAAAGAGAATTATAGAATTTGTATAGCAAACAATCTCATTGTGGCAAACACAAAGACATAGACAAATACACTAGAGAAGTCTAGTCTAGAGTACTCCTTAATAGACGCAGAAGAATTGAAAAAGGTGAACGATGTTAAAGTAACAAGACAAGCTGAAATATGGAGCGACCACTACTAAAATAGAAACATTGGTGCAGAAAACTTAAAGAATACGTAGTCGAAAACAATAATAAACAAAAACACAAACAGCCAAAATTTGAAAAGAAAGAAACTCGGAATGAATACCAATCAAGAATAGAGAAAAAGCAAACAAAATAGAAGGAGCAGAAAGCAAATAGAAAAAGTAATAACTAACAATAACTATATCAAACAAAAATTCCTTTACTCGAAGCTTATTATGGATAAAAATTGTAAAATAATTTGTTTAACGGAAACTTGGTTAAATGATCATCATATTAAACAAGCAAACATAAATTCGTTTAATTTAATATCAAGTTACTCAAGATTAGCTAATAGAGGAGGTGGTTGCGGAATTTGGGCTACACCAGACCTTAAAATAAGTCCTATAGATTTAAGACATTATTGCGTTGATGGAGATATTGAAATATGTGGAGCGATTTTACACTTAGACAACAAAAAATATACTTTGATTAATATATACAGGCCTTGGGGCGATTTCAATGTCTTCATGAACCAATTAGCCAATGTGTTAGATTACATAAATGCGGAACGTTTAATTCTTACCGGTGATTTTAATATAAATTGTGCGGAAACTAAAACCAAAGAATTTATAGAGTTCAATAATCTAACAGAACAATTTGGCTTAAAGAGTATTGTTACGGATATAACAAGATATAATAAAGATGGAGGAACGCGCATTGATAATGTGTTTGTTAGTAATCACGAACTATTTACAGCAAGTGTATGTGATACATTATTTTCAGACCACCGTGCAATATTTGTCAAATACTCATACGCAAAACAACAACAAGTAAACTCTATAATATCTCGCCCTATTACCCAGCGCGGAATTATAAATTTCTACAATTATATTGAAGGAATAGACTGGAATTTTATAATAAGTGAAAGCAATTGTGATACACTATTTTGTATGTTTATTACTCGTATAATTAATGGTTATAATATATCGTTTCCAGAAAAACTAACCAAGCGCAAACCTAGAAATATCCAATGGTTTAGTGATGAATTAAGACAAATGCGAAACAATGTACACTTACTGTATGATCTAAAGTTACTGTATAAAACTGATAATTTAAAATCTGCTTATAAAACAGCATTTAGCAATTATAAGTCAGCTATTAGTAAGGCTAAACTAAAAGCAAACTAAATTCATGATGGTTGTGACCGTTACTAGGTGGTAATCCAAATTTAAACACATATTGAAACACTTACTTTGTTTTTACCACAATTAATTTATTGTAATATGGTTTACATATATACAAAAATCACGACTTAAGTTTCGACCTGTTACAGTCATTATCAAGTGAGTACAAAATTGCTGAGGAAGTACATTTATACCGGCGAGAGATTAGTGAAAATTTCCAAATGAGGGTGACGGATTATAAATTACGAATTTCTAATTAGATTGCCGGGAGCTGCCTGAAGAGCGGGGTGGAGATTAGATCCGTTTGTTCGTTGAGGAGATTAATTTCGGGATTTCTGGTGCGTTTATAAATTTCGGCCGCTTCTAATAGGTTTAGCCTCGAACCTTTTGTACAGCTGTGCAAAATTTTCACCTTGCTAATCTCCGGGAATTGATGTTTCGTTTCTAAAATATGGTTGGCGAATGTGCTGTGGTTCTGCTGCAGTCTGAAGGCCCGGAAATGTTCCGAATATCGTTTCTCCAGGCTGCGTCCAGTTTGGCCTACGTAAACACTATTACATTCGGAACACTGTATCTCATACACACCCGATTTTTTTGTGTGGTCAATTTTGTCCTTTGAGTTGAACAAAATATTTGATAGCTTTGCAGATGGTCTAAAGGCAATTTGTTGATTTTGTTTGCGAAGAATGTGTGCTATTTTGTTAGATGTTTTGCCAAAATAGGTTAATGAAATGAATTTTGTATTTTCTAAACACAAACTTTAGAAAATACAATATTCATTTCATTAACCTATTTTGGCAAAACATCTAACAAAATAGCACACATTCTTCGCAAACAAAATCAACAAATTGCCTTTAGATCATCTGCAATATGTGTTCAATATGTGTTTAAAAGCAAACTGTAATTATATAAAAAATTCCGGAAATAAACAACGTGCTTATTGGGATCTAATTAAACGAAATGAACATCTTGTAAGAAATGATACAGATATTAGTGCAGATGAATTTAACGATTATTTTTGTAATATACCACATGTATTATTAGGAAAATTAAGTCCGCCACCAATCAGTAAAAATAACAGTAATGAACGGGTAAACAACAATGCACCACATTTCAATTTAGGTGAGGTAAGTTACATGGATGTTCGAGATTCGATAACAAATTTAAAAAGTGGAGACAGTAAAGATATATACAATTTATCTTCGAAATTAATTAAGACTATAAAAGAGCTCATAGTTATTCCTCTAACAAAACTCATTAATATTTGTATTAAAAAGAATTGTTTTCCTAAGTGTTTGAAGTTGTCTCGTGTGGTGCCAGTACACAAGTCAGGAGAAAAATCAGACAAAACAAATTATAGACCCATATCTCTTGCACCAATATTTGCCAAAATTTTTGAATCAGTTATTAAAAAAAAATCTTAGAACATTTTGAGAAAAACAATCTTGTTAGTAGCTCACAATATGGCTTCAGACAGGGGAAATCGACGGTATCGGCTATAATACAACTAATTGACTCAATTATAGACTCATATGAGAGTAAGAAATATCAATGCTCCATATTTTGTGACCTTAGTAAGGCATTTGACTGCATCTCACATGACATATTACTCCTAAAATTACAACACTACAACTTTAGTAAAAATAGTATAGAGTTTGTGGCATCGTATCTCTCCGATAGACAACAACTCGTGGATATCAATAGCATCAAGTCAAAAACTAAATATGTTACCGTAGGTATTCCTCAAGGGTCCATTCTTGGGCCCCTACTATTTTTAATTTATGTAAATGATTTGGATAAAAGTATGTAGGGTGCTATTACTATGTTTGCTGATGATACCACTCTATCGGCGACAGATTATGACTTGAACAATCTTAAAATAATGTCTTGTGAGATGCAGTCACAAGTTAAAGAGTGGTTTAAAATGAATCATTTAACCATGAATGAAAAAAAAAACTCATACCATGTTTTTCAGTATGAAAATGCTGGATGGTGTAAATAACCCCGAATATGTAAAATTTCTCGGAGTACATTTGGATCCAAATTTACAATGGAATCATCACGTTGATGTCGTAACAAAAAGATTGTCATCAGTTATTTTTTTGTTACGACAACTGAGATACGAATTGCCTGTTGAAGCACTACTAAGTGCTTATTATGCACTGTTTCACTCAATTATGTCGTATGCCATACTTGCATGGGGCCACTGTCCTGCCTCAAACCGGGTATTTTCTTTGCAAAGAAGAGCTATGCGCATTATTGCTGGACTAAAGTATAGGGACGATTGTAAGTGTATGTTCTCTAAATATGGAATCATTACTTTCCCTGGTGAATATATACTTCAATGTCTGATATACATAAAAACTAACATGTACTTCTATAACACTCATGAAAAAATACATACTCACGACACGAGAAACAAAAATGCTATTTTAACAAGTCAACACAGACTTCATAAATCCAGGACGGGTACAAGACATTTAGGAATACAATTTTTTAATAAGATCCCAAGAAGTGTTCAAAACCTGCCGCTTAATAAATTCAAACGAAAACTAAAACATTTTCTTGTAAAAAAAACATATTATGATTCAAAAAGTTTTCTAAATGATGCTGACGTTGACAAAATAATATAATATACATTACATTTATATCTTATTTTTAAGTATTGACGTTATTTTAATATGTTTGTGTACGTATGTTTATGTTACATATATAGTTATTGACCTATTTTAAGTTTATATGAACTATTTCTTTTTAATATTACTGTATGAATTTTGCCTGACGTATGTAAGACTAGTTTGTCAAAACATGAATAAATACTTACTTACAAACATAGGAAAAAAACAGGTGGTGGTCAGAAGAGGTAAAACAATTTGTAAAAACACAAAAGAAAATTGGAAAACTTTCATAAAAACAAGAAAAGAGTAAGATTACAAAAGATATAAAATAGCAAATAAAATAGTGGAACACAAAATCAAGATAGCAAAAAAGTAATCCTGGGAGTAGTTCACAGAAAACCAAAAGATATTTTACAACAGAATTATGGTAAACAAATGAGGAATAAAAGAAAACTAAGTCAAGCAGGTATAAAAGACAAAAACGGAAATATAATAACAGAAGAAACGAAGATATTAAAAAGATGGCAAAAATACTTTAACGAAATAACCGAAACAGACGAAGGAAGAATGACGAAGGTAAAACAAATGGAGGAATTAACGAAATAACAATTGAAGAACTGGAGGCAGTAATCAAGAAAATAAAACCAGGAAAATCTGATGACATCATAGCCAAAATGATGAAATAAATGGGTAAAAGAGGAAAGAAAAATTCTTGGAAATAGTAAATGACACTATCAAGAATCCCGAGAACAAGGGAATTATAATACCCATACACAAAAAGGGAGACACAAACATATATGACAACTACAGGGATATTACACTCACAAGCATACCAGGGAAAATGTTTACTAGGATAATAGAGACAAGAATAAAAGGAAAATTTGATCAACAGCTGCGATAAGAACAACACGGATTCATAAAAAATAGAAGCAAAAGACTTGATATACCTAATCAGACAACTAACAGAAAAGATGATTAAAAAAGAAAAAGAATTACACATATGCTTCATCGACCTAAAAAAAACATATTACAGGGTAGGAAGAGAGGACATATGGCATATACTTGAAGAAAGTGGGATAAAAAGAAGCATAATAAATATAGTAAAGGAGTTATACTGAAAAAACAAAATTAAAGTCAGAATAGGAAATAAAGAATCGGAGGAGTTCAAGACGAAGCAATAAGAAATAGCAACCAAAGAGCCGAGAACACGAAGATAGGGTATAAAAATATGGAACTATTAAAAATGCAAATGTTAATGTGTACCGATAACATAACACTAATAGCAGATTCTGAAGAAAAACCTGGAAATATACAAAGCGAAGTTGGAAAAGATAAATATAAACAAAACCAAAACAATGATAATATCACCAAAAGGGAGCAATCACAAAATAGAGTTAATCAGAAAACAGATAGAGCAGGTTAAGCAGTTCAAATACCTGGGATCAACAATAAAGGAAACAGGGGAGATAAATTCAGAAAAAGATGAAAAACTAGGCACAGAAATGATCTACAACACAACAAAGAAAACAAAAGCAGAAGTATATAAAGGAATTGTAAGACATTCACTGCTATATAGTAGTAAATCATGAGTAATCACAGAGAGCAATAACAGAAAAACCAAAGCAATGGAAATGAGATACCTAAGAAAGATAGAGGGAATTACAAGAAGAGACAAAGTACGAAATATAGAAGTAAGAAAACTGCCCAACAGCTCAATATTACACCAATAAAATCAGTGAGAGACATTTAGGATGGTTTAGTTATATATACAGATTAGAAGGTAATAGATTAACGAAAAGAATAGACGAGGTAAAAACACAAGGTAAACATGAATCAGGAAGACCAAGGAAGGATTGGAACAAACAAGTACATCATGAAGCAAAAAGAAGGATAGAATGGAAAGAAATAAGAAAAATGGCACTGCCTATCTTGTGTCAGTGGTAAAGAAGTGAAAAAGAAAATAACTGAGACATATTGTAGAGAATAAGTCCGACACCGATAATGAATGAAAAAAGAAAGATAAATAAAAATAATCCTCTATAATAGGTTAATCCACCATTGGCCTATTTCTCTGGTATTTGGTAATTCGATGTTCCGACCTGTCAATTTGTAATTCGTCAAAATATTTACTGCATCATTATAAATTGTTTAAACGATGTGGTAGTATTTTTTCTCTTATTGGATAAAGATAAAGTTATTAGCGTAAGATTTATCTATTTATTCAATGTTTTCGAGTTTCGCTGTATTTCTAAAATTATCGGACAAAGCACATAGCGTAATTGTGTAAATCGAATTCTTTAGCAATTTAGCTATATTAGAGGAATATCTTCCTATTGCGAGATTAATTCCAATAACTCCACAATGTTTAAAAGGCATGTTTATCACATGGTATCTTTTGGACGAGACATTAAACAATTAAAGGACTTCTTTAATGGTACCAATGGTACTTGCTGGTGCAACCCATCAAATTTTCACTTTATATGAATAAAATTATATAAGTACTTTCAAAAAAATATATTGTAAGACGCTACAATTGTTTCGCCACACTGTGGCTTCTTCAGGCTAAGAAATGGTGTTAAAAAATTGTCAGGTCAGGTATATATACAATGTTTATGGTGGGGTGGCTATTTGAAAAAATTGTAAATTTAAAAGGGGCGAATTTGTTAGATCTGTTTGGTTATTCAGGAGATGTCCAGTATGTTTTCTTTTATTTATTTCCATGCATTCTAGGATATTAAGTTTGCGGCCTTTGGTTTCCCGGTGTAAAATTTTGAAATTTTCATCAAATTGGTGGTCTTCTTCGATGAGGTGGTTAGAATACGTGGAGTTAGATTTGTTTTGTTCGTAGCTAGTTTTGTGTTCCTTGATCCTCTCTTGGAACAACCTTCCGGTTTGCCCTACGTACATTTTCGGACAGTCTTTGCAACTTAGCAAATAGACGCCACTTTAAACTTGCTGGAAATCTGCCTGTCACAGAGTTATTTACAATTCAATAATAAATGTTTTCGCCAGAAGGAAGGCTTAGCCATGGGAAACCCACTAAGCCCCCTGTTGGCGGAGATATTTATGAATAATTTTGAAGAGAGATTATCTCAATTGCCGGTTTTTAAAAAGTGTCTTTATGGTATAGGTATGTCGACGATGTGATTTTAGCATTTAATGGCACTGACAGTCAATTCGATTCGTTCTTACGTTTATTAAATTCACAACACGAAAAAATCCAATTTACAAAAGAAATAGAAGTAGATTATTCCATTAACTTTTTAGATTTAACGATAAAAAGAATTAATAACAAACAAGATTTTTCAATATTCCACAAACTAACACACACAGACACGACAATCAATTATAAATCTAATCATCCCTTATATTACATAAAAAACAAAGAAATAGGTTAATTGATTCTATTTATCCTATAGTAAAAGATAACGATAAGGAAAATTTTACATCATTGACATTCACAGGAAAAAATAGTAACGAAGTAGGAAAAATGTTACAAAAATTAAATATTAATATAGCATATAAAACAAATAACACTAGGTAAAATAATAAAAAATAATAAGGATAAAGTCAATATAACTCAACTAAGTGGCGTCTATTTGCTAAGTTGCAAAGACTGTTGCAAAGATGTTGTTTTCTCTGAAATATTCTGTGGCTTTATTCATTTAGGAACACTAATATTATTTCACTACATACACTCGAAAACCGTTGCTGGAATATTTTTTCGTAAACGAATTTTAGCACTTCCCATCAAATATTGTAAGTATTTGTTCAGCGCACTACGTATTTACAGTAACACTAACAAATACATTATATTTACATTTTCAATTCTAGTTGTTTTAATTTTCGTTCCGCCATGATAACGTTTTGTTTTCAAATTCACTCGGGAATAAATTAATTTGTCTACGTTTTATCAGTTTAGATTTATTACGAATGCATATGAATCATATTTCCAATTATAATTTTGAAAATAATAGCTTAAAGATGAAGACTGTTCAGTGAGCGGGAACGTAGTCACATTTCCAACTTTGTTTTCGTGTTTAAATTTAACATCAAAGCTAATTCACAGCTGGAATTAATATTCTCATCAGATAAAGTAGAGCTGTATGAGGCCTGGTTATTATTTAATTTAATTTATGTTTGTCAGATGCGAATGCATTGGGTGCACATCTAAGAGAAATGAGAATTATTAATTAAAATTATATTTACGAATGAAATACTTTTTAATTCTTATATTTGTGTATGTAAGCCCTAAACTGAAAGAACAAAATGAAGTGGAATCAAATAAGAGACAAAACTACTTCTATAATAATCATCAATATATTTTTACAATGTATATAAAAATCTGTTATATATATGGTATTTCTGTATATGGTAAGTACTCCTATTAGATGAGTTTATGCATATGAACTAAAAACAGCTTAGAGCGCCAACACGGGATTGTCACCCACGTGCTACTCAAGAATGTAATTTATGGCGGTGGGTAATGTTACAATCATAGCGGCTACGCCTCCATGTAATTATGCTAATTGTAATGGCAGATTATTAAAAGTGAAATTTTAAATAATGACAGCTTTGTAGTGCCAATATTAGGCAACGTCAATTATATTCGACACGCAAATTTTACAAGGCGTGATCGCTACACAATTGAATGGATAAATTCTGTAATATTTAAACTAGAATATTTTAGATTTGTTAAACAATTTATTGTATGATTACCAAATCTTAAACCATATTTATATTCATATTTTATTTCTTATTATAATAGGGGACTGCTAAATATACATTTGTAAGGATAAACCAAATGGAATGAGATATTATTATATATAGTAAAAATAATATCAGTTGTTCTATTAATAATACTATAAGTGCTATTATAATATTTAACCTTTAAATTACTTGATATTTAATAAAGTAAGATTATTTATATAAATAAAATACTATTTTTTATTTATAGACCTAATAAAAAATAAATCTATAATACATCTTGCAGTAGCAAAATTTAATCAGCAAGTTTTTATTTTTAATTTATGCAATCAGCCATTAAAAGAACGACATAGTGAAATTTTCGCAATATTTTACGAGCAATGAAATTTTATTTAAATCGAATAACATCGACGGCTTTCCAAAACGAGCTGATAAATCAAGTGGCATATTAAAACACCAATAAATTAAAAGTTGATTAATGAAGAGATTGCTTTAATGGATTCCAAATTGATCTAATATAGATTTATCTGGACATAAATAATGTAAAGAATGTAACGGTTATAAATGAATATTTCATTTGGTGGGCGTTTCTTTTGTAATACTTTTCTTACCTACATTTTGTTATTTACGTCTGGTCGAAG
Organism: Ontholestes murinus; assembly: GCA_963969525.1. NCBI lineage: Eukaryota > Metazoa > Arthropoda > Insecta > Coleoptera > Staphylinidae > Ontholestes > Ontholestes murinus. Next base: position 30,516,090 of record OZ018389.1, read on the forward strand.
AACATTATACTAAATTAATGATGCATGAAATCACTTTCTTTCACCAAACTATATTTTATGAATACTAACTTACTAAATACTTGTCCAAAACTTGTGGATTGCTAATTCCAATAATACAATCCAATAAAAACATTAAATATTTAGGGTCATGTAAGGTTAATACGAAATATTCGATTCATTTCTTGTTGTTTGGTATTTATTGATGAAGTATGAACATGAACTTAAAAATAACACCTTTAATTTCTGTTACTTCAATTATTCTCATTATTGAATTATTGAAAATAACGTTAAATCGTCAGTATTGAAATATTTGCCTATATGATTTAAGAACAACAAAAATAGAATATGTTCACAATGAGAACTTTACGGTACGACAGAGGTTACATGTATTGAATCAGATATTTAATTATCATGTTGATTGATGATGTAATAACTTTCTCCATAGCTTATATTTTTATTTTGCTAATTTTTAATACATTTAGCAAAATAAAAATAAACCGTGGACAAAGTGATTACAAGTTATTTTATATTTAATTATCAATTTTTACATATTGTTTTCGATAACATAAAAAATTACAAAACCAATAAACAACTAATTCACTGAATACAACTCAGTAAGTATAGATAATAAGGCACTATGATTAACACCATCAAAAGCTTTCGAGAAATCAGTGCAAATTTCATCAACCTAATATCCACTCCCGAAAGCACGTAGTATAGTAACAGTAGATCTACCTTCAATGAAACCATGCTGCTCTTCAGAAATATTCCGTTTACAAGCCCACATCCCTTGCTTTGAAACTAATTGAAACTAAATACTACAGCATTTTGGGAATAGTCGATTGTAAGATAATATCTCTATAATTGCAAACATTTCCCTATCCCCAGCTTTAAACAATGGATTAATAAAAGATTGCTTCTATAAGTGCGGAAATGTACCGCACTAGGCAAGGACCAGTAGACAAAGTAAGAATGGGTAATATAAGAGAGAACACACTTGTTTAAAAAAAATAATGAGGCAAACCATCAGGACCAGCAAATTCGGAATCATTCTTCAAGGATTTATATAATTAAAAATGTCAACGGATTTATCTGAGAGCGACTCAAGACAATGAGACTCAGCACATTCAGTCACTTCAGGAGAATCGTCAATAAAAAACACCGTAGAAAAGTATTTAGCAAATAAATTTACACACTCGTACTAACAATACCATTGTAAAACATATGTTTAGGAAACCCACGTATTCTACTGTAATCATTAACAAATTTTCGATAAATTCTACATTGTTAATAAATTGTTTGTATAAAATTTGCACAACGAGCTCTTTGAGTTTTAAGCTCATCATAATCCTCCCAACTGTCCAAAGCTTTAAACTTAGAATGCGCATTTTTCTTATTTTGAACTAACTGGATTAATTCGCCGTCAAACCAACGTGGATATGATGAATTTCTCTTACGTTTTACAGGAATTCACAAGTAAATACCCTTATTATTGATATTATAAAAATTATTTACAGAAATATTTAAGTCCGGAATACTCAAATGAGACATCCAATTCACAGATGCTAAATAATTGTTTAGTGAATCATATCGGCACATTGAAAATCATAATACTTAATATCATTTAATAAAGTCTGATGAACAGATATACAGGGTCGCTAATATGTATGGAAACGATCAAATATCTCCTAAAGTAAGATAGCTAGCGAAACATTTTAAGATACAAAAGTTTTAGGTTTTTTTTTAAAACTATTACAATAAACACAAAATTCTGTGGCAATATGTTAACCATAAAAAGGCTTCGACTCGCAATCCAAATGTCATGACACAGATGTCACAGAGTTATCCATTTGTAATGATGTAGTTGATGGTTTTGCTAATTATTTTAGTAAATCGTTTGCTCCAAGCTCATTATCTGCCAATGTGAATATGAACAAACTCAGTCATCTAGCCAATGTCAAGTTTTGTGTATCAGATGTGAAAAAACAACTTAGTGGCCTCAAACCTAATTTAACTATGGGCATCGACTTAGTTTCCAGCCTGATCTTGAAGGATGCTGCAAACGTGTTATGTGATCCTTTGTGTTTCATATTTAATCTTATATTAAGTAGCAGTATTTTTCCTGATGCATGGAAAGAGTCGCGTATCTGTCCGGTCTTCAAAAAGGGATTTAAAACTGCAATCGAGAATTATCGACCAATTTCGATCTTGAGTAACTTGTCCAAAGTATTTGAATCACTTCTCAGAAACTATATTTATAACAACGTCAGTACGTCTCTCCATAAAGATCAACATGGTTTTATGAGGAAGCGCTCTATGACTACCAACTTAACCAATTTTACAAATATTATTTCTAAAGCCATGGATGCTGGGAAGCAAGTTGATGTCATCTATACTGATCTTGTTAAAGCCTTCGATAAGCTGGACCATGCCCTTTTAATATCTCGGCACATGGACTACGACTTGAGTGCTAGTGTTGTGAACGTGATTCGCTCATACTTACATAATCGGCGGCAAGTGGTAGAAGTTAATGGTGTTCGGTCGCGCACGTACATAGCTTCTAGTGGTGTTCCCCAGGCATCTAACCTGGGACCATTATTATTCCTATTGTTCTTTAATAATGTTTGCTCTGTACTTAATTGTAGTACCTTCTTATTTGCGGATGACTTGAAGATTTTAAATGTTATTGACTCTACTGAAGGCTGTTTAGACTTGCAGCATAGCCTGGATGCTATGGTTATTTGGTGTCTAGATAATAAATTAGAATTAAGAATTGGCAAATGTTCAGTTACATCCTATACCTGCAAACAGAACGATATTAAATTTGATTACTCCATAGGAGACATACGGTTGGACAGATCTAATGTAATATCTGATTTGAGTATTACCTTTGACAGTAAACTTACGTTCAACTTGCATGTATCTAAACTTTCTGCTGATTGTTACAGATTCTTAGGCTTTATAGTTCGTAACTGTAAACCTTTCAAGAACATGAATGTACTCATTAAATTATTTAATACATTTGTACTAAGTAAGCTGTGTTACTGTTCAGTGGTCTGGTCGCCTTGCTATTCTAAATATATTAATATGCTTGAAAATGTACAAAACGAATTCTTGCGATACATTTATTTTGTTAAACATGGTACTGTTGAATTTAACTTTCTATCTCTGCAAAATAGACACATCTTGTATGACTTATGTTTCTTATACAAGTTAATTCATAACAAAATCGATAACCCTACTTTCTTATCACAGCTAAATTTTAATGTACCCAGATCCTCATCCCGACATGCTAACACTTTTACTTATCAGGTACCTAGCACCAACCATTGCCTTAACTCTCCCGTCTACCGTGTACCTCGCCCGTATAATCAGTTTCAGCACCTCATTGATGTGTATTCCCCATCTATTACGGCCTTCAAAACATCCGTTATTGATTGTTTTGAGGATAGGCATTTTTAAGTATTTTTTTGTATTTGTATTTTGTATTTTAAGCATGTTTTGGTCTTATTTTGGCAAATGTGTATCTTTTGTTTTTGTTACTGTAATTATTTTATTATTATTATTATTATTATTATTATTATTATTATTATTATCATATAATTAAGTTTTAATTGTTAATATCACTCTTTAATTGGCCCCAGTGGCTGTTGGGTTGATAAATAAATAAATAAATAAGTTTACAGGATCAGCCCAAAAGTCAGGACGAAATAAAGTTGCTTTTTCTTTAATGAAACATCATGTATATTATTCCATATTTCAATTCATCTCTCAATTCTAAACAAAATTCGTATAGCACATCATAAAGCTAAACTTGACCGTTTGAAAATCACTTTTTTATAAATTATACAAAAATAGTTACTTAATATATTATTTTCAACTTTTTATTTTACTCACTACAAATGTTTCGCTACACTGTAGCAAAAAGTTGAAAATCATCAATAGTTTACTATTATTATTATATTAAGTGATAATGGATTTTCAAAATATAAGTGCCTCAACAATCAACGAGACAAAGTTAGCAATCCTCTGTAGTTGTCAAACTTCTTTCTGCCTCCTTTTTTGTGTATTGATTCCTTTCTATTTATCTCATATTTTGCTTATAACTATGTAGTAGTCGCTTCCTATTTCCGGACCCCTCATTACTTTTGTATCTAGTACTTCCTTCCTGTTTTTTGCTTCTATAATTACATAGTCGATAATGAACTTTTCATTTATCCAACTCACTTTTCTTGTATATTTGTATATGTTCTTGTGTTGAAAAAATGTGTTCGTTATTACCAGGTTTTTCATTATACAGTAATGTAGCGACCGTTTTCTATTGTTGTTTCTAGTGTTTTCTCTATATTGTCCTATTGCTATCTCATACTCCTTGTCTTTAGTTCCTACTCTTGCATTAAGATCTCCAGTGACATATATTCTTCCTTTTGCTTCTTCGGTTACTAGGCCTAACTCTCCAAAATTTATCCTTTTCTTCTCCTTTTTCATCTTCGTTGGGTCCATATGCTATGGTAATTGTTTTTATTTTGTTCTTGTTTTTTGCCTTCTCCCGTATTTTTATTTTCAATATTCGTTCTGATTTTGCTTTCCAATTGTATATTTGGTGCTTCAAGGATTTGTGAATTATGCATCCGACTCCTGCTGCTGCTCTTTTCCCTTCTTACATTCTGACATTGCATGTTTCTATTTTTCATGTTCTATAGTTGCTATCCTGTGATTTATCATCTTTTACCTTATCTTGTTTAGTTCCTTTTCTTTTATCCTTGTTCATTTGCTGGGGTTTCGTTGTTTTCTTATTCGTTTTCATTTAGTATAAGTTTTTTGTATCCAATCGTTGCTTTGTTGCCTTTTCCGTTTCTTCGCTCGCAATGTTTCTAATTTCTCGTTGTATTCTTCGTTCCTCCGCTGTCATATCATCGTCTATGTATATTTTGGTGTTCTTCAATTTGGAACTCTGCTTTCATTATTTCTTCTTTTGTTTCAATATCCGCTACCAACATTTCTTCTTTTCTCCCCTTGTTAATTTTGTACGCCGTTGTAATTTTTGCTTCTACTTCTAGTTTCTTCAATATATATTCTTCGAGTGTTTCCTTTATATTTTCATTATCATTTTTAAATCCTTTAACAAATATTTTACCTTCTCTTTTCTCTCTCTCTTCTTCTTCAATTTTTCCTTTTAATTTTTCCAATATTTCCTCCAGTTGTTTCTTTTCTCGTTCCCATTTCTCCTCTTTTGACAGCATTTTTTTCTTTATTTCCTGTATTTCCTCTTTTAGTTCCCGAGTGATTTTTTCTCATTTGGTGTTAAATTTTTTCATAAGATAATAAATGACAACCATTTGTTATTAGTCTGTATTTATTTGTTCCGACTTTTTCAAGGCACACTACATTTATGGGAAAATATCATACGAGTTGAATTAGATTTATTATTATTTTTTTCTGACATAAATATTAAATTAAATCAAACATATTGGGCATTATTGGATTTAGAAAAATAATGTCTAGTATAAAAAATAAGAAAAGTTTATGCAACCATTTATATATTTAAAGTTGACTATCATTTGTCAATGAAGTTAATTTTGAAAAAATATATAAGTAAAGCCATTTCACATTATTTAAACGGCCATTCAATTTGTTTTTAGTAGATTTAAATCGGTTAACAAATAACAGAGTTATAAAACTCGCGTTGGGCGTTTTTATCGAACATCCGGAATAACATGTTGTAAGGTTTTGAATGCACAACATGGCATCTGCAATAGTTTTATGCACTTCAATAAATTAAGTACATAACTATGTTAAATTCCAATTCAAGAATACTTAATCTTATTATTAGTGGACATAATTTAATATGTAATGTTTCCCATGATTTAGGTTAAGCTAATGAAGATTTGGATCATCCAGCCAACCAAGTAGAATTAACCAATGAACTATATTCTAATTGTATTTATAATTTATCGCAATTTTATTATGATTTCTCAAAAGTTGACTTAAGAATATTGTACAGTGAAATATCGTTAATTAATTGCAATGCTGTTGTAGAGTTAAATGAACCTAATGAGTCTTGTTGTTTTTTTTTATGGATTGCTAACGAATACTCTTTTTAAATGTTACTATAAGAAGAAATCATTTAAAAAATAAATTTTCTCCATAGGTTAGTATAGCTCTAAGAAAGTAAATGAATAGTAAAATTCATGCAATTAAAATAAACATAAATTTATATATTTAAAATTAGAAATTAATCGAAATCTGGAAAATATGTTTTTGTAACGAATCAAAATTATTATTTTTAAAGATATTGTTGAGTGTTTCACAATCACAATACATATTTTTTATTTTTAAAAACTGGGAATAATATTAATGTAAATTATCCTTATTGTAATATAGATAAAATTTGCGAAATGGATATTAAAAATATTGTTTGTGAGTTCAAAGACGCACTGCTAGGGCTGACGGAATTACTGCTTATATAATTAAAGATTGTATACAATATTTAATTTAATTCTACCATTCCTGATCTATGGGAAATAGATAGCATTATGCCGGAATTTAATAGTGTTAAAGCAGATATTATTAACTATATCAAATTTGCTAAATTTCACTGATTATGTTTACAGCAATCTTGATGTCGTGGATCTGGATCTGGATTGAGTTTGCCAAGGGTGACCAAATCATTGACCAGAGCACTTAGGCCTCACTAGGCCCATTGTGCCCCCCTGACTGAGATAGCCCTGCGTTGTTCTATCACTCATTTAGCCACCCAAGGTGGCGAGCAAAGGACAGCACAACGCTTGGCGGGTTATCCCTTATGTTGGCCATGTTCGGCCAGAGCTCCCCTAGCATGGACTCTCTAAGGTGGACGAGAGCCGGGCAGGTGGTTAACACATGTTCCACTGTCTCGTCCTCTTCTTCACATGCTCTACATATGGGGGTTTCCACCAGTCCCATAGTAAACAAGTGTTTTCTTAGCTGACAGTGACCTGTAAGTATACCTGTGATAAGACGCAGATTCCCCCGGGATAGTCGCAAATAATATTCAGCTGTTTTCAGATTGGGTGAGCGTATTGCTTCCTTGGCCTGTCTGCAGCCTGAGGTGTTGTCCCAACGTTGTTTTAGCATCTTGAGAGAATTCTGTTTGAGGATATCAGTGAGGTATTTCGGTGTTGGCGCGATCGGGGGTCCGTCCGTGGTATCACTGAGAACCGATCCAGCTCGCACCAACTCGTCTGGCTTGCTGTTGCCTTCTTCATTATTGTGTCCCTTGACCCAGCGCAGCTCAATACTGTTTGATTGTGCTGCTTGTTTAAGGGCGTTGTGACATTCTTTTACTAGTGTTGAGGTGATCTTGTGACTACTCACTGCTAGTATTGCTGCCCTACTGTCTGTAAGGATTTGGATGTTCATATCACGGATGTCTCGGTGTAGGATTTCTTTCGCCCCTTGGATGATGCCAACGATCTCTGCTTGCAGAGTAGTTGTGTGCTTCTCTAGGGGTATAGCTAATGAGAGGTCTATTTGTTACGAGTAAATTCCCGCCCCGGATCCTCTTTTGGTTTTAGAACCATCGGTGTAAATTCGGAGGGTTTCCCCACCCTCTGCACTCCCGGTTCCTCTTTTTATCGATACATTATAGGGTCTATTGAAGACGTAGCAGGGTGGCAAATTGTCTGTCTTCCTTCCAAGGAGGGGTGTCTTTTTGACAGCCTCCTCTAAAAGGTGACAGTGTCTGCGAGCCCTGCCTCCTTTGTACCAGAGTCCAACTGAGTTTAGGCGCAGTGCTGCCGCCGTGGCCATCTCCTCTACGTATAAGTCGAGAGGTGGAAGGCAGAGCATTGCTTCCATTGCTGCAGTGGGTGTTGTTCGCATTGCTCCGGTCGTGCTGAGGCATGCTATCCTTTGCAACTGAGTAAGCTGCTTTGCTGAGGTTTTCTGTCTGGCTCTGGGCCACCAAACCAGTGCTCCATAGATTAGCATTGGTCTTACTACCGCTGTGTACAGCCAAAGTGCTATCTTGGGAGATAGCCCCCATGTCTGCCCCACAGCCCTCCGGCATTGCCAGAGGGAGACGCATGCTTTTTTACATTTCATTTTGAGATGTGGTTCCCACGTCAGCTTGCCGTCGAGGATCACTGCCAGGTATTTGACTTCTGACGACAATGTCAACTGGGTGTTGAGGAGCATAGGGAGCTTTAGCTTACCTAGTTTCCTTTTCTTTGTGAAGAGGACCATTTCAGTCTTTGACGGGTTTATGGTCAGAGACTGGTCGTTACACAAGTATTCGATTATTTTGAGGGCTTCCTGCATCAAGCTGCATAGCACCGTCTCAAATCTGCCTGTTAGCAGGATGGTTATGTCATCTGCATATCCTTTGGTGTGGAAGCCATTGTCGTTAAGTCGCCGCAGTAGGCTGTCAACAACTATGTTCCACAGGAGTGGTGAGAGTACTCCACCCTGTGGGCAGCCTTTAGCAACGATCTTTCTGACAGTGGTATTTCCCACATTTACTGTGTCTGCCCTATTCTCCAGCATGCTTTTGATCCATCCACTAACTGTGGGGTTCACACCATGCGTGGAGAGAGCAGTTTACATTTTTCTGAAGGTCGTTTTATCAAAATCACCTTCTATGTCAATGAACACGCCCAAGGTGGACATTTTGTTGTCCAGAGATCTTTCGATTCGGTCTACAACAGTGTGCAGAGCCGACTCCGTTGATTTCCCCTGAGTGTATGCATGTTGGTTAGCGTGGATCGGATTCGTAATCAAAGCCGTCTCGCGAATTAGTCTTTCGCACAATTTCTCTAACGTTTTCAGAAGAAATGACGTTAGACTAATTGGGCGGTGTGATTTGGCTAGTGTATAATCTATACGACCAGGTTTCGGTATGAAGATAACTTTTACTTCTCTCCAAGCTAGAGGGATGTATCTGAACGCAATACATGCCCTGAAGATTTTGGCTAGGTGGGCTGATAATATATCCAGCCCCCATTGGAGGAGGGCCGGGAATATACCGTCCAAGCCTGGCGCTTTAAACGGTGAGAAGCTTTTGATTGCCCAGGTTATACGTGTCCCTTCCGTGAGGTGATCTGCCACCTCCCAATCCTCCTTGGAGGGGTTTGAGGGTGTGGGTTCTGACCAACCTTCATCGGAGGTGTTCGTACATCCTGGGAAATGGGTGTTGATGAGAATCTCAGCTGCTTCCGAGAGGTTAGAAGAGTAACTTCCATCCTCTCGTTTTGGGCAACCTGGTTGTCATGAGGGATCCTTGGAGATGATCTTTTTGAGCCTTGCAGCTGCCGAGGTGGTTTCAACCTCCTCACAAAAAGATCTCCAGGCTGCCTTTTGTTTTTGCCTTATTATTCAGAGCCTCGGTTTATTATTTCAAAATTGTTACTAATGATAAATTCATGTAGTGACTTACCTCCGTTATTGGTGTCCACGCTGCCCCACATGATATGGTGTGCGTTAGCGTCGCAGCCAATGACGAGGTGAAGTTTCTCCATCTCACAGTGTAGCACGAGTTGCTCCAGCCCCCTGGTTGGTGCGGGGGCGTCGTGAGGGAGGTAAACTGACGCCAGGATGGTGTCTTTGTTGCCGTCTCCTGCTGACAGCCTTACCACTGTGATGTCACTGGTGGAAAGCTGTGGCATAAGATAGGATGTTATGTGCTTAGGTATGTAAATACATGATCTAGGCTTATTATTTGTGGGATATGTGAATATGTTCCCATTTAACTTACCAAATCCACAAACCTTGGATTTAACAATCCATGGTTCTTAAATGACGGCTATTGTGTCCTGCTTAGTGTCGAGGTGGCGGCAAAGGGTTGCCACGGCCGCCCTACAATGATGCAGGTTACACTGTATCACCTTTACGGTTGTGAAGGCTCCTCTGGGATGGAGGTGGCGCACTCCTGGCTTCCGCCCGGTGTGCCGCCATCCTCCGTTTCCATCAGGACCTCCACCCGAGGTGTTTCTGTTATGGCTGAATTAGCCAGTTTTATGGGGAGAGTGGAGAATTTATAGCTAATCCTCCCTCCCTTTTCTTTGATGTACTGGGCATCCTTTTTTCCTGCTCCGAAGACAAGTAGGTGACCCAAGGGTTCGTTCTTCTCTTCAACGTGGAAGACGCACCAGCTCTTTATTTCCATTGCGGCGTTTTGTGCCTCCAACCGCCTCTTTACCAGGTCTATGTTTTCCGTTTGCCCCGGAATCCACAGACGAGCTTTCGTCAGTGTTGGCAGCTGGTCGACCTGGACGACACTCAGTTTGGCCCCTTCCCACAGTGGTGGTAGACGGGGGACTACGTCCTTGAGCCATTTCAGGGCGGGCTCGTTATCGCAGGTGATACGTAGTATCTCCCCTGAGTGTGCCCATTTCTGAAATGTAGGGATGTGGTTTGAGGAGTTGAGCAATTTGTCCAGCTCCTCAAGCAATGCTTTTTCGACCATTGCTACCTGTTCCTTGGTGATTTTGCCCAAGGGGTTGTTTTGGTCTATAATGGCTACTCGGAGGTGCCTAGAGGCAGCCTCCTTGTAGCTGGTCCCGTCGCTCCTTACTCTCGAGAGAGGTGGATTCGAAGTATTTTTCCTGGAGGATCTCCCGTCTGCCTTTTTTGTCACCTTCCTGGGCTGACCGGGTGATGGCTCAGAGGCAGCGGATCGATTCCTCTTTTTCTGTGCGCTGACAGTTGGCAGCATCCCTTTGCCTTTGGGCATTGGGTTGCCAGCCTGCCCTGGGGGGCGCACTTCTTTACTAGAAGGGGTCTTGGGGGTTTTGGCTGTCTTTGCAGCAGCCAATGCCTCCCTGACCTTTCTTCTGCGCTTTAGCTCGGCTCCACAAATGCGCTTCCTTTTTGGGGGTTGCTTCTGTGGGCGGGCTTCTTTTGTGGTGACGGGTGGATCAGTTGATCCGCCCGCAGCCACTGTTTGTTGCGGGGAATCCAGGGACTCACCCACATTAGTTGTCTTTTTTGTAGTAGCAGGTTGATCTTGCGACCTGCCTGCTACTAACGTTATTTTGTTTATTCTATTGTCCATGCTAGTGGATAGTACTTCATCCCTTTGGCTCCCCACCTGCCACGGAGCCCGCACTGGGGACGTCGATAATTGATCGCCAGGGCTACCAAGGGGATATAGTCACCAAGGACGGGTTGCACTCGAACGCGTGCCTGGCACATGTGCTGGGTCCGTTGAGCGCCCCTCCGCCCCCAGGGGCTCACCCTGTCGTAAGTCTGACCTTACAACGCAGCCGATTGATCGGAGTGGGTTAGTTCCGACCACCCGTTTAGGGAGAACTCAGGGCCAAAGTGGAGTGTTGCCGCCGTACGTGACGCATCACGAGGGCGACTCAGCCACCAGGTTCCCTTTGTCCTGCCTTACGGGTCTCCACGCACGGCACAAACACGCGGGTAGCCTTGTGCACATCCTCGCATCGCGGCCACAACGATGCGCGGTTGACCTGTTATTCGTCTGGATCCTCATGTCAGGCCGCATCCCGGCTATCCATTCAGTACGGAGGGGCCTCCCCCTCGACTGAACAGCCGGTTCTCGCCCCAACACTCATAGGACCACTCAAGCCCTCTCACCAAGGTTCTACAGGTCCTTGAGAGGGTCTTAATGTCGTGATGAGCGCAAGCAAATTGATACCATATACAATGATTTCGAAAAGACATTCGATACAATTGATCATAATAATATTGGATGTTACTATAGGGAATCTCGGTTATTAGAAGAGGTAGAAAAAACTCGATGAAGCGTTTTCGAGCTTTTTTTTTTCGAGATAAACAGCTGAAAACAGAAAGTAGCTATTGTCTTTTGTTTTCAATTTATAGCCAAATATTCAATATTTTCCATTTTCGATTTTTATTAATATCTCACTCATTTATTATTTTATCAAGATAGGATATTCTCGAGGTACTTTTTTCGAGGAGAATAGAATACAATTTACAGATTGTTTTCATCTTCATTAATAAAATAGATACAACACTAAATTAATATGTTTAAATGAAAGTCATAGTTGGCTATGCTATATATTAATAAATTGGTTATTTTTTCCCTTTTCATTGATATATAATATGTTGATCTTATATTTGCAATTTATTCAGATATAATATATTTTCATTAAATTTTTAATATTTCTCATTAAACGCAGTAGGCTTGTTTAATATTAAATTATTCTTATAATTCTTACAATATGAGTGGCCTTATATTAGAATATGATAATAATTTACAAATAAATTGGAAAAAAACAATTAAATGAAAATTGCCATTGATTCATTTTTTGATAAAAAAAGTGGAAAAAATAAATGAAACCTGTTCTGCCACAAAATTAATCTTTATATAAGTTCTTTCATTAATGAAAGGGCAATGATAAATACACGATAATTTTGACTAGTTCCCTCAAGTGTGTTGCTTTAAGTAATTGCCCTCCGCCTGACTAAGCAACACACTTTCGGGTAGTCAAAATTATCGCGGATTATCATTACCCTTGGGACATTATATCTGATAATTAACCTCGATCTTGGTATATTACTACCGATAATTAAAAACATGGTAACCATCTGTAAATATAACCTCAAATTTATTTTGAAGTCACAATTATCCAACAAATTATCCAATCACCACCAGGTTGGCCAATAAAACAAAGATTATATAAACGTTTTACATCTATTTATTGAAAATAGAAATGTTCCCCTTGAACTAAGGGCAAATGGTCTAAATAGTTCCCAATAATATTTTATTGTAAAATGTCTGTACATTTCCGTCCATTCAAATTTCCCTCTTAAATTTCGTAACACAAGATTTGGTTCCCAGTAGAGCACACCAAACACTAAAACCAAATCGACCTTGTGCCATAAAATCAACAGCCCGATGAGGGTTAGAATCGGCAATGATGGGCATTGTGCCTATTAAATATTCCCGTGGAGCTTATGTATGCCTCGTCGGTCCAAATAATATCGAGGTAAAAGTTCGGATTTGTTAAACATCTAGCTTTGTACAAGTTACAAAATTCTAATCTTCGTTCTAAATCCTCAGGGTTCAAATGGTATCTTTTTCGATTTTTAAAAAATTCTTTAATCCTCTTCTATTTGACCACTTGAAATTTCAATTACAGCACCCATAACACTAAATTCAGCTTCTTCTGGGACAAAGATATGTTCTCTGGATCTCCAGATAGTAAAGAGGTTGATGAGATTTGTCTTTAACCGCTGGAACATCGATTTATCGGTCTGTCTTCTCTCCGGATATCAAGTAGATATTTCCAATGCAATATTATCATACACTGCGATCAACAATTTTTTATAGGCGTTTGAATTTGGTGCCTTTTTTTTTCATTTTTACAATGTTGGTATCGTGTCATTGCAGTACTTCGTGTTTTATATTCAGTTTTACCATTACTGCATAAATTGCGTTGGTAAGTAAAAAATTACCGTATTAACATGCACTTGTTAATTATGCAATGAGATTTTAAGTTAAAAATGACATTCACTGAGTTCTATAACAAGTATATTCTTGAAGCATATTTTCTAACGGGAACACGCAATGTAGAAGGAAATTGCAATTATTCCTATCAACAACGTGAAGAACAACTTCATGAGCAGTTTCCTGATCTTGAGTACGGTCACACCTACTTTGTGCAACATGTTCACCGTATTGTTTAGAGATTCCATGAAACCGGCAGCGTTTCCAAGGGAAAATCTACAGATAGGCTTACTGTCCTTACGGAAGCAGTCATTGCAGTTATTCAGCAAAGAATAGATGTGAGTCCGAAGAAATCACTCCGATGTTTTACTGCACAGACTGATGTATCGCTCGGTACGTCATAAGGCCTGTAAATATTTGGCTGCAGAGAACTCACATAGTTTTGTTGAGGCTCCGTTACATCCTCAGAAGGTTGGCGAAGGAGGAGAAGGAGAATCTATGGCCCTATTTTTTTCAATGACAATATTAACTCAGCTACTTATCAAGAATTACTCTTAAACCCTTTTATTGAACAACTTTTTTATGATGAGTTGCAGCAAGGATATTTTCAACCTGATGGAGCGACTGCGCATACTGCAAATACAACATTAAATCAACTACGGCAGTTCTTCGGAGATAAGTTAATCAGCAAAGATCTATGGCCTCCTCGTTCACCAGACTTGACACCGCTGGATTATTTTTTATTCGGATATTTAAAAACTAACGCATATGCTAAACGACTCCGTACAAGAACTACGCGATGCAATAACAGAAGCTGTGCACCGTGTCTTACCTGAGATTCTGATAAATGTCTTCAACAACATGAAGCGCCGGGAATATTTATGATCAAAATGGGCAACACTTTGACATATGTTATAAAAAAATAAAAATAAAAATTTTTTCATTTTTCTAAATTCCCTCAAGTCCTGCCACTGGTAAGTACCAACCTTAAAAGTTTCTTTTAGTGAGTGGGAAATTCAAACGCCTATCAAACATTGTCGAACACACACGGTAGAATTACCATTACTCTTAATAAAGCATTCTAACATATCAACTTTTTCGACATTTTGAAAACTTTGAAAGTGGAATTGTTCTCACAAATCTACACTTCTTTTCCCATTTAACCGTTTTTCTATGTCTTATAGTTTCCGAGATCCCCATATAGAACATCTAGAAAAATTTACCCTGTATAGAGGAAGTATTGTATTCGTGAAATTTTTTTAAAAATATCTATTTTACTAATTTTTGGAAAATAATTGTGTCTGTGTGTGACTGTGCGTATATCGGTGGGCGTGCTATCTCAAAAACGAATTATCTGTTTGAGTTGAAACTTTAAACTTAATGTTTTGTCGATAAAAACTGGAACTGAAATATTTTGGTGAACAATTATAAACCGGAAGTGGATGTTTACTCGAGGCGTTTTTCTGTTTTTTTCTCGATATTATTTTAAATATGAAAGGGAATGAGAAACTGAATAAGTTTTATTTAAACATATTTTTTTAATAAAATTCTTAACTTTCGAGAAAAAAAAAATTGAAAATTTTGACATTTTTTGCCAATTGCTAATAAACTATTGGAGTTACATGAAATTTATATTACAAATAATTGTAGAGAATTCAAAAGTGAACAAATTATTAAGAATAGCCTTTTTGCGAAAACATCATAGTTTTCTAGAAAAATATAGGGAAAGTACTATGGATCGCCACATGTAGATTTTTTTGTTTTATGCATCTAACAGGCATCATTTTATTCATAAGCCTACTGCGTTTAATGAGAAATATTTAAAATTTAATAAACTTTTTTCTGAGGAAAAAAAACAAACAATTTTAATGAAATAACACACAATTAATAATTTATTAGGACTTCACCTATCCTAAGCAAGGATGATAATAAACAAGTGTTAACCTAGGTCAAAAATCTGCTAGGACAATGAACAAACTTACGGTTTGAAAATTGTACGTATCGAAACCATTGGTCACCAAATAAATAAAACCTGTTATAAAACAAAGTAAAAAGTGTGTTTATTTTGTAAATCATTTCTGATTAAAATTTACTGTCACTTTCGAGAGTACAATATGATACTTTCGATTCCGAAAGTTACTGTTCCCTAATAGCTATTATATTATTACTTTTCTTAATTATATATTTCCAATACGTGTACTCTATATATAACTTGAACATCTGTCGTTAATTTTACCGTAGTTGCATTATTTGTCATTTAAATTTTTGTTTGAATAAAATTTGAATTGTTTTCAGGATGGTGGTAATCCATAATATAGGTAATATAAAACATTTACTATATTTTGTAGTAAAAGCAATTCATGCTTTGTTCAATACCTGAATTTGTTATAATTATAGAATGTTTGAAAAGAGATAAAGAAAATAGTGTGTCATAGTCTTGGTATAAAGTTTTAATTCTTAATTTTTGAGAGGAATCGATTCTTTAATTATTAATAAATTAATAATTTATCCAATTTTACAAGTGCTTTAGAGATTAGGTTAGTTGTACCTTGTATGCACGTAATGAATATCAATTTGGAAATATTTTGGAATCACAGGAGTGATTATACCTTCAAGTCATTCTTGTTTAATGGTCATTGCTGCTTTTGTTGTGTTCCACTTTATTCACAATCATTTATCAATGACATTTTTGAAGAAGATTTACAATAGGGTCTAGAATAACCTTTTATGGGTGAATAGCATAAGTATAAATGTTCTGGATTATTTTTGTGATCTACGTTGAACAACTTCAATTATTATATAAGAAGTGTTTCGTAGTGGTCGTCACAACGCGGTAGTTACCAACACTGAAGGGGGCTGACGGCGGAGTTAGGAGGTTGCTGATAAATTGGCTGATTATGGTGACTAAAAATAAAAAAATATCAAGTAAACTCTTAAAGAAAAGATTTATATTTAAGGATGGAAATAGATGAGAGACGACGAGAATTATTACAAAAAATATTGATCTACTTCAGGAATGTAATAATCGCTTTGTATATACTATATACATTTGATCCAATGTATATAATTTTGAGAAACATCATTGGTTATATATGATATAGTTTCATTTTTACTATTCGGTGCAGATGTTGATTGACTAGAGCAGTGTTCAAATTTAATTCTGGCAATAGTTGTAATAAATCATATACTTGTTTCTCATTAATCACTTGGTGAAACATGTTAATATATAGGTTTTATAATTAAAATCACTTGGTGTGTTTCACAAATATATATATTTTTTTCGACTAGTTTCGGCTTATTGCCATTATCAAGAATGCTGTAATAATATTCCTTCAATGATTATTTCCTTAAACCATTGATCCTTAATAAAAGTATGGTAAAATTATTTATCGTGTTATACTTTTTGCATAAATATTCATAAATGATTTTTTTGTGTTTAAATAATTAATTTATCTTAATATTAAATGTTCTCATTTTCGAAGAGCAGTAATTCTTTTGCGACACACTAACTTTGATTTACAATTAAAACTATTTTCTTCCATTCAACCCCTTTTGGCACCATGCTGTTGGGAAGGCAAGTATCCTTATCTACATCCAGCTAATATAATAATAATAATAAACATCTTTATTAACAGGAAAAAAAGAAAATAATTTACATGTAATTAACAAAATGACAATGGTCATATACAATAATTTATTTTTCCTATCAAACGGTTATCGACCCGTGGTCTTTCAGCCTGGAGTTATCTGTCTTACAAATGTCATGGTTGCTAATGTCTAACGGAATTAACTGTCGGTTGTTCTTCAAACGTCGTGATCACTAATGTCATTATGAAATGCGGAAATGTACTGATGAATGGTGATTTGTGGGTATTTGTATCGAGGTGTTATTAAAGGATTGCGAGGGATACACATGTGGGCAAGGATGTCAGTGGTATGAGGGTTAGTGGCGAATTTTTGAGCAAGGAATGTAAGGCGTTGTTCAATGAGAGTTATGTTGGCTAATTGGTACAGGAGGGGGTTGGATGGGTTATGTAAGGGTTTAAGGGGCTGTCTATTTTTTGTGAGCGTACGAAGGGCTGATCGTTCAGATACCTGAATAATTTTAAGAGCGTGAGGATATGATTTATAGAACAGGATAGCGGCGTAATCAAGGAGAGGTCGGCAGATGATTTTATAAATATGTACGGCAGTTTTTGTTGATATTCCTTGGTTTTTGTAAGTAAGGCTTCTGAAATGCCGAGCTCTCTTCTTGACACTCACTTTGAGGATTTAGACGTGTGTTTTAAAAGTTAATTTGGGGTCAAAGATTATTCCAAGGTATTTGCAAGAAGGAGATGGTAAAATAAGATGGTTATTAATGATTATATGGAATGAAGAATTCTGTGGACGGTGAAAAGGGATTAGGAGTTGAGATTTATTAGGGTATCAATCAGCCCTTGTAATGTGGTGAGTGCTTTTTGTAGGGTGGGGGCATATACTATTAAAGCAATATCGTCTGCGTATAGGAGTAGGTAGGATGAAGGGTTGATGTATTGTGGATCAGGGTTATAGATATCATGAACATAAATGTTATACAGGATTGGTGATAGGGCAGATTCTTGGGGAACACCTTGTTGAGGAGTAAAGGGGCATGATAGGGTATTTCTGATTTTAACTTGTAGGAGTCGATTGGATAAAAAGCTGTCAATTAAGCTAATATATTTTCTTTCATATTCTATTTGTCTATTTTTAGGATCAAGGTTTGGGTAGTTTATGTCAGCACGACAGGTATATTAGCCTCATTTGAACATGTAATGTACTTCTTAAAAATTGAATAATATTAATACTTAAAAAACACCAAAACATTTCAAAAATTACAACAAATGAGTCTTATTAAGACTACAAAAGAAATCGCTTATTGAAACAACTACTTCTCTGGCTAATACCTCGACAGACATTGAATGATACAAAAGTAATTTGCGTGCTACAAATAGCAAGGCCATCAAAGCAACACTAGTTAGAATTAGTATTTATTTCTGTGAAATAAACTAAAAATGGTTGATCACACCATATTCACTCACAAACTATTTTACTTACATTCAACCACAAAATTGGTAAAAATGTTGATAAAATTAATCTAAATATAGAATGTACCCAATATTTGATTTATTTATTTAAGTTTTGCTAGCGCTTAAAGCAGCCATTATATGGGCCGCCGAGAAGCATATGTGTCATAATACTGAACATAATATCTAATTGAATATTTTTCTTGATAAGCTGAAAGTCCATCTTCCCTAAGCATATCTGATAATCAACTGTTCCAATACAGGTTCGTAAAAAAATCTAAGAAACAACAGAATTTTTCTTTAAATCTAGTTCATAGAAGGTATTTCAACCTTAGCAATCAAGGAAGAAGTTATTTACATACATATTTATACAAGAGACTAATAACTAATGTCCTTGATGTTATCAGTCGTAAAACGTTATCTAATAGTGTGCATTTGACTATTGTACTTAAATCGTATATAATGTATGTTGCTTACTTTGCTCAAATTTATTAGAAATTTGTAAATTAATAAATAGGAAGTTTAAAAATAATAAACAGTGTAGATTCAGTAGATTGAAATAGCTTAAAGAGCCAAGAAAAAAATTAATATTTGAGTATAACTTGCAAATGCAGCGTTGTCAAATATGAACTGAACCATTTGAGAAAATGGAATTTGATGTGAAACAAAAAAAATAAATATTTATCTTTATTCTTTATTATCTTATTTAAAACTTATAATAATCATCATTATCATTTATTACATCCAACTTATTCAATTCTTATTTCAATATTATTCTAAATATATCAAAGAATTAAAATGTAATTTGCTCTAAGTTGATATGGTGTTTGCTTTGTAGCTTAGAAAAATATTAATCGTACTCCTTGCTCGAAGGCCAATATATATTTAGGGGACACCCAACAACACTTAACGAATATTGATTTCCGAAAAAAATATTTGCAGGGAAAAAAGTATTTATTATAACAGGGGAAATAGGGTGAGAAAATAAGAGGAATAAGTCCTAAAAATTTAAATGAAGGAATTACTTATAATTTTTCCTGGGCTATAACTTATAATTTGGTACGATCTTATTCGTAATATTTTTATCTATAATTTCTGTTTTGTGTTTCGTTTTGTCTTAGCTTAAATCGGTCACCTGAGTTTTCTTAAATATCTGATTGCAAACCACTGGACAATATGATAAACTGCTTTTGGAATAACCTCTAATATCTATTCTTCTACATACAATAAGAAGTAAGAAGTAATTAAAAGGCAAATATTACCAATTATATAATATATTAATAAGAACTCAGGAAAGGGTAATTGGTATCACAATGGGCCTATCTAGGCCTAAGTGTGCACCTCTTCGTGGTGCTGCCACACCAACCTAACCTAACCTAATATATTAATAAAGTATTAAACACAAAACTTCAATTCAATATTTGTTTGATAATATAAGATAATAACAATTAACCTTAAACGGTATACATTGTTTGTTAAGAAAGAACGATTTTTGTTAACTATATGAGTTTATAAATCATATTGTTGTTTTTAAATGGTCTCACTGAAGGTAGGTAAAAATATATCTTCCCCAGCATTTTAAAGGGATTAATGTGTTAAAGGTAACTTTTTATTTATTTAGAGTATTCGATTTTACTTTAACTATTCTTTACATTAATAAACTTTTAAAATTTGCGTAAAACAGTCTTACTTTAACAAGGGAAGCTCTTGATTGCTAAGAAGCATACATATGGTCTGTCAGGAAATGATAAATACATTTAATTTCCAAATTAGCAATCTAAACAGTTCTCATTCATGATTTTCAACTCCCCTTTAAACAAAAACACTTTGTAACTTTGTTTGTACAACACTATTTTTTTTTTGTTGACTATAGTCCTCATTAACAAAAAATATATTGTGTTATACAAACAAAGTTAAAAATTGTTTTTATTCATACCCAACATGTATAATGATGTAGAAGCCGCAAAAACCAATAATACTCCCCTTAATAAATTTAAAAATACGACAACATTTGGCGAATCTACAACAATGAGTCTTACTAAGACTACAAAACAAATTAATTTGAAACAACTACTTCTCTGGCTAATATCTCGACAGACATTGAATAAAACAAAATTAATTTGCGTGTTACGAATAGTACAACTATTAAAGCAACAATTTGAATGAAATTATTTCTGTCTGATAATATAGATTTTAGATTGTTTAAATATGACTAACATATAACATAAAAAAATATGAACAAAATTGAATTTAAACTGATTTCATTAAATTAAATTAGCAAAAGCAATTAAAAAATCTAGTATTCAAGTTTATATTCATCTGCAGACCCGTGTTTCGAACTTTCGCTCTCTTCAGTACCGCTTTATTATAAAATTGATTTTAAATAAATGTATTTTTACTTAAGTAATGTAATGCAGCTAAGGGTTAAATATCAGTTAGGGGAAATTGAGTAATACTAATGTAAAAACTTAATAATTTAAACGCAGTTTAGTCTGGGTTTATAAAGTAATACCTTTTCAATTTTTTTATTTCAATGTGAATCAGTCATAATTTTTATTTTCGATAGTTACTTTTACACATTATTTTTATTATGTGCACATTTACTTTTTATATTTATTTATTTTTAATATCATATAGCCATATAATATTTATATTACAGGTGTAATTAAACTGCTTATTAAAAATATATAATTTATATATCTCAAACGTTTATTAAAATTATGTTTTCATATATTTGTAAATACGTGAAAGGATAACATCAAAGGAAATGAAAAATTCAGGAACAAATTCGTTTCAAATTTTTATTCAAAGGATAATTCATACACATGTATAAATACATATATTATCAGACGTAAATTTTATATGTATCAATTAAAATAATTTAGCCGCGCTTATCATTTGTCATGAAAATTAATGCATATATAAATTGTTTACTTTGTAAAATTCGAAACATAATCATGTAGGAATATATTACACCAGCAATGTTAACTGTTTATTTTTGTTGTCGACAGTGTCGACTTCATTATTTTCGGCGTTTGTGTCCATAAATAACTGATAAATATTTACACATAAATCTACCATTCGCAGAAATACGTTATCGAACCCCACTGAATATTCTAGACCGTTTTTCGTAGTTCAAAGATATGAATATCTTTGTATAAATTATGTATTTTTTACAAACGTAGGGTTGGGTTGGTAGAGAATTCTGTCGGTGGTCGGGACTATTTAGGTCTTATGAGAAAATTGGCATTCAGGGGACGTCAAAACTTTAATTAATATAGGTGATACATAATAGACGATATTGTTTTTGCGGTCATTAAAAATTGATAGTTGATAAAATGTACATTCATCTTTTTAAAAGCAATATGCATAAATATATATTTATGCATATTGCTTTGAATTAGTGAGAAAAAGTAATGAAAGAAATAATTCAATTAGATGCTAATAATAATAAATGATAATTTATTATTTATAGGGGAAAATTACCTAAATCATACATAATAATTACATTATTATGTACAAAAAATTGTGTTTAAAGCAAGATTTTCAAATTTTCTTAATAATTGATCGTGATTGATTTTTACGTCATTCATATTTTTAAAATTATAATCTATAGTTTTTGTTATTGTTTTAACAAAGTTAAAAATAGTAGTAATAAAAAGGTTTCATAATAAAAATGCCGAGAAAAGCCTGTTTAAATTAAAGATATGAACTCAATTACCTAATTCAATTAAAAAAAAAACAAACTGTTAACGGTGGAGGCTTCTACTTCGTTATACATAATTCTTCACAAATAAAGTTAAAAAGTTTTTTATTTGTAAAAAAAAAACAAACGCTTCGACAGTTACATTAAATATTGTTACTAGTGTCACTAGATATTGTTAAATTAATATATTGTTTGAACTATTTATAATAACTTTCTCCTCCTTAATATTTTATATATTTCACATTATTGAATTAAATAGAATTTTATAGAATTTATAGAATGGGATTAATTATTTTATTTTGCTGAAAGGCGTACGGTCGATAGCCAGAAGAATCATTATTATAATCATATATTGTAATACTATCTACAATAAAAATGTTTTCTCTCTTCTAATTTTTATGTCAAAGTTCGAATAATACAGATTTGAAATAGAAGACACGGTGCTAGGATATGAATTATATAAGATGTAATTGATTTCGATAACTAGCGGCTTGCTGATAAAGTTTTTATTATTCTTATGCTCATAATAATTAATTTAATTTCCTTATTTTATAATATTAATTATATATTCTCAAATAACTTATTTATTGCCAAATATTAAAACGAAATACATGACATCATATGGAATAATTAAGAGAAAATATCCCATCAGGGAGCAGAATATAATGCCGACCAAAATACAAAGTAATAAATTGTAAAATTCAACACGTTGGTCTACGCACATAATGAGAAATACCATAAATAAACTAAAATAACTACATAACCTATGGAACAAACAAATAGATCACGTTAAAAATAAAGCGTTAGAAAAAGGCTATAAACTTTGCGATAAAAAATCATCTGCATAGTGGAAGAACCAATCGGATACTTAGATTTTAATTACGCAGGATCATCTTACAGGAAGTGGTAGCCATTATACAAAAAGCGAAACCACCTGAATATAGTATCAAGAAGAATGGATTTTCACCCTTTTAAAACGTATACCAGATAAGGTAAAACTCAAGCTTAAAGAATTAAATTAAAAACACCAGTTGTATCCATCCAGCATTATTGTGCCCTTGATCCAGCGCAGCTCAATACTGTTTGATTGTGCTGCTTATTTCAGGGTGTTGTGACATTATTTTACTAGTCTTGAGGTGATCTTGTGACCGCTCACTGCTAGTATAGCTGCCCTGCTGTCTGTAAGGATTTGGATGTTCCTATCACGGATATCACGGTGTAGGATTTTTTTGCCCCATGGACGATGCGAACGATCTCTGCTTGCAGAGTAGTTGTTTGCTTCTCTAGGGGTATAGCTAGTGATAGGTCCATTTGTTGCGAGTAAGTACCCGCCCCGGATACTCTTGGTTTTAGAACCATCGGCGTAAATTCGGAGGGTTTCCCCACCCTCTACATTCCCGGTTCTTCTTTTGGTCGATACATTATAGGGTCTATTGAAGACGTAGTAGGGTGACAAATTGTCCGTCTTCTCTCCAAGGCAGGTTGTCTTCTTGACAGCCTCCTCAAAGAGGTGTCAGTGTCTACCAGCTCTGCCTCCTTTGTACCAGAGTCCAACTGAGTTTAGGTGCAGTACTGCAGCCGTGGCCATCTCTTCTACGTAAAGTTGAGAGGTGAAAGGCAGAGCATTGCTTCCATTGCTGCAGTGGGTATTGTTCACATTACCCTGGTCGTGCTGAGGCGTGCTATCAAATAACTATGTTATTTATAGATCAGACCGCTCTATTGATGGAGATGTTAGAGGCGGTGGAATTTTGATCGCCGTAAAAAAAAACATTTAATATCGTCCTTTATATGCAGTGATAATTCAATAGAACAATTATTTATTTTATTAAAAACAAAAGACATAACTTACATTATTGGTGGAGTTTATATAAAAGTTCGTCTATTGATAAGTATGCGAGTCACTGCAATAGTATTGAACAGATAATTGAACATACTAAATGTAATAATTTTATTATTTTTGGAGATTATAACCTCCCACAATTTAAGCCAGATAATGCAGCATGTACTCAACTTAATCCAGCTATAAATACATTATTAAACTGTTTTAATTTTTTGAATGGTTCTCAAATAAATAACATACCTAACTCGCGTGGAGTATACTTAGATCTTTGCTTCTCTAGTACATCTAACGTTACTGTATCTCTTGCTGATGAAAATCTCCTCCCAATCACTATGCTTACATCATGGAGGTTCCCATTGGTTGTGCAGTTAATATGGTCACTACAGAGAAAAAATATAATTTTAAGCCAGCCAACTTTGAATCAATAAATGCGTATTTCAATTCCCAAAACTGAGATTTTATTGACCTATCCTCAAATATAGAAGCAGTTCTTTATAAATTTTCGATCGATTTGTTCCTTTCAAATATATTTTTCACAATAAATCTTTTCCCCAATGTCTAAAGCGTTAATTAATTTAATTCACCTAAATAGAGCAGCCCACGCAAAGTACAAACAACATGGTCTATATAGTGACTATTGTTCATTTGCATATTTTCGTGATGAGTGCAAAAAACTAAGCAAAATATGTTACGATAATCATTTATCTAAGGTAGAGTCTTCATTCAAATCAGATCCAAAATTCTTCTGGCAGTATGCTAAATAACTTAAGAAAGAAAATGGTTATCCAAGCCAGATGAGCTATGATAATATGAATGCTAACAATGGACCAGATATTGTCAACCTATTCTCTAACTTTTTTCATCTGTATATACCACATCGACAGCTATACCTGAGTTACATTCTAGCTCAAATATTAGTCTAGATAGCCATCTAACAGTTTAATTAGAAGAGGTATTTAATACAATCATTAGTCTAAAGCCATCGTATGCCCATGGGCCTGATCAAGTTTCCAGCTACTTCCTTCAGAATTGTATTTATGCACAATGTCGTCCAATTCACAACGTATTCTGTAAATCCTTACTACTTGAAATTTTGCCGACTAAATGGAAAACCAGCTTAGTCACTCCGATACAAACATCTGGCCCTAGACATCTAGTCCAAAATTATGGAGGTATAGTAAAACAGTCCGTTATACCAAAACTACTGTATAAATTAGTGGCTGACCAGCTAGCATGGTTCTCTAAACAAATAGTGTGCGATAATCAACATGATTTCGTAACCAAACGCTCCACTACCTCTAATTTGTTAGAGTATAAGCAATATATATATCGAATGCCTTGGACTCCCGGTCCCAAAAAGACACAGTTTATACGGATTTTTCCAAGGAGTTCGATAGGGTTGACTTTGGTCTCCTACTTGACAAATTGGGTTCATATGGCATCTGCCTTAGCACTCTAAGATGGTTGTCTTCATTTCTTATAGATCGTATACACATGTCCGTATAGACAACTTTATATCAGACCCCATTACTGTATCCTCAGGTGTGCCACAAGGGTCCCATTGTGGGCCTATTTTATTTATTCTTTTCATAAATGACCTATAAGATACCATTAAGCACTGTAACTATTTATTATATGCAGACGATCTTAAAGTTTTTAAAATAGTTAAGACGTATAATGATTGCTTATCTATCCAGGAGGATATTTCCAACTTAAACCAGTGGTGCATTAACAACAGGTTATATCTTAATGTTGATAAATGCTGTTCTATGTCGATAACGAGATGTCAAAATAGTATTGATTTTACTTATTCCATCAATTCCTCTACATTAGTTAAAGTTGGAACTATAAAAGATCCAGGTATTACGTTTGATTGTACACTCTCGTTTACGACTCATATTGTAAATATTTGTAAGAAGGCCTTGCAAATATGGGGATATATTTGGCAGATCGGAAAAAGTTTTAATATTGAATGTCTAAAAACACTATATTGTTCTTTAGTTCGTTGTCACTTAGAATATGTATGGACTCCACATTCACTCGTCAACATCTCTCGCCTGGAAGCGGTTTAGAAGAAATTTTTACGCTGCATTGAGTATAAAGATGGGCTGAATCATATTCAGGGTGAATATTCAGCCGTGAGGATTAAACTCAACTTAAAAACGTTGAAAGAGCGTAGGATTAATGCTGATTTGTGTATTCTTCATCGTCTATCGAATGGAACACTGGATTCGCCATATCTCCTGGGGGCAATTATCATTTCACATCCCACAGAGGTTAACGCGCACAAATAAGATATATCACCTATTGTAATAACCTGTGGTTTGATATGTTTAGGGAATCATATTCTTCTTTTAAAATATCATTGAATAGGAAAATGTAATTGAAAATTCATAATTAATTTGATTTATTTGGATAAATGTATTATAATTATATAATTTTAATATAGTTTAATTTTAGTTGTAGTTTAAATCTTAATTTTAATTATTATATGCCTGTAATTACTCTCTCAAATTATATTCTATGTATATTTAATTGTAAAATGGTGATTACCGTAATAAATGTATTATTATTATTATTATTTGTAACTGAGTAAGCTGTTTTGCTGAGGTTTTCTGTCTGGCTTTGGGCCACCAGACCAGTGTCCCATGGATTAGCATTGGTCTTACTACCGCTGTGTACAGCCAAAGTGCTATCTAGGGACATTTTGTTGTTCAGAGATCTTTCGATTCGGTCTACAACAGTGTGCAGAGCCGTCTCGCGAATTATTGTTTCGTTGAATTACTTTAACGTTTTTAAGAGAAATGACGTTAGACTAATCGGGTGGTATGATTTGGCTAGTGTATAATCTATACAACCAGGTTTCGGTATTAAAATAAATTTTATTCCACTCCATGCTAGAGGGATATATCTGAACGTAATACATGCCCTGTAGATTCTGGATAGGTGGGCTGATGATATGTCCAGCCCCCATTGGAGGAGGGCCGGGAATATACCCTCCAGGCCTGGCGCTTTAAATTGTGAGAAGCTTTTTATTGCCCAGGTTATACGTGCCCCTTCCGTGAGGTAATCTGCCGCCTATCAATCCTCCTTGGAGGGGTTTGAGATTATGGATTCTGATCAACCTTCATCGGAAGTGTCCGTACATCCTGGGAAATGGGTGTTAATGATAATTTCAGCTGCTTCCGAGAGGTTAGAAGAGTAACTCCTATCCTCTCGTTTAAGGCAACCTATTTGTCATGAGGGTTCCTTGAAGAGGATCATTTTGAGCCTTGTAGCTGCTGAGGTGGTTTCAACCTCCTCACAAGAAGACCTTCTGGCTACCCTTTGTCTTTGTCTTATTATTTTTTTATAGTCTTGTTGGATGATTCTATAAACCATCCAGTCTGACTGATGTTTCGATTTCTTCGCTTTATTAAATGTCTTTTACAGTTGTCACGAATGAGCCTCGGTTTAGTATTTCTAAATTGATACAGATAATAAATTAGTATAGTGACTCACCTCTGTTGTTGGTATCTATGTTGCCCCACATGATATGATGTGAGTTAGCGTCGCAGCCAATGACGAGGTGTAGTTTCTCCATCTGACAGTGTAGCAGAAGTTGCTCCAGCTCCCTGTTTGGTGCAGGAGCGTCGTGAGGGGGGTAAACTGACGTCAGGGTGGTGTCTTAGTTGCCGTCTCTTGCTGACAGCCTTACCACTACGATGTCACTGGTGGAAAGCTGTGGCATAAGATAGGATGTTATGTTTAATAATCCATGGTTTTTGGATGACGGCTATTGTGTCCTACAACGTGTCGAAGTGGCGGCAAAGGGTTACAACGGCCGTCCTACAGTGATGCAGGTTACACTGTAACAATTTACATGCAAAAGTATAAATGTTGAATTGAGTTTGGTTGATCAATTATTCGTTTCTGTTTTACAGGCAATATATATTTAATTGTTGATGCGGTGTACATTTCACTGAATTCTCTTATAAACAAATATGAAAATCATTGCTCAGTTTTCGAAAATATTGATGAAAATTATTCTAATTCCAAGTTCATTATATTAATATTGTTGTGACTTTAATAACTTTTCGAAGGACCATTAATGTAAAACATTAAAACTCGAGAATTGACCATATTAATATTTAATTGAACTTAAACGCAAATATGTGGATCTCTAACTACACACAGAGTAATAATAATAATACGGATTATGTTGTTGCGAGAATGTCTTGTCGAGTTCTGTTTTTTTTTATTTCTCTCTCAGGGTGCTCGGTGTTTCGTGGGGGGACTTCTTTTTCCTAGTTGAAGTAGGGGGTGCCACCCTTCCCATTGGTCCTTTCTTGATCTGAAGGAGATGGTAACTTTTGTTTGTATTCGCGGCAACAAATATTACTTATTAATAATAATACACTACTATACCTGGTACAATAACTTGCTGAGACATTTAGTTTAAATCAAGATGGATTTACTGTTTCCACTGCCTTTGATTTGTTATTTAACGTTAACCCTCATCATGTGCCATATCTAATTTCAATGTCATCTAATCAATTAATTAAACCACTTCAGTATAACGAGAATTCGGCTATTAAAAATCATTTATTATCTATTGACTGGTGGACATTTCTTAATATGGGTAGTATTGACAAATTGATTGACAGATTTTACATTGTCTTGTGTTATACTCTTGAAAAGTTTGTGCCAATCAAACGCATAAGATCAACAACTTACCCAATTTGGTTTACCATTGAATTGATTAACCCAATTAAGGACAAAAAATGCCCACAAAACATATATTGTCAAAAATTTAAATTGCTAAGACAAAGATGAAATAATTTATGTTGAATCTATTAATTCGAGTATAACAACAACTCCATTCTGGAATTTCCAAAATATATGCATTACGTACTACAACACTCGTAGTTGTGAGTAATCTCAATATGTCTATTCGCCGATTATTTTTCAACTGTCAACAGTTATGATACACCATTGCATATGCAGCCTTTTAATGATATGGCTGAAGTTATTCTAATGCCATTTCAATTCTCACAAAGTGAAATATTTGAAACTACCAATAATTTAAAATCTAGTAATAGAACAGTAAATCTAGTAATAGAACAGGCATCCCTTCCAGTTTTCTGAAGAACTGTATTTTTTCTATAACCACTCCATTATTTATTTTATTTCAGTCATCGTCATCGCATAAGATTTTCCCAGGTTTTTTTAAATAAAGCTATATAACACCACTGCAGACATCTGGTAATAGAGATAATGTAACAAATAGTAACAAATTAATAGATGATCCCATTTCTGTGAAATTAAGTTGGATGTGCAAGAATGTACTTATCATTGAACAGCACGGTTTTAAGTCAAGACGATCCACAATAACAAATCTTTTATCCTAAAAGATTTCAATTATCAATGGCTTTGAAACAAAACACTCTGTTCATGCAATTTACACTGATTTTGCTAAAGCTTTTGATCGAGTGAACTATAACGTTTTAGTTGCAAAATTAATTGGGATTTCATGATTCTGTTGTTATTGTTGGATTCATAGTTATCTAGTCAATCGGACGCAGTGTGTCAAAATAATTTTTTTTATCAGATCTTAATCCGTTGTTATTTTTACTTTTTATAATATAACATATCGCTAGCTATAAAGAACTCTTATTTTTGTTATATTTATTTTTTATTTTTGTTATATGCCGATGAATTGAAAATTTTCAAAACGATCAGTTAAACACTGTAAATATCTACAAGATGACCTAACGTATATAATTTGTGTTGTAATAATCATCTTTTCTGCAACATTAAAAAATATAAAACCATTAGTTTTTCTCGTAACAAACAGCCGGTATATTTTGATTATGCTATTAATAATGTTATTCTAGAGAAAGTAATTGAAATTAAAGATTTAAAAATAATTTTTGACAATAAACTATCTTTCGCTAGATACATTATTTCTCTTTGTAATCGTGCATCTAAAATGTTGGGTTTTTTAAATTCACTAAGAGAAAGCTTAGATGCTCGTGTAAAATCAGGTGAGAGTGATCTAACAATTAAATACAAGCATGGAATTCCTATAATAACTAAAAGAAATAAAACGGGAAACTAACATACTCCGAACAGAAATTTCGAATGTACTATCAGAATGTAAGAGGATTAAAATCTAAATGCAGTACAGTCCTTAATAATTTGCAAACAGAAATTTACGATGCAATAATGTTAACTGAGACTTGGTTAAATGACGGTATACATAATTGCGAATTATTTCCAAACAAATATCAAGTTATTCGAGCTGATAGGCAAATTCGTAAAGGCGGGGGAGCTTTAATTGCTATTAATTCCAACGTTAAATATAATCTTTTGTTTAACACTTCTCCCGTAGAAAATATAAATATTATTGCTTGTAGATGTATTACACATGAAAACTCATTAGACATATTATTTGTATACTTCCCACCTTCTACTTCTATCGAGGTTTATATGGTAACATTCGACTATATAACAAATCAGGTAAATCTTGATAATTGTATAGTATTCGGTAATTTTTAATAATGTTGATTATGTAGATCAATCGTTACTACCTCATAAATGGATGTAACTTAAAACAGTTTAACCTTGTAGTAAACCATATGGATAGACTTTTTGATCTGGTAATTACAAATGAATATAATAAAATAATTGTATCGAGAAACGAATTTCCATTGTTTGATGAAGATCGTTACCACGCATCACTATATATCACATTAGAAATTCTACAAATAAATAGCACTAACTTCAACTCGAGTACTACATCACTGAAATATAATTTTAGGAAATCAAACTACCACGGCCTATATACTAATATGACCAATATCGAATGGACAGAATTATATCAAATTGAAGATACCGAGGCAGCCTGTAAGCATCTCTACAATAATATATATTACATATTTGATTTGTATGTTCCTAAAACAAAACTGAGGCAAACTTCTAATTATCCAATATGGTTTAATAATCATATAATCAATGATATTAAACTAAAGAAGCGTCTCTTAAAGAATTACAATAAATTTAGAAATGAACATAGTAAACGAAAGTTAAGAGAAATCGAAAGCGGACTGAAAATGAACATTAAAACACCATACACCGCTTTTGTTAACACTGCTGAAAGAAATATTACAAAAAAACCAGCCGTCATTTTATCTTTCATTAATAGTAGAAGAAAAGAAACTAGAATACCTGGTATCATGTATTTAGATAATCAATGCCTGGATAATCCCCAAAGTATTGTTAATGCATTTGCCAATAACTTTATTAATTGTTTCACTAATAAAACATATTCTCTTTATATTCAACAGAAGCTTTACTTAGGGAACTATTATATTAACTCTGGCGTTGTTCTAACAGAATTAAGAAAATTAAAAAATCGGTTTACAATGGGAATGGATATGATACCAGAATTAAGGATCTAGCATATATAATTGTCGAACCATTAACATATTTTTAATTTAATATTACGCACTGGCAACTTTCCTACCTGTTGGAAAAATGTACAAGTTACTCCTGTTTTTAAAAGTGGTAATAAGTCTAATATTAAAAACTACCGACCAATTTGTCTAATAAATATATTCGCCAAAGTATTTGAAAGCATTATAGCAAATCAAATTTATAAATCTGTACAAACAGAAATATCTATATACCAGCAGGGCTTCTTAACCAGAAGATCCACGACTACTAATTTGCTTACATTAACACAGTTCATATCTGATAATTTAGATAGTCGACGCCAAACTGATGTTATATACACAGACATGACAAAAGCTTTTGATCGTATGCCTTATGACCTACTACTTAAGAAATTGCATCATTTTAACATTAGCACAAACATTATACAAGTTCTAAAATCATATTTGGAGAAAGAAAACCTAAGGTTCATTATAAAGGTAATTATTCTAATGAATATGCAGCAGCCAGCGGTGTACCCCAAGGGGCCAATCTCGGACCCATCTTGTTTCTTCTATTTATTAATGATGTTTGTCTCACTATTGACTGTAACATATTATTGTATGCAAATAATATTAAATTATACAGCACGATAAATTCGGAAACCGATTGATTACATCTGCAACAGAACCTAGATAAATTAAATATATGGTGTATAAATAATGGATTAACTCTAAATCGAGACAAATGTTTTGTAATGTCATACACTCGCAATGCTGAAATACATAGCTTCAATTATCATCTCAACAATTCAATACTCCACAGATCAGCTAAAATGAAAGACTTGGGAGTATATTTTGATTCGAAACTCTCGTTTAATGACCATATTATTACTAGTCAGCGAGTGCTCTAAGCTTTTGGGTTTTATTATAAGAACATGTAAAGATTTTACGGAGGTTACTACTATCATGTCCTTATATAGATCCCTCATAATGAGCAAGCTAGATTACTGTGTTCCAGTGTGGTATCCAGCTTATTCGAAATATAAGCACATGCTTGAAAGCGTACAAAAAAGATTTCTGAAATATTTACATAAAAAAAACAATATTCAGCAAGAGGATACAGCTACGATACATTATTAAATGAGTTCCATATACCTTCACTACTAAAGCATCATCAAGTTGTCATGGGTTGTTATTTGCATCAGATTGTACATGGAAACATGGACTCCATTAACTTGACTAATCAAATACAACTACGTGTACCACCTGCCAGACTAAAATGCAGCCGCAGCTTCTACTATGGAGTATCCAGGACACGTGGACATCAAAACTCACCATTTATAAGGATGATCCCGAACTACCACAACGTACAATGGAATGCTGATATTTTTACATCCTTTGGAGAATTTCGCCAAAATTTACTTGATTGTAACAATATTGCATGAGATTACATTCAATTAATAATAGAATTATTACGGAATTATGTAATATTATATTATTTATAAGTTGTACACATTATTATATTGGGAAATAAATTTATATATTATTTTTATTATTATTATTATATTAAAAGAATTTCTGTTGATTTATCGGCAGCATCTTTCAAAGTCGTGTATTTTGCGTATGTACCCTCACATTTAGAATTTTCGTCATATTTGGTCCCCATTTCAAGCCATTTATATAAATTCATTAGAAAAGATTCAGACTAAGTTTTTAAAATCAATTGCTTTTAAGATGCGATTAACATCAATATCATGGCCTCAGTTGCATTCGAGTTGAAGATAAACTTTTCTGTCGAAGTTTTTATGCGAACATGTTATTTTTTATAAACTTATTTCATATAATATCCATTATACATCTTTTTTATCTCTTTTTATTTCACGCGTCATGAGAATTTCGAACTTATTGTCCATGGATTCAAATTTTAGTTTATTTTCTGGGTCATATGACAGGTTTATGTCCCAACTTAAACGTATCAATTTTCGTTAAATATTTATTAGATCTAAGATAAAAATATATAAGTCCTTTACGTTGTAGAAAATTCACTAATAATTAGAAAAAACACGAAAATATTTTCGTAAAATCTACCACAAATGTAGATGTTGTAGATTTTACGAAAATATTTTCGTGTTTTTTCTAATTATTAGATCTAAGATAGTTTTAAGTTAGATTAGATATTTTATAATATATTTTATATTCTGTATTTTGTAGATTTACAAAATGATTCCATATTTTTAAATGATTACCAAAATTATTTATAAAAAT
Organism: Ontholestes murinus; assembly: GCA_963969525.1. Lineage (NCBI taxonomy): Eukaryota > Metazoa > Arthropoda > Insecta > Coleoptera > Staphylinidae > Ontholestes > Ontholestes murinus. The sequence continues at coordinate 30,549,784 of OZ018389.1, forward strand.
GTTTGTTTTCATGTTACTTCAAACATTTACTTGATCTATCGTTACTTTATAGAATATTTCCTGGATTTTGGAAATCAAGTTTAATTACACTTATTAAGCGGTGGCCGAAAACATATTAGATATTACCGACTAGCTATATGGTACAATCTACAGTGACAAAAATATTTGTTTCTTTGGTTGCATCTCAAGCATCAAAATTGGAATACTTGAGCCAAAAAATTTTACTCGATGAACAAAATTGGTTCTTCTAACAAAATTATTGCCGTTTAAAACTTTTCTAATAGATGTTCAGTAGTTTTTATGTTGATGTCATCTATGATATATGGATTTATCCGAGGCTTACGTCGACGTGGCCATGATATCGTCATATACAAAATGACTGAACTTGGTTTTAATATTCAAGCAATTAACTGAATGTCTAGTTTTATTATTTGTGATAGAACACAATATTTAAAGATCTATAACCATATATCTAATGTAATTAATGTTCTAATGTACCACATGCATAATTTAAATCTTTTCTTTTGTGCCAAATAAAATAGGTTTGAATAGTCCAAATTAATAAATAAAAAGATTACTTATTGAATAATAATTACATATAATAAAATTTGTCGAGTTAAAATCTTAGTATTATTGTACTCAAACTCAATAAAAACTTTCAAAATTACATGTTTTAAAAATATATTTATTAATTTTTTAGTTAATTGTTTATTATTATAAAGTAAATGTCTCCACAATTAAACATTTAATTATTTAAAGTTTTAATGAAATATATTTTAACGTGCATTATTTATTTCTTCCTTTTTTATTGGATTTCCTCCAATAATATATAATTGTGATAGTTTTATTCAATTACAATATTTATTAATATAGCAAATGTAAGTATTGCATCATTCATACGCAATTTAAACAGAGATTCAGTTATGCGCAAGTTTCACCAACTTCTAATTATGCCGTGTTTATGTATAATTATCCATTATTAGCCTTTATGTAATTCGACATACCTGTTATTAAACGGAGATAAAAAAAAAACTTAATCATGTTCGAATCTGGTAACCTTTCAAAAGAAAGTAAAACTTATAATAGATATGTCACTAAAGGCCAGAATTATTAAATTAGATATTGGCCAAACAAATCAAAATCAAGGAAGATCCGCATGTTTATTTATAAGTGAGCCACGAATAATTATTATAATTCAAAGTGTTAAGGTCATCAGATAAATGCCGCGTTTGATAAAATGAGTCGCGTTCGAACAGTCGGACTCAAAGTGTTATACCCGCTCGGGCGGTCGCTCCAATAAACCAAAATCCTTTCGGGATAAAGGAAGCGGAATTTCGTTTTATCCCCAAGTGCTTATCAGTGATTCTTTATACGTGCTTGTGTGAATTGGTGTTGTTGTTTCATAAGTGCAATTTATTAGGATTACCAACTCGACGACAAAAAAGTAAGTTTTGTTCACAGTGGAAGAATGTCTTATATATTATGGAATTTCACCAGTTAACAGCCTCGTCAATTCAATACTTTAGTTATTAATTACTATTTTTTTAATATTAAGATTATAATCTATATTTAAATTAATCCTTTTCTTTCTCTTTTGATCACCATATAAACAAAGTTATGTCTTTAGATAAATAAATGTATATTTAAAATTGCATTGTACCTTTTAAATATTAGGCTGGGTATGTTGATGAGCTAGACTTTTTCTTTAATAAGGAACACAATATGTTAATAAATCATCTCTACACAGGATGTGATTTTATGCAAAAGGAACAAATGATAATGCTGCAAATATTGCGCAAAATATAAAACGCATATGAACTAATTCAGATCACACAGGTATCTTATTACAGAATGTTACAAAAACACGTAGAGCATTTAAAATTTGTAATCATGTACATGATAAGGGAACTATTTAGATATTAACTAAACTATCATAACAGTGTCATAACGACATTAAATTAAAATAGCATGTTATGTTAATTAAATAATATAATATAATTATTTGCAATATCTATTTTTTTCAAAATAATATCCACTGTCAGAATGTTGTTGGTATTTATACCTACATCTTCTTGAAGTATTGTCGCCATTTATTTTGAAGAATATCGTCTTTGTTTAATGAAATTATTCATAATACACAATTCACCATCTATTTTAATCGATGATATCCAACCGAACTTAAGAAGATATTTTGAACGACTCACTGAGAAAATATGTAATCCTAGTTTTAACAGACATAAGCTATAAATAAAAAAAATGATGGATTTATAACCGTATCCAAAGAGTTATTTTATTTTAAGTAATAACATATAATTGAATCTCGATAGGATTTTAACTACATGGTCTAAGCACAATTCAATTTATTAATAGTCTTTATTTTTATCTTTATAGAGCCGTATATTGAATGAGATGAAGACAGATATTTGTTATGATCACGTTCTATTAAAATAAAATTAAAATTAACGAATTATCCTTTCTCTCTAAAATAACTTTACTTTATTTATTTAATTAGATCCTAAATATAATCATTATCAACCTTATTTAAAATTTGATTATTCAAAATTATTATATTAAATAACTATATTGATTGAGTTTGTATTAAGACTAAATAACATTTATAGGAATGCGAAATTGAGCCAAAATAATCAAAACTTAAAGAAATCATTTACATGTGGCTAGCTGTATTTGTAGAGTTTAACAGTACATAATATATACTATTTGTGGCATTGATTCTAGCAGGTGGTTGATAATCTCTTAAGGCATTGTATTTCAAGAAATTTGTAAATCGTACTAAAGAACTTGCCGCTTCTGCGGAGGATGGTATGTTTTCCTTATAATGTCAATATCAGGAGTTCGGGGTGGCCAAGGCAAAATATTGATTCTATCCTTCGCTAATCGGTTCATAGAAAATTTTACAATATGGGGGGGGGGGGAGCATTGTCTTTCTGGAAAAGTCCTTAAACTGCTGACGAAACAGAAGAATATTACGCTTCTATTACCTCATTTGTATATCGCTGGACGTACCGCCTCTGGTGAATACCAAACAAGAAATACTTATTATAGCACCTCATATCATAATTCCTACAGTTTTATTCTCAGGTCTTTTAACAAAAAAAATTCATGTTATTTGTATTTGTATTTGATGCTTTGTTTCTCTTACAATAAAAAAATACGACGATCTCCACTTTCATAAGGCTTTTAGTTACACTGGAACAAAATCAGGATTCATCACCAAACACCATCTTATGCCAATGTACTTTTCCGAATCTGTCGATGTTGAACCATTAGTAGTAATACAAGTGGCCAATAGTATTTCAAGATGAACGTTCTAATTAATTCTGAATGACTTTCGTAATCCAATGATAGATCGGCAATTAATCTGGAACCATAGAATCCCTTTCTTGAGGCCATAAGTAGAAGATAACGGTCTTGAAACTCATTTGTTCTTATTTTTCCCTCGATTCCTCATCTTCGACGATATTCATCCTCTGTAGTATATAGTTGATGGCAATGCACGATGGTGAATTGGTTTTTGTTACGGCGATTAACGATTTCTCTAATCGAAACACCATCTTCGTGCAAACCAACGATATGACCTCTGTCGAATTCGCTTAATGACGACAATTTTCATATTGGCGCACTCGAAGGATAATCACACATTCAAAACAGAAACGATAAAAAGTGAACACAGCTAAGAACTTAATTTTAATTTTGCAAAATATACATATGAAAAATTGTGAGATTTAAAAAACATGTCAAATATGTTATGGGTTAAATGGGGTACTTGCCACTTAGGTGCCTATCCAGACATTCTCTGGCACACATATCAATTGCAATTGCTTCCGCCTGCAGAATCGTGGGTGTCGTACCCAGGACCATGAAGCCATAAATGCCTATTCTAGTACCTCTGTTATTCTTGGCACCATCCGTGTGGGATGGTATTCCTCGCCCAAACTCCTTGACACTCAGCAAAGAGATTTGGGGTTCTCAATCGACACCTTAAACGGCGATTTCGACAGGAGGACCGGTTCGATTTGCTGCAGTATTTCTTAAGTATCCTTTCCACTCCCCCGGTAGAGTTTTCTTCCTCTGATGTAGTCGGAGGGCTAATGTAATATATGCTTGAGGTATTTTTCCTTCTAGATTATAATTAAGAATGTATTCATTTGATTGTTTAGTTTAAACAAATCGTTTTCAGGTTGAACCTGGGCAGTTATCAAAGGAAAAACGAATGTATCCTCAAAGTGGTATTTTTTATAACTTTAAAAATACTCGTACAAGTAAACTTTGTTTATATTACACGCTTTATTATTTCTTTTAGATTATGGTTTCGACACAATTTGGGTTTATTGGGTGAATTTTACATTGCTATTTTTTAATAATGTTATTGCTGTCGTGTAATATGCTGCTTTTAAATTTTTGACCAACTCAACAGTTGTTATTTTTTAATTAATAATAAATAATAATAATAATTATTATTATTTATTTACGGAAAACTCCTTTGCATAATAAATTTATATTTGACATGTATATAATAATATAAATTATTTATATAAATAAATATATAAAATACAAATTAACTGATGAATTACAAAGAAATAATATGAACAAATCAAGATTAATTAATAACAGGACAAAACAAAACAAAACAGCAATAATATAATTTACAAAATGTCCAAAACCCAATTTAAAATACACCAAAAGATCTCTATCAGGTCTCAATGTTACTCTTATTCATTAAATTAAAATATAATTAAAAACTAAAAATGTAATAAATGAAGGTAATAAATTAATAAAATAATAAAAATAGAGTAAACCCATTTGTTGTATCATAGATATGAAAATATCACAGCCTGAGTATCACAAATGAAGTGTAAAATAAATAAATAAGTACATACAATATAAATATAAATAAATAGATAAAATATAAATAAATAGATAAAATAAATAAAAACACATACAAATAAATAAATAAAATACATAACAAACATGAGTTACTTCAAATTAAACAAACAATGACAAAATATTGGAATAAAAAAGTATGTAATAACATTTAGAACACTAATAATGATATACAATTAAACTGAACGAATGACATTAAACAGTTCCACATGCCGAAGTCTTCTTTTAAAATTTTGATATGTTGGTGCAAATAGCATAAAATTAATATTTGTGCTGATTACGCATAAGACGATCGAGGGGATTAAACATCCCATAACGAGTGGGATGAAAATCGAGTCGAAATAATGGTTTGTGTCGAACTTGAGAGCAACGCGGAATATAAAAAATTAATTTCATTAATAATTCGCTACTGCTGATTTGCCCATTTATTAATTTATACAAGAACGACATGTCTAGAAACATTCTTCTTTCGACCAATGATACTATATTTAGTTCAGTCAACATACCACTATGGCTATAAATGTAACCTCTACCCAACCTACAAGACATACGCTTTAAAAATCTCCCTTGCACCGCTTCCAGTTTTTGGCATAAACTTATGGTATAAGGAGACCATATAAGAGAAGCATATTCTAAATGTGGTCGAACTAATATCAAATATAATGATTTTATGGTAGTAGTTTTGAAGTCCGCCGAGAATCGATTAATAAAACCTAGAATTTTCAACGCTTTGTTGTTACAAATATCTGAAATATGTTTAGAGAAGTTTAATTTAGACGTGAAAGTTAGCCCTAAGTCTTTAATTTCAGATACTTGCATTAGTCTAAAGTTATTAATGTGATATTCAAAACTACTACCAGATCGTCGACAAAAAGAAATATGGAAGCATTTACTTATGTTCAATTCTAATAAATTATGTTTACACCATTGTGATAATCCATTTAGGTCATTTTGAAGTTCAATTTAATCATTAATAAAAAGAATAAATAAAATTGGTCAACAATGGGAGCCTTGCGGCACACCAGATGATACCTGTATATAGTTCGAGGTAAATTTTCCTATGCGCACACGCTGAGTTCTATTACTTAAATAACTTTTAAGTCAGCGTACCACATTGTCACCGAAACCCATTGACTTAAGTTTATGCAACAATATACTAGGTTGCACTCTGTCGAAAGCCTTAGAGAAGTCATGGTAAATCGCATCAGTCTGTAGACCATTCTCTAAGGCATCACACAGAAACGTTTGATACTGCAACAAATTTATTATAGTCGACTTACCTTTTAGAAAACCATGTTGCTGGTTAACAATAGTATGCATACATGATCTCATAAGTTGCTCGGAAATTAAAAAGTCTATCTGTTTTGGTATGACTGACTGAATAGATACGCCTCTATAATTTTGTATATTTCTTCTACAGCCATTTTTGTGAATAGGAATAATAAAAGTATTTTTCCAACAATGAGGAAATATACCAGAGGTTAGTGAAGATGAAAAAATAGTGTGTATTGGTTTACTCAGCGTGTGCACACATCTCTTTAAAAAGTATGCAGGAATACCATCTGGGTCAGTACAGCAAGACTCCAAAAGAGACGAAAATCAATTATAGACTTCGATAAGAGTAACATTAAGACCCATTAAATCAATAGTTTGATCACCCTGAAAACTAGAAATAAGTTGATGATGATCCTTATATGCAGCCGCAAAATGTGATGCAAACAAATCAACCTTTTTATCAGTTGTATCACTTTTAACATTGCCTAGATACATTTCTTTTGGAAAACCATTTGTTTTGCGGCATACATTTACATGATCCCAAAAATGTTTTGGGTTAATACTTATTTCGTTTTCGATTCGAGAGATATACTGCTTGTATAGAACATTATTCAAATCAGCACATTGTTGACGCTTTCTTCTAAATACGTTGTAATCAGAAAAACTACCACTTCTTTTGTATTTAGCATGAGCAATTTTTTTCGATTTGATTAATTTGATCAATTTACCATTAAACCATTTTGGATATTTGGACGATTTTAAATATTTACACGGAACAAATAAATTAACAAACAGAATACAAAACATTATTAAAATTACAAACATTGTCATCTAGACATTTACCGGAAAAGACTTGATCCCAATCAACACCTGCTAAATAATAATTAATATCATTGTAGTTGGCTGCTTTAAAGTCATATATCCATTCCATACTTTCCCGAATGAATTCCAACGATGAAATAGGGACATTTAAACTGTATGGAATGTGATGAACACTTGAGTCACTAGCACGGTTAACACTTATTCCAGAAATGTTGGAAAACACCAGATCTAAAAATACGTTTCTGTCATTCGGGATCTGATTCGATTGTAGTAGGTGGTGGAAATTCAAAGCCTTTGCGAGTACATCTGCTGGATAACTATTGTTTCGTTCACTCAATTCTCCAAAATTCTCTCCAAAACTCTCCCATATAGCATTTGGAAGATTGTAGTCTCCACAAAAGATATATTGGCACATTAGCGTTACAAATATTTTCGAGATCATCAGCATGAGATTTGTAAACTGAAATATTCGATGCAGGTGGGATATATGTAGAGCCAACAATGAATTTGTCATTTATTTTTACAAATAACCTCTGATTTTACTGCTGCTACAATGATTTCTGTCGACTTTATAAATAACAAAATTTTCGAGCATAAATTCAGCGTTATTGACAGTCTCGACAAGTACAATGACAATCATAACTACATACAATCCCATTCAACATAAACGATTTAATTTTTCCTTTCATGCCACCAACGTTATGGAAGTAGATATTTATTATGAGTCGACTTAACTATTGACGGATGACCGTTACTATATTTAATGGTAAGATCCGTTTCACCTTGTTTCTTCCGTTCTTCCAATTTACTCCTTAATTGTTTTAATTGATCCCGTTGCATTTGTATCAAATCATTATTGAATCTAATATTACCGGTACCAATGACCCGAGTTACTTTTAACACATCAAGCGCTTCTTTATTAGTGAGAAAGGATATTTTAACTGGCCGTGGTCTATTGCCTGGTTTACCTAAGTGGATCACTTTTGCCGGTTCAAATTTCTCTTCAGGATCAATTAGTGTTTTAATTGCATTAACGTCAGCATTTATTTTGTCCTGCAATTGACCAACTGTCTTGGGCAAAATGAAAACAATAACATTGCGAGCTCTCACTTGCCTTTCCTCTACCTCATGAGCAATGTCTGCTTTAACTATTACGTAAGATGAAGTATTCGCAGTAATGTTATTTGTGGCAGCAGTTTGTTCAAGCGAGTCAACTTTTCAACTTTTTCTATATATTCTGATTTAGTTGAGATTACGTTTACTCCTTTTTTGTTTGATACTTTTTGTAAATTTCCCTTTACTTAATTAACTACCATTGACATTTTTTAATCCGGCGTTCAAATTGTATATAAAATATAGTCACAGAGAAAGAACAAAGTGTGTGATAAACAGGATTCACTTTTGTTTTTAATGTTATAAACATGTGTCATAAAGTGAGCTGGCGATCTATACTGTATGTGTGTTTTTTTCATATCTTGCAGTTTTTGCATTCTATGTTTTTATTAGTAGTTTTTCGAATTTGACAAATACAGGATGTCCCGTTAATGCGGGGAAATGGCTGGACCATAGATTCCTGAGGTCAAAATATGACGATTTAACGCAACTTATCTATATCCAAAAAATTACGGTTAAGCCGGAATTTGGCTTCAAAGTTTCAAAATTTTTTATTTCTTTTGTTTATAACAATTGAACGCTTTATTTGATTTGAATGAAATTTATTTTTAATAACTACCATAATATAATACATCATTTCAGTTATTATGACTATTATTCGTTAACAAGAAGTATAAGAAACAGTAGTACCACCACTTAAAAACTAAAATATATTTTTATTGGTGGATCCAATAAAAACTAAAAAAATACTACTTGAAAGACCATTTAATTTAAAAACTTTTTAATCTCTTAATAATATTTGATATCTTTTACGGTTTTCCCACAAAAAAATAAAATATATATTTTTTACCTAGTAAAAACAAAATCTAGTTTTTCATCGAATCGAAAATAAATGTTTTTCGTGGCCGTCTTTGTTTAAAAAATGTAAATTATGTATAATAATTATTATTTAGTATCTTTTGACAATTAATTTTTAACTTTATTATAGTTCATAAATATTCATATTTGGAACAAACAGATATCTCGATTGTATTAGGATTTTGCAAAGAAAATTGTTTGAAAAGTGTTGGATGTTGTTTTGATTTATTTTATTAATTGATATTATTTAATTTTTATTCAATTGAGTAAGTTTATTTACTTATTAATGAGTGCATAATGTGTATACTATATTCATATTTTATTTTTTGTGCAAAAACCGTACAAGATATCAAAAACAAGTAAGAGTCAAAAAAGTTTTTAAATCTAATGCCCTTTCAAGTAGATTTTTTTTTGATTTTATTGGATGCACCAATAAAAAAATATTTTAGTTTTTAAGAGGTAGTACTACTGTTTTTTATACTTCCTGTCAATCATTAATGGCCAAAATAACTAAAATGATGTATGATATTATGGTACTTATTACTAATAAATTTCATTAAAATCAAATAAAGCGTTCAATTGTTATAAACAAAAGAAATAAAAAAATTTGAAACTTTGAAGCCAAATTCCGGCTTAACCGTAAATTTTTGGATATAGATAAGTTGCGTTAAATCGTCATATTTTGACCTCAGAAATCTATGGTCCAGCCATTTCCCTGCATTAACGGGACACCCTGTATATGCATACATATGGATAAAACTTATGCCTTCTTTACTTATTTTATTTGTATATATTTAACCATGTTTGATAAAGTTTAAATAAAGATAAAGATAATGTAACATCAGATACCTTTAATTTCATAACTAGAGTGAAAATTAAACAAATTTATATAATTAAATGTTTCGTTTATTTATTCTATATATTTACCTGTATTCTTGTTCTGTAAAATATTGGTTGAACAAAGACCTGTACTCTTAAATCCTACAATATGACCATAATAATAATTATTGAAAATATTCAGGATTAATTTGCAAACATTAATATTTACATATTGGGAGAAGTAATACAATATCAAGAATGTAGCAAAACAAGTATCGAATTTATTAATATTTACTCTCATTAAAAATCCCGATTTTTGTTTTTATCTCACTTTAAAATGTACCAACGTAATTAAAATAGATGATATTAACCGTAATTTGGATAGCGCATGTATAAAATATATAATACTGTTATCACGATATCAAATGAGTATTGCCAAAATTGTACAATTTCGTCACTTTTGCAAACTCTAAATTACGTTAAATCGATGCTTTCTACTGAACTCAAAGAATCTGAAGGAATAAAATGACAACGAAGGTGTTGGTAAAGATAACAGGTATCGAAAAATGATCAAGGGTGACTTTTACTATGAATTTAATCAAATATTAGATCAATTTAAAAACATTGTATTGGTAAGAAACTGCAATTTTATCAAAAAGAATGAAGAAATTGTAAATATATGTAATGAATAATCTTCTAATATCTTTGAATAACGTTAGGTAATTTTAGATTAGAATACATGTTATGCTTCATATTGTTGTATTTATTTTTCTGGCATATGTTTCGATCAGCGACGATAATTTTCAAAGGAATTACAAATTTTAAGTGGTTAAAAATGAGCATGTAATATATTGGAGGTAATTGTCGGAAAGTACTGAAATTAGAGTTGAACTTGTTGATAATTTCTTTCTGGTTATTAGATATTTAAGTCAAAATATAAACTTATGCTACAAACCGAGACCTCAAAAAATGATAATGATTAATTTATAAGTATATGTCTTGTAGCATTTTCTTATTGTTTTCACTTAGTTTTGGCTATAATTTTTTATGTATTTTGTATTTATGTGTAGGACTGGTGGAAGAACACTCTAGTTTTAAGCCATCCGGCTAATACTAATATTGATCCAAATCTCTTTGGCCATTATTACTATATTTTTTTTTGTCTTTCTGTATAATATTTTGTATCCCAATTATAGTGGTCAATAAAGGATTTAAATAAAATAAATAAATATAATCGCCGAATTACTTTATCTCCACACTTTCAAGGAGATTTAATTTTCTGCCCTTTTCGGCATAGTGAATCGGTTTGATGTCCCTTTGTAATGCAGTGATATTATAGCTTTTTTATGTTCGTTATATCTAGTTTTAAAGCTTCTTCCTGTTTGTCCGATATTTCCCATCGCAATTTTCACACGTTATTTTGTAAATACCGGATTTATCTAGTGGTTCTATAGATTCTAAATTGTTATTTGCAAATTGTTTCTTTAAATTTTCCCCGTTGTTTCAACGTTGTGTTTTTTTAATTCTTTGCTGATTTTCTGGCTTATATATAAACTGTATGGAATGGCTGCTAACTGTTTGGCTTCTCCATTCAAAAATAGTCCTAAAAACTGTTGTCTTTCTTTTTCGTTTTAAGATTCTATCCATTTAATTTTTCTTGTTTTTAGCTATTTCGTATAATATGTGTAATTATCTGTTAAATAAGATTCAACCTGTTCTTCTAAGAATCAAAATGGAATTAACTAAACGACTGGATAATATTTCATTAGATATTTACCTTTCAGAAGCCATTGAAGATGCCAACAACACACATAAGCATTACATTAACCAGCTCAAAAACTCAACCAATTAGGTTCGCGAAACTATTTGTAAGCAAAATAGACGTTGAAATATTTGTGAATATATCGAACGAAGAAACTCTTGAAGAATAGTATTTGCTATTATTAAACATTCATAAAGGCAGAAACTATTCCGTTAATATTTTCTAATAAAATATTATATTTAAATTTGTTTATTAACCTTTTTACAATAAACTGCGTATTATTTTGTTTGGGATATTGATGCTATTATTTGATTGAGTTTGATTTCACTTGGCAAATACTTTAAATTAAAGGACAAACAATTTTTTCATTAGTATAATGATTTCTTCATATCTATATTTGCATGTGTGATAATTAAATGTTTGGATAATATTATAATACATATTCCAGCCAAAATAACATCTTGTATATTTACTCCTGATTAATAAACGACTTGAATGACAATTTACCAATATTAATGAACATTTTATCTTGATTGAAAGTGTAAAATATCGAAATAACTAAGATGACTAACATGACACTAACTTATAAAGCTAAAGTATTAGAGTGTTCGTTAAATTCATCGAGAGTAATTGGTAAATTTCAGGTAATAACAAACACTCTAATACTTTGAGCAGTATGTTGTACTCGTGCAAATGTGTACAGATGTTAAAAGTGTCAATCGAAAAAGAAATATTACAAATATTAAATTAAGTTTTAACTCAATTTTGGTAACAATGAGAAGTCAATAAATTTATCTTTGATAGTTTATTCATTATCGTAGAAACTGATGTTTAGAAAAACTAATAAAAGTATTTTGATTGATGCTTAAGGCGATTACTTTGCGATGCATTATTAATCAGGTAGATTGTTCATCATAGTTAGAAATTTTTAAAAAGAGTAATTATAAAAGAATGAAGATATCTGGACTTCCCTTATACTTAAAGAACTTATTTTCTGAATATAAAAACCTGTTGTTTTCTTTTATAATCGCTCTTGATAATGCTTTAACAAGCGAAACTAGTCGATTAAATATAAAAATCAGTGAAACAAACCAAGTGATTATCAATTATTAATATTTTTAAAAGCTAAGAACATAAGAAGTAAAATGTAAGAAATAAAATAATAATAATAATACAAGGTCTATTAGAAAAGTATAAAACAAAATGTAATTTATTTATTTATAGTTAAATCTGTTGGTATTCTTCGAATTTCTTTTGTTAACGATGAATATATTTATCCATCGATTAAAGCAATTTAAAAGCTCTTTTGTTATATCATTAAGCTCTTTTTCACATTTGCCTTAATCTCGGAAATTCTTTCAAAGCTTCTTCCCTTACTTTGAGTTTTATGAGTTTGGGTACAGAAAATATAATGATTTTGGCAGATCTAAATGGAAGAGTAGGAAACAAAACAGCTCTATGGGTGATAGAGGAATAGCAGAAATAACGGAATTAATGAACGAAGTAGTAGAAAAAGGAAGAAAAAAAACAAAATAATGGAACATGGGAATAATACTTCTAATATACAACAAAGGAGATAAATGAAATTGTAGAAATTACAGAGGAATCACACTAACAAGCATGCCAAGCAAGATACTAATAAGAATAGTAGAAAAATAGGATGAGGGACCAATTAGAAGAAGCAATAGAGGATAATAAGTGTGGATTCAGAAGAGGGAGTAGTACTCAGGATCAGATATTTATAAGAAGACAAATAAGTGAGAAAATAATAAAAAAGTACAGAGAAAAACACATATGCTTCATAGATTTAGAAAAGTCGTTTGACAGGATAAAAAGTACATATGGAATGAACTAGAAGAAAGAGTAACGAAAAAGTCAATGATAAACCTGTTAAAAAGCATGTATAGAGAGAACAAAACTATAGTCATAGTCATAGTCATAGTCATTTATTACAGATGGCCAATAAAACAACAATACAAAAAATAAATATACAATTTAAAAGCACGCATAAGGGTATAAAAAAACAAAAAAATTAACATTAGAAGTAAAGATAATATCAATTACAACAAGTAAACAAATTAATAGGTATATAAATAATAAATATATTAATTACAATTAAGTTGTCTTGTCCTCAACAGTTTTTTGGCACATTCTTTTAAATGTGTTTAATGAGATGCCAAAAACTTCAATAGACTCCCAATAAGAATGAATATGTATGATCATATTATTACGTGGACAATTGTAGCCATACCAGGTCTTATGTTTTTGGCACCTCGTCGTGCGTTTCGGAACGGGCACAATTGAAGAACAATCAATTAATCCATTTAGTAGACGGTAGGCAAAACACAAATAAAAATAAATTCTACGTTTATGAAGCGGGAGTCAACCAAGATAAGATAGAAGTAAAACATAGTTATTAGGATCATAAAAAACGTTTGTTCGAAAACAAATCATTTTGACCATATTAGGCTGTATATCTTCAATTCTATCAATATGGTATTGGTAGTGGGGAGACCAAATTATACAGCAATAATAAGTGATTAACTTTATTAAAGCACTATATAGGGTTTAAATTTTAAGGTTATCCTTCATATAAAGCCAATCATTTGTAGTGATTTTGCTGTAAACAAGCTAATATGTTCTAATATGATTTGGGTGTGATTTATGACACCAAACATAATTTTGGTGTCAAAAAATCGCACCCAAATCCTTGATAGTATTAATCTATGGTTGTCCAAAGAATATGTATAGGGCAAAAAATTGCCAAGTTTTCTTGAGAAACGTATATGTTCACATTTTGAAAAATTTAGGTAAAGATCATTGTGCCAGCACCAGATCATAAGATGGTGTAAGTCTTCCTGCAAGGTGCAACAATCCTCAAAAGTAGCGATTTTACGATATAGTTTCATATCATCAGCGTAAAGTAAAAAATTGGACTTGATATTAGAGCCAATATCATTGAGAAAAAGGATACATAGTAATGGACCCAGGTGTGATTCTTGAGGTACCCCCGAGGTCGCATGTACTGCAGTACTGGAAACCATATCATAAATCTTCACTATGTGATGTCGACCACTTATAAAGGATCTAATCCATTCTAACATGCAACCATTCACTCCATACATTCGCAGTTTATACAGAAGTCTGCAGTGGCTGACTCTATCAAACGCCTTACTAAAGTCTGTATAAATGGTGTCTACCATTGCCCCTTCCTCAAATGTATCACAAATAAAGTTAGTATACAAAAACAAGTTAGATTCCGTTGATCTTGCAGGGATAAATCCATGTTGTTGCTCGATAATTAAAGATTTAAAACTAAGCATCATGTATTTGGCAAGCAATTTATCCAATATTTTGGGAATATATGATTGGTTGGCAACCGTCCAGTAATTAGGTATGAGTTTCTTAATGCCAGATTTAAAGACTGGGACAATAAAACAAGGCTTCTAAAGAGATGGAAATAAACCATCCTTGGGAGACCGGTTAAAAAGTAAGGTAATAGGTAGGGAAAGAGCAGATGCACATGCTTTTACCAAAGATGGAGGTATTCCATCCGGACCTGGTGTAGCATTGACATTAATTTCCAATAAGCATTCAATAATGTCTTTTTCTGTGAATTGCAAAAAATCTAAAATTTATGCTATCGATCACCTTAATTTCAGGACCTATATTAGAATGATTAGAGTATGAATCTTGAAAACAATCTGAAAATAGATTAGCAATGTCCAATTTTGAATTAGCAACAATGGACCCATTCGACATGCTACTAGGAAGGCCACTACCACTACCAGCTTTGGATTTACAGTATTTCTAAAATGTATTAATACTATTGGGTATATTTATCTCAACTTCCTTAATATAATTCAAAAGATCCCTAACAACCTGTTCTTTACAGGCACTTCTTAAATTTGAGAAAGTAATGTAGTAATCTTTACAGCCAATAGTGAGAATAAGCAATGAAGAATCAAAAACATTCGAAACAAAGAAAGGGGTCAAACAAGGATGAATGCTGAGTCCACTGCTATTTGAAAGAATCACAGAAGCAAAAAAAATGAAAAAATTAAAAATTGGATATTGGAAAATGGAGATGATACAAATTACAGAGATACTATTTGCAGATGACATGGCAATAATTGCAGAAACAGGGGAAGACCTGCAATACAATATGGAAATATTATATATATATAATGAATTATCCAGAATCAACATGAAAATAAACCTTGACAAAACAAGGAAAGAAGATAAAACCAGTTGAACACTACAGATACCTAGGAACAATAATAGAGAACAACGGGAACATAGATAAAGAAATCGAGGATAAAATAAGCAAAACAGCAAAACTATTTAACATGCTGAAAAATACGTTTTTTAACAAAAAAGAAATAACCAAATGCACGAAATAGTTAAGAAAGTTATAAGACCCACCTTTATATACAGGAGCGAATCATGGACAATGACAAAAAATCAAAATAAAAAGAATAAACGCGATGGAAATGACGTTCCTCAGAAAAATAGAAAATAAAACTAGAAGAGGCAGAAAAAGAAACAAAATATACAGGCAGAACCTACAGATGATACCAATAAATAAGAAAGATGAAGAGAAACACCAAGAAAATATATGAAGAAAGAGCAACAGAAAAAACCCAAAGTGGAAGTCCAAGAAATGATTGGAGCAGCGCAATAAGAGAAGAGGCACAAAGAAAAGGGAATACCTGGGGAGAATTAAATAAATAACAAACGATAGATAGAAATGGAGGGAATACTACTACATAAACTAAATTAATGGAAAGAAGAATAATAAATATAAATGTAAATGTATGTAACGCCCTACACCGAAAGGTGGAAGGGCAAATGAATAAATAAATAATAAATAAAACTATTCGGCCAACAGATTACTCTCATTTCAATATTCTTTAAAAGTTTTTACGTAAAATTTTGAATTAGAAAAAAATACCAATTCGATAAAATTACTAAGTATAATAAATGTTGGAGGTGCTTGAAGGCGAATCCAGAATTACGACTGTACTACAATTTGTACACATTCTTTATAAATCTAAAGAAAATATGGCGATATTGGTATTAGCTTTTACAACTAACCGCATTTTACTCGCAAATTATAGTATTTGAATAAAATATTGAAAAAAAAATCATAATTTTTATTCTTATTCTAATATAGTATGAAACTTGTATTTTGGTTAATGTTTATCAGTTTAATATTTTCTTCAAATGTTGTTTGAATATTTTTTTTGTTTATACAGAAAAATATCAAAACACCTTCTTCTAGAAGGCGAAATTACGTCAAAAGGTTTCTAGATCTTCCGATAAAGAAAAAACCGGAAAATTGTCCAGTATAATAATTATAATCAGTAGATATTTATAAAAAAATTACAATTGAAACAGTTTGTGTATTGAATAAACGCACTTCGTATATAGTATACTTTAGTAGTAGTAGTAGTAGTAGTAGTAGTAGTGTTAGGCTATCGACCACGTGGTCCTTCCGCCATGTGTCATTTGTGTATTTGTGTGTGTGTAAATGCGCTTGTTACTTTAAAGGATCGCCCCCGTCACTCTAAAGCACCATTAATTGTATCCCAATGGTGAATGGTACCGGTCACCCATACGACTACTGACCCGAATCAACGTTGCTGCACGTCAGTTCGGGGCCGCAACCGATGCGCCACCACCGGCGTGTTAGTATACTTTATTTTTCAATACACTTTTAATAGGGATAGTCGTATTGTAAAAGTTAAATTAGGTATTTTCTTATTTATACAGAAAAATATGAAAAAGCAATGAGAGTTTTTAGTTAACATTCAACTCCTGTGGACTAAGTTACAAAAAAAAGCATTCTAGATCTTCCGACAAAGAATAAAAACTTAAGAAAACAAATAATATGTACTAGTAAAATCCTAAGCATCCTGTGAATAATTACATATTTTTATAGAATATAGAAAAGAAACCTAAGTGAATGGTAATTAATAAAATGTATAAACAAACGAATTTATTAATTTATTCCTCAAAGAGGTGAAGTATGATTTTGGTTATATTTATTTATTTGATAATATTTCATAATTACTTATACTTTATATATAAGAAGTCTGATAATAAAATAAAATAAAAAGAATAACTGAAGAGAATGGTTCGACCGTTACCACATGTTCCATGATTACATTAAAAATTCAGTAACCACAAATAATTATTTATCAAATCAGTATAAAGCGTGAGCATTAAAATCATCATATTGATTGTCTTTTTATATAAAAGCGTGATTTTATTGTATAACAATGTTTCAATGTGTTGCAATAAATTAATAATGCATACTTCATTTACATTATTTACATAAAAGCGTAAAATACTTTCATGCTGAGCATTCTCTAAAAATAAAAAAATAACTTGAATGTAACCTGTATTTATTGACACACCTTGGGACTTCCTATTATTATTTATTAATTTTCAAGAGGCATATTATTAATGATAATAATGCTACCGGTCCCCATCAGTAAAATGATTGATTACTGTCATTCCGCTAATAACATAGTGGACAATCAATTAATCAAGCTTCAGGCGGTCTCATGACAGCAGTTAATTTTTTGATTTTTTATTAACAAGTGGTAGCATTTTGATAAGTGCACTAAATAAATATTAATTTGAACGTTTCAATCTTTTTATTCATTTACTTCGGTTTTTTAACGAATTCGTGTTATATGAGAGGTTGAAAATTAGAAAAAAGTAATTATTAATGTCTTTAAACTACTACACGACTTAATTAATATTTAATTAATATGTTTTTGAATATAATGTAATTATTAAGGGATATATTTTAATTAAATTTACGATGGCGTTTTAGTTATGTTAAACAACTATTCGTAAGCTATTTATAAATTTTGTTTTAATTTGGATTCTACAATTGTCTAATCCAGGTAAACAATTTTTATCCACTAAACTGATTACTTATATTCATTTGGTTTCAAAACAAATATATAAATTATTTATATTGATATTTTGCAGTAGATTTGCTGATAATTTTTACTAAATTAATTAAAAAGCACTAAAAACCTTTCTTCACAATTTTATTTAAATTAACAGATATATATTTCGGACACAAAGTGACCATTATCAATGTTTTAATACTAAATACAAAACTAAAATTATTCGGCTTATATACTAAACAATTATGCAGATTATAGTGAGGGTACAGTGCGGTAATTACAGGGAAAAAAACGATTTAACGGCGGTACTTGGAACGAGGTATTATGGAAAAAACCCGGATTAAGGTGAAGGGATAAATTCTAGGAGTACATTTTGTAGCGGGCTTACATCAAAATTTAATAAATTATTTTCATGTTTTTTCATTTCGATAGCCTCTAGCATGTTTAATTGATAACTGGAGGATTGTTTCATTAATTTTATATTATTCATTGTGATTTTGTGACCTGTTTCGTAAATATGGTTAGCTACAGCAGATTTTTCTGGATTGAGATTTTTTGCAAGTGTGATGTGTTCTTTATATCTGATTTGTATATTACGTTGTGTTTGACCTATATATATTTTATCACAATTACAACAGCTAATGGAATAAATGCCTGATTGGTCTAGTTCTTCTGGTTTTTTGAAAGTGTTACCAAGTAATTGCTTCAATTTAGAATTTGAATAAAAGGCTGGTGTTAAATTGTATTTTTTAAAGAATTTGTTAAAATGGGTTTCTATTTCAGGGGAGTATATTAGTTTAATGAATTTTTTATCTTTATCAGGATTCTGAATCCTGATAAAGATCAAAAAAAAAAAAAAAAAAATTCATTAAATTAATATGAAAACCCATCTTTATTATAAAAATATCATTTGTTACTTGTTAAGCATTTACCTGGTTTAGAATTAATTAATTCTAGGAAACACTAGAAGTTTTAAATAAAGTTTTTGAGTTTGAGAAATTTAATACGATTACTAATGCCTTTGCTGATCACTTTTCTAGTGTTTTTTCTAAACAAAAGCATGCCTATGAAATATTTAATCCAGCCATGTGTAATTTTCCCACATTGTCGTGTCAATTTTTCGGAGAAGCTGAGTATGTAGCAGCAGTCAAGTCATTAAAGTGTAACCTCACTATGGGACCTGATAATATTCCAGCATTTATAGTTAAAGACTGTAGTAGATTACTGTTAAAACCATTGTTGCACATATATAACATGATAACGAAACATAGTTCCTTCCTGAACTGCTGGAAACAATCACGTATTACTCCTGTGTTAAAAAGTGGCGATAAAAGTGACATTCGTAATTACCGACCAATATAAATTATAAGTAACTTCGCAAAGATATTTGAGAAAATGTTATTTAACGCTATATACAAACATGTTAGCAATAAAATTTCACCAGATCAGCACGGTTTTGTATCTTATCGATCAACTGTCACAAATTTGTGCAACTTCAGACATAATTTCTCATGCACTAGATAATCCGAAACAGATTGATGTTGTATATACCGATTTTAGGAAAGCCTTTGATCAAGGTTATCACAATACATTATTAAAAAAGTTGTATGCTGTATTGCCTCGTAGGGAACATTATGTCTATTATCAGGGAGTTAGTTCTAGGAAGTACATGTCTCTGAGCGGTGTACCACAGGGCTCGGTGCTGGGACCATTATTTTTCATTATATTTATTAATGACCTACCTGCCACTTTACATAGTCGTTGTTTATTATATGCAGATGACTTAGAAATGTAGAAAGTCATTACATCTGAACAAGATTGCATTGCTCTTCAAAATTGTCTTAACAAACTGGTTACTTGGTGTACTCTAAATCAATTACACTTAAACATCGGTAAATGCAAAGTCATGACTTTTACGCGGTTGCATAGCAATGTCAATTTTGATTATATTATTAATAATGTATCACTTGAAAAAGTAAACTTGGGAATCATGTTTGACAAAAAACTTACATTTAATGACCATGTAACCACAATAACTAAGGAGTGTTACAAAACATTGGGATATATTCTCAATAAACCATTTATTAATAACGATTGTCTTATGACTTTCTATAAAGCATATATTCGAAGCAAATTAGAATATGCATCTATTATTTGGAACCCTTATTATCACCGTTATTGTGAAGAAGTAGAAAGAGTACAAAATAAATTTTTAAGAGCAATGTATTCTCGTAAACATGGTACTTATCCTGCACGTGGTTATCTATATGAACATTTATTAACTGAATTCAATATCCCTTCTCTATCGAAGCGTCGTAAAATTAGGCAAATCATATTTGTTTTTAAATTAATGTTCGGTGAAATTCATGATGCTGATCTGCTGAGTAAATTAAACTTATTTGTCCCACGATTAAATTGTAGACTGAGCAAAACTTTTTACATTCAAAAAAGTAATACAAACCATCGTTTAAATTCACCAATTATTTCAATGTGTATACAAGTTAACACATATTGCACACCCATTGATATTTTTAATATATCTAAAACATCTTTGATAACATATCTAATCTACTGTATTACTTAGACAATTTAGCAAATTATAAGTTATAATATTAGCTGTTACTTCTAGAATTTTATTTTTTTTGTATATCATTAATTGTACCGCATGTTAAACTTACACTAGCTTAATTTAAAATTATCGTGTAATTAGTTTTTAAGAAACTGTTGGATAATAAACTATTATTATTATTATTATTTGTCCTTCAGCGTTTAACTGGTTAATCTCTGTACAGACGGGATTTTCCAAGTCTGTACAATGGTTCTATTACTTCAGGAATTGCCTGACTATGTTGCACGTTTTTAGTATTACTGCTTTTTGGATGTGTTGGTGCAGAAATTTATCTAATTGGAGCTGTTGTAAGTGCTGAGTAAATTTTGAGTGTGTGATGCCTGTTGTAGATAGTATGAAAGGAAGAATGTGTATGTGTTTCTGCTTCCATATACTTTCCAGTTCTATTGCAAGAGGAGTGTACTTGTCTACTTTTTCTGTATATTTTTTGAGTTGTTTGTGTCCGCTGGGATGGCAATATCTATTAAGTATGTCTCTTTGTTTATCTTATTTTGTAGTGTTATGTCTGGTCTGTTGCATATTATTGACTTGTCAGTGTGTATTGTTACGTCGTAGTATAGCTTATATTTGTTATTTTCTAGAACTTTCTCTGGGGTATAGTTATAATAGTGCGTGTCGTCTGTTATCAGATCATGATGGCGTGCTATAGCATTATTTTAATTATTATTATTATCTAGGAAACTAGGATATGACATAAAAGGCTAAGGAACTTTATTCAGTAAGAGGAAGATTTTTAGTATATTGACTAAGTTATTTGATATTTTTATTGGAAAGGTGTTTTTAATTTTCTAAATGTTTTAACCAAAAATGGATTGGTGAATTTGTTTTAGAGCTGTAGATTTATATTTATTGCCAGGTTTGCTAATTTTCGATAAACAATAATTTAGACATAGGACATACACAATTTACGCTTGGTTTGTTTCACTGTTCAAACAGTGTATTACAAAATGTTTCACCATGACTTACATGAAAAACTAATTTAAGAAATATAATTTAGATAGTTTAGGGTTTTTGATTTTTGTAGACACCAGAATCTGGTAATTCGTTTAAATTACATCACGTGTATAAAAACTTTATATATTATATATATATATATATATATACACTGACGAGCATAAAATTAGGGTCACTCCGTTATTTTTTAGTTTTTTACGTGTTTTTTTGGTTGTAACAGTCAATTTTAATTTTATATGCTAAGTAACGAAAATTAACAAGTTTACTTTGATATGTTTTTTTAAACAAAAGAGAGTTTACGGATTTCAGTAACGAGAATTCTTTCCTCTGGCAGTGATAACAGATTGCAATCGACGAGGCATGCTCTGGATCAGATTTTGGATCAAATTATGCGGAAGATTATTCCATTCCTGCACCACTATGTCGCGAAGCTCTCTAGTAATTCTGGGGGCGGTATATGTCTCCGTAAACGTTTTCCCATCCAAAAATGCTCAATCGGATTTAACTCTGAACTGCAAGCAGGCCAAATAAATCTTGTGATTTGACACACATCAAGATACTCAGTAACTATCTGAGCAGTGTGGTCTTCTAGAAACTCTGTCAGATACCTGTGAGCAGTTAACGTTTCATTCTCGATAAAGACTAACTCCGTGTGAATGTCAAAAGATATGCCTCCCCATGCCATAATTGATCCTCCACCAAATGGAAGTCGCTCGGCAATACAAGCTTGAGCATATATTTCGCATTGCCATCACCACACTCTTACATACCTATCTGAGCCCGTAAGACAAAATTGCGATTCATCGGAAAACAATATGCGACTCCAATCCGGTATTGTCCAAATTCTCGTGCAAAATTTAACCTCGCAATCCGGTATTCACGGGAAAGCAGCGGTCCAGTAGCCCTAGTTCGAGAAGATGATCCAACAGCATGAAGGCTCCTCCTAACTGTCTTTTCACTTATGTTTACATTTCTCACTTCTTGCAGATGATTTCGAAGGGAAACTGCCCTGACCGTTCGGTTTCTCAAAGCACTAGAAACGAGAAAGCGGTTATCTCAAGCAGTTGTAGTCTTGCCTCGCCCTGAACCAGGTCTTCGAGTGAGCAGACTAGTCTCTTCGTACCGCTACCATACTCGTTGCACACACGATACAAATGTTTCTTGCAGCTTTGCGCTGACCATAGAAACAAAAACTATTATGTCCTTTTACTTGCTTTTGTTTCAAAAAAAGCATATAAAAGTAAACTTGTTCATTTTCATTACTTAGCATATCAAATTAAAATTGTTAATTTTCATTACTTTCTATAAACTTTTAACAACCAAATATTATTTTTTATTCAAGCAATCAGTTAGTAAACTGTCAACCAAAAAAACACGTAAAAAAACAAAAAAAATTCTAAAATAACTTCAAATAATTTATATATTTATTTTACTTTATAATGTCCTGTTAATATTGGATATAAGAAAATTAACATTTTGTTAAATTGTTAATAATGATATAAAGTCTCTTTATTTTAGTGCCATGAGGGATGGCATAAAATTTTTGATTTTTTTTTTCTTGTAGTCCCTTTTCCTGTAATCATTTATGCAACCTATTTAATTGGGTATTAACTAAATAAAGTAGACAGTCACGCATCATTTTCAGGTAATCGTATGTTTGCGGTCATGTTCGACCTAACTGCCCTCAACATTATCCCCAATGCCCCCATAGAAGGCGTTCGCACAGCTCACTCAGTAATTAATGTTGAATAATCTTAACCTAATGGGTTTTCCAATAAGAAGTTTCATTTTGATATTTAAAAAAGAGTATATTTTAAGAGAAATCAATGGATATTTATTTAATTGTAAAGAGAAACGTATGCCATTAACGATTGAAAACGATATCAGCCAAATTGCCGCCCTGACTACGGTTGCAGCACCATATCCTTTTCATGAAATTTTCCAGTTCGCACATTTGCGGCTGTATTTCTTCGATAATTTCACGAATTCCATCTTTAACGTCTTGAATAGATTGTGGAGCATTGGCATAGACCCTATCTTGCACGTGGCCCCAAAGAAAAAAAGTCTAAAGGTGTTAAGTCACAAGATCTCGGGGCCAACTGTGAACACCTTTTTGCGAAATAATACGACCAGTAAATTTTATTTTCGTTAACACTATTGGCTATAGCAGCAATATTCTCAATTGTTCTTAAGCGACGCACACGGTGTCGATTCTTCACATTACTAAGTTGTCCCAACAGCTCAAATTTTTCAACCAGTTTTACTATTGCTGGTCGAGAAGGTGCTTCACGACGACCCAAAAGTGCTTTAGTTTAGTGAACTGTGACTGCAAAATTTACACCATTTCTGTACTGAAATTTAACAATTTCAATGCATTGTTGAAGCGTGTATCGTTGCATTTTTACTAATGGCGTAGTTTTTACTTGTCAAATGTCAAAAGATGAGAGCTGTCCAGATAGCGGGATATTTAAATTGAAACCTCTTATTGGAAAACCCTATATATTCGAATAAAACCTCTCTAGCTAAAAAATCTTATATCCTTTACAATTACCTTTCAAATGCCATACAAGTTTGCATGCTTGTCGAAAGCAAATCCCAACGCCCTTTCTCCTTTCATAACAGGCCATTTTTGCAAATACCATCGAGCGTTCACAATCATAATGTCAGATGGGAGTCAATAGAAGCAGCTCATCCCTACATTAAAATCGGAAAAGCCAGTCCCTCAAGAATAAACAACCCGCTAAATGAATGTATACACTTTACCTTATTATTCCTTATTCCCAATCGATGATTACATTTTTATTAAAGCATACTTGTATGATAATGCCATCATTTTAGGTATTTTTAATTTTAACAAATCCAAATCCCAACATATGCCTTCATTCCTTTCCAATTAATTTCAATTTCACACGCATTCCCGCTTCACCCACATTTATCATGAACGGCCTACAAGCCACCACCCCAGATTTATTACTTTGTACATAAAATATCCGTAACTTTATCCGCTCCGTTAACCTAATTCCTGATCTGTGTTCCAATCACCTTGCCATTCGTTTCCAAATAAAAGTCCCTCCAGGTCCTCCTCAACAAATCCCTAATTTATTTTACAACTTTAAAACTGCAACATTGAGAAAGTTCAACAAGAAATATCAGAATACATTACTGCCAATCCACTTCAATAAAATCCTTTCTTCTTCAATTATCCAAAATACACCTCAAATATCCAGACAATTTCATAAATATCCTCTCCCAAAATACATCCTAGGACTCATTACATTTAAAAGACAATTGTATAGAGACATACAACTAACCGGCACAAAGGGAAAAATACAGCGACAGGATAAGACCATATAAACAGACACATCCTCAAATACCTTCAATTCCATATACACGACCACATCCTGAATAACATTAACTTCCTATACAAAAAACAATATTTCCCAGAATATAAGAATTATTATTTGTATCTCTAAACGCGGCAAACCCTCTTCCTTACTAGTCAGCTATCGCCCCATCATGCTAAAACAACGTTGGGACAACTCCTCAGGCTGCAGACAGGCCAAGGAAGCAATACGCTCACCCAATCTGAAAACAGCTGAATATTATTTGCGACTATCCCGGGGGAATCTGCGTCTTATCACAGGTATCCTTACGGGTCACTGTCAGCTAAGGAAACACTTGTTTACCATGGGACTGGTGGAAACCCCCATATGTAGAGCATGTGAAGAAGAGGACGAGACAGTGGAACATGTGTTAACCACCTGCCCGGCTCTCGCTCACCTTAGAGAGTCCATGCTAGGGGAGCTCTGGCCGAACATGGCCAACATAAGGGATAACCCTCCAAGCGTTATGCTGTCCTTTGCACGCCACCTTGGGTGGCTAAATGAGTGATAGAACAACGCAGGGCTGTCCCAGTCAGGGGGGCACAACGGGCCTAGTGAGGCCTAAGTGCTCTAGTCAATGATTTGATCACCCTTGGCAAACTCAATCCAGATTCAGATCGCCCCATCACACTCCTCCCTGTTATTGTAAAATTGTATGAATCCCGCCTTAAAAACAAAATCGTTTCTTTAATTTCTAACCACAATACCAATTTGGTTTCCTCCCCGTCGATCAACTTCTCTCCCTCTAACTATCCTAGCCTTAAACATTCAGACTGTTTACCTTGGAGGCAAAGCCTCTCCAGCTTTATTTCTGGATGTCCAGACAGCCTTTGACTCTGTATGGCATCAAGGCTTATTGTACAAATGCCACCTCCTAAACATCCCTCCTCACATCATTTATACAATCAAACAATTCTTCTGTAATAGATCTCTAAAAATTAAAATCCACAACTCTTTCTTTTCTTCCTTTACATCCAAATAAGTACTTCCCCAAGGGTCTCCTCTTTCACCTCTGTTATACAATATTTTTAGTGACGACATCTATAATCCCAATCCTCTCTACTTAATCTCCTGCAATTTGCAGATGATACTGCCCTAATTACCCATGCCCCCACGTTATCAAAAGTCCTTCAATTCCTCCAAGAGGAACCTATTCTCTAGGTTAATTATAATTGATATTAAAAGTTTATTTACAAAACATATTACCGTTGCGGTTATTTTTTATCATATATTATAAAGTAGAAAAGCGATATTGTCGGATAATTTTAATTGTTATTTCAATTTATACTAAATACATATTCCATAAACTTTTTTATCCCAGTTTTGCATCCTTATTAAATTTGGGTGTATATCATGCATAACTGATATGTTACTTTAGGGAAGGTATGAATAATAATATCATTTTAAACAAAACAACCTGTATTATTTTAGTATTAAGCATTAATGAGTTTAATTGTAAGCGGATATAGGATCGTGACTATATCCAAATATTTCCGATTTTTTTAAATATTATGTATAGAAACGCCTTTAATTATATTAGTTATCAACGTGATTAATTAAAAGTTAAATTAAATTTATAAAGTGTAAAATTGAATATAAAGTACTTAATTTAACAGGTTACTTTGGTTTTATGAAAGAAATGAGTTAGCAGACCTATATTTAAATGTCTAAAATCTATTAAATATTGTTATTAATAAACTATTAGATATATTGGTGTTATAATTAATAGTGGTATTTTACATTTTTACTAACATAACATAACATAAAATAGAAATCTAAATGTTTATCTCTAAGATATTGTTTATAATTTAAAGTTTTTATTTCACTGGTTGTTTATGTAAAAATGAGCATTTATTCGGTTTCGTGTGTACATTAAGAATCTGAAATTTCTGCTTAATTTGTTGATCAAACTTATTTTACTTTTTATGAATGTATTTGTAAAATATACACAACTATTTTATTGTGTTTATTCGCTAAAATTGTTTCACCATACAGTGACTTGATTAGGCGAAGAACTGATACCTACACATTACATTCTAACCTCTTTATTGTAATTTTCGAATGGTGGGGGTGTTAGTAAATAAGTTTAGTAGTGGTGAGTTTCATGAGTCCGTCTGATCATTTTGTAAATTTCGTGTTTTTTTTCTTCTATTTATTTCCATGTTTTCTAGCAAGTTCTTCCTTTTTCCGATATGTGTAGCATTGTAAAATTAAATTGTTGGCATATGTTGAGTTTGTTCTTTCGTTTTTATAGATTCCTTTGAATTCCTTAATTCTTTCCTTAAATTGTAATTAAGAGTTTAATTTTTAAATTTTATCATTTTTTTAGAATATAACAACTTATTATAATATAAAAAATTGGATTTTAACTAAGTATTATTATAAAGTTAAATGCAGAAATAAATAAAAATAATAATATTTCAAGTAGATTCTCTATGCAAACGTGCCATTTACAATTAATACCTAATTATACAGAGATATAAACGCGGAACAACTTCATAAACGACATGCTATGAAACCTGTCTTCCATGTATTGCATAAACAATGTCGTAAAATAACTTTGAAGTGGAGTAAAAGTTAATAATATGAACACTTGTAATCCTTGACGACGTACATACCTTTATGGCCAATGAAATTTTACAACTAGCTCCATTGTTATCGCTTGGGAGCGCAAAAAATCAAATGCAATCAAAAACGCATTGTCTTATTTATATAATAGAGCTCGTAACAGACAGCATTGAAACAAACTTATAAAACGAGTTTAAAGATTTATTCAATTATAATAAAAGTAATTGGCCACATTTTTATAAGTATATCACTATTTACTGCTAAATTCATAGTTTTTAATTATTATTTCCCACAGCATATAAATTGCATGTGAGTTGGGGATTATTATTATCAGCGCAGTGCAGCCATATAAAGAAGAATTGCAATTATTCGGTGTAAATGAAATATCGTATACGCCTGCTTTTAGGGTTAATTTGTCAAGATTTCACATCGTTACTTTTATTTTTTAAAGTACGAGTAAAATTACACCTTTTATTAATTACCCACTAAGTATTAATTTATATTATTGTAATGTTATTAAGTTATTTTGATAAGACAAACAGTTTAAAAACTCGGCTTAATTGTTATTAAATCATGAAATAAAACTCTATAACCAAAATTATCCAAATTAATTTCATCTTATTAAGATGTACCACAAAACAAAGTAATCGTCTCAACAATCAAACATAATTAAATTTCGTATAGTTATATTTACTATAATGATTAAAAATAATATAACGTTATAATTAATTTGCAAAAATAATTATTTTTAATTATTATTATTTGATATTTAGCATGTATTAAAATTATTCCCACCTGTTTTATATATACTATAAAAAAATCGCGTGATCGCTATTTTATATGTATAAATAATATCTCATTCATACGAAATCATAAACGCATTTATATAATTCAATGACCTTAACGTTCGAATAATATGAAAGAAGGAATCTCCTTTTATATCACAATGCCCGCATCCAATTTATTTCCCACTCAGTAGTATCATAAATTATGCATACATTACTCTCTTTTCTGCTCCTTACTCCCTAACCGACATATTTCACTCATTAATTTCTAGCAATATTGTATGTTATTATAATTGATTAGATATGAAAGATATATTTCGTGAAACGGAAAATAATTATAAACCATCATTGAAAATCCCTTCGTCAGGCGTATCAAACACTTCTCGTAATAAATCCATTACACAAATACCTCATCCATCTCCCAGTGTGAGCTGTAATAACACCACTAGGTCGTATATATAGATAAATCCTCGCCGCTAAATGTGTAATACATCACCACATTGTCAATCAGAAAGGATTTACATCAAATTAATTTGTATAAGTACATATACACCAACATCAAATTATGCAGAAACGTATGTATATGGATGCATGATGTCATCGTGATGGTAATAGATTTTTAAACTAACTTATATTTCTTAAATATTATAGTAATCCAAGCATGATGCATATAATTTGAAAAAAAATATGTTTAGGCTATGGTTAAATCATTATTCAGAACGTAATTACTTATTTATAATTCGATTTCTATAATATCAACACTAGGTTTAGTTGGAGAATTTCTCCTCCTAAACACTCCACTATGCTCTTTGAACGATCGTTTTCGTTTCGGATTTATAGATTATATAACTCCAATATTGATATGTTTAAATTGCATAATATTACTACTCTCAAAGAAACTCTGAAGAAAGTATATGGATGGTACATATCCACACAGCGATAAACAACATGGCATACACTAATTATGCATTTTTGCCAGATTAAATTTAACACAATTTTGTTTTGTTTTAGTTAATAAAGCATATCACGTTTATTTTTAATTGATAATTATTATATTACACGGCATAGACTTTAGTTTTTAATCAATTCTATCAATTTTTTTAATATATTGTGAATGTTCGGATTGTAGACCAGTAGGGGTGTTTCACTCCATACTGAATCCCACCTTATGGTTCTCTTTATTTGATTGTTTCTTGTCTTAGTATTAATATATTTTATAATTAATTTTATTTAAATAATAATAGTATTTTATTATTAAATAATATTAAAGAACGTTGGCGACATTTTGCTTTAATTAATAAATTCATTACATATTCAATACATTTATATATCGTCATCAAATATAAAAAAAATCTAATTTAAAAATAATTACCATTGACGTAGAAAATTAGAATAATATACACCATAATATAATTATAACGACTAAATAAAAAAGTGAAAACATAATATTACTAATAAATTCTTGTAAAATTTCATCGTAAAAACGATCCAGATTCATTTTATTGGCAATTATTGTTTATATTCCTTTTATAGACTTTGAATGATTACTTAAAACGGATGCCATAAAAATTAATAACCAATAACATACGATAGCATCTATATATTTAATTTTATAACGTCCTTCATTTCACATTTAGAACCGAAGCCGTTAATGTATAACACTTGCAATTATTATTCATTGCTCGACAAACCGTCTACACGTTTTAAAGATTATATAATCTCATTAATTCAATTAAATGCAGTAAACAATTATCGCGTACATATTTTCATACAGATTTCAAATATGGAAATGTTTGTGATCAGTTCGATTAGTCTGATTCAACATGATGACTTTTTTTAAAAGTAGGGGCAAAGAAGATAATCTTTTAATTATCATATTATTAATTTAAAAGCAAATAATAATTTAATTATCGATTATTTACATCGTCTAGTAATTAAATGAAATGTAGTTTCCATATTTAATTGACAGGAATAGAAAGTCGTAAAGAATAACATTTCCTGAATTAGGTTCTCATATAATACGTCACTAAATAAGTCCCCGGCCTAACACATATATGGAAATATTGTTGACAGACTCATGCGATTTCCGGGTAGTACTAATCTTGAAATAGTACGTGTCCAAATATAGGGTCCGCCAATAAGGGCGCGTGAACTTTAAAATTGAATAAAACAAGTTGTGTGTGAGGTAGAAATGAAATTTATTTTTCATTCGAAAGGGTATTCGACCCCATTAAGTATGGAAGATAACATCGTTAAAATGACCACCGCGGCTCCGTTTGGTAGCCCGGATCCGGGAGGTCCAATTTTCGATGACTCTGGAGCACATATCGGCCTCAATTTGAGCGATGGCGTTGCGTATGTTGACTTTGAGGTCATCGGTGTTTAGAGGCTTGTTGGCGTAGACCAGCGACTTGAGATAGCCCCAGAGAAAAAAGTCTAAAGGCGTTAAATCGCACGATCTCGGTGGCCAGTTGATATCGCCTCCGCGCGAGATGACCATGTCCGGAAATCGCTCGTGCAGAATGTCCATTGTGGCATGGGCTGTGTGGCACGTGGCGCCGTCCTGCTGGAACCACATGTCGTCCGTGTCCATATCATCCAGTTTAGGCCAAAAGAAGTTGGTTATCATCGACCTGTAGCGCTCCCCATTGACGGTTATGGCCGCCCCAGCTTCGTTCTCGAAAAAGTACGGACCGATGATGCCGCCGGCCCAAAATCCACACCAAACAGTGACTTTCTGGGGATGCATTGCCACTTGGTGGACCTCGTGTGGGTTGTTCTCACTCCAAATGCGGCAATTTTGCTTGTTCACATACCCGTTCATCCAGAAATGAGCCTCGTCGCTGAAGATTTTTCGGCCAAAATGGGGGTCTGCTTCCAACTGCTCCAGAGCCCAGTCAGCGAACGCCCGACGCTGTCTGTGGTCGTTTATCTTGAGCTCCTGGGTCAATTGGATTTTGTACGGGTGCAGACCCAAATCCAGATGCAAAATTCTGCGAGTTGATGTCTCCGAAAGGCCAAGTTCCTGTGCACGACAAAAAATGGACTGCCTCGGGTTCTCGCGCACACTCTCACGGACAGCAGCGATATTTTCGTTCGATCGGGCGTTTCGTCGACGTGTCAGTGTTGGCTGGTTGTTTACTGAACCAGTCGACTCGAATTCACCAATCGACGGATAGTCGACTCTACAGGCCGATCATCGCGACCGTAAATTGGGCGACGTGCGCGGAACGTTGCTCGAACTGATGACCCATTTTCGTAAAACAATTTAATAATTTGCACGTGCTGCTCGACACTCAAACTTGCCATAGTGATTTGGGGTTATATACTGAACAAATGACAGCAACTTTGACAGCTCTACCTCGAACAACATGGCCGCACCCTTCCGGCAAACTTCGCGCGTCCCTATTGGCGGACCCTTTATAATAAGATTCTGACCGTTAGTTTAGAAGTTACAGTAACTTTAGTTACTACGGTTTTGTAATTTTTAAGACAATGGATAGAAAGGAATTTCGTGTGTTTATTAAAGATTGTTTCTTGATCGAGAAAAGTACTGTAGGAGCTAAACAGCGACTTGATAAGCATTTTGGGGACCCTGCACCAGGGAAATCAACTATTATTAACTAGTATGCTGAACTTAAACCCGATTGTACAAGAATTGATGATGCTGAACGCTCTAGTCTCCCAAAATCGGCTGTTGTTCCAGAAAACATAAAAAATGTCTACAAAAGAGTTTTAAAAGACCTTAACATGAAGTTCTGTGAAATAGCTGACACATTGTGGATATCAGAAATTTAGTCATGACCATGTTGCTTTCGAAGTGGGTGCCGCGTTTGCTCATACCGAACCACCAGAAACAATAACTCGTCGAAGATTCAGAGTGCTGTTTGAAGCTGTTCAAGCAAAATTATTTCTTGCATCGGTATCTGGATCTGGATTGAGTTTGCCAAGGGTGATCAAATCATTGACTTCACTAGGCCCGTTGTGCCCCCCTGACTGGGACAGCCCTGCGTTGTTCTATCACTCATTTAGCCACCCAAGGTGGCGTACAAAGGATAGCACAACGCTTGGAGGGTTATCCCTTATGTTGGCCATGTTCGGCCAGAGCTCCCTTAGCATGGACTCTCTAAGGTGGACGAGAGCCGGGCAGGTGGTTAACACATGTTCCACTGTCTCGTCCTCTTCTTCACATGCTCTACATATGTGGGTTTCCACCAGTCCCATAGTAAACAAGTGTTTCCTTAGCTGACAGTGACCCGTAAGGATACCTGTGATAAGACGCAAATTCCCCCGGGATAGTCGCAAATAATATTCAGCTGTTTTCAGATTGGGTGAGCGTATTGTTTCCTTGGCCAGTCTGCAGCCTGAGGTGTTGTCCCAACGTTGTTTTAGCATCTTGAGAGTATTCTGTTTGAGGATATCAGTGAGGCATTTCGGTGTTGGCGCGATCGGGGGCCCCTCCGTGGTATCACTGAGAACCGATCCAACTCGCGCCAACTCGTCTGCCTTGCTGTTGCCTTCTTCATTATTGTGTCCCTTGACCCAGCGCAGCTCAATACTGTTTGATTGTGCTGCTTGTTTAAGGGTGTTGTGACATTCTTTTACTAGTGTTGAGGTGATCTTGTGACTACTCACTGCTAGATTGCTGCCCTACTGTCTGTAAGGATTTGGATGTTCCTATCACGGATGTCTCGGTGTAGGATTTCTCTCGCCCCTTAAATGATGCCAACGATCTCTGCTTGCAGAGTAGTTGTGTGCTTCTCTAGGAGTATAGCTAATGACAGGTCCATTTGTTGCGTGTAAATTCCCGCCCCGGATCCTCTTTTGGTTTTAGAACCATCGGTGTAAATTCGGAGGGTTTCCCCACCCTCTACACTCCAAGTTCCTCTTTTTATCGATACGTTATAGGGTCTATTGAAGACGTAGCAGGGTGGCAAATTGTCTGTCTTCCTTCCAAGGAAGGGTGTCTTTTTGACAGCCTCCTCTAAAAGGTGACAGTGTCTGCCAGCCCTCCTCTAAAAGGTCTGCCAGCCCTGCCTCCTTTGTACCAGAGTTCAACTGAGTTTAGGCGCAGTGCTGCCGCCGTGGCCATATCCTCTATGTATAAGTCGAGAGGTAGTAGGCAGAGCATTGCTTCCATTGCTGCAGTGGGTGTTGTTCGCATTGCTCCGGTCGTGCTGAGGCTGAGGTTTTCTGTCTGGCTCTGGGCCACCAAACCAGTGCTCCATAGATTAGAATTGGTCTTACTACCGCTGTGTACAGCCAAAGTGCTATCTTGGGAGATAACCCCCTTGTCTGCCCCACAGCCCTCCGGCATTGCGAGAGGGAGACGCATGCTTTTTTAAATTTCATTTTGAGATGTGGTTCCCACGTCAGCTTGCCGTCGAGGATCACTCCCAGGTATTTGGCTTCTGACGACAATGTCAACTGGGTGTTGAGGATCTTAGGAAGCTTTAGCTTACCTAGTTTTCTTTTTTTGTGAAGAGGACCATTTCAGTCTTTGACGGGTTTATGGTCAGAGACTGGTCGTTACACCAGTGTTCGATTATTTTGAGGGCTTCCTGCATCAAGCTGCATAGCACCGTCTCAAATCTGCCTGTTAGCAGGATGGTTATGTCATCTGCATATCCTATGGTGTGGAAGCCATTGTCGTTAAGTCGTCGCAGTAGGCTGTCAAACTATGTTCCACAGGAGTGGTGAGAGTACTCCACCCTGTGGGCAGCCTTTAGTAACGATCTTTCTGACAGTGGTGTTTCCTACATTTACTGTGACTGCCCTATTCTCCAGCATGCGTTTGATCCATCCACTAATTGTGGGGTTCACACCATGCGTGGAGAGAGCAGTTTCCATTTTTCTGAAGGTCGTTTTATCAAAAGCACCTACTATGTCAATGAACACGCCCAAGGTGGACATTTTGTTGTCCAGAGATCTTTCGATTCGGTCTACAACAGTGTGCAGAGCCGACTCCGTTGATTTCCCCTGAGTGTATGCATGTTGGTTAGCGTGGATCGGATTCGTAATCAAAGCCGTCTCGCGAATTAATCTTTCGCACAATTTCTCTAACGTTTTCAGGAGAAATGACGTTAGACTAATTGGGCGGTGTGATTTGGCTAGTGTATAATCTATACGACCAGGTTTTGGTATGAATATAACTTTGGGGGATGTATCTGAACGCAATACATGCCCTGAAGATTTTGGCTAGGTGGGCTGATAATATGTCCAGCCCCCATTGGAGGAGGGCCGGGAATATACCGTCCAGGTTATACGTGTCCCTTCCGCGAGGTGATCTGCCACCTCCCAATCCTCCTTGGAGGGGTTTGAGGGTATGGGTTCTGACCAGCCTTCATCGGAGGTGTTCGTACATCCTGGGAAATGGGTGTTGATGAGAATCTCAGCTGCTTCCGAGAGGTTAGAAGAGTAACTTCTATCCTCTCGTTTTAGGCAATCTGGTTGTCGTGAGGGATGCTTTGAGAGGATATTTTTGAGCCTTGCAGCTGCCGAGGTGGTTTCAACCTCCTCACAAAAAGACCTCCAGGCTGCCCTTTGTTTTTGCCTTATTAGTTTTTTGTAGTCTTGTTGGATGTTTTTATAGACCATCCAGTCTGACTGATTTCTTTGCTTTGTTAAAAGGTTTTCTCGCAGCTCTTCTGAGAAGGTCGAGTTCTCCGTACCACCAAGGTGTGGCGTTCTCGGAGTCTTCCACCTTTCTCGCAGGGCAGGAGTCCTTATATGCTTTTATAATGGAGTATTGAAACGTATTTACATAGCCTTCAATGTCTTCTACTGTATTAAGTTGGCCGGTAGTTCCCAGACTCCGCGAGAGGTTGTCTATGTAGGCATTCCTGTCCGTTAGTCTCGGGTTGCGAAGGTAACGTGTTTTCTTACCGATTGTATGTGTTAGTGTATATTTGATCCACCTATGATCTGACATTGACACCGACGGTGATACATGCCAGT
Source organism: Ontholestes murinus (assembly GCA_963969525.1). Lineage (NCBI taxonomy): Eukaryota > Metazoa > Arthropoda > Insecta > Coleoptera > Staphylinidae > Ontholestes > Ontholestes murinus. The sequence goes on from OZ018389.1 coordinate 30,585,540, forward strand.
CGTGGATTTTGTTTGAGATACCGCTAGTCGCCAATGTAATGTCTATTACAGTTTGGCTCCGAGTTGTCACGAACGTGGGTTCAGAGCCTCGGTTTAGTATTTCTAAATTGTTACAAATGATGAATTCATGTAGTGATTTACCTCTGTTGTTGGTGTCCACGCTACCCCACATGATGTGGTGTGCGTTAACGTCGCAGCCAATGACGATGTGAAGTTTCTCCATCTCACAGTACAGCACGAGTTGCTCCAGCCCCTTGTTGGTGTGGGGGTGTCGTGAGGGAGGTAAACTGACGCCAGGATGGTGACTTTGTTGCCGTCTCCTGCTGACAGCCTTACCACTGTTATGTCACTGGTGGAAAGCTGTGGCATAAGATAGGATGTTATGTGCTTAGGTACATAAATACATGATCTAGGCTTATTATTTGTGGGATGTGTAAATATGTTCCCATTTAACTTACCAAATCCACAAACCCTGGATTTAACAATACATGGTTCTTGTATGACGGCTATTGTGTCCTGCATAGTGTAGAGGTGGTGGCAAAGGGTTAGCACGGCCGCCCTACAATGATGCAGGTTACACTGTATCACCTTTACGGCTGTGAAGGCTCCTCAGGGATTTAGGTGGCGCACTCCTGGCTTCCGCCCGGTGAGCCTCCATCCTCCGTTTCCATCGGGACCTCCACCCGAGGTGTTCCTTTTTTACCAGAAGGGGTCTTGGGGGCTTCAGCTGTCTTTGCAGCAGCTAATGCCTCCCTGGCCTTTCTTCTGCGCTTTAGCTCGTCTCCACAAATGCGCTTCCTTTTTGGGGGCTGCTTCTGTAGGCCGGCTTCTTTTGTGGTGACGGGTGGATCAGTTGACCCGCCCGCAGCCACTGTTTGTTGCGGGGAATCCAGGGACTCACCCACATTTATTGTCTTTTTCGTAGTAGCAGGTTGATCTTGCGACCTGCCTGCTACTACGGTTGTTGTATTTATTTTATTTTTGTCCATGCTAATGGATAGTACTTCATCCCTTTAGCTCGCCACCCGCCACGGAGCCCGCACTGGGGACATCGATAATCGATCGCCAGGGCTACCAAGGGGATATAGTCACCAAGGACGGGTTGCACTCGAACGGGTGCCTGGCACATGTGCTGGGTCCGTTGAGCACCCCTCCGCTCCCAGGGGCTCACCCTGTCGTAAGTCTGACCTTACAACGCAGCCGATTGATCGGAGTGGGTTAGTTCCGACCGCCCGTTTAGGGAGAACTCAGGGCCAAAGTGGAGTGTTGCCGCCGTACGTGACGCATCACGAGGGCGACTCAGCCACCAGGTTCCCTTTGTCCTGCCTTACGGGTCTCCACGCACGGCAAAAACTCGCGGGTAGCCTTGTGCACATCCTCGCATAGCGGCCACAACGATGCGCGGTTGACCTGTTATTCGTCTGGATCCTCATTTCATCCCGGCTATCCGTTCAGTACGGAGGAGCCTCCCCCTCGACTGAACAGCCGGTTCTCGCCCCGACACTCATAGGACCACTCAAGCCCTCTCACCAACGTCAATGTTCTACAGGTCCTTTCATGGGTATATGACAATAGATAAAGTATAATTTTTTTCTACCCACCTGATTCAAAGAGATGGTCAGTTGAGTGGACAGCAGTCGGCAAAAGTCATACAAAGTGACTAAAAACTCGAAAGCCGGCTGGCAAGATTATGGTATCGTATTTTGGGACGGGAATGGAATTTTGTTCATCGACTATCTTGAGAAAGGCAAAACTATCGATAGTGAATATTACATGGCATTATTAGATCGATTGAGTGCAGAAATCAAGAAAACATGGCCCCACATGCAAAAGAAAAAAGTGCCATTTCACCAGGACAATGCTCCGTGTTACAAGTCAATGAAAACAATGGTTAAATTGGTTGAATTTCGCTTTGAATTGCTTTCCCACCCACTGTACTCTTTAAATTTGCTCCTTAGTGACTACTAACGGGTGTCCAACAATTATTGCAGTCCCGGGTGGCGTTGGAATAAAAAGCGTAGGTCGATTCTTACATGTTGCAAATAAATGAACTGACATTTTTAATGCATGTTTAGATTATGTTTGACAATTAAAATGTCAGTTCATTTATTTGCAACATGTAAGAATCGACCTACGTTTTTTATTCCAACGCCACCCGGGACTGCAATAATTGTTGGACACCCGTTAGCTTTTTGCAGACATGAAAAAGATGCACCAGGGAGAGAAATTTGGCTCAAATGAAGAAGTGATTGCCGAAACTGAGGCTTCTTTTGACAGCAAAGACCAATCGTTTCACATAAAGGCATTGAAAAGTTAAAGGAGGGTTGGAATGAATGTATAACTCTTGAAGGAGAGTATGTTAATGGATAAAGCAGAGTTTCCAAAAAATAATCGGTTATTCTTAGTTAGACCGGAGACTTATTAAGAGATGTGTGATATAACATTTTGAAATTTAATTTAATTAAAAGGTGATATGTTTAACTATTATTTAATCTAACAAGTTTAGATAGGTATGTTATCAGAAAATATAGAAATTTTAAAATTCATCCAACATATGTATATTCAGGTAATTCGAAATTCTTTAATTAGGGATTTTCTCACGTTTTCCCACTAATGTTTCCACTAACCCCACCACAACTTCTCTTGATAAACTCAAAGTTTTTGTGCCACCTCTCACCCCTACACTTAGACTTACCATTAAGCAATCCTCCCTAATTTGAACTATTTTCATGTTTGTATTTGTCGGACAATCCGTATTTTTTGTTTCGTGTATTTTTAATAGTTTTTGTTATTCAATAAGATTCACTTTCAGTGGACTTAGATGGTCGGTGCAAGGGGTAACCACAAAATGGAGGCAGAAAATGGGAAGGTGGAATTTAGAGAAGAGGTAGACACTTAACCTACAGTATACTGTAGGTTAAGTATGAAAAGAAGTATGGGTGGTGTACATTAATAAGAACTGAGCCGAAGTGCGGAATGTGCTGTATGAGAAAGGCAACGAAGGAATGAGGGAACGAGATGTGTGTTGTGGTGAGGGGAAGGTTTTAATGCAAGAATGGGGGAGCGGAGGAAGGAGTGAATTAATAGTAAGAAAGTTTCATAATAAAATGATAAACTAGGAGATTAGGAAGATGGGAGATTGGTTAAACGCGTACACTGAATGTGATTTGGAAGGAAAGAAAAAATAGGAAAAATGTTAGGGAGAAGAAGTTTTTGTCATTTGCCAATAATTGTAGTGATACGAATTTGGGAGAAGAGTGTTAAAAGGTGTGCGAGGTGTTTGTAGTGGAAACAGGTGGGTATCAGTAAGATATTTTTTTTGAGTTACGTGAAGATTAATTTAATTAAATGAAGTAATTAGTAATCCTTTTTCATCACTAGTTTATTTAAAATGCTAAATGTACATTTCGTTCACTAAGTGGACATTTTCAATAGTTGTACTGAAACTAATACAGCTATTGGAAATATAATGTAAGTTATTTAAAAATACCAAATTTATTAGAAATATGAATCTATTTTAAGGATATAAAAAATTACATATAATAAATATTTAAAAATATAGAATGGAGGTCTAATTACCTCATAAAATATAACATATATGCTTAACGTTTTAATTTGTTCGTTGTCAATGCACTTTTGTCAGATAATGTAGAAATGGTTTTACAGTAAGCGCATTTGTACTTAATACCCTAATAGTCGTATGAAGCATTTTATTATGTCTATTGTCCTCTTTTGTACTCTAGAAAATATCTAGTGGGTAAAGGTGTTATATACTTAAATATATTTAAAAAATGAACATATAAATAGAATTTATTACGGGAATATTTATTATATTAAAAAATAACAGTTCACTTTATTATACTTCATCTCATTGTAATGGTTTTTATTTATATACATTTTAATACAATTAAAATTTAAACGTTAAGATGTTCGTACTTCTTATTATTTCTTGCTTCATCTGTTTCACTTACAGTTAACCATTGAGTTGTTATTATCTTAATATTCTTACAAACTTATTTATCTTTGACAATAAATTTTAATGCCTAAAGAATTTTTTTTAATGATTTAATAATATTAGATTGTTTGAACGGATGATCGTCAATTAATTAAATAATGATGTAAGATGTAGTCAATTGTAAACAATTAAAAAAATAAAAATTCAATAAAACAGATATAAAATACCCTTACCAAACTAAGATATCCCATCAACCCTCTACACAATCCTTCAAATGTTCTTCTCTATGAAACCACCCAAGTCACTCCAATATCCCAATGAATAAATAGCTTTAGCATAAAATTTGCCAAAAATCCCTACAATGCAACCCTCATCAATAAATTCTGTATTCCCCGAAATCTCACTATCACCCCTAAACATAAACACCCATTAATTACTCTATATCAATTCATTAGTTCGAATCATCCGGACGATTAAGCTAGCCAGCAACTTTTTATTTCTTACACATAACTTAGTCAAGACTGTTTCTTTAAATTATATATATGTTATAATTGTTCGAAAAAAGATGTTATTCTTTCTAGATATAAAATTAATACACATAAGAATAAAATATAAATGTTGGTTTAAATGAACAGTCTTATTTGTGTATTTTAATGTGTAAAGAATTTTAAAATTTTGAAGCATACACAATGTTTTTTATATAGTTTATAAATTCCAGAACATACTATTATTATTGTTTATGATCGACAAATGTTTTCATTGTTAATATATTGTAGGCATAATAAAATTATAACTCCTTTACTCTCATCTTGTTTTCTCTTAAGTCTTATTTAGAACTAGTATCAGAAGAGAGTAGTTTCGTATTGAATTAAAATTCCTATATAATTGAACTATATTTCGTTATGTAAGTTTCATACGTAAACAACCTTGTTAATTGTAAGGAATGCACCTGTTAATAGTATTTACATATTTAGTAATTATAACAACAATATACCTTCATTGTGAAATAATGAAGGTGTTTACATTGTATAAAATATGCTTGTATTGTTTTATTAAATGAATATGTATTACTAGTGACACAATAGCACTAGTTTGGAGTTTTAACAATTTAATTATCACTTTAAATCATATAGTTAATATATCAACAGTTCAAACTGTGTCCATATCTGTTTTTTTTACATTTGTTACTTTCACTAACAGTATCCTTAAACTTGAATATTAACCTACCTTAGTTTATAATTCCATTCTAGCACTTCCACTATAAGGTAAACTCGATGAATCTCTCAATAAACACAAACTCTTGGATACTTGTATTATATCAATTACTTATTCATCAGTTTGGTTTTGGCATTAAAAAAATCAATGATTACATTTTATTCTCCATAAAATATTTTACAACGATAATATTTATAACTTTTTGTAATATTCTTGGCCCTTTTCTGACGATACCGCCCGTATTATTTGTTCACTCATCCTTCAAATTGCTTAATCTCTTTAATAAAAGCTTGGTACTCTAAATGGCGAAATAAAACATACAAATATACATTCCTTTCTAAAAACTGGTACTTGTGGATACATTTCCTATTAGATTAAAAACTCCGATTCAAATTATAGGTTTAGACAATTAAAATCAGGGCAGTAAAATTCATATCGGTTTTATGCAAAAAACATTAACGCATTTTGATTAAAACTTCTGTTTAAATATATAAATAGATATACCGGGCTTTGCTAGGTTATAGTAAAATTCGTTTTACCTAAATTCGACTACACATTCTTTGCCAGACAGTGTACCCAGATACCATCTATAACTAATCTTTCGAATGATATTTTGTACAAACCACTCAAGTTAAGCTTTACGGTAAAATTTTTAAACAACTTATTCAACCAGCCATATTTACCGAATTTTTTCATTTTTCTAAACCCAAATATTCATACAAAATACCAGCATGATTTCCTTAGATACGGATTAAAGGAGGCCGTCGAAGTTACAGTATGCAGGTCCATCATACATCCCCAGTGATGAGAGGACTAGCTCTCCAGCCACTCTACTTCTTTGACAAATCTAAGAATTTGGATGGGAAACAGGCTTCTCAAGTAGTCCAGTTTTGACCATGATGTTTCCAGAAAAATCTCCCTTAATGTTACCAGTGCGTGTCAGTAGCAGTAGATATGCTCCAAGCCCCTCTGGCAGGGCTAATAGGACTAATCAAAGAGGCAAAGCTAGAGCTGGTCATCTGAGATAAACAGGGATCCACAATAGACCTGGAAAGGTCGCGGTGGAATAGGCGCTGGTGCCACCCATACAACATCCATCTATCTATCTATCTATGCTCCACCGGTACCTCTTCCTCGTTGCATTCTCTGCATTTTCAGTGATTTCTAATAAATAGAGGTGTTTCTTTAGCTGACAGTTTCCAGTTAGGATAGCAGTTAGGGATTTTAGGTTTGAGCTGAATAAATAAATACTCATTCTAGCACAAGTAAAGACGTTCTTCTAACTTGCTTTGTGTTATGCTAGAATCATGTCTTGCAAGATTGCTGTTGGATAGTGCCACTGGCCTTTTTTCGGTTTTCATAAATGGTTTCTCTTTTGCTAGAACATCCGATCTATCATTTCCTTTTCTGATTGAGTGTGCCTCGATCCAGATGCGGTTTTCAGTGCCATAACATATTCCTTTGCCAGTTTTGATGAGACTTTGGGATGTGTTATGATTGCAAGACTGTTCTTACTGTCTGTGTGGATGCAGATGTTTTCTCCTCTTATCCCCAGTTTAGTTATGTTTTGGACACTACCAAGTATCGCTGTAAGTTCCGCCTGGATGATTACAGAGTTTTCCTCCAAGGGTGTTTTTAGTTTCAGATTCAGTGCACTTATTCCTTTTTTTGTTCTTTACTTCATCCGTGAATCATGGTCTCATTATAATCAATATATTTGGGAGAATTATTAGAAATTAGACGAACTAACGCATTATACGTATTCCTTTTTGTAATTGTTTGATATTTTTTGTCCTGTGGGGGACGTCTTCTTTTACAGATCCGGATTCACCGCAGCCTAGGTGGCTTATTATACTTCCCCATATATCCTTACCTACGGAACTATTCCAAACTCGATGGAAATCATTTAGTACCATCTGTCTGTTACCAAATGTGAGCTATAAATGGTATGGGTTCCCTCGATACCGGAGTGCCCAAGCGTTCAGACCTTGTTCTGTTTGTTACCGTTGCTAGCTAAAGTCTATAGAATGCTGCAGTGGACGTAATTCTTATAGTCCCTGTTATGCCGATGCAGGCAAGTCTTTGGACCTTGCTGAGGATTTATTTGGTTGTGTGTTGCGTGGATTTGGTCCACCACACCAAAGTACCAAATATGATTGCTGGCCTAACCACCCTAGTCTATAGCCAGTATACGATCCCTGGTCTCAACCCCATTACGGCTAAGGGTAATTTTCGATTTTCGTTTAATTTTTGAAATGTGCGAGGTCCCAGTGAGTTTGGAGTCAAAGATTATTCCTAAGTACTTCACCTCACCAGACAATTCGAGGTTCTCACCATTTAGAAGGAAGAATCCTAGGCCATCCAATTTCCTCCTGCGTGAGGAAGGTACAATGATGATTTCGGAGGGTAAGACTTTCAATCTTTATCTAGCACATCACGTTAGTTGTTCTTTGCATGAGCTCTCTGATCATGTTGTTGAATTTTCCGTCAACGAGAATGACTAGGTCCATCACTATGTTCGACAGCAGATGGAAGAATTCATCCCTGGATGCTAGTATCTGGTCAGCAAATGTAGTGTATACCATCCTTTGTCTTAGCATGCAGTCAATTCACCTGCAGCTAGTTTCCTCCAGCCCCCGCTTCCGTAAGGCAGCAGTTATGGAGTTAAAGAATATGTTATCAAATTAGAGAATATTGTTATCAATATATCTAAGAAGACAGCAAGTATTTCTTTGTTTTACAGAGCAGTTTATGCACTCCTTGTTAGTCGGCTGAGAGTTGTCTCTCTAGATCGACCTGGAAGGTAGGCATATTGATCTTGGGATAGAGGGAAAGTCACCAGTATCCTTTCTCTAATATGCTTGTCCATAATCTTTTCCATTGTCTTCAGTACAAAAGACATGAGGCTAATGGGCCTGTACGACTTTGCACGGGAATAGTCTGTCTTACCAGTCTTCGGTAAGAAAACCACCCTGGTAAGCCTAGATATTCTCAGCAGATATCGCAGGGTCATATTGGCTCTTAGGGTCTCGCAGAGCATTCGTCACAGAAGTTACGATTCCTTTTGTAGGATATGGGTAGTATTCTATGAGGCCCTGGTGATTTGTAAGGTTCAAATGAGTTTACTGCCCATTTGACCGTCATAGGTGTGCCAGTCTTCCATAGATGTTGTTTGATTAAATGACTAGATATTGATGTCCTTCTATTAAAATGTTAATTAAGTAATTTTAATGTTGCTTACGAAAAAAACTTAACCAGAAATAGAAAATAAATACGTAAAATATAGAGTAAATAATACAAAAAGAGATTACAATAACAAGAAAAAGCGGTTTAAAGTATATAAAACAATTTATTTATTTACGAAAACTCATTGATTCTGTTGTGTTCTGTTAATATTATTTACAGTTATTTGTTATATAAATTTCAAGTTTATTAACAGTGGGCTAAAAATGTCAAAATATTTAAATTTTTCCTTCCAAGAACTTTATGAAAAATTTATATTAACAAAACTTGTCCAGCTCCTTATTGCCTTTAACTCTTGTTTGCAATGTTATGTAATATTTTTATATTTAGAAAAATATCGGGGAAAAAACAAAGAAAAAACGCCTCGAGTAAATATTCACTTCTGGTCTATGAATGTTTACTATAAGAAAATAACTTTGAAAATGATCGTAACGGATCGAAACACGTGTCAGGAAACTGATAATAAAATCATGGAACAAAACAAGTGTTTTACTCCACCCATTTTGAATATATGGTTTCATCAAGAAAGTAGCAGAAGAAGTATTGAATATGTTTACTATAAGCTTTTTAGTTTCAGTTTTTAACAATAAAACCTTAATTTTCATCTTAAACCGATAATTAATTTTTGAGATACAGCGTCTACCAACAGTATCTATTATACAAACTCAACTATACTGGCAAGTAATCATAATCGCATTTTAAAAATCAGATTGTTCATTTAACAGTTAAATCCAATTTAATAGTCGATTGAAAAAACGATTAGTTTGTTTATCTCTTTAAGTAATATATATATTATTTATAAAATGTGTCTGTTATTATACCATCAAGTAAAATAAGTTGTAATAATGTTTGTATTTGTAAGGTACACTTTGTGTACTTCGATTTATTTTAGAAGAAAAAGTAGATCGAAGGAAATATGTTTTGTCAACCTTATATTGCAGTCAATTCATTTTGTTTAGAGACCATACGTTACACGGTGCGGGAGAAGTTTATTTGGTTTAAAGTGATAAACAAAATATATGATACGGGTCGATAGCGGAGCTCGAAATAAATTCTATTTTATTTTTTGCACAAGTAAAAAATACATCTTATTATAGTATTAAAATTATGTTTATGTTAAGTGACATCAGTATTAATAAAAAATCATGATTAATAATACTGCCATATTTATGCATATAATATTACATCATCAGCTATAAAATATATTTTCATTATTGTTAATCTTATTTAGTTTAGAAATTTAATGCAAAATGTAACATTTGGTAATTTTAAATTAGAACATTAAGGTATGTTTTATTATCAAATTCATTTTCCTGACATATGTTTCGATCAGCGACGATTATTTTAAAAGGAATTACAAACACTAACTAGATAAATATGAGCAAGTATTACAATATATAAACTGGAGTTAATTATTGAAAGTTTGAACTTGTTAATAATTCATTCTGGTTATTGATTGTTAATTGCTTTATTAATCTCCAAACCTTCGAGGAGATTTTCGGTTAATTTTTATACTATATTATAAATTACACGTTAATCAAAACACCTGAGTTCGAAACCACTTAAAACACTAATCGTTTTTTAAAAGTTTTATTAGGAAAACAAAAATACTTTAAATTACTTTCATTAATATAAGGATTACAACATACCTACTAGTTAATTTTCTACAATAATCTAAAGAACTTTAATACATTTTATACCTAACTTTATCAAACAAATTAACAATTTCTTTTATAATAGATTTCATCTTGTACGGCTTTACATTCTAAATTTATTTAGTATATCAACTCTTTTAAAATATTCTAAGATAATGTATTTATTAATAATATAATACAAAATGCTATTATACTCGTAATACTAATTTATATCAGAAAATAGAATTGTTTTTATTTTAAGTATGCGTTGTAAACAAAAACTACAATTAAATATGTTACATCCATTTTTATATTACATCGACTAATATTCAACACTATTTAATATAATTATAAACTCATATGATTGAATTCAAAACATATGAACTAATTTATACAGAAGTTATTTAGCAAAAAACTCATTCGCCGATAAATGTACTGTTATTATGCTTCTTGACCTGTTCCAATAAACGTTGCATTGAAATAGTCCACAGTTAACCTATATAATAATGATAAATATGAAGTGGGTGCAGAGTCTATGCCTTCCATTTAAGCTGATTAAATGTAATTAAACCATACTACAAACAATTAGAATTTAATAAAACGTATGGTGTACAAGTGAATAATTAAAAAAAAAATAAGCAGTCAAGAAATTTATATAGTGTAGATATATAATGACATAAAAATTAGAGTTGGCATGCATGAAAATTGTGTTCTGCATAAACTCAATGAAAATCATTACAATCGGTTGCAAACCCCAATCGCTTCGATAAGAAGGTTATTTTCTGCATTTATTATTTATTTATTTACCGAAGACCATTACAACATAAGGATGCAAATATACGATATAATTAAAATATTAAAAAGTGTACAAAACTAAAAATAACAACAATATGAAAATATACAAATAGACACAAAACATAAGTAAATTAAACATAATGACGCAGAACCGAGCGTAGTTTATGTAGAGTCACATTGCAAAAATATGAGTAGATGTTTATTGAATTACAATTTTTAGCGATTCTTGCAATGCTAAAATGCTCAGTATAATCCGTTCTATAACATCGCTTCTCGAAAAACCGAATAGAACGTCCATACAACTACTTTTTACAAATCCAAGAACTATCTATTTTTTTTTGAGAGAGAGAGATACATTTATTTACAAATTTATAATAATTTACATAATGTATAATTAATTTACAAACATATAAATGTATTGCACTTCTCTTCCCTTCGTCTTCACCTCGAGGTTAGTGGGCATTTATTCCCATCTCTGGCTATCGGTATTAAGGGATGTTGTGGTTTTCCTAAAGTTGTCTTGTGTTATATTATTTAAGTTTGTTGTTTAGAATAATGTGTTTAACTTTTAGTTTAAAAGGAGTGTACTTGAGTGATTTTATATATTCGGGTAGGTTGTTGTATTGAATGATTGTATCTGTAGTTAGAGCTTGTGAATATTTTGTTGTTGTAAATCTTTCTGTCCTTATGTCCGATTTTCGTCTTGTTTTATATTCATGTACTTGTTTGTTTATTTTAAGGGTAATATTTGTCTTGATTAAGTTATTTTCTATTTTATATATGAGTAGTAGGTTGTTTAGTGTAATCATATTTCTTATGTCCAGTTCCTGTGTCGTGTATAGGTTTAGGGTATTTGTTCTTTTATCTAGTTTGTATAGTATTTTTAATATTTTGTTTTGTTGTATTTGTAGTCTCGTTATATTTTTCTTCGTTATGTCTCCCCAGATATTATTGAGGTAAGTATTTTGTGATTTGAAGAGAGCGTTGTATATTTGTTTCCTTGTTGTTTCTGGTATGTAATTTCTAATTTTTGTCAAAGCTGCTATTGTCTTGGCGTTCTTCTTTGTTAGTTGGTGTATATGTTTGTCCCATTTAATGTTGTCTTGTATTTTTAGTCCTAGGTAATTTACTTCGCTTATTTGCTTTATGGCTGTTCCTTCGATGTTGATCGTTAGTTTAGTTTTGTGTCTATTATTTGATAGAATTACTCTTTAATCTTTAATAGTGGATACTCGATCAACGAGGAAGTAATCTCTATCTGTCAGTGTCCCCTTTTTTTGAAAAGGTAATTACACTACATTTACCAATGTTAAGCCGCTTGTTATTATTATGACACCAATCATCTAACCTGTCCAGATCCTGCTAAATTAATGTCTGTGATTGATTTAAATATTTTCATATCGTCTGCAAAAAGAAGGCATTCGGAATGATGAAAAAAGACGAGATTCTTGGGGTACCTCTGAGGAAACGGATATTTCCGACGAAATGAAACTGCCAACTCGAACAGCTTGTGTCCTATTGGTTAAATTGGATCGACTCCAGTCCAGCATAATGTCATTTAAACCAATTTGTTTAAGTTTCAGAAGAAGAATACAATGGTCTACTGTATCGAAGGCTTTTGAAAAGTTGGTGTAGATGGAATCTACCTCACACCCGACTTCCAAAGATGATGCAATACATTGACCGTACGAAAACAAGTTGGACCAAGTAGCATAAACACATCTGAAGCCATGCTGACTATTTGACAATAAGAGAAATAAACATGCAGACATTAGTTATTCAAAAATTTTAGGAATAGAAGACACGATAGAGATCGGGCGATAGTTATAAAAACTACAATTCCTCCCACATTTAAAGATAGGTGATATTAGAACACTTTTCCAAAAGTTAGGAAAACATCCAGACGCTAAAGATAAGTTACCATAGTAGACGACTGAATGAGAAGGCATACTGTCTAAGTAATTTGGTGTCTTTTAGTTGTGTCAATTCATACAGAACATCAGTGATTTTAATATAAGAAACATGGTTAAAATTGATTTGTTTGTAAGAGTGCTTATGAATTTTTTTTACCATCATTGTCAATGTTTCAGAATTGAATGAACTATTCCTTATAGTATTAGAAAATAGAATCTTTATTTAGAAACTGCTCCATAGACCAAATATAGTTATAGATGAAAATCTAGAGTCAAGTCCAGAACATTTATAATTTAAGTGTAGCTTTTCCTAGAGGAAAATAAGATCTATAAGTTCAGCACTGAACCGTTTGCGAAAGCGATGTTTGTGACTAGATTTATTTGTTTTAACAATTTTAGGTACGTATAAATCGATTATTGTATAAATCGTATTATAGAACAACTCAACGTTATCATCGATATTATTAACCAAAAACAAAATGTCCCAAGAGATGTTTGTAATGGCTTCACTTAATGACGTATAATCAGCTTTACGAGGGTAGATTGAAAAGTTTCTGGAATGGGCAAGAGATGGCGCGCGTATCGTGAAATTGTTATGATGGTTGTCAAGGCTAACCTATTTTAGGTAAGCTGTCAAATTTTCTAGGATATCTTGTGAAGCAAGTCAGACACTTTTGCAAAAATGGATAAAAACGAATTTCGTGCAGTCATCAAACATTACTGGATGGATGGGAAAAAGGCGACGGAGATACGAGATATTTTACAGAAAGTTCATGGCACATCCACACCTTCATTTTCGACTATTAGTTTCTGGGTGAGCGAGTTCAAACGTGGCCGTACGAGCACCAAGGATGAACCGTGCAGTGGATGTCCAAAAACGGCCACAAATGAAGAAATGGTCGACAAAGTCTATGATCTCGTGTTAGACGATCGACGAGTGAAATTGCGCGAAATAGTAGAGAACACGGGCATCTCATATGCCGCGTTTGCTGACTATGGACAACAAGCGAAATCGTATGACCACTTCGAAAGAGTGTTTGGCCTTGTTAAAGCGTAATCCAACGGATTTTTTTCGCCGATTCGTGACCGTGGACGAAACATGGATCCACCACTACACACCAGAAACCAAGCAGCAGTCGAAACAGTGGATTTCTCCAGGCGAATCTGCTCCGAAGAAGGCAAAGACTGTCCCATCGGCTGGAAAGGTCATGGCCACCGTTTTTTGGGATTAGCAAGGTGTAATACACATCGACTTTTTGCAGAAGGGAAGAACTTTCACGGGACAATACTACAGCGATTTATTGGATCAATTCAACGGCATATTGAAGGAGAAACGGCGTCTTTTGCAGCGGAAAAAAGTGCTCTTCCACCACGACAACGCGCCGGCCCATTCATAACGAATCTAAATTGGTTGAATTGGGTACGAGGTGGTACCGCATCCCCCGTACTCTCCAGACCTGGCCCCGTGCGACTTCTTTTTGTTCACAAACATGAAGACTTGGCTCGGAGGTAAGCGCTTTACGTCAAATGAAGAGATCATCGACGCCACTAAAGTTTATTTTGCAGAGTTCTCGAAATAATATTTTTCTGAAGGCTTAAAAAAGTTGGAGCACCGCTGGGAAAAGTGTATCGCCCTGCAAGGGTACTATGTTGAAAAATAAAAAAAACCTGTTTAATTGCTGCGTTTTCTTGGCCAATCCGGAAACTTTTCAATCTACCCTCGTACAGTAGTTATAGACGATCTGGGTTTTACAGTTTGAGTTCATTTAATTTTCTTGCGGCATTTCAATGTCCAATGTTATAGGAGGATGATGAGCATCACAAGGTAAAATATGGAAAGGAGCTTTTGAGACAGTATAATTTCCGGTAAAGAAAAAATTAATCTAAAAATATCAAGTCTAACATGACTGAGTTGACATTTGTTATGTCGTTAACTTGTTGTGTATTCAAAGCACTAAATGCTTCCGCGATAGATTCTGTGGACTTAATAAGAAGAATTAGTTAAAATATATAACTAGGTATTGACCCACGTAACATTCGGAAGATTATAATCACCTAGAATACAGGAATAATGATTCGGTAATACATCGACAAGTTCTTCCACTAGGGTGGAGTGCGGTTCATAGCAAGAACCAGGAGCACAAGGTGGTAAATGAATCCCTCTAAAGAGAATCTTTGTGTTGTGCACAGACACTGAAATAAACAAGTCTTCTTGAATTAGTCGAACAGACCTTACTAAATGGGATATGCATTTCTGGGAAACAGAATTTAGTGTTCCACCACCATGGGACTTTCCAGATGAATGTGGATCTTCATCACATAAATATTAAATTATAACCATGAAACCCCAACTCAGCGTCCGAAATATCATCAGTAAACCATGTTTCACAGAGAATGTAGATATCTAATTTAGCTAGGGAAACGGACGAGCGCAATTCTTTTAATTTAGTTCGTAAACCTCGAATATTCTGATAATAAATCTTTAGGAGAGAGTGCTTCGTGGATCGATCAAAGACATTTAAATTTAGATTATTCACTTAGTTGATAGCTGGACGTCTAAAAAATCATCAGAATTATCTGGAGGCAGCAGTCCACGAGGTTTAGGTTTACGGGGACGGTTTAAAAATTCCCTGACCGTAACATTATTAGGCCATTTCGCAGGTTGCAATAATTTGGCACAAAGCCTTCTTTAATTCCAATTTTAAAGAACGCGTATATATTATTATAAGTTGTTGCAAGCGGATGGAACAGTAAAACATAGGTTTTAGTACTGAGAAGTTAACAAGTTACTGAAGAATAGCAGATACTTTGATAGGACCCATATCTTGCTCTAGTGATTGTATTGGAGCTCAAATTGCTTTGAACAGACAGTAGAGGCGTATTGTACCGTATTATTACCTCAGGCATAAATAAGTGTTTTTAGTGGAAAATTATTGTGTAAAATTGATCAAATTTCGCACACAGCTAACTAATGGTGTGTTAATTGCAGTGTGGAAGCTTGGATTTAATTAGTTCGTTAATACTCCGGATATAACTTGAGTGAGTAATTCGAATGTTTTCAATTAATATATCTATTCGTGACTAAATTTCGGTTAGTTTAATTTACTGCGAGCGATTAATCGATGTATTGATTATACCGACTAAACTGGTAAGATTGGGCAGAAAATCTGTATGTAATTATAAAAAACCAATCATAATTATCTTAATATTCGAGTATGAAGCTAAAATTATATTAAAATGTAATGCTTCCGATCCTGATACAAAGAATCACTTTCAACATTTGATCATATTAAATCGTTTAAGCGCGAATTTCGATTCTACAAATCAAATGGTGAACTTAACATAAGTTTAAAATATCACAATGGCATTCCTCAAATAATTACAAATATTTGTACCACAGGCAAATCTATTTAAAAAACTATATACTCTCAGAATTGTGGTGCAATGCGTACTGAACTAAATCAATTAATTTTACCTATTACAGAAAATAGTTATGACATTATATGAGTCGTTTATTTTGAAAGTGGCACAAGTCCATTTTTATCTTTTTTCAAGTTAACTGTGGTGACATTTATAATTTATGCTGAACAATCAAAAAAAATAAATCGGCATTGAAATATATTTAATACATTTGAAAATTTTGTAACGCGTACATTTTAAAAATAATATAAATACTGAAAATCATAATTTTGAAAGTGACCTAAGTCCACTTTTTATTGATAATGTCAAAAAGTGATGAAGGTAATTTAAATTACATTATAATATTGAAATAAATTTTAAAGAATAATATTTAATTAAAGAAATTATTAAACCCTTTCATTGGGAAAGGATAAAATCACAAGATTTCTTGATTCTGAAAGTGAAGACGAATTAAAATCATACAACAAATATAGAAAAAGAAATAGAATTTTAGAACTTCAACAGAGGAAGAGCAATTAATTGAGAATGAGAATTTACAAAACAACAGCTTCAGATAAGGATTCTGAGAAAACAGAAGTGATAATTATATTCAGAAACTTCGTAAAATTAAACGAAATTCTGGGAAAAGATAGGATACACAAACGGGAAAAATTATACCTGCCAAAGTTTTTCAAAATAAAGAATGTCGAATGTAGAAAAGGCTGCTTAAAAACTTTAAATGAAACAGAAAGAAAACGTATTTTTGAAATGTTTTGGAACCGAACGCTGTACTTTAAAAAGAAGACGTCAGAGAAACGGAAAAGGTTCATATAGAAATGAGAGTTTTACGTACAGGTTAAATTCTAAAACAGGCAAAGTTTCTGTTTGTAAAAAAATCTTTTTACACACTATTCAAATAAGCGAAGGACGATTGAAATGTGTGTTAAAATCTAAAAATTTAGGCAACGATTTAGGTGGGCATTTTCCTGGATCGTCGAGAAAAATATGCGATTTTGTTGTTCAAAACCATATTAACAGTTTCCCAAAATTTGAATCCCATTATACGAGGGATTATAATCCCAATAGAAAATGTCTACATCCTGAATTGACTATAAAAAATGTTTGATTTGTATGAGCTTCACTGTAAAGAAAATAATTTAAAAGTAAAGAAGGGACTTATAGAAAAATATTCAAAAAATATTTTAATCTACAATTCGACCCACAACGCAAAGACATGCCAAAAATGTGATCTATTAAACATTAAAGTTAAAGCATCAGAAAACCATGAAGAAGAGAAAAAAACTTATGTAAGAACATGATATTCATTTAAAACTGACAGAATCAGCTATACATTCGTTAAAACAAGATCAAGAACTAGTTTCAAGAAATCCATCTCATTATTTTGGCTTTTTTTTCGATTTGCAAAAAGCGTTACCATTCCTAAAGCTAACTACTTCAGTAGCTTATTATAAATGCAACATGTAAATTTTAAATTTAGGCATATACAATTTCCACAACGATAATGTATACATGTACGCTTGGGATGAAACAAAAGCTTCTAGAGGTTCCTAAGAAGTAGCTTCATCAGACTTAAAACTCTAAAAAGTGAAGAACATATCATTGCATCTAATGACCTGTGTGGAGGATAAAATAGAAACATCAAAATATCTTTAATGTAGTTAATTCTTGAATCGATGGAAAATTATGTGCAAATCATAAACCACAAATTTTTAGTATCAGGTCATTCATTTTTACCTAATGACAGAGATTTTGGCGTTATAGAAATGTCGTTAAAAAGAAATAATTTACTGTATGTGCCACAAAATTATTATAATATAATAAAAACATTGTAGAAAAGGTAATAATTTCATACTAAATGAAAGGAAACAAAAGGATTTTATATCAACAAGACTCTTAGAAGAAGCACTTTACAAAAGATTCAAAAATAGCAACGGGGATAATATAAACTGGCTGCAAATATGCTGGATGTGATTTTTAAGAAATGAACCATATAAAATTTTATATAAAACAACCATGGATGAGAATGCAGAGTTTAAAATTCTTGATTTATTGCCACGTCAGGGTAGACCTAAAAAATTTGGAAATATTGTATTGCCATCATTATACAAAAGTATAAGAAGCGTCACATCACTAAAACCGACAAACACCATAACTAATTTAAATCCCTTTTTTTAAGTTATAGGTAACAGACTTAAGCTGTTTCACATTTTATAACAAAACCAATTTTTATTTTGAAAGTGACCTAAATCCTTTCAAGGTAAGCAAGGACACATTATATACTTAATAATAGAAAAATACTGCGAAATAGCTGCCGCTATTTCCATCACTTAATGTATATGTAATTGTCTTGTATCGTTCTCCAGCAGGAGAAGATTTTATTAAGTTTATGTGTATTGTAGAGAATCTGTTGGATAGGCTAAACATGCAAAATCATATAATTGTAGGTGGAGATTTCAATGTCAAATTCAACAGCGCCGATCCACGAGCAATTCATCTGAGTGATTTATTAGTATCGTATGGCTTACATAGTGTGGTTAATTTCCCAACAAGGAAGTCAAACTGTTTAGACAACGTATTCTTCAACATGGAAGATAGATGCTATGAAGTATGTCCCATCGAAACAGGTTTGTCGGATCATTTAGCGATCCATGCACAATTTAAAATAAATACAATAGATATAATTCCTGCGACCAATAAGAGAGTGATTAGACCCATCACCGAGAAAGGTAAATGTGAACTTTTTAGTGCTCTCAAGCTAACAAACTTTGATTACATTTATAATTTAAACATAGATATTGAAGATAAATTCTCTAATTTCATTTCAACACTAGAGAATTATATTTTAGAATGTTTACCTGAAAAACGTGTATCACTGCATAAAAAGTAAATGGTTTATTGGTTCAATAATGAGCTTAAACAAATGAGAGAAACTTTATTACTTTTGAAGTCAGCGTGAATCATTTACCATATCTTAAAACAAATTATTTAAATTATAAACAAGTTTATAAGACTACGCTAAATAATGCTAGGAAAGCAGCTTGACTCAAAGTAATAAACAACAGTCGTAACAAAGTAAAAGCTATGATTAAGCCTAAAGATGATAATAATAATACTTGTAATATCAATGCTAACGATTTTAATTCCTTTTTTAGCACCATTCCTGAAAAAATCATCAGTCAGTTACCTCAATCTAAGACAGATCCTATTCGTTTAATGTGCCATCATAGAATTAAAACATCCGATCAATATTTTGAGTTTGAAGAGGTGAGTCAAATTCAAATAAGATCAGTGAACCTCAACCTCAATAATACAGAGTCAAGGGATGTGTATGGAATGAGTACAGGTATTATTAAATCGATACTAAATGCTATTATTGAACCGTTAACAAAATTAATTAACGACTGTATCAAAAAAGGAACTCCAAATGTTTTAAAATTGGGCTGCATTATACCCATACATAAAAAAGGTTTTAAGTCTGGATTGAACAATTACAGACCCATCGCCATATTACCTATAGTGTCGAAAATATTTGAAAGGCTCCTGTTTAATCAAATGACAGACTCTCTAAAGAAGGAAGATATTTTATGTGACAACCAATATGGCTTTCGAGGGGGGAGATCAACATGTGGCGCAGTCATCGCTCTAATTAATGAAATCATGGACGGTTACGATTCTAACTCTGTTAGTGTCGCATCTTTCCTTGATCTCAGCAAGGCGTTTGATTGCGTTTCTCATGATGTTCTCCTACGAAAGCTATATTTTTACAATTTTAGTCCAACCAGTTGTCGACTCTTAAATGATTACCTAGGAAATAGGTTACAGAGGGTATTTTCAAATGGTAAACTGTCTGATACTGTAAAAATAAAATATGGGGTACCTCAAGGATCGATACTTGGGTCTCTTCTATTTATTATATATATTTATGACCTCCCCGATTTCGATGAAACATCAAATATTATTCTATATGTAGACGACACATCATGTATAAATAAATCTCTTGACTTGCGTTCTGCTCAAGAAACTAATGATAACGCAATAAATAATAAATCGGATTGGTTTGTGTCAAATAAACTCAGTCTTAACAACGACAAGACAGTAAAGGTTATATTTTCGCTCAAACCTGGTATTGAAGTATCTTCTACCCGTTTCCTAGGTATTACTTTAGATAGCAAACTAAGTTGCAATGCCCATGGTAGTTTTACTGCAGGGAAATTATGTAGTGTTATCCATCTTTTGCGTAACTTAAGTTCACATTTACCTTTCTCGGCAATAAAAGCAGCATACTTCGCACTCTTCCATTCCCATTTAACATATGGGTTGTTATCCTGGGGACATTTAAGTATAAACACAGATGATTTGGTTTACAACGGCGCGAAATTCGTGTAATGCTAGGTCTGGCATATAGAACTGACTGTAAGCAATCCTTTGTTGACCAACACATCCTAACGCTTCCGTGCGCCTATATACTTGAGTGTATAATATACACCAAAACACACATTAAGTCTTATGCCACTAATTACCAACTACATAATCGTAATACCAGACACAAAATGGATATTTACAAAAAACCTCAACGTTTAACAAAGTGCATGGACGGTGTAAACTATTATGGTCCGCACTTATATAACGCTCTTCCATATGCGATTAAAACTTTAAACATAAAGAAACTTAAAATAAAGCTTAAAACATACCTTCAGCCAAAGGCTTATTATAGCATTAATGAATGCCTGTCCAATGGGTTCTCTGATCTGCTAGTGTAATAAAAATACGTTTTTTTAAATAATTTTTTGTGTCTCATAGTGAAATACAGTGATTTTGTGCATTATTGTTTAACTATATGGTTTTATTATTAGACTTAGACATAGATGTAAGCTTATTTTATTGACAAGTGTAAACTTTTGTACTAACACGATGAATAAAAAATAAAAAATATATAAAAAATAAATATAGTACAGTATTTAAGTGAACCGAATCATTTGTTTCTGTAAAATATGTTTCTTCGAAAAAAAAAAGATTCAGTCCTATTATTATGTCTTAAGGATCTAAGAAATTTAATTGGGCAAAAGAAAAAAGCACATGCGGCTTTTAAAAGAAGCGGACATTTGAACGATTATAATAAATTTTCATCCTTACGTGAACAGTGTAAACAATTATCATAATCCCTCTCTAAATAATAAATCGCATCAGTAAAAGTCTTTTGGAAATACACTAATAACTTTAAGAAGAAGAATACAATTCATGATAGTATGCAGCACTTGAATGAATAAGCTAATAATGGTCAGAAGATTTGGATTTAATGGCGGATTATTTTCCAATAGTCAACGATACGTTAAATTTAACTTATAAAGGATAGCCTTGCTGCCGGACCAGATGAGATACCTAGCTTTTTCTTGAAACAATGTATGAAGTCTTTATGTAGGCCGATTTATAAAATATTTCATAAATCATTGACTTCGGGAATTTTGCCAAACAAATGAAAAATTAGTTACATTACAAATTCTCAAATCTGGTGACGGATATTTAATTTGTAATTATCGTTCTATCAGCATACAATCTGCAATTCCATAATTATTAGACAATTTAGTTTCTATTTAACTAAGATTGATGTGTAAAAATATTATTTCTGCTCATTAGCATGGATTTGTTCGAAAGAAATCTAGTATAACTAATCTGTGAGAGAGTTCCTGTCGAATGCCTTGGAGAATAACAAACAGATATATGTCATATATACTGACTTCTCTAAGGTATTTGACAGAGCCTGTCATGATATTTTATTATTAAAGTTATATCAAATGGAGTTTAGTAATCTTACAGTAAGTTGGTTGGAGTATTTTCTAAAGGACTGGTTACAGTTTGTGGGAGTGGGTAACTTCTGGGTTAAACCAATAATATCACCTCAGGGGTCCCTCAAGGTTCTCATTGCGGTCCGATATTATTTATTTTGTCTGTAAACGATATTTTCAATGTGAAATTTTGATGTATGCAGATGAGCTATTTTTAAAATCATACCTTATAGAAACGAACGCCAGATCCTAAAAAATAATTTGGTAAGTTTAAATTAGTGGTGGAGTAATGAGCTGAAACTGAATGTTTATACTTATTTTTTAAATAACAAAATTTTAAATAAAGTTAACGTGTCAAGGGCTTAGGTGTAACCTTTGATTCGAAGCTATCGTTTGAGTCACACATCACAACTATTTGCAGTGAAACTTTAAGAATGTAGGTTTTGTTTGTCATGTATGTAAAGATCTGATCTTGAAGTATGTTAAAACTTCGTTTTGTTCGTTCGTTCGTAGTAGATTGGAATATGGATTTGTTGTGTGGTCATCATACACAATATAATATAAACCGCATTGAAGCTGTTCAGAACAAATTTTTAAGACATATCGAATACAAATAGGGAAAAGTGCATATATAAGACAATTATTCCACTATATTGTCTGGACAAAAATAATATAGTTGGCAAAATCGGACACTTTTGGAAGACCTTTTTTTTATCATAGTCTAATATATGATGATATTGAGAGTGTCTGGTTTATACAGGAATTGCATTTTCGAACAAAATATTTTAGGAGATCAAAGGATTTTGGCTCAAATAATCCTACAAATCGCTTTACGTTGTCTGCAAACACCCTTAACAATACATCTTGGTTTGATTTATTGAATTTCTCTCTATCATTTTTTAAATCTAATGTTAAATGTGACATTTCATATAATTGATATATATATATTTTTGGTAAAAATATTGTGGAATATCTAGGAGTAAATATTTTGTAGGGTTTTTGTTAAATTGTGTATATGCGCCTCCATTTAATTTTATTTTATGTTATGCCTCTAGAATGTATTTAATTTTGTTTTCTGTAATGTTTTAAATGGAGTTTAATGGAGTTTCTGCAATAAATTATTATTATAAATTCTGGTATATTAAATATAATTAAATTATACTTCCTATTGTCACACATTGTAATTTAGAAAAAAAGAACATTTTATTATTAATATTAAAGTCATGACGACGACCTAATTAATAATGGATCACAAAAGGCACAATATAAAAATTCACAGTTTTGGAAGCAAATAAACTGCAAAAATATACGAATAAATTATGACTAAGTATTTATTAACGAAGATCGACGTTATATTAAATGTAGTTGAATATTCATAAAAGTAGTTGATATTTTAATAGTTAATAATGTCAAAAATAGAAAGTGGAAACTTGAAATATTCTAATCTTATCGAAATAAATTTATAGCCTTAGCATCTACTGCATATATAATAATATTTAGGTAATAATAATAACAACTTTAAAATTTTAAAAGTAATATACACCCCGATTGCAATAATTAATTTTGTATTCTAAGCTCTTGAAAAGTTTTTATTGTCAACTTTGATTTAGTAAGGCTATTTGATACTTACCATGTTTCAGATGAAGTTTCAATTTTTATACTAATAAGGCTATTTGATACTTACCATGTTTCAGATGAAGTTTCAATTTTTATACTAGACTCTTAAATGTGTTATTTGAATAAATATTCATAATGGTAATTCATAATGAACACTGATTAAAACACTATGTTTTTAACCACTATATTTATAGTGGTTTATTCAGTGAATAAATATTAGTCTCTTATATACAATCAGTTTTCATTTTTCAATAATAAATAAATCATTTCTGTTGTAGGAATGACGAGGCCCTTAATATATAAGTACTTAAATGTTACATGATATTTTACACTCGTGCAAATAAATAAGTATAGTTATAAATTATATAAAATGATTCTTGAATATGTAGAGGTAGTACGAATTTCCTTAGATAGAAAATTAACATTTTCATGTTATGTCAAAATCGTTTCTACGGTTTTATTTAACAAACTATTAAAAAGTTTATAAATGTCTAAAGTTTAGCTGTATTGCTAAATAAGAAGGTTATTAAACACTTGGTTTTGTTTCACTATTTTTAATCCAAGTGTTTAATTAATTAACCTTCTAATTAACATAAACAAGTTTCACCACGGGTTAAGTGAGAATTTAATTCATCGAGCGTTGTTAAAATTTTACTTTAGTCTATACCTGACTATTGTACTGTAATTTCGTCCTTTTTAAATACTATTCAGACAAAATTAATTATGTACAAATGAAATTAATAATAATATTTAAGATATAAATTATATAAATTAAATTCTAATCTAAATAATTATGAGTTCATATTATAATATATTTTATTAAAAAATTATATTTGTTTTTTGGAAGACACTTAATAGTGTAATTAATTCTTCCCACTATTTAGAATGCTTGGCTCTGAATATTCTAGCGTAAAAAGACATTGACAATTTCAATTATTATATGTTACGTTCAATAATTCTGTAAACAAATTGTGATAAACTAAATTTGTTTAATTCATCTTTCGTTTAATTTTGAATCTAGATGTTTGATATGCTTATTTTAAGTTAATGTGTAAATGCGAATTATATATGTAATGCATGTAAGTATAATATTTATTTTGGCGTCAATATATAAATAATTTATATTGTATATTATTATTACTTAGTAATGTTTTCAGCATATTTTATTATAAGAGCAATACTGAATTGAAAAATTTACTGTTTTAACCACAAATAATTGTTGTAAAAATATTATATAACGTGTAGGCACAATTATATAAATGTTGTTTAGATTTATATAATTGCGCCTACACGTTATATAATATTTTTACAATAATTATTTGTGGTTAAAATATAGTGCATTTTTCAATTACCGCGTAGTAACGGTCGCAACCATTATCTTTATTATAAGAGCAATACTTGTACCATATCATACAAAACAATTATACAATAATACATAATTATATTGAAATATTTAATTAAGCTTTTAATATAAAGAATTAAATGTAGTATATATTTAATTAAATTTTCTGCTTTTATTGTCTAGCATATTTATAAAGATGATTGAGTTATTTAATGATTTTCACAACTTGCTTTTACAGTGTACTAGCCGTTTTCGTGTATATGTACAAAATTCAGGAAATACTTAAAATACTTAAACTTATGCAAAATATATTACTTGCGCAGTGAATATTAATATTTCCTAGACCAAACCATTAATTAAAGAGTTATGGCTTATATCGTAGTTTATTTTACTGAGAGTATTTAAGTGCATCGTGTGGGAACTGCCATGTAGGCTTCGAAGAAGTAGTGGATGGAGAGCTGCCAAGTCATTCACAAAGCCATAAAAATGAATTATACAAAAAAGGGAATTAATCGACGAAGAAAAGCAACATTAGGAAGGTTATATTTGTAATTATTAAAGGGATACATAAAACACTATTTATGATTATATACCACATACTATAGTCGACTGACATTTAGATAATCACTAACAAAAGTGGTATATAACAGAGATCTGTTTTATTTCCATCTGATAATTAAATACTATTTTAGTAATAGTTACCAACATCTTATGTTAGTGAGTATTTGTTGTTTTTTAAAATTTAAATTAATGAGAAAAAAGAAAGAACTTAAAGTTTTTGGGATTTTTAGAGAAAAAATATCCTTCGATACAGGCAGTTGGATTGGATACAGAATCGTAAAAGTAAAATGGTTGAAATGTAGAAATAATACTTTTAATGCATATTTATCAAAAAAATACTATTTCTATGCATACAATATTTGCTTCCAATTAATTGTAAATATGCCTTTAAAAGTAATTCCATTGGTAAATATATGTACGCAACTACTTTTGTAGTTTGTTATTTAATAATTTTTAACGTTAATATTCTAGTCGCATTATACCGATCAAATAACTTATTTTAAATAAATATATACTTAACGTCAAGGTATGAACAAATTATTCCAAAAATTCCATGCGTCGTTATCTTTATTTGCATAATTAAATATTCGTTCAGTCATTAATAAGACAATGTTGTTAAACTACGTGATTCCTTTTGGCTTCAACAGGCTTTAACAAATAGTTATTTTAAGATAAATTTATTTAAATTTAAAAATGAAATTTCTAATTATAAAAAAATATCTCTGTTTTATTATTAAAATTAATTTATTAATTAAAAACTGTTATTTCTTTTTTATAGATTATTATTTGTTGAAATTAACATTTATAGACAAACATTTAATAAATCAAAAAAATTTAAACTGTTAAGCAATTAGTATGTGGATGGTAGAAATATTATCATTTTGATACGTTAATTTCTGATTTTTTTGCCCTAGAATTTATGCAGGTTTTGATTAGTGGCTTGTTTTTATTGATTTTTTGATTTATAGTTAGAGTAACTACTTAACGAAAACCAAAGGAGGAATTATAGTTTGGGTTATCTGTACATTTATGTCGTATTTTTATTTATTTCCGGTTGTTATATACATTATTATTAATAATATCAAATAAATTTTAATTTGATAACTATCAATCATCTTATGATTTTGGTGTGATTAGTTAAGAGGTGGTAATACTACTTATCAAGATTATATTAAATTTAGTTGTTTGCTTAAATCCATAAGAATAAATTATAAAAATTGTTTGTTTCTTATAAATTTACTTTAAATTATTTTTTTGTATACCAACGTCTATTATTAACAAATATTTGGTTATTTAGTTCAAAACTTAGTCTAATTTTAGATGACCTTGTCATGCTGATATTCAAGTGATTATTCAAAAAATATGTAGATTATGCATCCCACCTGGCAAAATTGGAGATTTAAAAAAGTAGAAAATTCAATTTACTCATGTAATAGATACATGTTCATATTAGAGTCCTATTAATAAGAAGGAATATAAACAAATATAATTTATGTCTATAAATTTATGCCGTCATATAAACTACAAATCATGTTATTTTTTATAATGAAAATAAACGTAGAACTACATATTCTAAAAACATACTAAAACACACGTAATTTATATACAATAGTGTCAGTGCCCAATTTGATTTATAATAAAATGGAATAACAGTATAGTTAGTACTAAAGCATGTGCAAAACTTAAGAATGGTATTCTTGAAATTCTCGACATTAGAAATTAAAAGTAAATATTGATTATATAAATGTTTCATATACAAAACCGAGTAATAATAAAAGAAGTATTAATAACTAGTTTATCTTATTTATTCTAATCTTAATTAAATCCATTTAAATAAAGTTATATATTTTATTATTTTTTATAAAATTTAATCATAAAAAAAAATAAGAAAGAAGCGTTTACTTTGTGCTACATCTTGAATATAATAATGAAGGATAATTTGTTAAAAATACTTTTGTTAAAAAAAGTACCTTTGCTACTTTTCTTATAGCTAATTATATAATTACATTATACGATGGTGGATCAATTATAAACCGGATTTTTTTAATTGTCGGTTGCTAAGTGGAGTGTTATGCGCTGCACCGCTGAATGTGTTGGAGGTGATTGTCAAGGGAAGGGAGGACGCCGATTTGGTTCACTAATGCTTATTGCCGCCGTAGAATCATGCCTAAGCACGAGGTACATAGGTTGTTGAGAAACGTATTATCATTAAATTGTTGGCGCGGGAAGGCGTAAAACCTTCCGAAATTTTACGGCGACTGACTGCACAGTTCCCACAGTCTACGAATGCTTTAAAAAAATTAAGTGGGCGCAGACTAGAGAGACGTACAGTCAATGACTAATATTATTGCAAGCTCCTTGATGTACCCAAACTAGCTTATTGACAGAAAAGACCAGGGATTTTCATCCGAAGTTTGATTCTCCTTCATGACAACGCTCGGCTACAAACAGCTGCTTTGGCTCCAGAAAAATTAGAGAAAATTCATTCGAAAATATTGGGACACTTGCCCTATAGCCCCGACATATCCTCATGTGACTTTCATGTGTTCACTCAAAGACGTCGTTTTCACAGTGACCAAGATGTGGAATCGTTTGTGAGCAATTTGCTGAAGATACTATAATACATACATTCATTTATTTACTAAATTCCGGTTTATATTTGATTCACACTCGTATATAGTTTAGTACATTTATTTTCAACAGTCTACCTGTATAAGAATAATTCGAATTATTGTTCACTGCTAATGACTCTTGTAATTCCGTTAGTGTCTCCATATCTGGCATTCAAATCTTGGCCAAGATTTACTAGGGCATACTACCATATTTAATAAATCACTGTATGTTTACTTTTACCACTAGTATTTATTTTATGTATAAATATAACTAAATTTAAAGAAAACAACACTGTTGAGAGTGTTTCATTTTCATTATTTGGTCAATCCAACTTGTTTTACCAAACAGTGACTTCATTAGGCAGATGAATATTTATATATAGGTATACAGGGTCTTCAATTTAAGTGAAGACATTGAAATATCTCGAAAACTACACATCGAATAAAGAAAAATAATTAAAATGTGTTCGCCTCGGAGGGGCACATCTAATGATACGAAACTCGACCCACTACCCTCAATCTCTTAGGGGGTAGGAGGTGAGAAATAGAAAAGTTAAATATTTTTTTGTACGGATTTGAATACTTTGAAAAAATAAGAAAGTTTTATTTGATTTTTTTTGTATTCGTGACAGACGACGCTATAATCGACAAAATTCAAAATTGGCAAAAATCGTAAGTAGTATTAGCAGTTCTTCTTCCAAAAAATGTCTATATTTAATTCCATCTAAAGGACCGTCAATAAAATATGGATCAATTACTTTGATCCCTATGATTCCACACCAAACATTTACGGACCAAGGACGTTGATGCTCAATTTTTCGTAACCAGTGGGGATTTTCTACACTCCAGTAATGCATGTTATGCCGATTAATACTACCATGATTTGTGAATGTAGACTCATCTGAAAATAGTACATTGACGAAGAAATTTGGGTTAGTTTCTATTTGTTGAAGTGCCCATTCACAAAATACTACTCTATTAAGATAATCATCTCCATGAAGTTCTTGGCGGATGATACTTATTACGGTGCAAAATGTTAACAATACTACCTAGGAAAATTCCGGAATCGCGTTGAAATTGTCGAGTACTTATTGTGGATTTTGCTGAACAGCTGCTAGTACAGCTATTTCATTATAAACTCCTGTGAGCCGTTTCTGGTCCGTTTTCTTTGTTTGGGTTGTACACTACCATCCGATAAAAATGTTCTAACAATATTGTAAAAAAAGACCGCGATCGAACATTATCCGGAAAACGGTCAGCGTATAAGACAACAGCCTCGTCAATATTTCTCCTACATTCGCCATGAATCAGAATCATTTCAATTTTTTCTTCTACGCTTGCTCGATTCACTGTTCACTTGTAATTGTTTTCTAGAAATGATGTTAAATGAATTCTGCAGAAAATAAATAATATCCAAATATTTTTTTGTCAGAGATGCGCATGTGATTGTCATTGTCGTTTTATGATGAGTTTCTCTATTCCACTTCCACTTCGATCAACTGACGATGAATGTCAATACATTTTACATTTCTCCCAGCACATTATTTCTCATCAGCATAGGAAACCTTATTTTACGAAACCCCCTCGTATTTCTTAGGAAATCCCCATTTTCAACGATTGTTGCCATTTTTGAATTTTGTCGATTATAGCGTCGTCTGTCACGAATACAAAAAAAAATCGATAAAACTTTCTTATTTTTTCCCGGAGTATTCAAATCCGTACAAAAAATGGGGGTTCCTGTTTAACTTTTCTATTTCTCACCCCCTACCTTGGTTGGGGGTAGTGGGTCGAGCTTCATATCATTAGATGTCCTCCTTCGAGGCGAATAATTTTAATTATATATATATTTTTTTATTTGATGTGTAGTTGTCGATATATTTCAATGTCTTCACTTAAATTGAACACCCTGTATATGTTATGTATTAGCGAAGAGTTTGAATCTTACATTCTTCTAATTGAAAAATTATAAGTCATCAGTAGTATCTAGTTAATAAATTAAATAATATTTTGTATTAAACATTAACCTATTTTCACACTCTATCTTTAGAAAAAAGTAGACTACGATAACTGCATTATTTTTGCCCTCTTAACATATTTTTTTAATTGGTATATATAGATCGCCCTGACGATGATGATGATTTCAATGTTTTTATTAGTTTTATGTAAAATGTTAGATAATCTGGATTCACAAGGAACTATAATTCTTTGTGGAGATTTTATGTCAAATTTAATATTAGTGAGCAAGCTGAAAATTTGTGCAACGTTTTACCAATCTACTGTTTGATAAATACAGTTGGTATTCGTACACGTAAGAGCAATTATTTTTAGAACATATTGGAATTAAAGTTGTACCAATTTAATATACAATTACAACACTTATTGTAACAAGAAATAATATTATTTGATTAATTGGATTATTGAACTCTCAACCAAACGAAATAAATAATATTAATGTATGGTCTTAACACGTTGACCGCTTTGTCAGTCACCGGTGACTGACACTGAAGAATTCTACGTCAGTCACCGATGACTGACAGTGAGTACCTACTTTAAACTTACTATTTAGCGCTGTAAGTCACGAGTTACTTGTTAATTGTTACTAGGATTACCGGATACGGCCATTCTCTACTTTACTAGAAATATTCCTTTAAATAGCTGTAGGTATAATCTCGGGAAAAATGTACTATATTGAAATAAAACCCGTATATTTAATAAATTCCATTTTTTTTTGTAAATCAAAAACACGTTAATTATTTTAAGTGAAACACGTTACTGTCACATTGCGAGGCGACACGAATTTTTTTTTTGCTATTGAAGCTTTTTTTTACATTTTACAAAAAAAACTTGTTGGCAGCCAATGTGTTAAGAATATAGTCAATGTTTTTATATTAATATCATAAAAAACCTATTAAATGGCTGGACTAAAAATAACATATTTTCGGTTTTAATCAAAAAAGCCTGTATGTCACTTACTTTAAAAATGTCAATAATGAAGATTTTACAGACCGATTATTTTACCAGTTGTAGAAAAATATTAAAAAAATAAGGTCTACAACTACCACAGTCATTTGCCTTACTGAGCAAATTATCCATGATATTGAGTCACATTTTTTTACTATTATCGATTGACTTTTAGAATTGTTTTTCACAAATCATAACAAAATGTTTTCAACTATTTTAACTATTATTGATTGTTTGCAACAATTTCAGATATTTTAGACTAATGTTAACTATTTTTAGAAATATTCAATTTTTTAAACAAATGTTGACGAAATTGTCCAATGTTTTTTTCTTATTTTAGAAATGTTTGACTGATTTTAATTTTTACAAATCTCTACGAAATTTGCTGTTTTTTTTTGGCTATTAACGATTATTATTTTTACGATTTTTTAACAGTATTTACTTTTAAATATCTACGATGTTTGAAAAAAAGTTTCAAATGTTTTAGACTATTATCAATGATTTCTTTTTAGACATGTTCGAATCTTTTTTATTTCTAAATATGTATACCTGATAACAAAACCTGATGGTTCTTGGCACCCCTTTGGTAACTACCGTGGCTTGAACAGAAGCATGATTCTATAATAGCATCCTATAACTGTTGTGGTTGCACGTTATTTTCTAAAATTGATTTGGTCAAGGCATATCTTATTAATCTCTGAACAATCCTGAAGACATCCTAAAGAGGACAGACAGGAAACCTTTTCATATATCAACAAAGCCGAAAGCGACATATTTTTAAACGGTTGGTTTCATTTCGAATCAAAAATTAACCAAATAAACGGTTTTTTTAACGAAACAAAATTTGCTTTTTAGTCACAGTATCAGCGACGAGGGAGTGGTACCTCTGCAGTATAAGGTTGATACAATCCTGCCAAGGCATATGATCAATTTTCGATCCATCCCAAAGACATCCTAAAAAAGACAGTCACGAAACCTAACGTGAAGCTATCTCTTCTAAATTTGTAAATGGTTGATTTTATTTGAAATCAAAAATAACCATGACAAACGGAATTTTGACGAAACAAAATTGTGCTTTTTAGGTTAGGTTATGTAGTACAAGATTGATATAATTCTGTTTGACCAAGTAGCATTATAACGATGAACTTTTATACCCGCTTTACCAAATCATGATCAAGTGTTTTGTCACCGGTAAACCAACTTGCTACATCAACTCCACGCAAAAAACATTGATCTGAACTCAAGCTGCGCTGAATGTGATTTCAGAAGCCAAGGTCATAGTGGTCGCTTGCGCTACCAGACCTTGTTGCGGAGTTAAGCATGATGTTAGACATGAGTAAAGGACCCATTTTGGCACTTTCTCACTTATTTTATTAAATGCTAGATGTACATTTCGGTTACAATGTAACCATTATCAATAGCAAACATTGTAACCGAAATACATCTAGCATTTAATAAAATAAGTGAAAGAAGTTCCAAATTGTGTCGTTTACTCATATCAACATTTTCACGTACTCAAACAACCAAATTAATATCATATTAGACGCTTTGAATTTCTCTGGAGCAGAAGGTTACTTTTGGCGCTTAACGACAGTTATCTTTATTTTATGCTGTGTATTTAGACATAAAGAAGTTTAAATATTATCTTGAATGTCTACTGACTTCACGGTCTGTAAACCTCTCATCGCTGCCATCTCTGATCCAGCACGTTTTTTAGGACGAGAACTTCATCATCATCACCGACATCCAGCACATCCCTGCAATGGACAAAATTGTAGCTTACGAGTTGAAATTCACGCTTTAGACCTCAACACTCTAGCATAATTACGATTTAAAAATGTCTAATTGAAATTCTTGGACTACAGTAAGGCATTTAATTATGATAATTTATAATTTTCATCCGTAAAGTTGCTCTCTATACAAATCACATTTAAATCAAAGACAGTAAATTTTAATGGTAAACATCAACCATATGATGAAACTTATTTAAAGTTTGGTGTATCTAAGGGTTCTATACTCGGATATGTACTCTTCTATAAGTAATCGTCCAAGTATCACCCCCTCCTACTTTTTTTATTTCCTGATGACACTATATTTATAAAGAACTCTGTATATTACTAATGTAAACAAAGGATTCCAAACTATCGTCGTAAATTGATTTAATACAACAGGCTGTATTTGTGTGCTGACTAAAAGAGTCAATATAATATTATCCCTTCAATCTGGAAAAACTAAAACACTTTTCTTATTAATTTATCTCAATCACAAATGGATCTGGCATGACCGTAAGGAAGCTGTAATAAAATTATAATATAATATAATATCTTTATTAACGGTAAATCACCATTTTACAAAAAAATATAAAACAATTATAATTCAAAAAACAAATAAAACTAAAATAATTCTCTATATGTTAATGTACAGTTATGCTGCATGTAAAAATAACTCATTTTATATTCAAACATCACAATAATTATTTAACTTTCTTTTAAAAGAAGAGTACGTCTCTCTAAATAAATCGAACCACGAGTTGTTCCAGAACAAGTTTGCAGAATTCATCAGGCGCGTCAGTGAATTATGGGTGTCAACAGTTGTCCGGTAGGTTTCCATTCAATAATCGGTGTAAAATGCACAAATCTGCCCTAATTCTACGCTCCTCTAACGTTGTTAAGTTGAGTCAATTTCTTATATCTGAATATTCGCCCTGAACATGATGCAGCCCCTTCTTGTATTCCATACAACGCAAGAATTTATTCTGTATACATTCTAGGCGAGTTATGTGGCCAGATGTATGTGGTGTCCATATAGATGATGCGTACTCTAGATGACATCGAACTAAGCAACAGTATAAAGTTTTTAGACAGTCAACATTTAAATGTTTCCCAATCTGCCATATATACCCCCATTTTTGCAAAGCCTTCTTGCTTATAACTGCGATGTGTGTTGTAAACGTGAATTTTGAATCAAATGTTACTCCAAGATCTTTTATAGTCTCTACTATTATGCTAATGCATATTTTTTTCTGCAACTATTGGTTAGTTAGGGCCCCCATAAAATATTTTATTGCTTACATTTTTTAGAATGCCAATCTCACTTTATTCATGGGATAAAAGTTCTGTCATAATAAAACATCTTTTTGGAATTCAAAAGAGTGCAGTACGAGTCGTAAAACGATTTTTGTTTTTTAATTTTACCTAAACTTCAATATGCAACATTAATATCCTTATATTTTATAATGTTTTTAGTGCAATTGGGTTTTTGGTGTGATATGTAATTAATTTTTATAAGTTTGCTTTTCATCGGGGTACTTCTTGCTAGATAATAGACCATCCTCTTTAATTGTTGACTGAATAACTGTTCGAAACTCAATGACTTTTTTATTTAGGGGGGCAGCAATGTCAATATTTTCTGCTATATATTTTTCAGGAATTCCCCCCTTAAATTTTTAATATAAAACGGAAATATACTTGATCATGGTCTACTATGTTTTCCTTCCTCTCCCTCAAATCTACTTCGTAACAGGTTTTTTTTAAATATCATAACAATAACCACAAATAATTATTGTAGAGATAAACGTTACCTGAAACACATTATGAACTATTAATATTAAAAACTATATTTGATTCTTTGTATAAAAAGTGTTAATATTCATAAACTTTCTTGTTTATTCTAAAATATAAAGTGTATAATTATGTCCTGGGGGTAAATATACCTTGTATGGTCTTCGAATATAAAGAACTTATTAGTTGATTCAAATTTATCTATGAAATATTGTATTCCGTAACCCGTATATGCAGACTTTCCGTATACAAACCTTAATTTAATCCACATGTAAAAATTCCTGCATAGGGAATAGTTGTCTTACCAGAGAACTGCTTGTATACACGAATAACACGTATAAACAGGCACACAATTAACTTAATAAAATGTGTACCTACTGAATAAGTAACAAAAACTGTTGTGCTTTCCGTATATAATTAACGTAATATGGGAAGCTTCGCTTATGTGTTGAAAACTCTATCACGTCCATGTTGTTGAATAAATTTTAATCCCTTGATTCTTTGCTTGCATCCACTCTCTAAAGTTAATTCGTTTACGTGTATAAATTATAAAGCAAAGTACATTTTACGTATACTTGTTTATGCTTGTTTTTTGTTACAAGCTGGCAACGAGAGAAGAATTTAAGTTATTTCTATCATTTTGTATGCACAAAGCATCATAACAGCTACCAAGCTTTTTTGCGAATATACTTCTAAAAACTTTTCCATAAAATGCAACGTGTTGGCGCGGCCATATTTTTAATGGACGTCGAGATTTATTAGTGCTGGAATTTAATTTTAGAAACAACTTCTCTTAAGAAATAGAAACATAATAAAGCAGTCAAGAAAAACTTAATAATTCAATTTACAAGTAAACTCAAAAACAATATAATTTATTAGGTTAACATATAGATTTTAAATAAAATTAATAGTAATTATTTCTCTATACTATTAATTTTATACAGAAAATCATAAATATAAATTAATGTAAAATAATTATGCGTTTAAGCAACTATATAACAACAGACTAAAATAAATAATATGTGCTATATAGTAGCTGTTAAAACTTTATTTTCTCCATTATTTTTAACGCCTCGTGAATATTTAATCTAAATATAAGCGTTGCGGTTTTATAAGGGTGTCGAAATGATTTTGGGGTAATTGCCTCAGGGAAACTGGTGGGTGTTGCATAAAAATAAGGTAGCAGTAAAAACACAAGAAGGAGAATGGAAAGTAAGAAATCGTCATTGAATTTATTTTTAATATATCCAAGCTCAAGAAAAGCAATATTTCTATACCCCTCTTATATTCTCATATATTTTTTTAATAATGTCTAGGCCCGCTCATCAAAAAATGTATATAGAGAGAAGCAATTTCCTGTTTATTCCCTTAAACATGGCAGATTTATTATATAAAAAGTAGATGCACGGATAGGATTTATATTTTTTTATTAATAATTTATCTGGAGTTATGTCGCTATTCACTACACTTATTTTTTATAAAATCAATACAATATACGTTATTAAGTGACAATATATTATTTGTTTTTTATCGAGTGTACTAAACCGATGAAAATCAACGTGTGAACCAGTATTAGTAGTTGAAATGATGGGAGACAATCGTTATAATTGATTTCTATTGTCTGCTACATCCCTACACAGTAATCCGTTTGAAGCATAAAGTAATTAATTAATTTTAAAGAGTAGCTCCAGATTTCTATTGTCAACAGTATTAAATTTAACAAAAGCTTGAAACCGGCTTTTATCTGCCGAAATAATTGAAAACAATGTTTAATAATCAGAATATAGATTTTTCGGCTCTTATACAATAAATTGAAATATATAACAAAAATAAAATAACAATAGTGAAAGGTGACATAAACCTAAATTATTTATGAATGTTTTGATCTAATTATTATGAAACAAAAAAAAACCTGTTGAAATTAACTAGTTCATTCATCAATTATTTTAGTTCGAAACATACATTTAATTATGCAGAAAACTAAAAATATTTTTGTATATCTCCTTCAGAAAATATCCAGTTGATTTGGTAACGAATATGCATAGATATATTTACTCGACTAATCCATTACAATTCCATTGTGGTTCAAAGAAATGCTAGTGTTTTCTATTGTTATTTTTTTATTGTTTTAGAAAGTTGCTTGCTTCTTAAACAAAACAAAATTTGTGCCACTCTTTTAAGTATCTGATATTCTCTTACAACTACTAGAATTGTGACAACCGCTTCAATTATAATATTTTTAGCATTGGTACGTTATTCTATTTAGTAACGGATTACTCAAAACTAGTGCTTGTTTTTTCCCATATTTAATTAACGTTTGCTTTCTTACGGTTAGCCAAGTAAATGATTTAGCAATATTGAAAATTATCGTAACGTTCCGTTTATAATAGTTGCATAATCTAAGACTTCTAACTTCGAAGTGGATGTAAATCCTACCTATGAAATATTTTTTTTTACATCGACTGTAACACTTTCACTTGAGACGACGAGTTCTAGTTAATGTACATTTCCTAAAGCTGAGTTTGAACAAAGGTCAAAACATTTTTTCTTGAGCTTTATCGTTAAGATTTTCCCATCATTATATTATTGTTGAAGTCTATTTGTATTTTTTTATCATGAGTCTTCCAAATGCAACAGGCATAATGATAATTATTCGTTCTGTCTCATCAATCAATTTATCTTCTTTTCTACTGTTATTGGTTGGTGTTGAAATTATGTGTGCTCAGATAAGTGGTAAAACAGTAGCCTCCCTGAACTCTGAAGCTCCGGCGGAACTACGAACTTGGCCCGGAACCACTGCTGCCTCTTTATTACATAATTATACATAATTATTTCTATACATTACTATACATTACTAAATTATTATAAAATTACGTTAATTTACCTTAAAACGTTTAGCCTAATCCCTCCTGGGCGTAAGGTCCTCCTTCTCTCTTGTGAAAACTGCTTTGCGAAACTTGCCACGGCCTCCCAGTAGTCCTCACTGTTGGTCATTCGCCCGACCAGCGTGGCCTCCAGGACTTCCCCCAGGGTTACCGCAAGGGTTTCCCACTCCCCGTTCCATCTCGGGCATACAACCAGCGTGTACCTCGCATAATCCAGCTGACCGGGCACCACCTGCCCTCCGCACCCTCCAGCTTGCCGATCTGTCACAGTAGTTCAGCTCTCTATCCCTGCTGACCCACGGCTCCACACATTCGCCTCCACTTTGACCTCCGACTTGAGTGTCCCCTCTTTCCGCGCACAGAATATTCTCGCCCTTACGGTCAGTTGGAGGTCCACTGGAGGGAAGGAAGCCAACAACTCTGCTGCATCCGTTGATATGATGCGGTACCCCTGATGACTCGGAGGGCACCCATACGTAGCGCCCTACGAAGCTTCTCCGCGTTTCTCTTAGACTCTACTGCTTTGTACCACAATGACGCGGCGTATAATAGTTTCGCGCCCCCCACCGCCACCAGCAGTCTCTTCGACCCCTCGCAATGTCCTCTCCCACATATTAGTAATCACCCACTGCAATGCTGCTGCCTGTTTGGTGTACTGGAGGTTATCCTTTATCGTAACCCCCAGGTACCTCATACTACTGGCCATTTAAACATCGTGATCCAGCAGGCCTGTTGTCTCGTTAGGCCTTCATCTGGCTCTTCACCTGCAGGGCTGCCACCTTTATTTAGAGGCCACCTCGATGCCTCTGCTACCCATCCACGTCGCGATCGCCTCCTCTACTTCACCGGCCACGGTCCTCACATTGCCGATCTCCTTTTTGCACACTATCACCAGCAAGTCATCAGCGAACCGATTAGCTGGACCCTTTTTGGAAGCAGCAGGTTGAATATACCATCGAACGCTACATTCCAGAGGACGGGTCCCAGTATCGACTTCTGAGGTACACCCCAGTGAGCTTCTCTTATTCCTTCCTTGTCTTTATATATCAGAGTCCTCCTTTCTATGTAACTCACCAACATATTTTAAAGTTATTATAATTGATTACACTTTACTTCTCAGAAGAATCAAATTATATAAAATTGTATACTTAATATATTATGTTAGACTTAATCTATGATTAATGATGATATGATAAAAAAAAATTAAGTAATTGTGATTAATGTAACAGTTATGATGTATTTATTAACATTGCATTTATACAATAAGTATGCTTTATTTTAGGTTTTTTCGTACATTAACTTAAGGGCTAATAATATAATAACTAATAATATACCAACCAACTAATTGTTAATTTCAACACATATGTACTACATGTTTAATGCAATATCATAAATTATTAAATTGATTGTTGGGTTTTAACTTAGCTTTTTATATTTAGTTGGCCGAAAATCGGCTCTAGGAATTTCTCTAATCCATGCATCTCGTTATTTTTGTTTTTAGGAAACGAAAACACACTAACGTTTTCGTTGTCTCCCGCTTAGCAGGCCCCAAGAATGGACCTCCTCTGTGATGTCACAGGCAGACCGAGCATTCCAGGTGTAGTATAACGGTGTTGCTAGAGTCTCCTCTGGTCGTTACAGTGTGGAAAAGAAAAACCCTATTTCAGTCCGCGCACCCATATTCGTTTGTTCTATGCCGACCCTGTTAACTATGATGCTATGCTGTCTCCCCCATATGCCGTCTTCCACTTCCTCCTGTAACTGCCTCTATTTAGCCCTTTTGCTTTTGGCTATTTGTTTCCGGTGGTCCATTTTCGCGTCTGCGAGGACAGTTTTCAAGTCCGCCATATGCCCCTTCTGGTGGCATTGTCGGGATTGAGTTTCCTGATATACTACCTCAGAAATTTCCTTCCGACAATCGACGTCCTCTTGTCCACGAGCATTCTGAAGTGGACATATCTGTGTTCGCTCAGCGACTTTTTCTGCCCCACCCTCCACTCTCTTATGACCTCCAGAGCAACCGCCTAGACCAGAATCACGTAGGTTATTGACCTCGCCTTTGAGCATACCAGCGTGGGTTCTTCACCCTGATTGGCCACCTCCTGGCCGACCCTTTCTTCGTCCCATAAATGTGTTTTGTCGTTAAAGTCAGCCCCGTTCACCAGCTCCCCCTTTCTGCCTCTCACCCAGCTTCGTTGAACTTCTCTTCTATCCTGTCGGGGGATGTGTAACAGAAAAGATATGTTATCTCGTCCACCTTCACCCACACAACCATCCTCCTCGGACTTTAGCACCCGCTGGCCATCTCTTACGCCCTGCCCTTCAGTTTTATGGCCACGTCGCCTTCCTTTGTTTCCTTGTACCATCCGCCGTCCTTTGCTCACTAGGGCAATTTCTGTCCCCTCCTCCATCAGCTTAACGTCTAGCAGGTCATGGGCTGCCTATACAGGTTAATCTGGTGCCCAGATGCCATCGCCAATCCCCCTCCCTGGTGTACATTCCGTCGTGCTATAGCTCCTCTGGTCTCGCATTCTCGCCTGCCTTCTGATATGGAGAATATCTGAGTTTATTTATTTATTTATTTACGTATATTGACGTCATACAAACATTTTACAAGTAAATAATACAATAACATATTAAAATTAAAATTAAAACAACTAAATTTAATTTAACATATAGCACGACGCGCGTTTAGTTTGAACTGTGCTAAAGACAGACAATTAAAGTCGAGAATATCACAGTATTTATTGACTGTATTCGACATCCTCACAAGTGGACTGAATAACATATATGATGTGCGACTATATGGAATATACATATAATAGTGGACAATATCTAGTGTTATAACTAGGCACATTAAAAGAAAAACATTCGAGGCAATCTCCAGAAGTAATTAGATTGTTAATAACATTAAAAGTAAAATAATAAATAGATTATAAAATTGTCGCCGTTTTGCAAGGCTAATTAAGTTGACAAAATCCCCTACATGATCTAAATTTAAAATTATACCTTGCGTATACAATTTATGTCTTAGATATTTAAAAAATTTAATTTGTACCATTTTTAGCCTGTCGACAAAACGTCTAAAATGTGGTGACCAAATAATACTGCAATATTCTAAAACTGAGCGCACTAATGTGACAAATAAAATAGTTAAGCTACGTACATTTGTAAAATACTTTGTTATGCGTTTAAGAAAGCCAAGCATTTTATTGGCTTTAGTTATTACGGTTTCTATATGATAAGAGAACGAAAGCTTTTTATCCAAATATACGCCTAGATCTTTAATCGTGTCTATATGATCTAGGTTATTATTATCTAAATTGTAAATGACAGGGGAACTATTTACTTTCCGAGAGAACATTACGTGGCATTTGTCTATATTTAATGTCATATCATATCAGATAGTAATAGAGGCGATCTTATTCCAACAGATATATCGTTTATAAAAATATTAAACAAAAGGGGACCTAAGTGAGACCCTTGAGGGACACCAGATGTTGCGTAAATTGGATCTGATAAAAAACCATTAATGCGAACTTGCTGAGTGCGATTCTTTGAATAGGATCCGAGCCATTAAACACGTTGAACGCCGCGTCACCCATAAACGTCTGACGACTACGTTTCCGCTGGGGCCCCGTCACCCATAAACGGCTGACACTTTTGTTCGTGTAATTAAAACAATATTTTGGTACTAGTTTATAGTACTATTATATATATATATATTACAATTTGATGAATATTTGAGATAAAGTAATAATTTATTTAATAAAATTTTACAAGCAAACGAGAAAAACACTTTAACATGTTGAACGCCACTACAAAAGGATGGATGACGGTTATGTTTCCGCTTGCGACTCACAAGCGGGGGACACTTTTCTTCGTGAAATTAAAACATTGTTTTGCTGGTAGCTTATAGTAATATTATTTGTAATAACACTTATCGCATTTCCTACTTCGCCCTTTATGAGGCGCATTGTATACTTCTTCTAACCAATTTCAACTAAAAGAAAAAACTTACAAGGTTTCTATGAACAAAATCATCTTTTAGTCAACAAACTCAATTTACCCAATAATTTTTAGTTCCCAAAACTTCTCTTCTCTTCTCATACGCATATCTGCGTACAAACAACAATAAACTATACAACAAATACTAGAAATATTTTTTTAAATAATTTCGGTAACAAAATTTTAGCAAAAACTTAACACGTTGAACGCCCAGCGTGACTCGGTGGTGTTTAAGCAAAGCGTTCATCAAACACGATATTGCAGATTTGGGCCCCGGGAGAAACTTCACCGATTCACGCTGGGCGTTCAACGTGTTAAGGATGGAACCACAAATGCCATACTTTTCAAGTTTAACTAACAAAAGTTCAATGTTTACCTTATCAAATGCCTTACTAAAGTCCATATATACTGAATGAACTACAGCCCCCTCTTCAAAAGATAGCAATATAAAGTTAGTATATAAAAAAAGATTCGTGTCAGCTGATCTACCACTCATTAAAAATAAATGTTTTTAAAACAATTAGATATGTCTTTAACAATTATAGATTCGAATACTTTTGGTATCACTGAAAGAATGCAGACCGCCCTGTAATGTTTAATGTTGTTTTTGTCTCCTGCTTTAAAAATAGGTTGAACTAATGAAGACTTCCATAGTGAAGGAAATACCCCTTGAGATAATGACATAGAAAATAAAATATACAATGGCAAAAATAACGAGGAATTACACATATTAAGTAAGAGCGGAGGTATGCCATCAGGATCAGCACTACCCTTAATATCAACATTTTGCAACGCCGTCTGGATTTCTGATGGAGAAACACTTATTTCAGATATATTTAAGTTTGATTCAATATTATTTTGACATGAAGTTGGACTGTCTTTATTATATACTGATGAGAAATATATTGCAAATTCATTAGCAATACTTTTGTCGTCGTTCACATTCTTTTCATTATGAAACATAGACAAAGGTAGTTTACCTGCTGCCGATTTAGATTTGACAAATTTCCAGAAATAACTTGGATTTCCAAGTATAGATTCCTCTGCTTCTGTAATGTAGTTATGATAACAGAGTTTAGTAAGAGCTCGACATGCTTTCCTAAGATCTGAAAATTCTTTGTAATTAGTTTGTAGATTTGATACTTCAAATCTTTTATGAGCTTCACGTTTTTGACGTACAAGATGTCGACGCTCAGAACTAAACCAATGAGGAAATTTAGGTTCATATATAACTTTTGATGGAACAAATTGTTCAAAACAATCAAACAGAATATTGTAAAATAAATGTGTAGCAGTATCAACATCCGTTATATCTAAAAATACCTGATTCCAATTAATAGATAAAAAGTATTTATTAATAAGAGAATAAGGAGCATGTTCAAAATTATATACAACAGTAAAATCTGATGTTACATAGTCGGTGGTAATAGTTGAATAAACAATATTAAGAGAGGGATGATATGTATCGCAAGTAATTAAGGGATCACATTTTGAAATGGTTTCAACCGAGTTCGTTGAGAAACACAAATCCAATATACCGCCCTTATCGTTTATAATATTGTTATATTGAGAAAGACTATACAGCGCATAACCATCACACACAACACGTTCACTTGCACTTTTAGCACTCGAGCTACTTCTAGCGTTAACTGGAAACAGTCCCTCGAAGTCATCAACTTCCTTCCATTGAAGATCAGGCATATTGAAATCACCCATCACTATGATATTTGACTCACTATTGCCATCACAGATTTCTGATAGAGAATGCAAATGTGATTGATAAACCTCAACTCCTGAGCTTGGTGGTATGTATACACATCCCAAAACATATTGGTCATTATTGACAAATACTTTTACCCAAACTTCCTCCGCGTTGCAATTTGTAATCACGGGAAATGATTTAAATGTGTTCATTACAGCGATGAGGATACCACCACCACGAAGTTTAGAACTATTTATCGAAGAACGATCTGTACGATATACACTATATCTACTATCAAAAATCTCAGAGTTAGAAATCCCCGGCTCCAACCAAGTCTCTGTAAGTAGTATGATAGGATAATCTTCAGAGGCTACCGAACAATAAAAATCACTTAATTTAGTTCTAAGCCCTCTCACGTTTTGATAGTAGATAATAAAATTGTTCAGACATTTGGTTTTTGGTATCGCCTTGGAGAAATTTCCTGTCATGGGTGGTTTATTAACCCGCCTTGGAAAAAATTCTTTGACAGCAAGACCAGCAGGCCATAAAGTAGAGTCTAACAATGTCCTAACAAGTGATTCTTTAACACCTAATTTTTAGGAACAGATGTCTTCATTTCTCATAAGTTCGAAGCATTTCACGTCTTTTATATCCAGAACATTATGAACATAGTCCAGGAGCGAGTCTACATTTGAAACTGGACTACACCTTCCGATATAATTCTATTGGCGCCTCTCCGCAGATATAAATGTGCTTGTATCCATGCCGGCACTAGCAATATGTCTAATACCAATAATTATTTTATTTAAGTTTGAGTTTGGGTAATATTGTGTTCAACTACGGTGTTGTCTGACGAAGATTTAGACCTAGTTCTGTTACTGATTACAGAGTTAGATTTATCAGTACCTTTTTTTTAATTTTTTTGATATCTATTTTATTAGCTGATATAGTTGGCTGCTTACTTTTTGAGGGCTCGACTGGATTACATTCCATTGAAAACGGACTGAGCTTCGATAAATCAAACGTTGAATTTGAATTATCTCTGTTGGCATTTAGAACGTTTAGGATGGAATTAAGCAGCAGTGAGTGTTCTTCTACTTTAATAAGAACATCTTGTATTTGATTATTTGTACTATTTTCAGCATC
Source organism: Ontholestes murinus (assembly GCA_963969525.1). Taxonomy (NCBI): domain Eukaryota; kingdom Metazoa; phylum Arthropoda; class Insecta; order Coleoptera; family Staphylinidae; genus Ontholestes; species Ontholestes murinus. Next base: position 30,629,892 of record OZ018389.1, read on the forward strand.
TGTGCATATTTTACATGTCCAAGATAAACTTTTGTTTTTAATTAGAGCTTTGCAAACCGTTTGGTTGAGATTTATGCATTTAGTACCATGAAAAAATGTTTACATGTGCGGCAGTGAACAGTCTCAGTATCATTAGGGGTGACTGACAAATCGCAGACCTTACATTTAGACATTGAAATAACACAAACATATGTATAAAATAGTTAAGGTTAAATAGTTGTTAAAAACAAAGAAAAATAATTAAACAGAAGACACGACTTACCACAAGGGGCCTATCATGTGGACTTTAAAATTGACAAACAAAAATGGGCCACGGGTGGGAAAACACAGTGTTATACAGAGAACGGGATAAATGCTATTAAGTATTTTAACTAATTATAATTACAATTACATTTGCACTCTTCCCCTTTCGTCCCTTTTTTTAGTTCCAGGACAAGATTCCCGGTAAGGCTCTTCTTGGCTTCAGTTAAGGCCCACTCAAATTCCGTACCCAAGCCCCTCTTGAGCTTCCTCAGTATTGCACTATATGTGCTCCCTTTGGTTTCCACCATGATTTGACCGATTTGTATGTTGTCTTTTACCTGCTGGATGTTTTTTCGCCATTCTCCGTGGTATGGGTATTAGTTGACAGCAATTTTTGAAGAGATTTCTAGGATGTTCCAAATTTTTTTATGTTTTGTTAAATAAATACTAGTATTTTCATACTTTTCTTTCAGATTTCTAGAAGTTTTCCACCACTACTATCTATTTTTCTTTAATAATTTATTTTCACGACTTTATTTTCCGAGAGAACAATTTTTTTGGAGGGTTCTAGAATTTTCCAACATTTTTTCTTCTATTTCTTACTATTTTTATTGTATTTTATGTGTGCAGTTATTGCCATCATTTATTCTAACCGTCTATTTATATACAATCTCTAATACATTAAGTATTTAGAAATATAGAGCATTACTATTTATGACATTCTATTTATGTTGAAATAATATTCAAGTAAACAAGGTATGCAACATATTTCGTTTCGCTACAATATAATAATAAATAATGCTAAATAGTATAAATTAAATATTTTCATTTATGCAGTATTAGGACTGATGCCCTCTTAATAGGACCCTTGCTAATTAATTGAGATATATGTATTTCGAATAAGCTCAAAGAAACAACTGAATTACAAACTAAGTAGTAGAAAATAAAGTTATTGAATATGTAAATGAATGAATGAGCATATTGGAACTAGTTCTAAATTTTAAAATTCTAAATAAATATGAGGTTATAGGAATTAGGATATTAGGAAACTATTCGAATACCCTTAAATATTTTGTAAAAGTGTCAAGGTGACTTATAATAACTGTTGTCCCGATTTAATAAGAATATAATATAATATAAAATATGATGTGCTGACTAATATAATTACTCTTTAGATACATTATAAATCAATGTTTTAATCACAATTCTTTTGATTTTTTTTAAACAATAATTTCGTCTTTACTTTATTGATACACAAACAAGAGTTTGGGGTTTCACTAGCCAGATTAATTTTTTTTTTTGAAGGAAATGAACTTATATAATGGCAAATTGTTTTAGAAAAATATATCCTTATCTACATTAGATTTCTCTCTCATAGCCGAGCCATTGAGAGCTGACTGTGATTCGTTCATTTCATTTCGTAGGATGACTGGGACAGAATGAAGTGAATTCCTCCAATATAGTGCGATAAGTCACAGTCAGCGCTCGGTGGCTGGACTACAACACCTGTTACAAATTAGGTACATCACATCAAATTATATATCCAAACCAAACATCTAACTATCAACACTCAATCAGGGTTGATAACAAGGACAACGTTATTGTGAGGACGCCATCGGTACTAATTACACTAAATATAGCCACGAATAAAATTTCAACGTCGCATATCTATTTCTTTAAACTAGTTGCAGTATTATTTAAGTCGTTTGTATCTCCGAAAAATAATTATTTCACGTTTAATGATTTACTATTATAATCATCATTATTATTATTTTTAGGTGTTAACATAATCTATTTTGTGTTTCTGTTCTGCGTTGCAACGGGATTGTGAACAATAAATCTCTAAATGCATTACTATCATTACAATAAATCATAGGTTATTTCTGACTATATTAACATTTCTAATTGGCTTAAACTTGGTATTACTTTAATAATCCCAAAAGGCTATATGGCCATTAGCATTAATCATGTGTTAGTTTTAGCTAAAAGATTTACTATAGGTTCCAGATAAATTATGTGCTGTGAATATATAAATAAAACAGAACAAAATCAACCTTGCTAACGAAATATGTTAATTAATTTATTATATTATTCAATGATAAGCTCTAAAATTGCTTATACATATTTAGTATGTATAGAATTAATAGTTAATTCTAAGTAATAAGGTTATTCAATCATTCCTTATCAAAACATAAGTATCCCAATGTTTTTCTTTCGTTATAATTTAAGGTATTTAGAGAGTTCTGTAAATAAGACACGATGAGTAGATCCTTAAGTAAAGTAGATAATCGTGTTAATTAAAAAATGTTTATTTGATTTTTTGTAATTAATTTAATATGTTTTGCTGACCGACTAATTTAGTTTATAATTATTCTAGTAATCATATAAATATAGTGTCATAAAATTTGTAAGGTTACTAGAATAATTATAAACTAAATTGATCTGCAAAACATGTAAAACATGTCGTATAAAATCTTTTAATAGGTTTTTATTACCAATTTTACTTTTAAATTGATTTTAATAGAGTTATGGAAATTTATATGTTGGCTTTTTCTTAATATTTTATTACATTATTTATTATTATTATTAAGTAATTCATTAATAAAACTGAATAATATGTACTATTTTCTTGTTTGTACTTAGCAAATTTGAACGTGGATAAAATATATATTCGAGTAATATAGGATATATTTATACATTTATTTTTATCGTTTATTTTCCTTATAATAAACCAGTCACTATTGGGTAATTTTAAATCCCGTATGAATTTTATGAGGAACATAATTTGAATTTATTTATAGTAAAAAAAAATCTACGTCGGTAATATACGTAAATTGTATTCGTTGACGACTAAGGGGACATCGCTTACTTAAAAATTGAATAAACAAGGTTAATGTCTAGAATTTGTTTATCAGGGAATCTAACATCGACTCAATGATAGCAATCAACTAAATAATTACAGCAAAGTTCTTATATATGGCCAATTTTAAATTTAGAAAGTGGATCGATAGACACGCCTAATACTGAACAGGAGCCTGTTATCTGCCAATACTTTTGAGAAATATAAATATTTAAGATTTCCGGGAATGTTTCACATACTATTCTATATATTTTTAACTGTAAACTTTTATGAATGAATACGTACCGAGAATGTCGAAATGTGGCGGAATGTCTATTCTGAAATAGCTGTTTGCTTTTATCTTATTTTATTGGAGTCATTTCTATGCACATCGTATTATTGCGATATTTTTATATACTGGAACAGAAAACGTTCTATTGTTCGCTATCGGCCTGAGGATTTATATGACCATTATTAGAAATACACAATTGATGACGAAAGAGTTGTGGAGTAATGATGTGAGGTATTATTTGCTTTTTTATACTGTTAAATGTTTTCTTTTTATATTAACAATGTTTGGCATATTTACAGGGGCTTGATTGCTTATGTAATTTGAAAATTTTTGAAATCACAAGGGAACGAATTTATTAAAATAAATGAATTATAAGTGAGATATATTGTACGCATCGCAATTCACTTTATGTAGGTTAAACAAAGTGATATATAAAACATGAGTAAAATTACGACATATATTACATACTGAATTAAAAGTTTAGTATTTGTATTATTCAAATAATCCAAATAAATACAATTATTTTACATTAAATAATCAGCTAAATATATGGTAGCTAGCAAATACAAATCCTATTTTATTCATTTTAAATATTTTTACGTATGTTTATTTACTTTTTGAAATAACGCCATTATTGACAAATTAAAAGATTGAGAATAAATGAAATTTTTTGATAAATGAGGGATAATCTTCTCTAGTAATTAATCGATTAATGTATTTATAAATGTAAAACATTTACTAAATTTCGGGTTGAATAATGTGAAGTATATTATATTATGGAGAAATAAAACAAAATTCACTTATTTAACTTATTCTTTTACCAGATATACATATTGAGTACATGGTATTAATTAATTTAAAACCATTGAAATACAAAATATATCTATATTTTGACAATCGATTGCAGTTTATTCCTAGCAAACTATCAACTAAAATAAACTTTACTATGAAATATTTGAAGCCGCAAAACGTAGATTTAGTAACCTATAGCGAATTTTCCAAGGTCTAAGAGATAATTTTCAAATTACGATTATGCTATCCCAGTATATAAAAATAAGCAAGTAATTATGTTATCGCAGAAATATATTTCCAAAATACTATAACGTCAATATATAATCTAAATAAGACGCGGAGACAAAATTTTTAATATTCTAGTCAAAATTTTAATTGAAATTTTTTTTTTTAAATCAGCAGTTTCTTTTTCAATCCATTTAATTAAAATTTCATCAACAAAATCCGTTTCAACAACTAATAGACTTAGAACTTTTAACAATTATGAATTTAATAAAAGACAACAAAACGAAAATAGATATGATCAAAATAATTTAAATGTTAAACCAAACCCTAATTATAGTTTAATGGAAATGACAATAAATTTGTATGGGTGAAATTTTAATCCACCGCCGCAATAATGCCGTGGACATATAATAATCACCTAAGGCTATTTAATCTAGATTAGACGAAACCAGTGAAAATTGCCTGCGGCCACGAAACGATGATAACATTAATAACATACATATTTTTTAGATGAGATTATATTCTTAACACAATAAACTTTCGGAGTTATTTATTGTAGATCCGGAAACCAACGCAAAATCTGGTAGCATATAATTTTTTAGTATAAGATTAGCTAAAATTTATAAATTCATTTGAAGTTATCATGGTAATCATCTAGTATAAAAACGTCACCTAAAAAAAATTCTGCGTGAAAATTAAAATGTTAAGTTCGCTTAAGTTTGGCAATTATTTATTTAAATTAATTACGGAGTTTTGTCAAGTAACAGCCTCATCAATAGAATATTGATAATTATTCGATATGTTATAAAAAAATTACTCTCAAAAATAGCGAAAGAAAGTAACAATGATCATAACAATATAAATAATTATAACGACAATTTTAATTTTAATTTATAAAATAGATACTTATTATGATAACTCTTCAAAGAATATGGTTGAATCTCAAGAAAATCTAGTGAGTGTCAATATAATAAACTCAGTGTCATTTTCAAAATAAATGATTTGGCTCTCTTATACAAGGTGGCGCAAAAGTAATATCATAGTTTGAATTGGCCGCCATTTTTGCAGATGGTGCCAAATATCAGTGTGCTTTGATATTTATGATATAGATATATAGTGAATTAGTTGCCAACAATCCATGGAGCGATACACATGATAACTTCGTATCAAAAATCATAATGAGCGATGAAGTCCATTTCCTCTTAAGTGGTTATGTTAACAGACAAAATTCGCGTTTCTGGGGCACATAGAATCCACATATAATGCAAGAAGATCCATTGCATTCCCTCAAAGTGAATGTTTGGTGCGGCATTTGCAGTGAAAAAGTGATTGGTTCTTACTTTTTTGAAGACGCCGATGGCGCCACCGTAACCGCAAATGGTGAGCGTTACAGGCAGATGCTAAACGATTTTTTTGCCGCAAGTTGCTGCATTGGGTCATTGTTTGTTTCAACAGGACGGAGCAACCGCTCACACAGCTCGGATAACTATGGAGATTTTGCGACACCAATTTCCAGGTCGAGTGATATCCCGTTTTGGAGATTTTAACTGGCCGTCCAGATCACCAGAACCTTTGAAGACTTGAAAGCTAACATTGAAGAAGAAATCGCCAATTTGGAGCCAGATGCTTTGCAAGCAACAATTCGAAATGCAGTAAAACGAGCGGAATTATGCATCAACTCGGCCATTTGAGCGATATAATAATTTTCAAGTAATGTAACCAATAATACACTTTCAAATAAACTTTTGATGAAAACAGAGCTCTTTTTATTCATTTATAGCAAAATGGCAGTCAATTCAAACTATGACATTACTTTTGCGTCACCTTGTATATCAGTATCGGTATTTATTTATAGAAACTTAGTAATAGTTTTCAATAACCTATTTGAAAATCATGCGATCGAAGCCAGTCAAAAACTTTGTATAAAATTGTAAAAATAAATTGTGTAACAAGTAAAACGATATGATTTTAATTATTTATTTATATTATCATAAATTTATATAAGACTAAATAATATTTGAGTAAAATATTCGCAGTTTTTATTTTTTATTTAGATGGTTCCGAAAATATTAGACTCATCAAGTTAGAAGAAATGGCGGATATGTTTGTGTATTATAAATTAAGTTCTACAAGTTTATAACTTATAAGTAGATAACTTGATGAAAAAATCATTTATTTCGTGTTCAACAAATTAGAAATTTTGCACTCAGATATAATCGAGTTTAAAAATACGACTCATTAAGAAATAATCACGAGAAATTGCTTTTTTCACCTTTCGAACTGAAATTAGCGAACAATTATTACGAGTCAGCGATGATCGATTACTGCGAAGTTAATAATCATTTCTATTCCTTCATATAAATTACAAATATTCATTTGAACTTTACAAATTATATTCAGTTTCAACAAAGTTTCAATAATGCCGACTTGTTGACATATGATTTAATGTTAATAAGTGATTTTAACAACAAGTAGTAATTTACAAAGAATTACAAAGCTGACGGTGAAATAATTTTTCCTTATAGAAAGGGACTCAAAAATTATATGAATTTTTCGTAGAAAACATTTGATTTATATTTATATAATCTGGTAGCCATTTACCACAGAGGTGTTGATAACATACTATATAGAATAATTTTCTAGATATACCTTAGTTACCTTTTAAAGTACTCTCGATTAGTATTAATGAATTGTTCAAACTTAGTAACGAAATCACATTTTAAACGCATCCTTTTGATACATGCTAGTTACCACCTTCGTGAAATTCAGATTTGTACCTTCGTCTTTGAAAGTATTTAAATGCGTTTTTCTTTTCATTACATACTTGAATAATCATTTAGAGAAAATACCAAAAACCAATAAATTATTTACTGTAATTGAGAAAATCACGAGAAAAATCTTATTGATTTATAAATTTTAAATTCTATAAAATTCTGAATAACACTGTATAAAAGTACAGTGTAGCAAATATCATATAATCATAATATAAATAATTTTTCTACTCATAATAAGAAAAAAACATATTTATAAATTTTTTTTAATAGAACTTGAATTTATTGTTACACATATTTAAAGAGGGAGATAAAATAAAATCTTTAAATATTTTAGGTACTTTTAGGAAACATAATTAATAATATTTTTTGAATATTTTTCTCACTTATCTCTTGACTATTATTATAACTAATATTCACGAGGTAGGCCTGGAAGCAGCCGTGCCCCGCGAGGATCTACGCCAAGCCGTAGTCCATATGGCCGTGACCCCTTCCTACCCATAGTCTAACATCGAAAATGAGCATGTGAGTCACTTCTCGTTTAGTGTCTTCGCTCCAATAACGCTGCCACTAATCCAGCTGGCGAGCCCATCTTCCCCTCTTCCGTGGTCGCCTTCTTGTCCGCCCCACCCCGTTGATACCTTGGACTTCCGGAACACCCGCAGCATTCCCGGCCTAACAGCCTTCCTCATCCTTTCTGTGCTGCATTTAGAGGCCACACACCCTACCCACGCTGGTGAATCATGTAGCATTTTGTACCTGGCCACACCCAGCAAGAGACATCTCCTGATCTCCGCTATTAAGGATCAGCCTATCAGCCTGGAGACCCCTCACCGCCCGAGCTGCTCCCGCCGCTGTCTCGAGCACCCGGCTGCGGTGGTATAATAACACCGGTGTACTTCATATTGAGCTATATGAGTACCTCTTGTCTCAGAACCTCAACTATCTCGACCTTTCTTCTGCCAGCCTTTCTGGTGCCCAGCCAAGCTGTCCTAGTCTTGCCTGTCGCAATCTGTTGCCCCACTTCTGCCGTCCAGTCGGCGATCTTGGCTACCGCCCTCGACGCAGTCCTCTTCGTTTCTCAGATGTCTCTGCATCGTCTGCAATACTCCATCGTACGTAGCGTTCCAGAGTAGCGGCCCTAGGACTGACCCCTGGGGCACCCTCCTGTCAGTGGGAAGTTTACCTCCCCCTCCATCAAAAATTACCTGTCGCTCCTCACCATCCTCATTAGGTGGTCCGGGACGCCTTTGCTGGCCAGCGTACTCACGATTGTCGGCCATGGGATGCTGTTGAACGCATTCTTCACGTCTAGGGAGATGGCCAGACAATGCCTCCTTAGAGGTCCGCTATTCGCCTCGTCCGTCAGCGTCTTCGCCCTCTTGAGAGCGTCAACTGTAGACCGTCCCTTGCGGAAGCTGTTTTGGCAATCGGACAGCCCTCCAGTGGTCCCCTTCCCTCTAGCAGCCTCTCCAATAGCTTCGCCTCCCCATCCAGCAAGCTGATTGGCGGAAGCGACCCCGAACCCCCAGCCGGCTTCCCGGGTTTCGATAATAGGACCAGATTGGCCCTCTTGTAGGTCGCCGGGAAGATCTTCTCCTTCAGGTACTTACTGAGGCATTTGTTGAATGCCCCGGATCTTCTCCCATCACTAGCTTCATCGCCTATGTGGTAAACAGGACCACTTCCCCGGGGCTCCGCTGTCCGAGACTGTTCAAGCCTTCTTCGACTAGGGGATAGCCCTGTGACCCTAGGCCCTGGGCTGGGTTGCTCCTGCCGTTTGACCACCATCCTGTACGGCCTGCCCCACACATCAGCCTCCACTTCATACTAGAGCCTTTTTCAACAATCCTCCTTGCCGGCCGCGGCACAGGCCACCTCCAGAATGGGCATCACCCCACCTTTGCGTCTGCACCTGGCTAGGTCACTCCTGGCCGAGTTAGCGGCGCTCCACGCCTCAGCTACCCTCGTCGACCACCAGTACGCGGCTCTGTCACACGTCCTCCTTCTCTTCTTCGGGATGGCCTACCTGTCTGCTTGACCCTGCCCAGCCCTGTTGCTAGCCTGGGTGCTTACATCAAACATAATGAGCCTGTGGTCACTATGACTCTCGGTGCCAGCCTCGACCCTATGAGGGTCCTCCCTCTCGTACTCCTTACAAGAACTTCCAGCGCCGTCAGCCAATTCTCGAATTCTTCGAGTGTTTCGTTGGGCGATATGTAGCAGGACGCCACAGTAATGTCTTCCAGCTTTAGCCACACTATGCTTTTGCAGGGGCTACCTTCTGCCGTCAACCGGGACTTCGCCACCCCTATCAGCAGTATCCCCTCGTCCCCTTCCGAGAAATCCTTGTGGCACCGAGGTGGCGGTGCCATCCTCGAATCATTCGGAGCGCTCAGGATTAGCTGCTTCCTGGTCTCCCTGACCACAACCTTGAGGGTGTCATGGGCTGCGCGGCATCTATGTACATTCAGCTGAATAACTTCGAGCAAGCCGGATTTGTAATATCCTGAGGTTGCCCTGTTAATTAGTCATGCCATCCCTACGGCCGCGGGAGGTCGTCGTTGGTGCCATCCGCGCCGCTCCTGTCCCCTTTCCTGGCCTTTGTGCCGGTATCGTGGATGCCACGAACCTCCTGCGAAAAGAAAGTTTAATACTTTCGTACCCTCTTTTAATTATATGGTAATCATTAGCAAACTTAGTTTTGTATGTAGTGTTATTTTATTATACAATTTATTGTGTAAAACTTGTTTCTAGGTTTATTGTTGATAGTGAGATAATTACAGGCTTGCTCTTAACACTTGTATTTTATTTAATCCTCATCTATCCATTACACAAAGAAATGTATAATCTACAAACAATATAAAGAAAAAATATATAAAATAATTTTTACTGTATGTAGAATGGCGGGGGCGGGGTGAATGATTTTTCACTCGAACCTCTTTGGTATGTACGAGGATAGATTAAAAAGTTTCCGGAATAAGCAAGAAAACGCAGTAATTAAACATTTTTATTTTTTATTTTTCAACATAGTACCCTTGCAGGGCGATACACTTTTTCAAGCGGTGCTCCAACTTTTTTAAGCCTTCAAAAAAATATGATTTCGGGAACTCTGCAAAATAAGCTTTAATGGCGTCGATGACCTCCTTATTCAACCAATTTAGCATTGGCGATTCGGGATGAATGGGCCGGCGCGTTGCCGTGATGGAAGAGCACTTTTTCGCTGCAAATGAGGCCGTTTCTCCTTCAATATGCCGTTGACTTGATCCAATAAATCGCTGTAGTATTGTCCCGTGATAGTTCTTCCCTTCTGCAAAAAGTCGATGTGTATCACACCTTGCGAATCCCAGCCCATGGGACAGTCTTTGCCTTCTTCGGAGCAGATTCGCCTGGAGAAATCCACTGTTTCAACTGCTGATTGGTTTCTGGTGTGTAGTGTTGGATCCATGTTTCGTCCACGGTCACGAATCGGCGAAAAAAATCCGTTGGATGACGCTTTAACAAGGCCAAACACTCTTTCGAAGTGGTCACACGATTTCGCTTGTTGTCCATAGTCAGCAAACGCGGCACCCATCGCGCCGACAGCTTCCTCATGCCCAAATGTTCGTGCACGATATTTTGCACACGTTCATATGTGATGCCCGTGGTCTCTACTATTTCGCGCAACTTCACAGGTCGATCGGCTAACACGAGATCATGGACTTTGTCGACCATTTCTTAATTTGTGGCCGTTTTTGGACGTCGACTGCGTGGTACGGCCACGTTTGAACTCGCTCACCCAGAAACTAATAGTCGAAAATGAAGGTGTGGATGTGCCATGAACTTTCTACAAAATATTTCGTATCTCAGTCACCTTTTTCCCATCCATCCAGAAATGTTTGATGACTGCACGAAATTCGTTTTTATCCATTTTTACAAAAGTGCCTGACTTGCTTCACAAGATATCCTAGTAAAAAAAAACGGAACAACGCACGTGTGTGAAAATTTGTCAGCTTACCTAAAATAGGTTAGCCTTGACAACCATCATAACAATTTCACGATACGCGCGCCATCTCTTGCCCATTCCCGAAACTTTTCAATCTACCCTCGTACATATTAAGGACTGCATGGATTGATACATCATTTTGTAAGTAGACTCTAACGTCTTAATAAAATTATCATTAGTTTTATTTACTGTTTACATATTAAGATTATCGCAGGCGAATTTCTTATAGAAACTGTTCCCAGATTATCTAGTGTTTATTAAACAATTTACTTAAGCGTTTTGCATTTTTTATTGGGAAAATAGATGATAATAATATTTAGTAACATACCAAAATAGATTATATTTATTATTCACATGTAAACTCCATCTCTGTTAGTATCGAATATAAAAAAATTTTGATGCACTCGATGAATATAATTTTTGTAGCTGGTATTCATACTTTCAAGTCAAGTCAATTCCAATTCCTACATGATCTAAATCGTATTACTGGCAATAAGTCGATAACATTCTCGCCATCATCTCTGAAATGATAAATATAGTTTTATTATTTCAAACATTAAATGAAAATATTATAATACAAAATTAAATAGATAAAATAATGTTTTAATAATTATTATTTAATTAATTATCGAAATACTTCAATACAAACCAACATGAAAGAAGTAAAAAAATTATTGAAGAGCTCTAAAAAACTATATTTAAGAGAGGTGTCTTGCTTAACGGATATCTGGAGGTATATTTTTTTAACTCTGCATGCCTATGAGATCCAAAATTAATCGAAATCGTAGCTGTTGTTGGTAGGAAAACGATATACTCAAAACATATTAAGAATGCTACTGAATAAGTTAACTAATTGTGGTAAGATTTTTAAATACTGTATTTTATAGCTGAATTATATAATAAATAAAAAGAAAACATAACAATATCAATTTCCATTAAAATTTTTATTCCAATAAATACGTTGTATCTTATAATTAATATACTCTATAATAATATTTAAATTTAAATATAATAAAACAAATTCATTGAGTAATAAATAAATTTGTCATTTGAGAACATTAAATCGACTACGTATTAATGAGACAAACTAAAAATAAAAAAACACAAAAATACTAAAAATAAAGATTACTAAAATATAAATGTAGAAAAAAAAAACAATAAAATATAAAAATTTAGGCTAAAATACTACAGATATTTTTTTAAGACGTTTTTATTATTGTTGTACTTGAGGGTTATACTGCGTTATGTTATAATTGTTCTGAAAGTTACATTTAAGAAAAAAAAGTTAATTATTAAGCAAATGACTCTACTGTCAAAAATAAGATAATAAGAACTTTTAAATACTTGAACAATGATTTTAATTTTAACTTATAAATAGTTATTAGCGTTGCAGATATAAAGAAATTATTTTAGAAACTTGACATAAATTTATATACTATATTTGTACACTACTAAACATCTTTATTCACAGAAAAAAAATGTAATACATGTAATGGATAAAATGAAATCAATTCTGGTATATTTGATTTTCTGCTCAACGGCTAATTTCTTAGTAGTAACATATATTTATTGACAAATTTTGTTTATATTTACATTGGAATAGTGAATAATGAATAATGAATGAGGTGTTAATGTATTGTTAAAGACGTTCTAGGATAGGGATAACTAAAGTGGTATCATAGAGGAGCTGGTTAGATGGATTGTGTAAAGGATTAAGAGGATGTCGGAGTTTGGTTAGGGTACGGAGGGATGCTCGCTCGCTAACTTCAATATTACGGGATGTTGGATTGTTGGAATTGGTATAGAGGGCACAACCATAGTCGAGTAGTGGGCGGCATATCATTTTATAAATTCTAACAGCTGTGCTAGTATTAATTCCATTGTTCTTATAAGTTAAGCTCCTAAAGCATTTTGCCCTAGAAGTTATTTTATTTTTTATTACAGCAGTATGTTTTTTGAAATTGATTTTTTGATCTATGGTTATGCCCAGGTATTTAACGGAAACTGAAGGAGGGATCATAGTTTGGGAAATAAAGACTTTATGGGGTGAATTATTGGTGCGATGATAAGGGATTAGGAGTTGTGATTTGTGGGGATTGATTTTAATGCGCCATTTTGCAAACCATTGTTGAAGGGAGTCAATAAGCTCTTGAAGGAATTGAAGGGCTTTTGGTATTGTAGGAGCATGTGTGATCAAGGCCGTATCATCTGCAAATTGCAGGAGATATTTGGATGGGTTAAAATAGGAAGGATCGGGGTTGTAGACATCCACGCAAAAAATGTTATATAACAGAGGTGAGAGAGGAGAGCCTTGTGGGAGTCCTTGTTCGGGGGTAAAGGAAGAAGAAAATGAGTTTTGACTTTTAGGGATCTATTGGAGAGGAATTGTTTGATAATGAAAATAATGTGGGAAGGGATGTTTAGGAGGTGGCACTTATATAATAAGCCTTGATGCCAGACAGAGTCAAATGCTTTCTGGACATCCAAAAATAAAGCTGCAGAAGCTCTGCCTTCCAGGTGGGATGTTTGGATATTTGAGGCAAGGATAGTAAGTGGAAGGGAAGTTGATCGGCGGGGAAGAAAACCAAATTGGTATTTGGGGATGTGATTGGAAATTAAAGAGAGGATTTTGTTTTTGAGGAGGGATTCATAGATTTTTCCAATAACAGGTAGGAGTGTGATGGGTCGATAGCTGGATAATAAGGAAGAGGGTTGGTCACGTTTAGGGATACAAATTACAACACCTATTTTCCAGACTTCTGGGAAATATTGTTTTTTGTAAAGGAAGTTGATATTATTAAGGATGCGGTCGTGTATGTGGAATGGGAGTGATTTTAGGATGAGTCTATGTATATTGTCATGTCCAGTCGCTGTGTTTTTCCCTTTCTTTAAAACGTCAAAGTATTCGTCGTGTGTAAAAATGTCCGTCGGTTCTGAACAGTCATTTTTTTCAAAATATTTATTGTACCAGTCCTTTACTTTTTGAAAATTTGTCCTGTCAAAGTTTGGGTCTTGTGTCATTAAATAAGTATTTTTGAAATTGTCGGCAAATTTTTGTGCGATTACGTCCGGGTCTGTGATGGTCTCGTTAGTTTGCGGGTCGAATATTTGCTGTATATTGTCTGTCTTTTTATATTTGCTTAGTTTCTTAATCTCTGTCCAAAAATGTTTTCCCTTTGAATCGTTGATTTTACTACATGTTTTAATCCAAACGTCCGTCTTAAATTCAATTATAAGTCTTTTAATGTCTTTGTTAAGTTTGTTAAATTTTTGTCTAAGTTCAGTTGTGTCCGTCAGTTGTATGTCTCTGTATAACTGTCTTTTAAGTTTAATAAGTCGGATGATGTATTTTGAAAGGGGATATTTATAAAATTGTCTTGGTATTTGCGGTGTATTTAGTATAATGGAAGAGGAGAGGATTTCATTGAAGTGGGAGATAGAATGAGAGTTAATAATGGGATTTGCGCTAATGTATTCAGATACTTCTAGTTTAACTTTGTCAGTGTTGCATTTTTTAAAGTTGTAGAATAAATTAGGGGTTGACTGAGGAGGATTTGAAGGGATTTTTATTTGAAAACTGATGGCTAGGTGATCGGAACACAAATCAGGGACTAGGTTAACGGAGTGGATAAGGTTACGGATATTTTGGGTACAGAGTAATACGTCGGGGGTAGTGGCTTGTGAGTCGTTCATGATGAAGGTGGGTGGAGTGTGAACACGGGTGAAGTTAGAATTGGAAAGGAATAAAGACATATGACGGGATTTGGATTTGTTTAGGTTAAAATCACCTAAAATGATGGCGTTATCAAACAAGGATGCTTTAATGAAAATTGAATCATCAATTGGGGAATGAGGATGTATATATACGAGGAACAAGTTGATTTGGAAAGAAGGAAATGTTAAAGTAAAATGAAGGCATTCATTTAGCGGATTGTTAATCCTTGGGGGATTGGCTTTGCCGATTTTGATGGAAGGATGAGCTGCTGCTATTGACCCCCCTCTAACATTATGATTAAGAATACTTGCCGGTATTTGCAAAAATGGCCAGTTATGGAAGGAGAAAGGATGTTGGGTTTTGGTTTCGACAAGCATGCAAACTTGTGTGGGATTATTTGCGAGGTAATTATATAGGATATAGGATTTGTTAGCTAGCGAGTTTATATTGGAGTAAATTAGGTTAAGGTTACTGAACATTAATAAATGAATGTGCTGTGCGAACGCCTTCGATGGGGGCAGTGGGAATAATTTCAGGAGCAGTTAGGTCGAACATGACCACAAACATTCGGTTCCCTGAGAATGATGCATGAGTATCTACTTTGTAAGAGTTCATGAAGCGGTCGTGAAGTTTTTTAAGTAGAGCCTGTCTGTCAGTGTTAGTAGGGTTGTTAATTTCTGCTGTATACGTGTCGAGTATGTGATCATGGAGTGTGAATGGTTTGTGAATTCGTGATTTTTTAATGTGTTCGTCGTCTATGTCTGATGATTTTTTATTTGTGCAATAAATCTTCACATTCGGGATTCCTTCTATGGGCTGGAGAGGGCGATTGGGGCACTTGCTAATTTCTTATTTAGTCATAATTTACATTTTACAATCATGCAAAGGATTTTACTACTTTTATATGTAATTATATCTTTTTTTTTCTTTTTATGATCTGCTTAGTCATCTTATAATATTTGTTTATCCTTGAAAATATTTTATTACATCCTTTTTATATCTAGTCAGAATTAGAAAAAATTTAAAACGCGTTTTCGTTCTTTGCGTATAAAAAATAAAACTTGCTTTGGGGTAATTAGGTAATTACCCCCCCCTGAGAATTATTTATTCGCTTATTTTGTTTATTCTTATTTTTTTGTGGGAATAACTTCGTACGTAAAATTGTTCAAGAACATGGCGGAAAATAATCGTCAATAACTAATTTAATTTTAACTTAAACATAAATATTTTCTTCTCGTATATAATAAAACTCCACTTATTAAAATACCAACTAGCAATCAAATCGAAAAACAAGTTTGTATGCTGATAAATGGCGATGCAAATGGAAGTGTTCGTTTTCGACCGTTTGGGATAATAAGTATAAAAATCTATAACAGTATTTGAGTTATGCTCCAATATAAAGCAATATATCTGTGAACGAATTAATGATCAAATATTTCGCTAAACATTCATGTAAGTAGTACAAAACTTATAATTGAAGTATATATCAAGGAAGGAAGGAAGCTACCGGTACAGTACGAGAAAATAGGAGCAAAAAATGCAGCTTAATCAATAGTAAAGTAATGAAAAGAAGTGATCGCGGTACGATCTATAGCCGTATTGACAAAGATAATTGTATTGAAGTAATAAGTTGTATAGATAACAGTGTTGTTACCATTTTGTCTAATCAAAATGGCATAGAACCAGTGAAGAAGATATCGCGCTTTTCTCTAAAGTAAATAAAAGTTTGAGGTACACTTATGGTATCAATATGTACAGTAAATACATGGAAGGAGTAGATCTAATGGGCAACCACATTTTAAATTGAACCTTCGATATAACTGTAAACATCTCAAGAGTTTCGACTTAAAATTAGATAAATTAGACATGTTGTTCAAGCAGTATACCAAACGTATGGTTACAAAATGACGAGACCAAATCCTAGCCAGAAATCAAAGTAAACCAAATGCAAAAAGATATAGCAAGGCATTTAGTGCTAACTGGTTAAAAAAGCGCAAATTGTAAAATAAAATTAATTGCACGTGAAAATTGTAATATCCCTTGATATTCTTGATAAATCTTTTATAGAATATAATAAGTAGTTAATATTGTTAAAATTAATAGTTTTCGTAAATAAAACCTATAATTGTTATACACTTATTTAACTATTTGCCTATTACAAACAATATTCTACCATTATAGACAATATTATAATAAAGTACATAATTTTTAATTTGTAGCACATTATCCCAAATGGTCGTTTTCGACCTAAGCCATAAGTCCAAAAATAAAAATGGCATTTAATAATTTTCTTTTATTTTCATCTTAGATTGACTAGTTTTATCATAAGAAATAATGACAAATACAAAATAATTTTAAAAAAGTTTCGGGCACATGGGAGTATAATATTTATCAAATTACGGGTCTAAATGGGTTAAATATGGAAATACTTCGACAAGTTGAAGAAAATAGACATAGATTAAAACCAATAATCAAAAGTATCATATTTAGGGGAAACAAAATATTCCCTTACGAGATCATCGTGATGCTGGTTCTCTCTTAAATACAAAATCTATAACAAACGAAGGCAATTTTTGTGAAATTCTACTTTTCGAATTGCATCTGGTGTGACAACTTTAAAAAATCATTTGGAAAACCATTAAACATATTTCACAAATGTCTCTTGAAATACAGTGACTTTGAGTAAATAGAATAAATAAAATGAATCTTGCTCTAATATCTTTATAAATAACACTAGTTATTTATAAAGATGATGTTGACGTTTTATCCAACAAGGGGAAAAATACTGCCACATCTTTTAAACAATTTATAATGATGCAGTCAATATTTTAAACGAATTACAAATTAAAATGACAAAACCGCGAATTACCAAATGCCAGAGGAATAGACCAAACCTGGATCAACCTATTATAGCAGATTATTTTTATTTATCTTTTCCCCTTTTATCCATTATGGGTGTCAGACTTATTCTCTACAATATGTCTCAGTTAATTTCTTTTACACTTCTTTACTACTGTTGCGTAGCTTGTGCTATTTTCTTATTTCTTTCCATTCTATTCCTTTTCTTTCCGCTGCTTGATGTACTTGCTCGTTCTAACCCTTCGTTGGTCTTCCTAATTCCCTCTATCTTTCTTAGGTATCTCATTTCCATTGCATTGGTTTTTCTGTTATTACTCTCTGTGGTTACTCACGATTCACTACTATAGTCCATCCGTTGGATCTTCCGTCCTACGTCACAAACTATCGCTTCAAAAAACGACGAAAGTTTTACAGTGCGTTCTTTTTCTAACGCATTTGGTTTACTTTATCAGACTGATGCCCATTTGCACCGCAGCTACTTAACCATTGATTAAAATTTAATCATTGGTTAACGAAAAATCGGTTTGCACCGCAACTTTGCCCCGGTTAAAGTCCCCCAAAAACGTCAAATATTTAACCAGCCGATTTTGGCCGGTTAACGTGCCAAATACGTAACGACTAACTTCAGGACGTTTATAAGCGTGAAGTTATTTATGTAAATTTGTCATATTTTATAGTGTTAACCTCTGCAAACAATGGATTTGATAATTGACGAGATTGACGAAATTGATGACTTGGATGTTATTGATTTCATTAATTTCGGTTTACCTCGTCAAATAAACCTTAGGTTAAACTATTTTGATATATATTAATTGAAGGCGACATTGATTTTCCAGTTGATTGGTAAGCTTTTAATATAAAAAGAATGATAAACATTTATGAATGTTTCTTTTTAGCAATAATTGTGTTTCACCTATGAATTTGTTGCTGACATGTCTGCGGTATTATGCCACAGGTGAACATTTGCAAACTATAGCAGATAGTAGTGGAATGCATTTGTCTACAGTATCCAGAATTGTAGTACGTGTTATAAATGCAATTGCCCAACACTGCCCAACACCACCGAACGTTTATTAAGTTCCCAACTGTGGAAGCAACCCAAGAAGTTCAGCAAGTGTTTTTTAAAATCGCTGAATTTCCACGGGTTATAGGAGCTATATATTGTACACATATTAAAATAAAGTCACCTGGTAAAGTCAATTTATTTTAAATTACTATAAACACCATACAAATCATCATTGAAATGTAAATTATTAAATATATTTGAGGTGGCTTATTTAAAATATACAATTTATTACAAACATTACTTAATTTAATATAAATAAAGTGTTATCCTTATTGTATTAATTTGAGATATGTTTTGTAGGAGGAGATGATTCTGAAATTTGCCGCAACCGAAAATCGTATTTTTCAATAAACGTGCAAATCATTAGCAATGTTGATTTAAAAATCACAAATGTTGTTGCCAGGTGGCCAGGATCAGTTCATGACTGAACTATTTTTAATAATTCTAGAATAAATGCAGAGGCTGAGCGGGGACGCTACCAAAACTGCATTCTTCTTGGTAAGAATAAGAACATTATTTAGTGTTCTCTCAATCACTGTCCATTTTTTATATTAATTTAATACATTTCTCAGTTTTATAAAAGAAACTGATTTGAACTATAACATTAGTGACATTTTTTTTAAATCTATGCACCGTAGCTGTTAATGGGTTTTCTGTTGCATTTGTTTCAGTGTACTGTCTGATGTGTGTCTAAATTAGACAACTCTTGGCCGCTATGAAATTCACTTATCAAATTCAATCTAACCAAATATTTTCTTCGGTATCTTATTAATTTAAGATTTTTTTATTATAAACACTATTATAAAGTTGTTAACGACAATGCACACTTGCAATGTACCAAAAAAAATCCTGAAATTCCCAATAGAAAAACCATAAACAGGTAATAAAGTTAGTACCATGTAAATTTTACGATGCATAGATAAAAAAACGCAGGGTATATGATATGTCTGTTACTTCATTACAGGTGACAGCGGCTACCCAAACAAGCCATACAGGCGGAAATACGCTACAATGAATGTCACAAATGACGATTTCCTGGGTTGGCATATGGGTGTCGTTTAAAAGTATTGATAATACTAAAACTAATAATTGCAACTTCAATTTTTCATAATATTGCTGTTCGGTGGAGATAACAAAGACTATTTTAACTATCCTTCTCCATTAGAACCTCGTTTTTTTGTACCCCACAGTACCCACATGCGCATGAAGATATTTTCCACAATTGATGATCAGCAGTGATCGCGAGAAGATATTCGTTTTGTTTCGTCGTGCAGAATAACCCAGAGTTAATTCCTTGTTAGTCAGTTTATTTATTTCGGGCTAATTGAACACTGCTAGTGGAAATCGGAGCCAAACATTTATAATTCGCGAGCGGCCGAAATTGTTACGGTCGAGCAGCTGGATTCGCGGCAACCAAAAGGTTCCATCGGACACCGCAGGAGAACCCGACGAGTCCTTACAAACCTATATGGTTTATGTTGGAGGAAGAGAAGAGACGATTCAGGTTAGTGTGGGTTCCATTTAGCCATATCCCCTTATTTAACCGTGAATGGTCTTCGTTATATCAGGCCGGAAACATTCCCAGCCCTCCTTTGAGGGATCGAAAATACTTGTCGTTTCCGGATACAAGCCTCCCCCAAACAAGTGGTCCTTCGAACCGGATACTCGTGAAATTCAGTTATTTTGAGTTATTTTTGGCTTTTTTGCATATTGAGAATTTTTTAAAATCAAAAATTAAAAATTATCCCGCGCCTAAATCGCCATTTTCCACCACGTGCATTGTGCACGGCCTCTCCGTTCATCCTTCCTCTTCATTTCATCAGCGCGGAGCGCAATTGCAACGACGTTGTCCGAGCGCGTCACGACCGAGCGCGTCAATTTGTAAGTGGGGATCAGAATTGGGTGCGCTGCGCGGAGGGAACTTGGAGAGCGGTGCGGAAGATTATTGTTGTTTATGCGAGGATTCATTGTATATTTTCGCGCGTTCATTTCTGTCGCTGTACGCGTTAATTTTACGGCCATTCGTTTCCTCATTAATTGTCGTTTCGGATGCGTTTTCGTCGGTTGATCTATTTGATTGACTTGTTATTCGTGAACATTTAAAATGGCTCAGCCCGCAAATATTGCGCAACCGTCAGCTAAAGAGCTTAAACAACACGCCCTCTTAATTTCTCGTAAAGATCGCTGTTGGGAACAATTGCAGATTTGTTTTGATCTAATTCGTTCATTGCCTAAGCAACTAGATGTATTTAAAATGCGCGCATCGCGATTATCAGAAACCGAGAAGAAATTCTTGGCTATAATGGATGAGCTCGAGGTGTTATCGGCGCAATACGATCAGCTGCGGATGGATACGGCGCAAGCGGTTAGGGCATTTGATGAATTATATGTCGCTGTATTAGTCGCGGCGGAAAAATATGCAGATAGAAGCGGGACGGCAGCATCTTCCGCAGAACATAGCGTACATTTACCGGAAATTCACATTAAAAGGTTCTCGGGAAAACATGAAGATTTTCCAGCCTTTATAGCCTTGTACAATGATGTCATTCACAACTCCAATTTGCCGCTTATAAAGAAATTTTCGTATCTTCTTTGTTATTTGGAAGGAGAAGCCCTCAGATTAATAAATACGGTCACGTTTCAACCAGCTAATTATTCAATCGCGTACGATTTATTAGTTAATCGCTTTACGAATAAACGCTTAATCGGAAATCATTATTTGGCGACGATATTTAATTTAAAAACCCTCAAATCGAATCAAGGTTTACGTGAATTAGTAGATGTTTTATCGGCAAATGTTAGTGCACTTCGCTCACTTAATATAACTAATTTTGCTGATTATATACTGTTAGAACTAGCATTGCGTCTACTCGATAATAAAACTCGTAAAGGTTTTGAAGGGAAATATTTAAATACTGATTTTCCTACCTTCGACAATTTAATTTCGTATTTACGTGATCAGTGTTCGGTTGAGGAATTAGTTTCAGTTGAATTTGGATGCGAAAATAAACGTGCCTTTAAATCGGATGATAGAAATAAGCGGACGCGCATTTCTATGAATGTACAAGACTCAGATGTTTCATCGCGCACGTCGATTCAGTGTTTCTGTTGCTCAGGGAATCATAAATTGAATAAATGTTCCTCGTTTTTAGCGGCCAGCCCCCGGGCTAGGTATAACATTGTGCGGACACACAGACGTTGTTACGCATGTTTCGGAGAACATAGAGTTTCTCAGTGTAATTCTAAATTTACTTGCGTTACTTGTGGGAGTAACACACATAATTCTTTGTTGCATTTTATTAATTATTCAGACCAAAGGCCAGCGGCTTGTGTCAGTAATTCCTCAGAACAGCCGACGGCTACCAGTGGCGTCCCTTCTACTTCGAAATCAGTTAGTTTGGCAAATTCCTGCACGCCACCCAGAGGCACACAGGTTCTTCTAGGTACAGCCCAGGCGTTTTTGTTGGGTATTACAGGAGAATGGCATAGATGTCGTCTTGTTTTTGATACGGGTAGTCAAGTGAACATTATTACAACAGCTTTGGCGCAGCGTTTAGGGTTGGCGCGAGCTAAATGTCCCTATGAGCTCACAGGCGTGGGTTCTATATCTCCTGGACGGTCGCAAGGGATGGTTACTTGCAACATCGCCTCAACTAGGGACATCCAATCCTCTCTTAGTTTTCAGGCTGTCATATTACCTCGTATAACAGCGGACTTGCCTACGGTGAACATAGCTCCCGAAATTAAAAATCGTTTCGCTCGTTTAGAATTGGCAGATCCGGACTTTGATAAAATCGGCCCCATTGATTTGCTTTTAGGGGTCGGAGCCACATTCGATTTGTCACCGGAAGTACCAAGCCACATAAAGGGTCTACCATCAGCGGTTCTCACTAAACTTGGTTGGGTCATAATGGGTTCGTTACCTATTCTCGATGATGCCAACAAAAATTCTTTATCGGTTGTTACAATGCTGTCGAATATTGATTCGACTATTTCATTGGATAAAGCTCTTCGTGCGTTCTGGGAAACCGAAGAAGTTTATACTGTTCCGCCGCCAGCACCAGAAGATTCGGCTTGCGAACGCCTTTTTTGTGATACAGTCACTCGGGATTGTCATGGTCGTTTCAGTACTCGTTTACCTTTTAAGGATGCTGGACCCCGATTAGGATGCAATCGTGAGATTGCACTCAAGCGTTTTTTAAAGTTGGAGAAAAGCTTTCAAGTTGATCCTACTCTGCGTCACTTGTATTCGGAAAATATTCGCGATTATGTATCACAGGGACATCTAGTTCGTACAAACAATTTCGTGCCCTACATACTCACACACCATGCTGTGATGAAGCATAGTTCGACTGAGTTGAAACTTCGCGTCGTTTTTAATCCTGCTGAAAAGGATCTAAATGGAATCAGCTTGAATGATACTTTGCTGAGTGGGCCTAAGTTACAGTCTGAAATAGGACAAATTATAACTCGTTTTCGTTTGCCGAAAATAGCTCTTACGTGTGATATCAAGCAGATGTTTAGAGAAATTGAGGTACATCCGTCAGATCGTAAGTTTCAGCACATATTTTGGAGATTTTCAGAGGACGAACCTGTTCAAGAATGGGAACACACCCGTGTGATTTTTGGTGCCACTTGTAGTCCATTTCTAGCTCAGCGTGTCTTGCAGCAGTTGGTGAATGATGACGGACATAAATTTCCCCTGGCCGCCGCAGCGCTGGAAAATTCTGTTTACGTCGATGATATCTTAACTGGTGCAGATACAGAGTCGGGTGTCGCAGAGTTGCGCCACCAATTAATTTCGTTGTTAAAATTAGGTGGATTCGAACTTGGAAAATGGGCGCGTTCTCAGGACACGGAGTCTTCCACTTCGATTTCCAAATTGCAGGAAATTTCCAGTAAGGACGCCTCTCCCATTAAGGTTTTAGGTTTAAATTGGGATTCCAAGAATGATAACTTTTGTTATAAAATTCGAATTGATAATGAAAAGGCAAGTAAGCGTGGTATACTTTCTAGAGTTGCGAGGATTTATGACGTAAATGGTTACCTCGCGCCCTTCGTATTTGCACTTAAGGCTTTGTTGCAACAACTTTGGTTGTTGAAAGTAGACTGGGACGAGCCGTTGCCTGACGAAGTCGCTAAACAATGGAATCATATTGTAGAAGAGTTGCCATTATTAGAGAAAATCACTGTACCACGTTATATAATGTCCTCCGCAATAGTTAAGGCACGACTTATTGGCTTTTCGGATGCCAGTTCGCTTGGAATGGGTGCCGTGGTTTATCTACGCCTGGAAGTTGGTTCACAGGTGAAGGTGAATATCATTGCAGCTAAGACTCGTATTGCACCCTTGAAAACTTGGACGATTCCTAAATTAGAACTGGGTGCTGCTTGTTTACTGTCGAAGCTTTTGGCTTCAGTTCAAATTTATCTTTCGTCGCTAGTATGCGATCGTCCCATTTGTTTTTCGGATTCATCCACTGTTCTTGCGTGGATAAAAACCTCGCCTCATCTGTTGAAAATATTCGTCGCTAATCGTGTGACGCAGATTCATGAACGCGTACCAGACGCACTTTGGAGATTTGTTCCTGGTAAAGATAATCCAGCAGATGCCGCTAGTAGAGGATTATTACCATCAGAATTATTGGAATATTCGCTTTGGTGGAAAGGACCGAACTTCCTCTACGAGAGAGAAAGTGCTTGGCCTAAGAATTTATTGGAAACTTTCTCGAAGTTACCAGAATTAAAGGAAAAGGTGGTTCATCTGTCCGTTTCTTCCTCAGACAATTCTGAATTTATCGAAGTAATTAATCGTACTTCCTCTTTAGTAAAGTTACAAAGAATAATTGCGTACGTGAAACGCTTTGTATTTAATTTAAAATCTAGGATTCATAAAATTCAGAATAATAAGTTGTCTTTGGGTCCTTTATCTGCTCGAGAATATTATGACGCATTGCAGTTCGTTGTTAAAGTGACTCAGGCGCATTATTTGAGCGCTGAGATCGCCTTTATTGATAAAAATCAGTTGTGTTCTAAACGTTATCGTAATTTGTCTCCATTCCTCAACCACCAGGGTTTCGTCATGGTGGGGGGTAGATTGAAATGGGCAAGAATTCCTGAAGGGGCACGTCACCCTTTGTTGATTCCTCGAGAGAGTCGGTTGGCAACCCTACTTGTCGATTATTTTCATTTATACTCGGCGCATGGTGGACCGCAACTAGTCCAGTCACTATTACATCGTAAGTTTTGGATTCCCAATGCGCGTGACTTAATTAGGAAATGTATTTTTCGTTGTTTGATCTGTTACCGTTTTCAAGCCACTCCCATACAGCCTCAAATGGCGGATCTCCCGAATTACCGTGTACAACCCAGTCGGTGTTTTTCGCATACGGGAATTGAC
Source organism: Ontholestes murinus (assembly GCA_963969525.1). Lineage (NCBI taxonomy): Eukaryota > Metazoa > Arthropoda > Insecta > Coleoptera > Staphylinidae > Ontholestes > Ontholestes murinus. Next base: position 30,655,079 of record OZ018389.1, read on the forward strand.
TTTGCAGGGCCTTTTTTTGTTAGGATGTCCAAATTACGTACTGCTAAATCGGTTAAGTGCTACCTCGCGCTTTTCATCTGTATGGTAACCAAAGCGATACATTTGGAAGCAGTAACCGATCTCACCACAAACGGTTGTTTGGCTGCCTTGGATAGATTAATCGCCCGTCGCGGATTACCAAAATGTATCTATTCGGATCAGGGTCGAAATTTTAAAGGAGCCGCGAGAGAAATATCAGAAATCACGCGCTTTTTGGAAGCAAGTAATGAGAAAATTGCTCATTATTTGGCCGAACGGAATATTGAATGGAAATTTAATCCGCCTTACGCTCCTCATTTCGGCGGGCTATGGGAGTCGGGTGTTAAATCGGCGAAATATCACTTCAAACGTATTGTTGGATCGCAAATTTTGACGTAGGAAGAATTCGTTACCGTGATCACTCGGATCGAAGGAATATTGAATTCAAGACCGCTTTGCGCGCTTTCCAATTCTCCTGACGACAATTTTGATTATTTAACGCCGGGACATTTTTTGATTGGCGGTCCGATTCATGCTAGGCCCGAATTGGATGTATCGGAAATTAACGTTTCGAGACTCGGTAGGTGGCAATTGACTACGCAACTCGTACAGTCGTTTTGGAAGCGCTGGAGTCTAGAATATTTGCATTCGCAGATGTGTCGACCAAAGTGGGTTAAATCATCGAACGAACTCGCGGTCGGCGATCTTGTTTTTTGGTATGCGCCCGGAGTTCCCCCTGCGCAGTGGCCAAGGGGTAGAATCATGCATTTGTTACCGGGTAAGGATAATGTTACTAGGGTGGCTCGCGTTCGGACAGCGATCGGAGAGATCATCAGACCTCTAACCAAATTGATACCACTCCCTAAGCATTAAATTGTAGCCCTTTCCTATTTCCCTTTGAATTGTCGTTTTACAAAACCTTTTATTTTCCTAGTTCATGTTTGATTCGAATTCGTACCGTAAAGTTAATGTTTAATGTTCATTTAATTTCTTGGCGATAAGGCTACTTGTTTTCAAAATTTATTAATTTTGGATGGGGGGTTATGTTCGGTGGAGATAACAAAGACTATTTTAACTATCCTTCTCCATTAGAACCTCGTTTTTTTGTACCCCACAGTACCCACATGCGCATGAAGATATTTTCCACAATTGATGATCAGCAGTGATCGCGAGAAGATATTCGTTTTGTTTCGTCGTGCAGAATAACCCAGAGTTAATTCCTTGTTAGTCAGTTTATTTATTTCGGGCTAATTGAACACTGCTAGTGGAAATCGGAGCCAAACATTTATAATTCGCGAGCGGCCGAAATTGTTACGGTCGAGCAGCTGGATTCGCGGCAACCAAAAGGTTCCATCGGACACCGCAGGAGAACCCGACGAGTCCTTACAAACCTATATGGTTTATGTTGGAGGAAGAGAAGAGACGATTCAGGTTAGTGTGGGTTCCATTTAGCCATATCCCCTTATTTAACCGTGAATGGTCTTCGTTATATCAGGCCGGAAACATTCCCAGCCCTCCTTTGAGGGATCGAAAATACTTGTCGTTTCCGGATACAAGCCCCCCCAAACATTGCTATAATGTACAACGACGAAGGTGTACCAGGATTACCTGATGACATAAATAGAGAGATACAATTATTAATTATCAATGGAAATATTGATGCCATTAATAATAACAATAATAATATTGGGAATGTCTGGAGACAGTTAATAAATAATTATTTTAACAATTGATAGTTTAATAAAATTTATTTAAATTGAGTAATTGTAATGTTTTTAATTTTATGTCCAAATTTGAACACTCTTTCCGCATTTCGCTTTCCTTTGATATACCAAAGCACTCTGAAACTTATTAGTGTGTAAGGAAAAAGGAATATAGGTTAAGTATATAGACGCGCCACTGTCAATTGTACGGCATAAAAATACCAAAAATAAAAATTAAAACCCTATAAAAACGTGTGCTCTCTATGTTATTACTCTGTGATCGGTGGTTACTTAATCAGCCGACGGTGCAAACAAAATATTCTGGTTAAAGTTAATCGCGATTAGTTAATCGAAAAATTTAACCAGACTTGGTGCAAGTGGCCATGAATGTTATTGTGTCGTTTCTCGAAGCGATATTTTGTGACGTAGGACGGAAGATCCAACGGATGGACTATATATTTGTGATTGCTCTCTTTTGATGATATTATATTTATCTTTTCCAGCTCTTTTTTAAATATTTCCAGGTTTTCTTTTGAATCTGCTATTAATATTATGTCGTCGGCAAATATTAATACATATTTGCATTTTTAATAGTTTTTAATATTTCTATACCCTATCTTTGTGCTTTCGGCTTTTTGTTTGCTATTTCTTATTGCTTTGTCATTAAGTGATGCAAATAGTAAAGAGCTTAATATACAACCTTATCCTGTTTTGGTCTCTCCTCTGATTATTTATTTCCTATTCTTACTTTATTTTTGTTATTTCTTTATTATATTTATTATGCTTTTTTTATCCTTCTTGTTTCGAGTATATGCCGTATGTCCTCTTTTCTTACCCTGTAATACGCTTTTTTAGGTTGTAATTCTTTTCCCTTTTTAATCATCTTTTCTGTTAATTGTCTCATTATGTATATTAAGTCTTGTTTGCTTCTATTTTTCTGAATCCGTGTTGTTCTTCTCCCAGCTGTTGATCTAATTTTCCTTTTATTCTTGCTTCTATTAACCTAGTCAAAATTTTACCTGGTTTGATTGTGAGTGTAATACCTCTGTAGTTATCACATATTTTTGTGTCTCCTATTTTGTGTATGGATATTATAATTCCCTTGTTCAATTCCTCGGGTATCTTGTGATTTTTGATAATGTCATTTACTATTTTCAAGAATTCTTCCTTCCCCTTTCCCTATATATTTCATCATTTCGGCTGTGATGTCATCTATACCTGAAGATTTTCCTAGTTTTATTTTTTTGATTGCTGCCTCCAGTTCTTCGATTTTTATTTCGTTGATTCACCTTCTATATCTCTGTGATGGTTTGTTTTGGTTATTTTATTAAAGAATTCTTTTCATCTTTCTAATATCTTCTTTTCTTCTGTTATTATATTTACGTTTTTATCTTTTGTACTTGGCTGGGTTAATGAATTTAATTGCTCATTTCATTCATAAGTGAAGTTTGTCTTTTTCTATATTTTTGATTGGTATTCATTCCTAGTTTCTTTCTTTTCAATTTTTGGCTTTATGTTTTTTTTATTATTGTTTTCGACTTCGTATACTTTAAGTGTTCAGCTTCTGTGTTAATTTATATTTTTACCAAGTAGTGGTCGCTCCCTATTTCAGCTTGTCGTATTACTTTAACATCTTTCACCTTTTCTATTCTTCTGCGTCTATTAAGGAGTAGTCTTTTATTTCTCTTTTCTGGGTCTAACTTCTCTAGTGTGTTTATGTATGTATTTGAATTTTGTGTTTGTCACAATGAGGTTGTTTGCTATACATAATTCTATAATTGTTTTTCCATTTTCGTTTCTGTTCTCATCTCCATACTTTCCACTGTATATTTTTTGCTCTCTCTCTTCTTTTAGTTCTTCTGAGTTTTTTGTCATTTGTCTCATGGAGTCTTTAAACATGCTCTTTAATTCCTCCATTATCACATCGTTCTTACATATATTTAGATTTTCCTTCTCCGTGAGTTTTTTTTTCTGTTTTCATCTTCCTTTGTTTTATTTTGGTATCCTGTTGTTATTACAACGTTTTGTTTGACTGCTTCGTTTTTTCTATCTTTTTCTATTCTCCATTGCTCATTTGGAATCCTTGGAATCCATAATTAGGGCTGTCGATATCTCTTTCTCTTTTTGTACTCATTTGTTTCTTTATTTCCCACTTCCTTTTAGTTTTATATATGTTAACACTACTTATTTACTTTTTATGGACTTTTGCATGTACGTGGTTCGCTGTTTTAAGTTCCTCTGAACTGAACAGAGGTTTATTATCGAATTAATATATATTTACCTCTCCTGAATAATATTATTACAAATCTGCAATACAGATTTAATAAAAACACGATGAATTTGTTCAAATTTAACACAACAATACCTAGTGTTTTATTGATAACAAACTGGCGAATATTTATATCCCACTTCAAAATCTGTTGCAACATATTTAAATAAAATAAAAATATTTAACCTGAAAACGTAACATGTGCAAAGCAATTAAGTCTGAATTGGCATTTTGGAAATTATAATGGCAAAAGAAAAAGAAAATCAAAGAACAATTACCAGAAAATGCTTTAGATGTATACAGAAAATATGACCCGAATATTTACTGTACGCTGTTAGCGTTGCTTCTGCAGAAAGAAGTTTTTCTGCACTGAAAAGATTCAAATCGTGGCTGCGGACCACTATGTCCCAAAAAAGTCTAACCGAGTTAGCTGTATTACATATTCATTGATATATGGATATTAATATTGACAATATTATTAAAAAGCAAAGAAAATCGTTTTTTTAATAAATTTAGTTACAAAAATCAGTTTCAAATTTTACAAAATATATTAATATGATTTTATATGTGATATATTTATTTCGGGTGTGATATTATTTTGTTTATATTTAAAAATAATAGAATTATATTTTATTTATTTATGGAATAATAAAAATATTTTCATTTCTTCAAATTATTTCATATTATTTTTGACTTTGCTGTATTAATCTATCTATTATAGTAAATATCGGGAAACCAACGATATTTCTTCAAACGCTGAGACTATTGTATTTAGATTAGTTAGAATAGTTTTTGTTACATTACGTATAAATGCAGACTACCTTAAACTACTTACAATCATTTATTTATAAATAATACGATTTGTTAAAGTGACAAATCGTTGTAAACATATCCTAAAAAAATTGGAAAATACAGGCCTTTTAATGCATAAAAAGTGTCTGAATTGACTGATTTCAAATGTTATGAATCAGTGGAGGAATGTATATCCGTGGGTTTGAGTGGAAGAACATTTTACAGGATGAACTCCGCCCTTCAACTTGCTGTCGAAATTTGTTTGTATGTTTTCAGTATTTTATATCTATTTTGTAATAACTGCAGTTTTTGAGCAAGTATGACAAAGAATAAATAAATTAATAAATCACAAATTGTAGTCAGAATGGGATTTTCATTAAATAATTAAATTGCCTTACTGATTGCAAATTATACTTCCTTATTCAAGAAGTGCTGCTACAGTTTCTATTTCTAAATAATTCTTATTTGTTACTTGCAATTCTTCAACAGTTCTAATTATATCTTTATACAAGCCTTATTGCAGTTAAAACATTTTAATTAAATTCATATGCTATATAATATAGGTTGCCTTAATATACTTAAATTGATGTTATATAGTCCCAGATTTTATAATAATTTATAACGCGGTTTTTAAATCTGTGTTTTGAAGTCTTTCAAAATAATAATAACAGTTTTGTTACTTCTTCAACTTATATATGTTGTTGTTATTTTAATAACCTAAAAGGCATATAATAAAGGAATCCATAAAAAAATTCATTTCATATGATCAGGTGTTTGGGTTTAATTCAAATATTATGTTTAAAACAATAAAAACATTTAAAACATTTCGTTTTTAATTTTGAACGTTAATTATTAAGCTTCCTTTCGTTTCCGTTTTCGTTTATTTTTTAAGTCTTTAATTATAAGAATTTTGTAATTTTAATCATAATGGTAGCACTGATAAATTTTAATCCATAAATATTGTACCTTGAAAATTATATTTGTAAAATTATAACTGTAAATACCAAGGTTTTTTTTTACAATGGTAATAATTTACATTGATTATTCATAATCATTGAGCGAAATATATTCATTAATTCAAGGTCAAAATCTTCATTTAAATGTTAGTACCTTGTTTAACTAGTAAAGGGGGAATATATATTTTTACCATTTTTGTACTAAATTTATTATTATTAATTTTAATCGCAACATTTGTAAGGTTTTAGTGATAAATAGGGCAAGTTTTTTTACATAGTTAATTGTTGTTATATTTCACTAAGAAGATATATTAAGAGACGAAACAGATTTCATTCTTCACTTGCTTACTTGGGATAGTATTAAGTCTATTTATTAAACTATTTTAAACGGATATATGTGATTTGAGATCCGTTATTAGAATAACAGTAACATTTTTTTGCTATACCAAAGGAGAAAAATCAGGCTGTTATCAATTGTATTTCAAAATAATTTAATGTTTGGCGGCAACAAACTGCTGCCTAATTACTCTCCTTCCAGGTTTCGTCAAATTGTTCTAAACCATCTTTAAAAATCATATTATATCATATCATATTCCTCGGTATTAATTAGGCTTCCTTTGTTATTGTTCTACAAGACATACACTCCAAATTGACCTCATATTGCCAAACACTATACCCCTAAGGCCAAAAATACGAAATAAGTATAGCTACTCTTCAGGGGCTGATTGAAGTCGAAACTAATACAAATAAAAAGTAATGAGGATCTTATAAAATTACAATAAATGAAAATAAACCCACAATAATAAACTATTCATTTTACATTCATGGAACAAACATATTATCTTTTAAACATCAGAAGTCTGAGAAATAAATTTGATCATATCCAATCCCTAGCATCCTTGTGTAAGAATTTAGGCGTTATAGCCATAACCCAATATTGGTTGCATATAGATGAAACTGACTATTTTCATCTAAATAAATTTAAGGCAGATTGGTGATTTATATTAGAAATGATATTAAATTTAACGTAATACTAAATACGACAATCACAGGTATTGAGATAATTAAATTACACTTAATTTCACATAATCGCCATCTGACACTAATCTATAGACCACCAAATATTGAAAGTACAATTTTATTTAATGTCCTAGAACAAAAAATACTAATTGATAAATCGAATCATATTCTCATGGGTGACTTAAATATTGATATAACACAAGATAATAGATGCGTAGAGAGGTATAAATATTTAATAAAAGAACAGGGTTACCACATAATCAATAAACTAAATGATACCACGAGAGGTACTGCAATATTAGACCACGTCTTGACAAATAATCATATGGACAAATTAAGATTAAACATTGAGCCATGCGATATATCAGATCATAACGCTATAGTCATGACATACAAAGCAAGTAAACAAAATGAAGCAAAATATGTTAAAATACAAAAACATAAAATCAACTATGATAATATAAAACTAAAATTTTCACAAATTGATAAGTCAAAATTACAAACGTTTCAAGATTTGATAAGTACCCTGACGAAAATAATAGACAGCGAAACCAAAACCACAACATACAAGAGGAAAACAGATAATGCTTGGGTCAATAAGGAGATAACACTTAACATTGAAGAAAGAAACAAATGCTTCAAGAGATATATAAATAATCCCCATAATGAATATCTAAAAGAAACATACTACAAACAAAAAAATCATACCAACCGACTAATACACCAAAGGAAACTCACATACTATGAAAATAAATTAAAATCGGCAGAAGGCAAGGAAAAGCAAACATGGTGAATTAATTAATTTATAGAAAATATATAATTAATAGAATTCTTAATAAAAGCAAGGAAAAATCAGACAATAACATCTCAGAAATTAGAACATCAGCGGGAGAATTAATTACAAACGAAACTGATATATCAAATGAATTCAACCAATACTTTGCTTCAGTAGGAAAGAAATTAGCTGAGGTACAGCAAACAAAGGCACAAGGAATCTCTATACAAAAAGTAATTTCGGAAAATGCTTGCTTTAATGACACAACAGAAGAAAACTCCGAACTATTATACAAGGTATGAAGAACTATTCCGCACCAGGCCGAGATTGTATAACCAAAAGAATACTCATGATTCTGGGAAATGATATCATTCCTTTACTTAAAGTGCTTATAAATAAAATTATCACTACTAGTCAATTCCCTGAGATTTTGAAGGAAACTGTTATTACCCCCATATTCAAGAAAGGCAACAAGCTGGACCCAGAAAATTATCGCCCTATAGCAGTATCATCAATTTTCGCAAAAATAGTAGAAAAGGTAATTTTAAAAAGACTTCAACTACATATAAGGAATAACAATATTATATCAGACCATCAATATGCCTATCAAAAGGGTTCAGGAACATCATCAGCCTGTTTAGATATGGTATGCAGAGTTCAGGAAGAATTAGATCAACATAGATATGTTGTACTTGTATTTATTGACTTAAAAAAGGCTTTTGATTCATATTTACAAAATCGAATACAGCAGACAAAAATAGGTAATGTATACAGCGATAAGGCTACCCCAGAATATGAATTACCACAAGGTGGTGTTTTACCACCAACACTCTACATTACATATATTAATGATATAACAGAATTGGACCTAAAAGGATCATTCTTTACATATGCGGACACTTGTATTCTATACAGTGGCACAGATCTAAATCAACTTCAAGAATTAATAAATGTAGAAATGAAAATCTTATACAATTGGTACACAAATAATGTACTTACCTTAAATACAAAGAAAACAACATACATGCTATTAACACAAAAAAATAAAAATAAGAAAGACATAAACATAAAAATAAATAACTCATCATTGGAAAAAACAACGGAAACAATTTATCTAGGACTAACAATAACAGATGATTTTAAATGGAATAAACACATTAAAAATATAATGCGAAAGACCAGCTCTGCAATTGGAGCAATATACCGTTCCCGCAAATATCTATCTGCCATATCAAAAAAAGCCTATATAATACATTATTTAATTCTAAAATAAACTATCTATGCAGTATATGGGGAGGGACTACAAAATTCAACTTAAATCTACTACAAAGACAACAAAATAAAATCATTAAGATTATTTACAATATAAATAGACGATCTCCTACTGAACAACTATATAAATTGGTACCTGAACTAAAAATAGAAACTAAAATTAAAGCTGAAAGGTGTATAATTATATACAAAATTAATGGTCACGAAAAAACAACTATAAAACTCAATAAAAATAAGGATACTTATAATTATAACACCAGAAAAGAGAAAAAAAATGAATTCTCCAATACCAGGTCTGAATCTTCATATTCAGATTCTGAAGGAGATTGGTTTAAAATAAAAAAGGCAAACGCACTTTAGCATAGATTTTAACATATCTATGTATGGTGCTTCACCTGACATTAAAAAAAGTTGTTAATAGCAGAATAAGGAACCCGTTTAAAATCATTTACAACAGTACAATCTGAATTTAAGTAATCGAACTCACAACATAGACTTACTTCTTTAAAGGGGGATGATAAGCATCACAATTTAATAAAGGATCACATCTGGAAATAGAATTTACAGGATATGAAGCAAACATAAGTCCAGTATTCCTCCAGTAACATTTTCGATGTTATTAAATTGATTTAAACTGTTGAAGTCACAAACTAAATTTTATATCTCACTTTTTGTGTTGGAACTTTTTTTAATATTAATTGGAAATAATCCCACGAAGTCTTTCATCTCGATCCATTTAAGATGAGGCAAGTTGTAATCGCCCATTACGATGCATTTTGATGCCGGAGTTTGAGCATGTACTTCGGATAAGCATTTTATGTGTGATTCATATACTTCTATGCCAGATTTCGGTGGAATATAGACGCAATCAAAAACATAATGTTGATTTTCAATTGTTACTTTGACCCATACTTCTTCCGTAAATTTATCAGTATTAATGATCGTTGATTTAAATGTATTCAATACGGCGATAAGTACTCCACCTCCACGAAGCTTTGAGCTATTCAAGGATGAGCGATCGGTACGATATACAGTGTATCTATTAACAATCAATTCTGAGTTTAATATTCCAGGCTCAAGCCATGTTTCTGTCAGTAATGTAACAGGATACTCCTCTGAGATGACGGAACAATAGAAATCATACAGTTTAGTTCTGAGCCCCCTAACATTTTGATAATACCCTGAGAAATTTATTAAATGTTTGCATTTGAAGATGTTGTTTTCGGAAAATTTTCAGTAGTAGATGGTTTAAATCCACGCCACAATGTTGCATCTAACAGACTCTTTACAAGTGATTCTTTAACGCCTATTTTGTATGAACATATATCGTCATTCCTGGCCAGTTCAAAGCATTTACAGTCCTTAATATTCAAACTATTTTGAATATATTCGATGACAGATTCAACTGTTGATTCAGGACTACACCTGTTAATGTAGATCCATTGCCTTCTCTCCACAGACATGAATTTATTTGTATTTGTATCGCCACCAGTAATACTATTACTCATATTTCTTTTGCCAATAATTATATTCTGGACGGGTTCGGTACTTTTTTTAGGCGATTGAACGGCTAGACTACCTATAGAAATATTGCCTGATTATGATTTAGATCTAGGTCTACTGGTATCAACATTTCTAGGTCTATTTAACATATTTTTATTTTTGTTATCTTCTGCTGGCATACTGGGTCTAAACAGAGCATTATTAATTGTTTTCTGTTCGATTCTAAGATCATTTGTATCAGTAGTTGATGTAGATGGCCCGTCTTTTTTATATTAAGTAGGTTAAGAATAGAATTAAGTATTACCAAATGTTCTTCGACTTTGTCAAGAACACGTTGCATTTCTGTATTATTAGTGTTTGTATTTTCGTTGTCGAGGCAGGTTTTACAGACCACGATAATGTTTATTTTCAACTAAAGCTTTGCACACGGTTTTATTTAGATTTATATACTTTGTGCCATAGAATGAGTTATTACAAGTGCGACAATCAGGATCAGTGTAAGTTAATGACATTTCACATATTTTGCATTTTTGCATTCTTGTTTTTATGAAGTACAGATATTACACAAATTAAAAAGAATTATAAAACTCATGTAAAATTAAATTCGTCTGAAATAGAAACAATAAACAGAAGACACGCTTCACCACAAGGGGTCGATCATGTGGACTTTAATTTTGACAACACAGGCAGGCCACGGATGGGAGCACACAGTGAAATTTAGAAATTATTACAGTCAATAAGTATTATTACAGTCAATAAGTAAATAATATTTCAAAATTGAATTGATTAAAATAAATCTTGTTTAAAAGTAGTAAATAGGAATGTTTAAAGAAACAGTTTCAAGTATATAAAGGAGTAACGTGGTTTACGGATATGGAACCTGTGCCATTTACGTTGCAGACGTCGACTGAACGAGTACGCCAACAGCCTACTCAACACTATAATTGTAGGAATATAGTGCACACTTGTCAATCTGCCCGAAAGTTATAAAATGCACGAAGAATGTTACGATATTTAAGGAATTTAGGCAGAATTCATTTATAACTTGTAAAGCAGATATTTAATACTCACGACAGCAAGGATGATGACTAAAATGGATCTTCCGTAAACAGCAGAATAAAAATTATAAAATATAGATATTTATAAATGTAAATAAAGTTAAACACAGATTACACGTTGACGGCGTTTGCACGTTTATATTCGTATTGAATTTTGTAATTACAGCTTCTTTCAAAAATTTGAAAGATATGAAATCTTTCAAATTTTTTTCCTGCCAAATATTCTTGAGTTTTGTAAACAAATGGTAATCCGAAGGAGCTAAGTCTAGACTTTAGGGTAGATGGTTGAAATATCGTCCGTAATGACTGAGGCCCGTTATCGTGGGTGTTCTCTCTTCTTAAGTTGAAATTATGACACCAGCGCCGAACAGACTCATCCATAACATTTTCTTCATACACATCCTTCAATTCACCATGAATATCGCAGGTCATACATTTCTTGCGTTGAAAAATCTTTTCAAAGTCCTAACTTCATAACTGGCGGCGTTCTTTATTTTCTTGAACATTATAAATGCTTACATAAACAGCACAGTCAATACCAGCGAGACGTAACCTTCCTCACATACAGCTGAACAAACTATTTCTCATATAAGATGACTTGATTATGCGTCTATTTTTTTAATTAAGAAAATGCAAGTCTGCGAACGATTAGGCTTAAGGGTCCTAAGCAATATGAATGTAAATTAATAATAAAAATTCCCTATACAACCATTATAGCACACTTCTATAAAAAAAGACATAATCTCGATTGAACAATGTGTAAGGCAACTATTAGAAAAATCTGAAATAGCCATATCATTAATATTACATACTATAACTTATATATTTCCTAAAATTCAAAAACCCAAATAAAAAAAGCCCTAATAAAGTATGTTGAAAGACCACAGGTGAATAGCCGCTTGCAGAAGTTTCCTCTAAAAAATCAAATTATTATGTATATATTTGACTGAAAATAAAGATATTTTATCTTTTATTTTTCATCAGAAGTGTCCTTCTCTTCGTTTACGCTTTAGTTGTATTCATTATGAATTAAAAGTCTAAATTATAGCTAAATGTATTTTTTTGCTAATTTACAATTTATTCTTGATTGTTTTCAAAATATGTACATAACGTCTAGCAGATGGTGCTACTTGAAATTACTTGTTTATTTATATATAAACTAAACATAATAAAAATATTCTTAATTTCTAGTTTAGAAGTCAATACTACAGTGCATTTGATGATTCCCCTTTGATTCCCTTCCCTTTTCAGATGATGGGAGCCAATATTCCGTTGAACAACAATTCTTATAGCACAATCTAAGGTGAATAAAGTAAATATTTTTTTTAATGTTAACTTCTTTGTAAAGACGGTAATAATTCCTTCTGTTATATTCTAATTTTCTTTTACACAATATACCGAATAATATAAATAAACCTTTATTTGAGATAATTAATTTACATAAATATATTTTTACATTATATTTTTACCCTCGACTGTACCCCACACCCTAAAATAAAAATCTCTTTTCCATTCTCCACTGACTTCCACCTAGCTACAGTTCCCTGTCTTCAATTACACCAACTACTAGCACACACCTATTCCACTGCCACTTTCACCCAGACATATCTTCCTAACACTCTGAATAATAATTGGAAGGTAATTCGAATAGTCTCTTTTGTCTTACTGTGATGGTCTTTTTAATGCTTCATTGCTTAGCTCCATCACGACATGAACTGCTGCATCGTTTTCTTTCATACCATAAAGTATTACACAAGAAATTATTTTCTGTTTACCTCGAGGTTGTTTTATGGAACCGACATCCTACCTCCATATCTCCATTTTTAAATATGTTGATATTTTGTCTCTGATACATATCTACCTATGCCTAGTTTTTCCTGTACTGTTGATCTGTAGGCAAGCAAAACATTATGAAGATATTAGTCCCAGACTGATTGATTTTGATAATTTTATTCAGTCTTTCTTCTATGCCATTTTAATACTGTCATAAAGATGTTCTCTAATTGTTTTTTATGCATCTATACCTTTGGTATGAATGGTTGCTTGCGCATAAACTATACATAACTTATTTATTTATGTCTATTTTGTATTCTATTCAGTAGAACCTGCGTTCATTCCTCCCAGTCCTCAGAAATAGTTTACCACTGATTCCAGTACGATTTCAACGTTGGAGAATATAAATGTAACTTTTTTCAACGTTTGTAGTCAGTTCAAACTTGAGGAACTTGTATTAAATATTCTGGATTTAGCAACTAACTAATCGCTCATACGAGGGTATATTAAAAAGTGTCCGGAATGGGCAAGAAAACGCAGTAATTAAACAGGTTTTTATTTTTTTATTTTTCAACACAGTACCCTTGCAGAGTATACTTTTCCCAGCGGTGCTCTAACTTTTTTAAGCCTTCAGAAAAATATGAATTCTGGGAACTCTGCAAAATAAGATTTAGTGGCGTCGATGACCTCCTCATTTGACGTAAAGCGCTTGCCTCCGAGCCAAGTACGCACGGGGCCAGGTCTGGAGAGTACGGGGGATGCGGCACCACCTCGTAGCCCAATTCAACCAATTTAGCATTGGCGATTTGGGATGAATGGGCCGGTGCGTTGTCGTGGTGGAAGAGCACTTTTTTCCGCTGCAAATGAGGCCGTTTCTCCTTCAATATACCGTTGAATTGATCCAATAAATCGCTGTAGTATTGTCCCGTGATAGTTCTTCCCTTCTGCAAAAAGTCGATGTGTATCACACCTTGCGAATCCCAAAAAACGGTGGCCGAGACCTTTCCAGCCGATGGGACAGTCTTTGCCTTCTTCGGAGCAGATTCGCCTGGAGAAATCCACTGTTTCGACTGCTGCTTGGTTTCTGGTGTCTAGTGGATGATCCATGTTTCGTCCACGGTCACGAATCGGCGAAAAAAATACGCTTTAACAAGGCCAAACACTCTTTCAAAGTGGTCACACGATTTCGCTTGTTGTCCATAGTCAGCAAACGCGGCACCCATCGCGCCGACAGCTTCCTCATGCCCAAATGTTCGTGCACGATATTTTGCACACGTTCATATGAGATGCCCATGGTCTCTACTATTTCGCGCAACTTCACTCGTCGATCGGCTAACACGAGAACATGGACTTTGTCGACTATTTCTTGATTTGTGGCCGTTTTTGGACGTCCATTGCGTGGTTCATCCTTGGTGCTCGTACGGCCACGTTTGAACTCGCTCACCCAGAAACTAATAGTCGAAAATGAAGGTGTGGATGTGCCATTAACTTTCTGCAAAATATCTCGTATCTCCGTCGGCTTTTTCCCATCCAACCAGAAATGTTTGATGACTGCACGAAATTCGTTTTTATCCATTTTTGCAAAAGTGCCTGACTTGCTTCACAAGGTATCCTAGTAAACAAAAACGGGACGACGCACGTGTCTGAAAATGTGCAGCTTACCAAAAATAGGTTAGCCTTGACAACCATCATAACAATTTCACGATACGCGTGCCATCTCTTGCCCATTCCGGAAACTTTTCAATCTACCCTCGTATGTAGAACAGTATATTATCATAACACAATTGATCTTGTTCTGTTTTTTTTTTTCTAAGACATACGTTGTGAATGGAAGCTGTAGATAAATGATTCTAAACATAAGAATATCATTTTTATAAATTACAAATAAGGAATAATTATTCTCCTATTTATCATAAACATACCAAGAGAAGGTTGAGGTATTAACCTACGATTACCATTTATACGTTGTGACAATAAAGAAACAGATAGCTCATTGCAATAACAATATCCTGGGAAAGGTTTAGATTTTTATCTCCATATCTTGGAAATAGGGTAGCGTTGCCAGTCACCTAACAACAGTAAGTAACAAACTAGATATTATTTGATGAGAAGATTTAGGTTTATATCGTAGTAAATTGATAAAAAAAATCGAAATAATTTTTTAAGGCTGATCTCACTCTTCACTTATATATCGTATATATTATTATAATTATAAATGGAATTAAAATGAACGTGTTTTGGTTAGGTCGCAAAAATATAGGACAATTGAATAGGATTCCTCTCGAGAGCCATCACATGTGGTTGGCGCCCCGGTGTTTACGAGAACCGACGGATTTCGAAATCAAGTGGAGACGTCAGACCAATTAAAATTTAATTTAATTAAATTGTTAATTAAACCATAACTTGAAAAGGCAAGCTGTAATCTAGACATACACAAAAATTTGTATCGTGAATTTTACATTTATATATTTGGATTGGTATTTGTTTAAACATAGACTTTTATGTACGCTCAACAGTTTGCAATTTATAAACAAAGTACATACGTTATAAAAATAAGTCTATAGCAAGGTCTTTATAGATATAATTTCAAGACTGTTTAATCCTTAAAGTCCCAACAGCTTTTACTAAATATGATATAAAATTTATGAAGAACAAACATAAAATTATTTGTTAAAATAAGTAACTGCTGATTATTAAAATTGTGTCTGTCCATATTACAAAATAATTAATTATATGCTTTTTTATTCATACGATATAAATAATTTAACAAATGAAAGCACTCAATAATATATCTGTAAAGTATACACTTTAATATAATTGAATGGTTTATTTGTAATAAATAATATATTATGATATGTAATTGATAATAAATTGTTGGATTAATTAATTTCTCATTTAATCTGTGGTAAAATGCATTTGTATAAATTTAATGAATAATCATTTTATATCGTTTCCCAAACAATTACATTTCACATTGTATAAAAATAAAATATTAAAACTTAACGTGTTTAAAATATGTAATTATTATACTAGAGGTAAACAGGTTCATCACATTTTCTTAATACAATAAAATAGATTACATTTAATTTATATTTGCAAAATTACAAAGAAAATTACTTAAATGTATCTTTTTCTGAATGGTTAATGGCATTTCCAATGGATTTCCAATCAGAAATCTTAAGAAAATCGCAAACACTGTGTGGCTGGAAGAAAAAGAATCGACGGGTAATTTAATTAAATCGTCTTTTTTTATTAACGGCGAGATATTTTTCAATCGTTGAATTGCACCTCATCTGAACGTCTGGAATTACGAATTTAAGAACTAAAAACAGTATGGGGTTTGTAATTTTTGTTTTTGTATAATGTGATTATACATTTAATAAATTATATAATAATTAAATAGTAATAGAACAGATGTTTTAATAATTTATTAATTAAAAGTCTCGTATAAATACAAACATCTGCATTAAGAACCGTTTTACTCAAGCCAACACTAATACTGTAGCAATTTGTAGATTAAATTTGACGACGAAGAAAAATTCACATTAATGAATTTCTAATGTACCTAAATAATATTCGCATTAGAATAAAACGCTCATTGGAGTTAGAAAAAATATCTATATCTTATGTATGGCTAATGGAGTATGTTGTTTATTTAATATATGAACCAACAAAAATGAAACAGGACAGAATATACTTATTTAAAATTGTTGTACAACGTTATATATTTTTAAAATATATACAATAAAATAAAATTACGTGCTGTAGAATTATTAATTAATAAATCCCATTTACATTTCTATAATATTTTTGCTCAACTAAAGAATAACATAAATAAAGAAATCAAAAATAAATAATGAAGTTTAAATTTTCGGTAAGATGTATGAAGAGAGTTTCAAATTACTTTAAGAGATTAGGAAAAACGTATTGTAAAGTTCATTTCATCATATACGTAATATAAACAGGCATGATAGTAAACAAGTAAAACTGTTTCTGAAATATTCAGATTATTTAGATTAATATACACAAAAATGTCATTATTAATTAATAAAGACATTACCAAGGGTCTTCCTTTAGTTAGGCAAATAATGTACGTATTTACGTATACATCCGTGTACGTTATATTAATGATAAATTATTAATCCATTATTCTTCTATTTTAAATTTAAGCAATGAATAAATTACCTATCCTTGCATTTTAGATGATCTGACATGAATATTATAAAAAATTACTGCCATTAGAATTAAAATCAATGCAAAATTTTGACATTTTGTAATAATACTTACTTACTACAAAAACAAAACAAGATACATCTTACAAATTGTAAGCTAGCAAGGTGACATTTGTTTTAAAATACTAAATTTTGTCAAATAAATATTTGTAATATTTTAAATGTCTCTACAATCTAGAATATAAACTATTAAATTAAATGAACTGAATTTAGCTCAATGATAGTAGATTAGTATCAAGTTTTAAACTTCTGCCTATTAGTGGCTTTATAGAGTATAAATATGACCATGATCTATAAAATTTCCCCCCTGCGATTGGGGGGTAGAATACAACTGCTGCCTACTCAACAAGTCGTAAGAGGCGACTAATGAGGACCAGCTTTAGTAGTTACCGGCTGGGTGTTGAGTCTTAAACCACAAGAGTCCTTGTCCTAAATGTGTTATCTGATTTTGATTAGTGGCCTATCCTTTCTTTATGGATTCCGTGTGTCTCTGCCTAGACTTATGGTTTTCTACAAATCATGACATACCTGCGCTTTTGGCGTGCGCTGAGACCCGGTCCGCGAAGATCATCCTGGTGGTTGAGGGACGGCGTATCTTGCGGGTGCGCCTACCAACTCGCCTCTTTCGCTATGAATTCCCTTAAACGGGAGGTCCATGCCTAGCGGAAAGTGGATAAATCGGCTTGCCACCAAGTCTTCGGGCTTGCTGGTGGGGCGAATCGTGTGGGGTACACGAATTATGTGTAGCCCTGACTGTCTGCACAGTTTGTGTCCCAATGTCCCAATTTTTCCCAAATTAGACAGAAACGACAACATCATTCCTGCTACGGTCAAGCCAATCCAAGGCATTGGCAAACGCCAGGACTGCAGCAAGAGGAACTCTTAGGATGTCTGATGACTTTAGATATCCCTCTCCCATTGTTGATTCACGTAGGTTGGATAGTTCGGGGCAGTCTAGAAGTACATGCTCCGAGGTTTCCTCTTCCTCTTCACACCATCTGTAGATAAGGCTAGATTGTAGTCCCAGTTTGTTCAGGTGTGATCGTAAATTGCTTTGTGCTTGCTTCCTACTCCTGAGTCTTCGTATCTCAAGTCTATTTGAAGATTTCTGATGAAAATGTATTTTCGAGGTAGATCTTCCTGAGATCGTTTAAGATTTTGTGATGTTTACCTCCTCCGTTGCTTACAAGCTATGCCTTTGTTGCTGAGCCTTATGGCCGAAGCTGCTGCCTCTTCTCTCTGATAAATCAGTTGGTGTTGTTCTTATAGCTCCTGCCTTACAGCTGATTTCGTGGTCGTTCTTGGCCACCATATTATTGATGCATATGCCAACATCGGCCGCACTGTGGCTGTGTGGATCCATAGAGCTACCTTTGGAGATAGTCCCAATGTTTTCTTGTTCTTAATTATTAAAATGGAAAAATGGCACTTTTCAGAAAATTTTAGCATTTTTTATGTTACGTGATGGTACTCTAATGGTTACTACTAATAGTGAAAAGCAGAGTAAGACATTTATGAAATGTAGTAAAATGGGCGGTATTGACATTATAGTAGAACCACACAAAACCTAAGTGTCTCTAAAGGAGTTATTTGTTGTTTTGATATGACATTGCACCGATGAAGAGATACTATCTGAATTAAAATCTCAAGGGGTTAGAGAAGTAAGGCGTCTATCCTCTAAAAGAGCAGATATGTAATCAGCCAGCGGCTGCTTTATTCTAACATTTAACGCCTTTGAAATACCCAATTGTGTAAAGATTGCCTCGATGTATAATCTATACTAAACCCCAAAGATGTTTTAATTGTCAACAATTCGGTCATTTGTCAGACAAATGTAATAATAATTCTGTATGTGCCCAGTGTGACAACCTCCCACACGATGGAAGTTGTCCGACTCCTTTTAAATGTGCTAACTATGCAGAGCCCCATAGAAGCATATTCCCCACTCTCTCGACAATGCCCGAAATTTTAAATTGAGTACGCTATATAGAAGATCTGAGTAGAGGACCGCATTTTTTATACTGAAGCAAAACGAAAATATCGTTCTATGTGCCCCACATCGTTTTCGGAAATAAAGTCATTTGCGAAAGCTGCTTCTGTGCAGACTTCGCTCATAAGTACTCAATATGATATGTACAAAATTTTCAGTGTTTCTAAACTTCCAAAAAAGTAGAAGGCACGAGAAATACGACGAACCAAATCCAAACTTCGTCAAAATCATCGAACACTTGTGCAACACCAAAATTAAAAGAAGGCTTGAAATTAAAGAACCAAGCAGCTAAATCCATAAAAGAGAGGTCAATCAGTCTCTGAAAAAAAATACCTTATGGATAGAGAACAAGCTAAGTTGCTTGTTCGTCCGGCCCGTCTTGAGTTTCAACTTAAGCGGTAGAGCCTCTTCTTAAAACGAGCAAATTGTAACGGTTTTAATGTACGATTAGCAGAAATCAGGATGCTTTGCAAGCCAGTCCAACCAATTGCCTTGTGTCTGCAGGAGACATACTTTCACATGAATTCTACACTATCTTTATGAGGTTATACCTTTTTTTAGAAAAGATTATAGCGACAATGAACGTGCGTGTGGTAGTGTGACAATTGTATCGAACCGAATATTTTGTGAATAAATTGAGTTGGATACTTCTTTTCAAGCCGATGCTTTAAGAGCCAATCTACCACAACCAACTACCTTGCGCTCGCTATATCTACCTCCTGTCTTGTTGTTTACTGTGACCCACCTTGAACACCTCATTGACAACATACCCCGACCCTTCACAATAATGGATGATTTTAATGCCCATAGGCACATGTGGGGTTCTACTTATAGGGATTCCAGTCTTATCGACCATATAATGGAGAGAAACGACATTGCTCTTGCATACACAGATAGAGAAACCCATCTCACTTTAGCAAGTCTTACACTATCATGTATAGATCTTACTTTTACGTCTCCAGCATTACTGACAAGTATAACGTATAAGTAATGTCGGACTTTTGTGGTAGTAACCACTTTCCCATTATCTGTAAAATCGATAGTCGCTTGGATACCCAAAGTCGTCCAGTGATGTGAAAAATAGTAAAGGCTAATTGGGAAGTCTACACTTCCCCTAAACAAACAGTAATGGATACCTTTGCGCAGTTCTCAAGCAATGATAGCTATGATAGATTCACCAGGTAACATTTGGTTGCGGTCTTTTTGACATAGAGAGGGCCTATGATACAGCATGGCGACACGGAATTCTGAGAACTCTACACAATTGAGGCATTCGTGGCCATTTGGGTTTTTTTCTTGGAAAACTTTCTATCGACGCGTTACTTTCAGGTAAGATTTGTCTCAGCATTATCAGATGTGCATATACTAGAGAATAGTGTTCCTCGAGGCTCTGTTATCAGTGTGACATTATTTAACGTTTCAATAAACGGCATTGTTGATATAATAAATCTTCAGTCGGGGCTCTATACGTAGATGACTTAACCATTTTCTACTCGTCAAAATCCCTTCCTGGGGCTGAGAGGCAACTACAACTCGTCATTAACAAAATATACAAGTAGACGCTTAGTAATGGGTTTCGAATATCGAGCGTAAAAATCAAGTGTGTTCACTTCCATTGCCTTAGAGGAAATATTACAGTTCCATAGCTTTCCGTCGCCAGCTCCCAGATATTGGTCGATTCCACGGTCAAATACCTTAAATTAGTATTTGATTTTAGGCCAACCTGGAAATACCACTTTTCTTACTTGAGAGGTAAATGTGTGCGGTCAATAAGTGCCCTTAATGTTTTATCGGTATATGGGGTGCAGACCGCGTAGCTACGCAAGTTGTATCGTGCACTTATTAGATCCCAAGTTGATTACCTCTGTATTGTTCAGTTCAGCCAGAGAATCATACCTCCGGACCATAAATACCGTCGATAATTCTGGAATTCGTTTAGCCATAGGTGCATTTAGAACGAATCCGGTCATTAGCCTCTATGCTGAATCGGCCGAGGCACGTTTGAGCTACCGGAGAAAGAAGCTCATACTTCGTTATGCCTCGAAATTGCATGCCAAACGAAACCATCATCCACTGATTGTGTATTCACCGCTATATACTGAATTGTATGCTCTCAGGGACGCTGCACTAAACCCTTTGGAATTCGGTTTCAAAGAATTTTAGTAGAAACTCATTTTAATCTACCCAATATTTATGATTTCTGTTTAATAATTATATTAAGGCTAAAACAAAGACTCTTTTAGATAATTCGAAAAATTGTATTATAAATGTCTTTCCACAAAGCCATTTCTTAGTACTCAACTATTTTATCATGATAGCGCATTATAATCACTATGCATATTTTCACCATTCATTAAATTAGTTTATTGTTTCTTTTTTAATAAGCAAGAGTAATATAAATTTTTGATCTAAACCCGAAGAATAAAGAATCGGTCTTATGATTGGTTATAATTTGCTGATTAATGATAAATTATGGCTTAAATTAACGATAATTTTTCTTATTAAGGATATGAACTAGTGTTGTATAAATTATTTATTAGAAGCGAAAAAATATCTTATTTAAAATATTTTCTTTCTTTTTAGCGTCGCCTACTTGGTCATCTGCCACAACTGCTTGTTTATAAAATCTTTATATTTTTAGGAATTTAATTTAATCTTTTGTGATGAATTGTATCGCAACTAAAGTAATATCTACTTTGAGATATGTAGAAAATAAGCAGATTTTAATTTATAGGTTTTTTTACTTGTTTTATTTATTTTATTTGATCTTGAATTTTGCTGCATGTATTGATTTTATATGGCATATAAGCTGACCAAGTCCAAATTATTATGCAATATGAAATCTCCTTACGAATGAGGGTAATTTCATAATGCAATTGTATATCGATTTACAACATACAGATGTCTAGGATAGTTTATAAACGTTCCCGACCTCTCTCACATTAATATCATTGCAGCATATTAGGCTGCCAACTCTCCTAAAATTTGTGACTTGTGATTCTATGAATTACTTCGATAAAGGAATTTTTATACAGTATCGACTAATGGGCGCTATCAATCAACTTAGTATATAAGGTAAGAAATGTGTTGATTTAGTACCTAGAAAACTGAAAATGAAGGGAACTTATTTTTTAACAACCATTATTTTAATGAATATTAGTGTAAAAAAATTGAAATGATGTTCAAAATTCTTATTTAATGATTATATTTCTTAATATTGCAAAACTTGAGTATCATACTAGATGCTCTATTACATTTTCTGCTATTATTATAGAGAGAAACAATAAACTTGTGAGATCTAAAACGATAAAAACCGGACCGCCGTTGTCAATATTCACGCCCTCAGAGCACACTTAAAAATAACTGTAATATGGTAATAAGACAATATTAAAATCTATATTTATTTATATTTATGTTAGAAAGGTATGTAACATTTTCAAAACGAGTTAGAATTTAATTATCGTCTTATCTTATAACATGTTGTTATAGTTCTATATTTGCATTTTCTACCATCAATCTGAGCATTCAATGGTATCTTATAATAATATCTTTGATTCAGTGATATTCATTTTATGATTAAACACTACAACTAGAATTATTTAGGTTTGCATATGTAATTTATTCACATAAATCCATTACGGTGCAATTCTCTGTGAAACGTGTTTTGATTCAGACGATCGCTTCCTTTCGTCAAAGCATTTGTCATTCGGGCTAGATAACGTATGCGCGGAATACGATTAACTTTTTTGCACACGCTGCTGTTGTACAAATATTGCGAATTTAAGCATATTCCGAGTGGAGATATTAATGGAAATTATTAAAATTGGCCGCCCATCGAAAACATACGGTACGCATGGCGTTTTGAACACCGGCGTCGCGACGAGCGTCGGTGGCGTCGCAGTATTGCAAAACCAGTGTGTGCGGATGCACTCTCCTCCTTTAGCGAGCGCTCCACAAAATAATACGCGAATATTTCATTAATACATACGCAATTAATAACAAACATTTAATAAATTAAAATAGTAATGAATATAACGGTGTCTCCAGATTGTTAAAATTATTGAAGGATTTTTTATGACAAATTAAAATATTGTGAATGTTATAAAAAGTAAGATTAGTGTGAGTAAAACAATATAAATAGTGTTCATTAAACTAACTGAACAGTTAAAAGAAATGTAATAATTAAACTGCTAATTAGCTAAAGCTAAGTTTTAAGTTAAATTGTGGCTCCGAGTGGCACCCATTAAAAAAGTTTGTCAGTTCGATAACTTTTCAATTGTGGCGTCTGGTTTTTCTTGTGTGTCGCATCAAACAGGTGGTTTCCGCTGAAGAAAGCCCATTCTGGTGTTTCCCTTCTCCGTGTGGAATAACAGTCCGATATTTAAATACCCTCCCCCAAAACGTTAAGTGGTAAGTTTACAATATATGTTTTAATCTAATCACATTTGTTAAATACAATTATGTACTTATATAATTTTCTATTATTTTCTTAAGTATCATTTAATTTTGATAACTAAAGAATTTTTTTATTAAATATTTAATTACTATAAATATTATTTTCTACACCATTTAGAGCGAGTTTTAGTTGTGAAATTCATCAATAGAAACTCTAAGACCCTGATGTTATCTTTACTTCTTTGCTTTACTATCCAGAAGGTTTTAATAGGTGGTGGACTGGAGGCGATATGCCCGGGTTGTTTACGGGGTGTGGTTGCAATGGATTATCTGAGCTATATAAACTGCTGGAACAGAATGTAATAATCTGAAAACAAATAGCCTTTTCTGTTAAAATAGTATAAAACAAAACGTATTCCTTTTTAGTAATTTTTAGATTTGTGATAAGGAAGCATTCATTTGTAGAGACAATATTCTGTGAGTAGCTTATTCTATTAACTGCTGATTTGTATAATTTATTATAACGGTTTATTCAATTGCAATCATTGTTGCCTTTTAATATGTCATGGATAAAAAAGCATAAAAGGTAGTTCTATACAGCAAAATTAATATTATCAGCCTAATTAAATTAGTTACTTTCTTTGAAGTTAATATCCCTTGTATCTTCAGAAAAGATGTTTGTATTAAATGTAATTTTGTTTGAATTATGAATGATATTATTTTACCTTACGTAATTTTATTTGTTTTGCGCTTAGTGAGTTATGTAATAATGGCAGAAATAATCAAAATAATTAATTATATCAATGCCCATTTTAGCCCTTTTGTTTATTTTCGTATTGTATTACTTATTGTATATTTCTTTATATTGTTTTTATTAATAATACCGTTAATTTTATTATTAATATCTAAAATTGCCTTTTGGAAAATGAATTATCATACCTTAATATTAATTGTATTTAGTATAACATATTGTAGTGTTTTTCTTTTGCATTTAAATTAAACAAAAAGTTATATGAAATAGTATTAAATATAAAATTCTTTATAGTAAATACGTGAATAATAAATTTAGGCATAAAAATTTCTTAAATCTTATTAAAATAATTCGGAAATCGCAAAACTACCTTCGATGAAAAAGTAAAATTGAATAAAATTTATAGTAAAAAAACAAGTTATAAAGAAATAAAGTTGAAGAAGTATGTTCTACTCTTATTATTAGTTATATAAAAAGTAAATTTGTAGAAATATGCCAAAAATATTTCAGTTAAGAGAAAGATTTAAACTTGATTAGAAAATAATATTATAAAAAAAAGTGGGCTGAAAGTCTGTCGATTGACAATAAAAAAATACAAAAAATAAGTTGTCGATCCATTACTTTCAGATCATTATTTGCTAATGTTCAAAATACGACAGTAAAACATGATTAAATTGAAAAATTACTCTTCACGAAAATAAACTATCACTTAGTAAAAAACGCCACCTTAAATACTATAGATTTTAGATAGTGAAATTTTCAATGTAACATGTTTAAAAGTGACAAAAGAATTATATAATCTTAATGCAAAAGAGACAAACATTTTAAAAATCTCGTAAAGGATTATATACAGGGTGACTGACGAAAAACCTTTGGTGCTGTATCTCGCTTATTTTTTATCCGATTTTAATAAATAAAACATCAAATTAAACCATTTTTAAAAGACTTTAATAGGATCTGAACTGTTATTTTTTCTCGCACCCAGTTTTTGACAAAATACGATCAACATTTTTTTTTTTAAATTGCACTGTATATATATTTTTATTGATTCGCAAGGAGATTTTTTTTTCTGAATATAAAATTGTAGACAAATTTATCCATACATCAAACTTAAGTCGAGAAATTGAGGATTCAAAAAATAAATAAAAAGTCAAGTATCCATTGTAAACAATATACAGACCCTATTTTAAATGTCAAAAGTGACAGTGATAGCCATTGATACAATACTGCAACGATTTTTAATTATTTCATAATTAAACACTGTACTAGAATTTTGTGCTTCTACAGAAATCGTTTTTCAGTTTTTGAAATCTTGCAACATTTTTATTATGAAATTATTAAAAATCATTGCAGTATTGTACCAATGACTGACACTGTCACTTTTGACATATGGGATAGGCTCTGTATATTGTTTACTATGGGTATTTAATTTTTAATTTTTTTTTAATCCTCAATTTCTCGACTTTAGTTTAGTGAATGGATAAAATCGTTTACAAATTTAGATTTAGAAAAAAATCTCCTTGCGGATCAGTACAAAATATATATACAGTGCAATTTGAAAAAAAAAAGTTGATCGTCTTTTGTCAAAAACTGGATGCAAGAAAAAAATATCAGTACAGTTCATATTAAAGTCTTTTAAAAATCATTTAATTTGATGTTTTATTTATTCAAATCGGATCAAAAATAAGCGAGATACAGCACCAAATGTTTTTCGTCAGTCACCCTGTATATAAATAAGCTACAACTCTATGTAAATATTTAGTTCTTGAGTTAAGTAAAGATTTAATTAATAAACATGGAATAAAACACTAACACTTTCTTCACAAATCTTGTTTATTTGGGCTAGATGAATATTTCGGTCACAAAGTGACAATTATCAATAGCAAACTGTTTCCTTGATTTAAATCAGTGAAACAAATTAAGTTTTCATCAATACTTTGCCTGTTAAATCATAAGAAATAAGGGAGAACATTATTCAAAAAAATTCTAGTTTATATATTTATATTATAGTTTATATTGGGTAAATAAAGTTGAAATGTATAAATACAAAAATGCAAATTTGCATTTAATTAGGTTTTTGATTTATTTTACAGATATATATATATATATATATATATATATATATATATATATATATATATATACAACATCTTTATTAACAGACAAAAATAAAATACAGATAAGACAAATATAATACATTTATGATGATATGAGTGTTAGGAGGTTAGTCTGTTAAATGGCTATCGACCGGCGGTCTTTCAGCCCTGATTTGTCCTTGTCGATGTGTCACGTTAGTCTGTCTCTGATGATGATGATGATGATGGATGATGAGATGTGATAAATTCGAAAATAGTCAATGGGGGGGTTTTGAATTTTGGGATTAGGTTAGGATTTCTGCGTAAGCAGTAGAGAGTAAGGATTTGATGGTTGAAGGGGTTTTTGGAAAATTTTTCACTTAAGTATAGAAGGCGTTCCTTGATAGGGATAACAGAGGTAGAGTCATATAGGAATTGGTTAGAGGGATTGTGTAGAGGATTACTGGGGTGTCGGATTTTGGTTAAAGTTCTTAGGGAGGATCGCTCGCTAACTTGGATATTGTGGATAGTAGGATTGCAGGAGTTGGAGAAAAGGACATTACCATAGTCGAGTAGAGGACGGCATATCATTTTATATATTTTAACCGCTGTTTTTATAGATATACCGTTCTTTTTGTAAGTTAAGTTTCTGAACATTTTGGCTCTAGCTGTGATTTTTGTTTTGTTTGAAACTGTATGTTGTTTGAAATTGATTTTTCGATCTATGGTAATGCCTAGGTATTTTATGGATGTAGAAGGGGAAACAGTTATGTTGGAGATATGAATATCGTGTGAAGGATTATTGTTACGGTGATAGGGAATTAGGAGCTGGGATTTGTGGGGATTGATTTTAATTCGCCATTTAGCAAACCAGTGTTGCAGGGAGTCAATTTGCTGCTGGAGGGTTTGAAGAGCTTTAGGAACGGTGGGTGCGTGGGAAATTACGGCTGTATCATCTGCAAATTGCAGGAGATATTTAGAAGGATTGAAGTAAAGAGGATCAGGATTTTTACAGATATTTAATAATAAAAAATAGATTTAAGAAGATGACATGTAGTAATCAGTATAATTCTCACAAAATATCTTTATGGTTTTTTATTTAACAAAAAAATATATAATTTTATCAATGCAAATAAAAAATCTTCAAATTTAGAGAATAAAGAGATTAGATTATAATTTAAAAATAATGAATCGAGGGAAAATATTTAAATTTTATGATTATTTGAAAGAAATTTTATCTGATAAAAGACGGCGCATAAACAACAAGCAATTGAAGTTATTGTGTTCAAGTGATGTGCAGTTATATTAAAAAAATCGTGACTTGTGTTGATTGTGGGAAAACTTAACATGTAAATTGTGTGATAAAAATCTGTGGAACATTTCTGGACAAATCACTAGATATCCATTGTTATTCTGACATCCTAATCTCAAAAGACTCTTTGACCTGTGGTGACAGAGAAATAAAAGATTTAGAGAACCTAAAATCGCATGTGAGTACTTTAGAAAAACTCAATTATCATCTCGAATCATGTATAAGTAACTTAAACGCTATTGTACATTATTAAAATCTGACAACATTAACGTAGAGCCATAGCTAGTGAAAAGAAAAAAGATATATATTTAATTACTGATAAATGCAAAAGTACAATGAAATATTTACCAACTGCAAACGTAAATATTCTCAAACAAAAGAATTAATAGAAAAAAAGAATGCAATATATAGGAACGCAGACAAAAAATTCAGAAAACAGACTCAACCAAAAAACAGACTACTCTGTCTCATTCCATCCTAGAACCGAATGAAAAATGGCATTCTTTGTCCACAGATAAACAAATTAAATCGAATAATTACTTTAAATCAATGATTGGTTCAAACATAACGGAAATATATGACAGAACGGTTGAGAAAAATTGACATTTACATGTGTACAGACTTAATACCGACACAACAGTAGAAAATTTGAAGAATCACTTGCAACACACTGCCCGAAAGATCAACTTACGTTGTGAAATACTACGCAAAGATGATACGAAATTATTATTCAATGTATCAAAAAACAAAACGTCAAACATTTCCGATTCATTTACAAAAAAAGATACTACAATTACCCATCGGAAAATATTTCTGAACAAATGTTATGACTCAAATAACCAATAATTTTAATGGAATCTTATTGACTTCATGCACTCTAAATAGGTATATTTTAACCAACACTATGTTTATTGATCCGGTCACAGTAGAAGCCGTCATTGAAGCAATATATGAATTGAAAATTAAACACTCTACCGGATACGATGAGGTATCAATTAACATCTTAAAACAATGAAGGACAGAGTTGGCATCTGCAATTACAGATATTATTAATCAATCCGTATTACTAGGGCAGTTTCCCAAAGCATTAAAATTATCTACTATTATATTAATTTTAAAAAAGAAGACTCACAAAATTGCGAAAATTACCGACTATTTGTCTTGTTTAGCTCTATTTCAAAAATAATCAAGAAAGTTGTGTGCAAAAAAATTATAAAATTTCTAGATAAATTCAATAAATTTAGTCACTCTCAGCATGGCTTCCGCTGTAATAAATCTACGGATAGATTTTGTACAACAAATATACGACGCAATGGACAAAAACTCAAAGTTATAGGAGCATATTTTGACTTATCTAAAGCGTTTGACTGCTTAGATCTAAATTTTATTTTAAATAAACTAAACCCATAAGGAATTCGAGGATCCATGAGTGATTGGTTTGTCATATCTCGAAAATTAATTATTAAATTAGATAGTACTTTTTCGAATTGCTGTGATGTAACATGTACCCTAAATGCTACATCATTTTCCGCTTATTCTTCTTAAACAGTTTATTTACTATTTTCTTATCATATCCATTATTTACATCTATGTCGTAAATTCTTTTTGTGCTATTTGATATACAGAAATTATACCGAAAGTTTCTTTCCAATCCGAAACCATAAAAAATTCAGCCTTGAACGCTTATGTGCACCGATTGGTAACCATACCTTTTACACAACAAGCATTCCAAAAAGAACTCTAAACAATTTACGACAAAGCTGTAAATAATAGATATAATAAGAAAATAATAAATAAACTGTTAAAGAAGAACAAGCACGAAAATTAAAAAGTAGTTAGAAACATATAATTTCAAGCAATAACCGTGAACAAAAGTAACTTCGCTAAACGACTAGTGAATAATAAAACAGAAACAAAGAACAAATTGAAACAATCAGGTATATACAAAATCAAATGCATCAACTGTGACGGATATTACATAGGGAAAACGGGGCGTAATTTTTAAAAACGATACAAAGAACACAAGAAATCGGTTTAACAATAGGACATCATCTGTGAGTGATTATTCCGATCCTCTTTGGACGAAAGGTATTTAGGCTTAACATTCAGGAGGGAATTGTGATCAAACGGGCAATCATCAAAGGCGATCTTCTGAATAATTAACAGAAATTAACTCAAGCCGAAAATATCATTAGTGCAGACCTCCCACAATAATAAGACCCATATAAATTGTACACATTCTCAATATTAGTTTAGTTTTAAATATACCTTTCATAATGATAACTGCTGGACAAAACATGGAGCAGAACAAGTATTTAAATGTCCCTAATGTATACATATCGTTCCACGAAGAGTGTAGCGTAACAAGTATTAAATCTAATTTTAATACTTTAAAAATATTCGCCTAAGGAGACATAGCTTGATTGGCCAAAAGTTATAAATTGAGCAAACAAATGATGCAACAATAAACAAATATTTATGGAAGCTGCATATAAACCTTTTCGGTTTAATCAATAACTAAACTATATAGTTTTGGCGGTTAGTATCATCAGAAGTCATCTTTTATATAGATCATAATATTACAAAATTCAATGCGACTGTAAAATAGATGGTGGTGACATATTCATACAATTCATAAAGCGACGTAATTATGTGCAGTTTTTTTTTTCCGTTTAATAACATCCAGCAAAACTGTCGTCATTTGTAACACAGTTTGATCGACCAGGTTTAAATCAATTTTAAAATCATTAAAATCTCTACAATATTTTTGAAATTATTGATTCTGAGATCGGTACTAGCTTTAAAGAAGTTTCATTAAAACAAAATCTTGCCTCCATATCTAATGATCAGTTTACATCCTCCTGTTTTCATTTAAATGGAAGATTTGATAACCTTCTGACAAATTTATTAAATGTTTGTTTTACACTGGAGGGAGGTTTTTAAGTAGGGGAATTCCCGGATTATACATTTTACGTGGATATATTTTAGGTACATTTCGCTGAAAGAGGACTAAAGTGTACTTTCTAAAAACCCTCAACACATAAACACCCTTTGTCGAATGTCAATGGTTATTTTGCATAAATGTAGCTAAATTTCGTTGATGCAGTGTTCCTCCTGAAATGTACGAGTCGTTGTGAGCTTGTTGGTGTAGGCTTTTGACTTCAAATAACCTCATAAACCTCATAAAAATAAATCTAATTGGTGGTACATCACACGATCTAGTGAGCCAATTCTGTTCACTGAAAAGAGCGAGTACACGACCGGGAAAGTCTAGTAATTATTTTACGGGCTGTATGGCATCATCTTCTTGAAACCACATCAAAATCATGCAATTTTGACAAAAAGAACTGTGTTGTCATGTCGAGATATCGAATACCAGTAACAGTAACAGTGCTTCATTATGGTCCAATGGTGCCTTTAGCCCAAAATACACACCAAAAATTGATACGTTGTGGATGCATTTATTTTTCGAGTATATTTCTAACCCTAAACACGGCGATTAACAATACGATCAAGGTGAAAAGGTGCTGCATCGCTTAGAATGATGTTCCTCGAAAAATTAGCACCTACTTGTTGACCTCTCTTCGCTGTGTTTGCTCATTAGTTATTGTGTTAATTGAACTTTTTAAGCATGGATATCAAATTTTATTTTCATTTCATTTATTTCACATTTGCCACAATATACAAACTATACAATAAACCAAGATCAAGACTCTCACGCATTGCTCCCACATGGCTAGTTTTTGCACGACCAGTTTCCAGCGACCCCAGCTGATTCAGTCTTCCAAAATTTTCACTTTCTTCACAAATTGTTTTTATTCACTAGATGCACATTTCGAAACACGAAGTGTTCTTCATCAATAGTTAAAATGACATTGAAAAAAAAACATTAAATAAAAAAGTCAAAAAATTGGGCGACTTAATTATTATGATTAATTAAAAAAAATTAAAAGTTATGGTTTACATAGAGAAAAATGTTTACAATATTGTTAATTAGGACAAAAAGCATGTATTACCTAAAGGTAAGATGCATAAAATTCGAAATTAGTGTCTTACGTGTAAATCTGGAACTAAGTGCATATGATCTCCATTTAAAACTAAGTAAAACGTGTTCACCGGATAAGTGGGACCAATCTCAAATAAAATTATATACTTCATTATATGCTAAAATTAAAAAGAAGTCATGGACAATTCAAAAGAAGTTAAAAAAACTTTTTAATCAACAACACACAACAGTACGACGAGAAGACACCAACTTATCAATTCTTCAGATATTAGTACATAACAAAAGTGAAATATCCTTTTCTAATAAAAAAATAAACCTACTTAAAAGAGGTTTAAAATATACTATTGAACCCAAGATCACCCCAATGGAAGATATAATCAACGACGTCGAAAACGCCACCACACTTCTAAACCATGACGAAGGTATAAGCTTCCGTCAAATGGCCAAGGAGATGTTATTGAAGACGAAGAATATGACCCGAAAAAGTAACAAGAATAAACAAGATTACACCACTCTCAGGTCACTAAAACAAAAAGATTGCTATCTCAAATCTGATAAAGGTGACGCTATAGTGATTATAAAATATATATTAAGTCCTTAACTTTGTAGAAAATTCACTAATAAATAGAAAAAACACGAAAATATTTTCGTAAAATCTACAACAAATGAGTCTTATTAAGACTACAAGAACAAATCACTTTTGAAACAACTACTTCTCTAGATAATACTTCGACAGACATAGAATAATACAACACTAGTTTGAACGTATTTCTTTCTGTAAAATGAACTAAAATGATTGAATGTACGTTAAAATAGTTTGTGAGTGACTATACTATGGAAATTTTTTATAAGCATCTGTAGACACGTGTTTCGATATTTAAATCTCTTCAGTACAGCTTTATTATAAAATTGATTTTAAACATAAATAAAAACGTTTACTAAAATAAATATAATGAAATATAAATAACTTACTCAGATATGTACGGCAACTGACACAATAATGAAATATAATCGATTGAAGGTCTTATTTATACCTGCATGGATTACTGAATTCTACGGAAATAATTACGTTCGGAATTAAGGAAAATACTAGTGATGGGCAAGATCGATCAAAAAAGATCGACTGCTCGATACTTGCAAGTGATCGAGCCGCTCGATCTTTCTCGATCGGCTCGATCTTTTCGATCGGCTCGATCTTTTCGATCGGATCGATCTTTTCGATCGGATCGAGCGGCTCGATCGTTTCGATCGGATCGATCTTTTCGAGCGGCTCGATCGTTTCGATCGGATCGATCTTTCCGATCGTCTCGATCTTTCTGATCGGCTCGATCTTTTTGATCGGCTCGATCATTTCAAACCACTTGACGGCTCGATCTTTTTGGAGTGGATCGGCCTAGGAAAGATCGATAATTGAATCACACTATTTCTTTAAGTTATTCTCTTTTATGCAGCCTTTATTAGGCCATAAGAGCGAGCAACGGTTAATCTTTCACGATAATGAAAATAAATATTTGAAAATTATTCCAGATGTATCATAATTTTCATAGTTACTTATCTTAAAAGATAATCTTACTGATTCTAATTTTTAATTTAATATGATTAAAAAATACTTTTTATTATTATTAATTTAAGTACTGTTAAGTAATAAACTATTTAATAGACAACTGTTACTCGTATTTAAATTCAACAAATTAGTAATTATTTAATTTAATGAACAAAATAGTACTTCTCATCAAAGTGGTCACTTAAAAATATAACTGGACAGTAGAGGTGAGATAAATAATTACTTTTCAATAACGGTTATACTAAGAAGTAACTAGTTATTTTTAACGTTATTTAATAATGGTCACTAAATAGTATTTATTTTTAATAAAGATTTATGTTGATTCATTTTATAATAGCTATTTATTTACTAAATATACTTATAATTTAACAAAAAGAAATACAGTATGTAATATTAAATAAAACACTAGTTTGGCACTTTTTTCACTTGGTTTATTTTATAGCTAAATGTACATTTCGGTCACAAAGTGACCATTTTCAATAGCAAACTGAAAATTGCTATTGAAAATGGTCACTTTGTGACCGAAATGTACATTTAGCTATAAAATAAACCAAGTGAAAAAAGTGCCAAACTAGTGTTTTATTTAATATAATATGTAGAAAATAACAAATTCAATAAGTTATTTCTTCTAGTAATTAATGTAATAAAAGCCGTCTTCTTAATTCTTTCGTAATTCATTTTCGTTGAGTGAGTGTAAATTGATGAATCTGTCGACGTCCACATTTTTGCGGCCTTGTCGATTTCTTTGTATTTTTAAGATGTATTTAACGTTCAGCATTGTTTACTTAACTTTTTAAGATATTGATTTGAAATTATTCCAGAATAGTTACTCATCTTAAAAGTTAATTTTACAGTATCTAATTTTTAATTTAATTAATATACATTTTTAAAACGTATTTCAAAAATAATACACATTTTTATTGACAAACTATACATATTTACATTTAAATAATGAATAATGGATGATGTGTTAGTGAGTTAGTTCGTCAAAAGGCTATCGACCAGAGGTCTTTCTGCCTTGTTTTGTCCGGTCATATGGCGTCAGTCGTTAATGCGTAGACGTATTTCATTATTACGAAATAATTATTTTTAAGTAATGCCAATAATGGCGATAAAACGATTTAATCTAGTAAAAAATAACAGGCCACAGAATTTGTATCATATATTCGAAGGGGATTTTTTTTCGGGGATGAAATATGTATTATAGGTGTTATTTTTTGGGGGGTATTTTTTGTGCGGGGGTGTTTTGATTTTTGAAAAGAGTTGTGATTTTACAGATACGTTTCACAACCTAGTTTTCTAAGGGAATGATTTTTCATGACGGATTTTTGTTTTTAATTCCCCCACCAGGGTGATTTATTTTACAAGGAGCTGTTTTTCGAAGAGAAGATTTTTTAGAGGGGTTGTAATTTTTTCATGACGTAGTTTTATTTTCTTATTTTTTTAGTGATTTTCTGATCAACTGAATTCCCTCGATCTGTTTGATCGGCTCGATCTTTCTGATCGGCTCGATCTCTTCGATCCGCTCGATCTTTTCGAGTGGCTCGATCTTTTCGATCGGATCGATCTTTTCGATCGGATCGAGCGGCTCGATCGTTTCGATCGGATCGATCTTTTCGAGCGGCTCGATCTTTTCGATTGGATCGAGCGACTCGATCTTTTCGATCGGATCGATCTTTCCGAGCGGCTCGATCTTTTCGATCGAGCGGCTCGATACTTCAACTGATCGATCATTGATTGATCGATCCTTCAGATGATCGATCTTGCCCATCACTAGAAAATACCCAATTAGAGCATATTTCTATTTATTAGCTATAGTGATTGTTGATAAATCCAATTACTTAGAAAGTATCAATTTATTATTAGAATCAGGCCCTTACATTTTAGGTAATAAAAGTCCCCTCAATAATTATGTGAAAAAGATGAATAATTTGTTAAAAAATCCAACATTTTTAATTGACCAAAAAACTTTTTGGAAACTCAAAATGAAAAATTCAACATTGCCACGTTTGTATTGCTTAATGAAAATCCATAATCCAGGGAATAAATATAGACCTATAGTATTAATTCACCAACTTATAAAATTGCAAAGTGGCTCGTACAAAAATTTAACAATTCAAAAATTGATAATGATTTTACTATAAAAAAATTCGGTTCATCTAATACAACAACTAACACAAAACTTAACCGAGATGAAATTTTAGTATCGTTTGACGTAGAATCTCTTTTTCCTAACGTTCCATATAATGAAAGTATTAAAATTCTACACAATATTTTAGAAGAAAATTCAGTCGCTAACGAGGACATAAAACAATACATTGAACTAACAAAAATGGCCATGAAATGTAATACCTTTGAATTCAACAATAGATACTATAAACAAACCTTTGGTACAGCTATGGGTAATTCTTTATCTCCCTTAGCCAATATTTTCCTCAATAATTTAGAAAAACCAGCTAAAAACCTGATACCCAACTTCCCTCGCATATGGTACCGTTATGTAGATGATGTTTTTGCTATAGTCAAAAAAAGTGATAATATAGACAATTTAGTATCAGATTCAAATAACCAATACGAATCAATAAATTTCACTGTTGAGTTAGAAAATAAAAATAAACTTCCTTTTCTTGATTTAATTATTAGTAAAGTTAACAATAGTTTAGAATTTGATATATATAGAAAGGGCACACATACTTTTAATTATATCCATGCAGACTCTAACAGTCCATGAAAACATAAAATGGCATATTTTCATTCTATGATTTACAAAACAATTAACTTATCATTATCCAAATATAATAGAGAAAAAGAAATCAATCTAATTTTACAAATAGCAGAATCACTTAATTATAACAAAAATACCATTAAAAATTTAATTAACAAACACAGAATAAAATCCATAACCTGTTTCAACCAAATTAATGAATATACACAAAAGAAATATTGAAGATAGTACCAGCGTTAGAAAATAAATTCAAGAAATTGTATAAAAAATTCAAGGGCACGGTCCCTTTACACAAACACACAATTAATAACATTTTTAGGCAATACATTTAACAAAATAGATAACACTCAAAAATCAGGTATATACTCAATAAATTGCAACCGATGCGACAAAATGTATATAGGATAAACGCAAAGAAATTTAAACACACGATTTAAAGAACACATCTACCACATTAAAAATCAAAACCCTGAGAAATCAGCTGTCGCTTATCATTCAATTAAAACATCCATGACCTGTTTTATCAATCAACAATACAAAATTATTAAAATTCATCATCATCTTACAAATTAAATATGTTGGAAGCGATCGAAATGAAAAAGCATGAAAACAAATTACTTAATTTTGATTTAAGTCAATTAAATAATCCACTATTAGAACTAATACATGCTTTTTGTCCAAATTAACAATATTGTAAACATTTTTCTCTTTGTAAACTATAAGTTTTAATTTTTTTAAATTAATCATAATAATAATTAAGTCGCCCAATTTTTTGACTTTTGTGTTTAATGTATTTTTTTCAATGTCATTTTAATTGATAAAGAACACTTTGTGTTTCAAAATGTACATCTAGTGAATAAAAACAATTTGTGAAGAAAGTGATAATACTTTAATTACATTTTTCTTAGCTGTTCATTTGTTTTTGATGATTTTCTAACAATTCACTGCACAAATGACGAGAAATTAATATCTCATTTTGGGACACCCTTTAGAAAGAGAAGCAATTGTTTAGGAAAGGAGAATAGTATCTAGAGAATTATTATGGCGGTGATAGGGTATTAGGAATTATTTTTTATACATAAAGTATACTTTTCTAACATGCATATATGGTAAAACAATAAAAGGGTAATTAGCATTTTTAATTAGCTTTCAGCAATAGATTTTGTATATTTATTTAGATCAATTTTTCTTTATAATGTAAATTCTGAACATTTAAATAATTATATTATTTTTTGCATGAACATTTCATTTGAATTATTCATAACTTCATAATAAATAAATAAAGATGACTCAAAGAATAATTCGTTTGCGCTCGTGCTATTTTAAATTATGAAACGCATTATGTATTAAATTGTTATGCACATAGCAAACATGTTTGTGTTTGTTTATAAAGTCATTATCTAACAGCCTTTATCTGTTTCTTGGTTGTATTACCTTACATATTTCCGTGCTTGAAATAAGAAACCCATTAAATTGTTAAGTGTCGCATATTTTATATAAATTCTCCAATTAATTATTATTATTTATAGATTATTATTAATCTATTATGGGCAATCATAGTATATTATAGAAAAAAACAATTTAAATTAAAAGTAATTATTATAGTAGTAGCAGAAATAAAATATATTAAATTTAAATAATTTACAATAACTTTCAATATTAATTAAAAATATATAATTATTTATATAATTAATGAATGTTTGAGGCGTTAGCTTTGTGATACATCTTGGAAATATCAACAAAGTAAACATTTTTGTTTATAATTATTTATATTTTCTTGCTAGATTATTTAGAATTATATCTGTTTTATATCAAATCCAACATTCAATTCTTATAAATATATTTTATTAACGACAGGGCAGAAAGTTCTAAGGTCTATAGCCCAAACAGATACGTACTAACCCCATCGGTTAATATACAGGGTGTTTAATTTAAGTGAAGACATTGAAATATCTAGAAAACTACACATCGAATAAAAAAATTATAATTAAAATTTGTTCGCCTTGGAGGGGGACGTGTAATGATACCAAACTTTACCCAATACCCTAACCCCTAGGGGGTAGGGGGTGAAAAATAGAAAAGTTAAATAGGAATCCCCATTTTTGTACAGACGACGCTATAATCGACAAAATTAAAAATTGGCAAAAATCGTTGAAAAATGTAATTAACGTAATTAAAGCAAGTGTTTAAAAATTTCGGCCTTCAAGTACACGATAGAAGCATATCCACGGGAATTTGAACATAAACGTTTCTTATGCGTTCTATCTATTTTTAGGGTAATAATAAGTTAAATATTTTTTGGTCGAATTTTCATTTTTAAAATAATCTTTTTACTCCTTTATTAATTATAATGTTAGAGTAAAAATATTAGAGTAAAACAATATTATGGTGTATAATATGATATTGTAAATTAAAAAGCTGCATATTGTTATTAAAAACTTCTTGGTTATTTTATTATGTGATATCAGTTACAAAATAAGAGCTACAAAAATATCAACTGCTTGGGATGATGCATGAATGAAATTGAATTTCAACAAGAAATTCAGCTTGCTTAATCGATTTCCTCCCTTTTACGGTTCGCTATTAACTCTTAGCCCAAGGAAGGTAAAATCGTTGAAACGTACAAATATGCTATGGACGAATATTACTTGAATCTAATTTTAAATTCTAGATTAAAATATGTTTTTATAATATTTATTATTTATTCTCACATAGTACATTGTTACAGATGAAATAAGAAAAACAAGTGATCTATTACGGCAAAAATACTTAATTTTAACAAATATACAATGACACATAAATATTAATAATAATAAACGCCTTTAATTGCTCACAAAATTGGGCGAAGTTTAGCCATTGAGGCTACTCTACCACTTAACCCATGTTATATTAACTTGTATTATTGATAGTTATTTTAAATAATGTTAACTATGATTGTTTAACTTTAAATATTAAAAATATATCGATAAATATTATAATTAATGACTTTCGAGTCACTAATTGCAAATAGAATACCAACGTTATGACTACACATTACAAAAATAATTAATACAGATAATAATCATACTGGAGGCTTATACAACGCTATATATTTTGAATAATAAATCAAACGATATTACTGCCTTCGTATAACCAACACATTAAATTTAGTTACTTTGCAAACTAAACTTGCCATTCACAGTCTAGTTGTGTTAAATTCTAAATAGCGTAACAAAGATATTCCAAAGTTTGTTGTTAATTTCTTGCGGTATTTAATATTTTTCACTCTAATCGAAAACTTTATACATATAAATTATATGATTAATTATAATTTATGATTTATAAAATTATTATATAATTCCTAATGTATTTATTTGTGCTTTTAAGTTTAAATCAAGTTGATTTTATGTTATTATTATGTAATTATACAAAATTTAAAATTCATACTTTGTAATATATTAACATTTTTATTATATAATATACTAAAATATGCAAAGTATTATACTATTATACATTTATGATTTTTAAAAACAGAAAAGGTATTGCCGTTTTTTACAGTATAAAAATACAAATACAACCTCTGAAAATAAAGTTCGTTGAATAGTCTGGTAACATTAAAGTAAATGTTAACGAAAGTTACCTTACCGTCCTTTGAAATAATCACCTTCCATAATTATGCACCGCTGTGATTTGCTATACATCTCCTGGAAATTTTTTAAGAAGGCTTCTTTTGGGATGGAATTTAAAGGCCTCGTCACATATGGTTGGATGTTCTTATTTATAATTGTTGTCTTCAGCAAGGTATAAAGTAAACAATCAGACCAACATTCATACTTTCCATAACATTTAATTCAATAATCCTGCACAATTGCATGCGTTTGCTTTTTCAGGTGAAATGTGATTTTAAATAAAAATACCTCATTTAAAATGTCAATCACTAAGTAGTTGCCTCAAGCATCAATCCATACGTCTTTCGATTTTAATAATTTTTCTTATTAAATTTAAAAATCGTACATTTTGAAACAAATGTTAAACATAATATTTAGAATACATATGCATACGGACCAAATGATAGAGCAAAATATTTGTCATGGTTAATAATAACCAATTATTGTTTTTTTACTAAGAATTTAGTAACTTAAGGTAGATTGCATACTTCAATTGATAAAAGCTGGTGGAGTTTTAAAGCCCATCCAATTTTGGGCATTAGTCGGGCAACCGCCCTCACGGTCTAACGCTATCAACAGAGGTGCTGCTTGCGACCAGTGCAAGATCGTCGGCGAACGCAATCAGTGTTGCGCCTCCTGGAAGTTCTATCCGCAGCACGCCGTTATCCACCAGGTTACATACCGTTGGGCCCAATTCGGAACCTTGGGGTGCCACCTGCGTAATCGGAATTTCCACTTCTCGATCTTTTTTCTAGTACATCAGGCTCCTGTCGCTCAGATAGGCCTCCATCATTTTTATAAAGTAGGACGGCAAGCCTCGTTCCTCCATCGCGTTTAAGACTGCTGGCCATTGCAACGCGTTGAACGCATTCCGGACGTCCACCGCCACCATGACGCAGTGCTTTCTCTTCATTAGCGACCCGCTGTTCACATTTACACCTATCTTCTGCACTCATTATTGTGTCTGTGGTGGACCGTCCCTTCCTGAATCCATATTGCCTAGGTAACAGTCCGCCTGATCTCTCAATGTATTCTGCCAACTTCTCCGCTAACAGCCTTTCTAGTAGCTTTCCGGCGGTGTCTAGGGAACAAATAGGTCTCCAGGCCTGCGGGTTTTCTGGTGGTTTATCGAGTTTGATAATGAGGACGAGCCTGGCCCGTTTTCAGCGTCTTGGGAAGACCCACTAGTGCAGGCATTTTTTTCATGCATTCTACGGTCATGTCCGGGTTTGCTCCCAGGGCGACTCCGATTGCCTCGCTCTGTAGACCGTCGGGTCTGATCGCATCCAACAGCTGTTTGGTGGCGAATAGAGCTGCTTCAACAGGGTCTGTGTCCCGTCTTGGTCTCAGCTTCAGTTCCGCCTGGGATCATCCCCCCGGTCCGGGCTGCTTGCTCCTGAGCTTTTGGGCCACGATCTTGAAGACAAGTCTACACGGATTGCTCTCTACTACGTCGCAGAGTTCCTTCCAGCATAGTTCGTTGCTGCGTAGGATCACTCTCCGAAGTATCTTTATGGCAGCGTTCCATTCCCCCAGTAGCTCTTCCAACGGCTCGTCTCTCCTCTTTGCCCTGGTCACTCTTCGTCTTGCGTTGTAGGCGGCGGTTCTTGTAGCTGCCACGCTTTCACAACACCAGTAGCTTTTCTTCCGCTGACATGGTCTTCCCCTTGATTTACTTGCCGCTTCTGCTTCCAACCCGTCTTGCAATTGGAAAGGTGTCATTTGCGCAGCTAGTCTTTAGCTGTCCATTCGCCCAATCGACTAGCGCTCGGTTGTTGCGCTCGAGTTGGTTTCGCGAGGATCTTTAATCGCCATTGTTATTTAGTCATAATTAATTGCTCAGTTACTTAGTGCTTCTGTGCACTTGCCGGTCATGCACTAGCTACGCGAGGCGCGCTGATGCCAGCGTGACGTCTACTATGGACGTTGTCCTAGCTCTTTCGGAAGTTGTTGCCCCCCCCCTACGTTCATCATGTGCAAGTTAAAGATGCCACCATGTTCGGACCACCTTATCTTCTACCGTCCGTGTTCTGCGATC